>OU343221.1:54809776-55014363 GCA_910596185.1 Chrysanthemum makinoi | reverse complement strand
CCGAAAGAGCACTTTTCTTTATTTACGAGTCTTTAAGTTAGACTCTGATCCGCGGGGCTTCTATGGGGGCCTTTGGACCTGGCCGACTTCCACCACTCGTTGGCACTCATTCATCCATTTGTCAAACCCCTTTTTCCTCGTAGTGTTGCGGATGTCATCTGTTCCAAATTCATGTGAAAGCCATTCATCACGTGATTTTCCCCGGTCATCATCTTCAGCAATAAGACTACTAGTAATACTTATGCTAGATATTGCATCGTTTATTGTGTCAGTGAGATGATTGTACTGCTTAGCCAGTCCCTTATGGATTTTCGAGTTCCCAAATCTTATTTTGTACCAATCTTCTAACGCTAATTCAATATCATGTCGCTCTCCCTTGTGAGGGTATATCCATTCATTCGCCTTTCTTTCACATTTTTGAGGACGAGTATACGGTGGCCATGCTGTCTCTGATTCGCTATCCTTGGTTGATATCGAGTTGCTGAAATGTTTGTTTGGAACCGGAGTTTCCTCAATGCCTTGGACAATTTCTTCCTGTTTCTGCTTACACTTATCAACATTCTCTCTACTATCATTAGTAATAGGATTAGAGTGTAGAGCGGGATCTAGCGATTGAACATTAACAACATCAACATTATTTGAAATTTCAACTTTTGGTTTCAAATGCTCTTTCATACTAAAAGTTATTCGTTCATTTTCCGTTCCCAAAGAAATTTGTTTTTCAAAAACCTTAATTTGAGCCCTACAAGTGGCCAGAAAAGGTCTTCCAACAATTAAGTTGTTAGCCTCCTGCTTCCCCATGTCAATAACCACAAAATCAGTTGGGAAGAAGAATTTTCAAATTTTTAAAAGCACATTATTCACAATTCCCCTAGGTACAGCTTTAGAGGAATCAGCCATTTCTATCATAATAGTTGTTTCTTTTATATTGGTAAGTTTTATTTTTCAAATAAGTGGTGTAGAGAATAAGGTTTACCCCGGCCCCCAAATCAGCTAATGCGGGAATCTTAATGTTACCAATAGTGCATGGGAGAAGAAAATTTTCCTGGTATTGCTGCTTCTCAGGGAGTTGGCTCGGCAGGACCTCGTCATCTTCTGATTTATCATCCTCTCTTAGGCAGTTAATCCCGGAAAGATCATTAGTGATAGAAGATGTGCACTGCTCTTTCTTTGCTTTATCTTGCGCAAATATGGCTTTGCAGGCAATGGCTTTAGCATTACTCGTTTCAAGGTTTTTAGCCAATTGCCCAATTTGTGTTTCGAGGTTTTTAATCGCAGCATCTTGGTTACGTAGGTTCATATTGGTGTCCTCCTTTACTTTGACCATCCATTCCTTGAGTTTATCTCCATTTTTCGTAGATTCTTCGATGTGCCTGTGCATTATTTCTTCAAGGCTAGGTTTAGGAGGATTGTTGTTGATTCTTGTGTAGAATCCTGGGGATTTTTCTCGATATCTGGGCCTGTTATTATTGTAGTTGTTGAAAGGGGATTCTCTTCCATATTTAACTTCTCCGATCCTTTTAACTTCCTCGTTGGAGGAACATTCTTTAGTAGGTGGAGTCCCGTTTCGCTCTACTTGAATGGAATGCACATTTTCCTTGACCTTCTTCATTTTTCTTCCAAGGCTTTCTAATTTGTTGTTTATTGCTGCAAGGCCTTCCATATCTCCATTCTTACTTCGGTTGCTCCCTCCATTGTCCCATTTGTGAGAGTGGTCTGCCATTTTTTGAATAGTTTCTAAAGCCAAAGTGGGTGTCATACCAGGAATCGGCCCTTGAGAATCAATCATTTGTCTTGAGGAGATATTCAGACCCTTGTAGAAGACGTTCACCTTTTGTTGGCTGTTGAGATCATGAGTAGGGCATTTGTATAACAATTCGTTATATCTTTCCCAAGCTTGGTATAACGTTTCATCACCCTCTTGCTTGAAGTTATGGATTTCTTCCAATTGCTTAGCCATCTTTGATGGAGGACAGTATCTCTGAATGAAACATTTTTTTAAGATAGGCCAAGTGTTGACAGTCCCAGCAGGTAATCGATCAACCCATCTTTTCGCAGCTCCCGTAAGAGAAATAGGGAATACTCGTAACATGATAGCATCGTGTGAGACTCTGGGAATTTTGAATAGGCTGACAATGTACTCGACGTTGTCTAAATGTTCATGGGCATCATCGGTGATGCTTCCAGAGAAGGGATTTGCACGTAATTCCCTCACGAACTGAGGTTTGATTTCGAATTGAGCATCTTCTACGATAGCCGGCCTAACAATCCCTGATCCTTGTTCTTCTCTTGAAAACTTGAAATATGATCGTGAGAAAAGTAGAAAAGTTTAAAATGAAAAGAAAGACTTAATATTAATTCTAATATAACTCCCCGGTAGCGGCGCCAAAAACTTGATGCAGGTTTTACTGACCAGGTTTTAGTATTTATAAAGTTTCGTTATAACTATGGTCTACCCTAGTGCACTAACGGGCAGTGCACCCGGTCATGTGTAGTGTAGTAATCGGTAAAGCCGAGGTCGTCTCAAGAACTATGTGTGTTGGATTATTACTAAGTCTAGGTGTCACAGATTAATAATGGTTTCGATAGGGAATTAATTAATTAAACTACTAAAATAGAATAAAGCAAATAAAACAAATAAATGGTAAAGGGTAAATCAATAGAGGAGAGTGGTGCTAACCTAGTTAATCCTCCTATCTAGTTATGTCTACGTCTACTTACTTTCAATTACTTCAGGTGGGGTCAAAGTCGAGATGACAGCATTTGGTCAATTCGCCCTAACCTATCAGCAAAGATGCCACCACAGGAGAAGTCAGGTGTCCCTTCATAAGTCATGTTGTTCCTGGTCCCCTAAGCCAAGTCATTAAGTACCGCTACATGCTAGATTTATAATAGTGAGTGCCCGACCGTTAGGAACTTAGACACTCACCCCCTAATTCTTAAGTTCATCCAAACGGTAGGTGATCAGTTGGTCAAATCGCACAAGTAGAAACGGTCGTCAGTTGGTCATATCTTACCCTTCCCGTCTCAGTCCGCTCACCTAGGGTCAGTTGGTCATATCTCCTAGGCAATTGGCCTCTACCGCCATTCAAAACTACCGAACCAAGGGTGGCTACCAATAAACTATGCATGCATACACTTAGAAATAATTGTACGGAAGTAAAGTAAATGCAAACAAAACAATTAAGGAATCATAACTAGGCCAGCACCAAGAGGTGCTTAGCCGCTCATATTAATCATACAAACCAATTAAATATTCAAAGGTACGAAATACATGAATTGAAAGTAAAGAAAATATAAAATGCTAATGCTTATCGTAGGGGAGTGATTTCTCCCTTGGAGACAGCTCCGCATGCTCCTCTAGACCTGCCTTGAGCTTTTTCCCACGTTCTCTGGTTGTTGTGTGTGGAATGGGATAATTAGAAATGCTGGAATTCGTGGGGTATTTATAGGCCAGATCTGGGTTACGGCGTAACTAATATAGGAGTTACGCTGTAACCTTCTATTTCATCGTATTTTGCACTAGATCTGCTAGTTACGGCGTAACCTTATAAGTGGTTACACCGTAGTCTTCAATAAATTTGGTTACGCCGTGGTTGAGGTAATAGTTACGGCGTAAGTATCAGCGGCGTAGAACCTCATTTGACCTAATATAGTTATGTTGTAGCCTTTGGGAAGAGTTACGCCGTAACCTTCTGATAAGTTGGTTTTCTGAGTCACGCAATAGTTACGGCGTAATGTGAGAGACGAGTTACGCCGTAACTTCTTCAAAATCAGCATACTATGATAATTCTTTAGATAATTCTCTAATTCCGCGTCTCTTTAGCTCCAATGCTCGTAATTTACCTGAAAGTGGAAAACAATGGAAAACAAGCGTAAATCCATATAAATGATATAAATTACAAGCATTATCGGGGGAAATTGACACTTAATAATCAGCCTAGTATTATTTATTTTTTTCTCTTGACGCCCTCACATAGGGATGGACTCGTCAAGGGGGAGTTAAGACGAGATCTTTTCCCGTTACTTGCTCGTTATTTTCTTTCTGTTCATCTCTTCACATGTTTTTCTTAAAACAATGTGTTAGTTTCTTTTCGAAGCTCTTTTTGTTTCGACAAAAAGGGGGAGAAGAAAGTAAAAACTACGAATTCAAACTTTTACGAATTTTAGTTTTTCCATAAAATAATTCTATGTTTTGTCATCAACAAAAAGGGGGAGATTGTTAATACAAATAAGCCGTAAAAACGTTTATTTATATTTTACGATCTTCTAATGTTTTGTCAATAACAAACGTAAAATCATTTTAACGAAACAAATAAAATACGTAAATGGTTTGAGCCAATAGTTTTCTAACAAACTTACGTTTTCACATAAAACACTAAAACAAGTATAAGTGATTTTATGATTTAGTAATACATATGTACAACAACTAGTGTTTACATATTGGGCAAATATATACATAACTAGTATGTATTATAATGGGTAAAAACTACAACCCATGGAGCATATCCATAACCCATGGTATTGACCCATACCCATTTGACTAGATGCATTGCATCTATTAGGTACATTGTATCTAATGTAATACCCGTGGATCAACCCGTAACCCATGACCCATGACCCAAAACCCATGGGCAAAGGGGAGCGTCCCACGGATCCCCAGTATTGCACTGGACGAATCCCTCAAGTGATGGATCCATGGGATCCGTGGAACAGTAGACATTTTCTCTCTATAAATAGTGAGCCATTTCTTCATTGTTTCTTACCCCTTTCTCACATACTTTCTCTTTGAGTTAAAACTCTCTAACCCAAGATCCAAGTGATCTATGTATGTAGTTTTGTTTTTGTGTGATCCTCTAGGTTCCTCTTAAAGGCGGGATCAACACCTTTAAAGTCAAGCAAGCTCAAGTCCATGATTTGCCATGCTTCCACATCATCAAGACTACTGAAGTTCTCTTGTTGATGACTCTTTTCTTTTTCCTAAAAAGTGTAGTGTTGAAGACATTTGTGAAAGATGTCTCAAGTGTCAAGACGAAGACATTAGTGAAGGGTGTCAATCGTCCGTATTATAAGCACTTGTGAAGAGTGCTTAGAAGCCAATACTAGAGGCATTAGTGAAGGATACCTAGAAGTCAAGACACAAGACATTAGTGAAGGGTGTCTTGAAGATCGAGTCGAAGGCATTAGTGAAAGGTGCCTAAGATGTACATTCGATATGGTGTGATTCGATGTACAAGATAGATTAGTATTGGGTCAAAGGATATTGTTATCCTTATTCATATTCTAATAAGGAGTAGATCTCCTTTGGGGTTAGGTGATTGGTGTAGTGTTGGGTAGTAGTTCCTCCATTGTAATAGAACTCGGTATCTAGCCTAGTACCGGATAAAGGGTAGGCGACGTTGTGATAGGATTGGTTCTCCTTGGTGAAAATGACCCGTATCTATCGTTGTACCGGATAAAGTGTAGGCAACGTTGAGAAGGTTTCTCCACCATAAGGAGTCGATGTTGTGTAGTGATTACGAACTCTCGAGTAGGTGACTCGGGGAGTGGAGTAGGGCAAGGAAGGTGTCCTTGTAGCCGAACCACTATAAATACTCGCGTTGTGGTTTTGTGCCTTTTACTCTTTATCTTTTCATTACATATTTATATTTCTATATGTTTGTTTATCAACATCCAACACATAATCAAATAGATTGACATAAGTTTATCTAAATACTTTAAAACGAGTTTTAGTTGGTAAAACTATTCAACCCCCCCCCCCTTCTAGTTTTCCACACTTTGTTTACAAACTCAACTCCATTATCTGTTTGGATGATTCTAACTGTTTTATTAAGTCGGACCTGCAACTGTTTAACAAGTTTGATGATGACGTCGGGAGTTTCATCCTTGACCTTAAAGCTTAAAACCCAAGTAAACCGAGAGTAGTCATCAACAACAACTAGCACATATTTCTTCTGGTTTATAGTTTGAACTCTCATTGGTCCGCATAAATCCATATGAAGAGTATGAAGAACTTCCATGATTGAGTTAGCAGGTTTGGGTTTATGGGCATATTTCTTGCTTTTTCCCAATTTTCATGTTGAACAAAGATGATCTTTTTCATACTTTAATCTGGGCAAGCCTCTTACGAGGTCCTTTCTAGAAAGATCTTTTATGGTTCCGAAGTTCAAGTGATTGAGACGACAATGCCATAACCATGACTTTGTTTTAGAAGCCTTTGACAACAAGCAGATTGGAGAAGACTTCATCATATCTTCGATAGAGATAGTGTACAGATTAGTTCCACGTGTTCCCTTTAAAAGTACAACACCATCTAGTTCTCTAACGAAGCAAGAATGTTTTCTAAAGGTCACTTCTAGATCAGAGTAGTAGAATTGACCAATAGAGAACAAATTATGACCAAGACCTTCAACGTAATATACCCTGAAGATTACACTAGATTGGAACACCCGCATCAGCAATAGAAGGTATGACATCATTAGTAGTGGATGCAAGACTAGTAGTGGCAGTGGACCTATTTGAAGAGTGGCAACTTCTTAAAGGTATGATTCTACCAGTAGGCTTCCATTTCTTAGAGGGCATAGATCTAGACATCTTAGGACACAATTCATTTAATTTGAATTTTTGGCTAGTAGGTTTCCATTGATAACTCACATTTCTAAATTTTCTCCCTGTAGGTTTCCAATAATTACTAACCCTTTTCCATATTGGCATTCTGGCATCTTTTACATGTTTAGCATTTCTTACATTTTTGACTGGAGATTTAACAGCATTTTTCAGCTCATCCACAACACATTCATGATTAATACCAGAAACCAAACATTCATTACATGTTTTGCAAATAGTAGCAGAATTCGAATTAATTGCAGTACGCTTATAGCTAATACTAGAATCAACACGATTCGTTTTATTCAGCTCAAACTTATTCTTCCTAGGGTGTTCTTCTACTTTCTTCTCTTCAACACTCTTGGCTCACATGGTCCTATCTTGCATTGTATTGCCTGAAGGCTTTGACCCGCTAACCTTAGTGTCACTGATTACTCCTATAGAATGAACGACGGGAATATTAGTTGGTGATACTAATTTTTGCATTTGTGGTCTAGAAGTACTGGGATCTGAGAGTTTATGAGGCACATCAAAAGTCACATTCTTGAATTTAGGCATAGAACTTGGTGTAACTACTCTCTCTCGTCTATTACCAGATTTAGGACTTGTGACAATTACATATTCTAAGAGTCCCTGAGATCGTTTGGCATCCATGCACGCATAGGCGATTGCACTATCATGAGGTTTTTCTGTTCTATCATCTTCTACAAGCTCACGGAGACTCTTTAAACTATCCTTAAGATATGAAAGATATGCTAGATGTGCAATTTCATTATTCCTAAGTGGAGGGGGAGTATACAACATATCAATAGCATACTTATCACATGCAGAGGCTTTTGGAATAGAATATTTGCAATTTGGGATTGGCAATTTTCCTTTCACCACACGCTTCAGATTCTCAATTTCGTTAAGCAAAGAAGTTACTTTTTCAATGTGTTTATCATGATTAACTTTGAATGAATCACATAACTCTTTTTTTTGAACATTAACTTTTGAAATTTCAGCTTTAAAACATTCATTTTCCTTTTGCAAGTTATCAATAATGTTTTGAAGTTACAAATTCTGAGAATCTAAAGGTGGAGGCAGATGGGAGCCAGTCACTTCTTTTTTTTCAATTGTGAAACCACCCTTTATCCTTTTGATCACACCATGAGCCCTCCTTTCATCACGATTGTTGATTTCAAAAACTGCATCAAACTCAGGAGCATCCGAAGATGTCTTGGCATTTGAGGTTTTAACATTTTCTTTCAAATGTTGATATTTTAATTGTAAACCAATATATTCAACTTCCAATTTATAAAATTGTCTGACCATGTTATCATGATCATCCATTTTGATTTTATTATGCAATTTTGAATTCTTGGTCTCAAGCTCAATGACACGATCGTGGGAGACTTTAAAAGCAACAGATAATTCATGAAATTGAGACGCGTTAATAGAGTAATTCGTAACAGTGTAAAACACATCTTGAGCAATACATCTAGAAATCAAATTATCATTTAGGATGTTGATACGCTTACGCAGCGCATTCGGGGTCAAAGGAACTTCCTTTTCTTCGAGCAAGTTTTATAACACCCTAGGCAGTGAACCTAATTGTGACAACCAGTACTTTCAGGTCATTTCTCGAAACGATTTATGCTTCACTATTTCAACATTTATCGTAAACTTGGTTTACGTGTTCCAAATTCGCGTAACCTTGAAGGTTTAGCGGCGAATTCATGATCATAACATCACGTACATTTCATATGGACTAAGATTAGTCTACATTTCATTCACATCATTTGCATCACATTAGTTCTTTCACGACATTTCATTTCACTTGTATCGCGTAATTTTTATATTAAATAAACGTTATCGCGTGAGTTATTATTTTGAATATTTAACCCGTTACTTTCAAAAATGATCCCGATATATTTTTATACTTACATTTAGTTTATAAAAACTATATTTGGAGTTTACCTAGTGTTTTAAATTTATTTTGTATATAAATCGTTAAATTTATATTATTACGACGGTTTTCTTAAAAAACTAACGATAATTATTTATCACTCAAATTTTACAAGGCATGTATTTTTACAATTTTTATGTTCTCATTACATTCTACTTTGATCTATTAAAAATCTCTTTTACCTAAAAGTTACCATTTACCTTACAAGTATTATTAACTACATACATTTCCTACATTTTTCTCACAATAATTACACAAATATTTACACAAGTTATTACTTATGCTTACACAAATATACATTTACATTTACATACTTAATAAAAATAATAATGATAATAATAAACTAGCTAGCCCCACCCATCAACTCCCCTTGATTGGTGGATCTTGGTGGCATTATAATCTATACATAATGTATTTTAAAACTTATCATCTCATACACATACACATACAATTACAATATCTAAGTGTAAAAGACCAAAAATTGTCTCTCCTCTCTTGCTCATAACGGCCATACACAAGGAAGAAGAAGAAGGGTTCACCAAAAATCTTCAAATCAAGTTTTAAACAATCTAGATAACACTCTTGATAAGGTTTTGAAATAAAAACCTAGGGTGTTTAGGTTAATCCTTGGTTCTAATCACCTCATCATATCACTAGTAAGCATCTCATGTTTATTTTCATCTTACATATTCATTTCATACTCATCTTATCATTTTGAGCAAAAACATGCAAGACTTGTGTTGTTTATACCATTTTTACTTTGATTTTTAGTGTTTTATACATATAAAGTCATCCTATAATTTTCCTTGGTATATATTGGTCTTGATGATGTCTAGAAACCCATGACACCCTAAGAAGGTGTATGGTAGGATTAGAATAGCTTTGGAGTTGATTTGAAGGGATTGGAATAGGTTTAGTACGAGAAAAACTATTTTCGATAAGTATATAAAAGTGTTCTGTCCTTATTTTGTTTTTCTGGAAAATCCGACAGTAGGCACGAAAATTTGGCCTTGATATTTAGAAAATATACTTTAAAACGAATCCGTGGCCGCTTGAACGGACTAAAACGGAGCTATAACGAAGAAGTTATGAATTTTTCAAGTTTGACGACGAAATATATATATATCCTGAAATTTCAGCAAACTGTTTTTGTATTGTACGAGTCAAAAACGAGTCTTAAGCTTTATAAATTATTTCGACTTATCAAAAATATATTAGTATACTTTGATACGAAGCTAAGGACGTATAATACGTAGAAAACGGATTTGTAACGACTAAGATATACACGTTTTTATAAAATTGCCGTAACTTTATTTTTAGAAAAACTATATTATTTTTAGTTGACAAGTGTTACGGTAAACAAAACGACCATATTGAAAGCTATTTTTAACGTTGATGTGGAATTTTTGTAACGAGATGTCTTCTAATAAAATCGAGATCACCAAGCATATTTTCTAAAACGATCAACCGTTTGTATAGCGGAGTTTTAATAAATTAATTACGGTTGCTCAAACTTTGCCGAAACTCACTTTTTACATAACATTTGGACAAAATCACTATCTTTAACCCCTATTATCTTTATGTTCGAGACCTTTATGACGAAAACTCATGAACTGAAACTTTTAGATTTTGATACAAACTTTCCAAAACCGTCGAGTTCGTTTCTTAACGTGCGACGTACACCATTTTCAGACTAGTTTTCGGAGCCATTTTTGTCACTTTCAAGAAATTTCCGAAGACATTGTTTTCGACGAAAAGTGAAAATTTCACTATAAATCATTATAAAACCATTGTAGGATGACATTTTGACGTAAAAACTTGTAAAGTCATTTTTGAAGAGTCAAGACGTCAAAAAGAGTATTTTTCGACGATAAATATTATTTTCAAAACTCGCAAATGGTATAAATAACATACGAAATGCATGCATATCATAACATCATAACTCATTACGTATCATATCATTCACAATAGGTCAAGGGTAAAGCATTACATTATACCTCGGTGTACCCACTTTTGTCATCATAATCATTGCAACAGGTGAGTTTTTCATTAGCCCCATTTTAATTGTTTTATACTACTTTTGGGGGAGATACATGCTCAAACTGTTTTCATATACTTTCACAAGTACTTTAACTTATATGAATTACGTGGAGTTCATAGCCCCACTTTTACTCTTTTAACTGTTTTACAAACTCTTGGGGGAGATACATGCTACATTTTTATCCGAACACAAATGCTTTGAACTGTATGCTATATCCGAATGTTTTATTGTCACTAAGTATTTGCCATGTTCGAAGTCCCTACATCATGAACCATTGGTCACTTGCGAGTGAGAGTTAGTATAGTGAATAGGCCTATTGGAATTAACACTCCCGCTCCTATTGCCCCAGTTAGGGGAAATCGGCGCACTATATTTGAATCATTAAGGTAAATTGGCAAGTTTACCTATTAGGGCGGCGATGAAACGATGATTACCAATTTTATTGGTGCGATGTTTACGCTTTGGTGTCATGAACTTAGTGAAATAAATACGATGTTGTTTTTAACGATGAGTGTGAAACAATTTAACTCACACTACGATGATTGTGTTCAAATGAATTAATTAAACCTATGGTTTTACGTCGAGTTAGGTACTATTGTGAAATTCATTTGACGATTTCGTTTGAACATAAACTATGCATATTCTGGCAGTGGGTTGTGAACACACAGGTTGCAAGTTTTGTATGGGCGGGACTTGGAACTGAGTGGATTTACAATGCCTTTGCTACATAATCGATTTCGAAAGGCTTTACATTTCAACACAAACTCTATGAACTCACTCAACCTTTGTGTTGACACTTTTAGCATGTTTTATCTCAGGTATCTAAGGCATTCACTTCATGGCATGCATGTGGACTTATCATAAGAGTCGTGGTGACGACGCGTCTCTCCTGGATTTATGTACTTTAAAACATCGTTTTGAATTGTAACAAACTTATTTCCGCACAAGTTGATTTTCATTTGGGACCTACTTTGTAAACTCCGATTGTTTTATTAAATCAAACGATGTGTTTTCCAAACGACACTTTAGGTCGTTCAATATAACTGCGATTGTGATGCTATGACAGTCAATCCCCAGGAATTCCATTCCGCTGCAAAACAGGTAATTTGGGGGTGTGACACTAATCGTTGTAGTGTAGTATTAGGGTAAGCCACGGGTATTGATATCGTTCTCTAGGGGAATAGGAATGCTAGTGAGGAGTTACGACGCTAAGGTTGGGGTTGAAGAAGATTATTTTTTATCTTTTTTATATTTTTTAAGAAAAGGAAAGGTAAGAATCTCAGGGTTTGGATTTGGGGGTTGGTATTTCTACCGATTACTCTACTTGTCTAATTATCTAATCTAAGGTGTATGTAGTCTACGTCTAATTATTGTGTGCTCGTATGATGGTTTAAAGATGTGTTTACTTAGGTTTTATTACTCCTTAATTATCTCCTATTGATGGGTGAATTGTCACGTCCTTATTCTTAATCGCGTTGTGTGTCTAAAGTCGTAGGGTATGCGTTTGTCCCTAACTCTTTGAAACTACCAAAGGGTCTCGTCTACAAAATCTCTAGGAATTATAGACTCTAACTCTAAGGTACTCTTTGGATGGTTTAGCCTACAACTACTCTAGGCGTTATAGTCTAAGGTTCACAAAGATTAATCAAGCATTAACTACACAACGAATGACCTATCGCATTACTAGATCATTAACAATTAAGATAAGAGACAACCAATCAATATTCAATAATTAAGTTTCATATTCCCTAAGCAAACACACAAATAAATTAGCCGGACATGGAGAACATGCAAGCATACATACAAATAATTGAAGACATAATTGAATTAATGAAGTAAAACACTTATCTTGATGTAAGATAGGGTTTGGAACCCTAAAATACTGTACAAGACAGTCTTGGTTCGGTTTAGGTTTTTACTCCAAAAGACTACACACTGAAAACTAAAAAATTCGGATTATATATATAAGATTACAATTGCGACGGCGTCACCTTATGAATTGTGACGCCGTCGGGTCGCCGTCATTAGGGTTTCGTCTTGGCCACGTTAGTCTTGCGACGGCGTCACCTTATGCTTGTGACGCCGTCCCCTTCAGTCTCTGACGCCGTCTGGATCAAATCTGTGGAAAACTAGAAGGGGGGTTGAATAGTTTTACCAATTAAAACTTCCTTTTAATCTATTTAGATAGACTTATGTCAATCTATTTGGATGTGTGTATTGGATGTTGATAAACAAGCATGTAAAGGTAAGTAATGAAAAGATAAGAGTAAGAAGCACAAAACCACAACGCAAGTATTTATAGTGGTTCGGCTACAAGGTCACCTTCCTTGCCCTACTCCACTCCCCGAGTCACCTACTCGAGAGTTCGTAATCACTACACCAATCTCCTTATGGCGGAGAAGCCTTCACAACGTCGCCTACTCTTTTTTCGGTACTAGGCTAACCACCGGGTTCTTTCACTCCAAGGTGAACCACACCTACACAACGTCGCCTACCCTTTATAAGGTACTAGGCTAAGTACCTAGTTCTTTCACTCCAAGGTGAACTACACCTTCACAACGTCGCCTACCCTTTATTAGGTACTAGGCTAAGCACCTAGTTCCATTGCAATGGAGGAACTACTACCACACTACACCAACGACTAATCCCAAAGGAGATCTACTCCTTTACAACATCATCAAGGATATCAATATCCTTGGATCTAATACTAGTCTATCTTGTACATCGAAACACACCATATCGAATCTACTTCTAAGGCACCTTTCACTAATGCCTTTGACTAGATCTACAAGACATCTTTCACTAATGTCTTGTGTCTTCACTTCTAAGCACCTTTCACTAATGCTTCTTTGTCTTGACTTCTAAGCACCTTTCACTAATGCTTTTTTGTCTTGACTTCTAAGCACCTACCACAAGTGCTTATGCTATAGACTATAGATACCCTTCACTAATATCTTCGTCTTGACACTTGAGACATCTTTCACTAATGTCTTCAACACTATACTTCTTTGAGGAAAGAAAGGAATCATCAACAAGAATACTTCAATAGCCTTGATGATGAGGAAGCATGGCAACTCATGGACTTGAGCTTGCTCGACTTCAAAGAAGGTGATCTTGCCTTTAAGAGGAACCTAAAAGATCACACAAAAACAAAACTACAAACATAGATCTCTTGGATCTAAGGTTACTGAGATTTAACTCAGGGGGGAAGGTGTGTTAGAAAGGGATTGAAAGGGATGCCAAATAATGAAGAAATGGCTCACTATTTATAGAGGAAAAATCCTACTGTTCCCTGGATCCCACGGATCCCTACCACAAGGGATCCGGCTAGCACAAAGCAAGGGATCCGTGGTACGCTCCTCTTTGCCCATGGGTATTTTTGGTTATGGGTCATGGGTCATGGGTTATTGGTTGATCCATGGTTTTCTTTCTAGATACAATGTATCTTAAGGATACAATGAACTTGGTTAAGTGGTATATATAAAACCATGGGTTATGGGTCAATACCATTTGCTAGTTTATTACCCATTTTAGTATTTACTTGTTTTTACCCATTTTAGTATATACATGTTTTACCCATTTTAGTATACTTAGATTAAGTATGTACTAACCCAATATGTAAACATTAGTTGTTGTACATATATATATCTAAATCATAAAATCACTTATACTTGTTTTAGTGTTTTATGTGAAAACGTAAGTGCGTTAGAAAACTATTAACTCAAACTATTTACATACTCTATTTGTTTCATTAAAATGATTTTACGTTTGTTATCGACAAAACATTAGAAGATCGTAAAATATAAATAAACGTTTTTACGGCTTATTTGTATTAACAAAATCTAGGCCGTCTGAGTTGCGACGACCTACTCTTTTAAAGCCTGACACCGTCTCTTGAAAATAAGCAATTTGGCTACTGAGCCGTCACAAAAGTGATGTGACGGCGCCACAGATAACACCTGACGCCGTCCCCTTGTATTTCAGCAGCTTGAGTGTCTCGATTCTTGACTTTGGCCATTTTCTTCGTATATCCGCGCCTTTTCGTCCAAATAAGTGTCATTCCAGCAATTTGCCTTCAAGAGACCTAAAAAGTGAAAAGGAACGATATTAAGTAATAACGGATACAAAAGTGATCAAATAAGGGCTTAAACGACCCCTCAAAAAGGTACATTTTAAAACCTTATCAAATATCCCTACACTTGGTATTTGCTTGTCCTCAAGCAAATGTGCTTTTAGCCAATTAATTTATAAGTTAGGGGTCATGAAGCATTGGTTTAAAACAATCCACAACACATATAAGCCCCGCAAAAGTCATAACAAGCACGGAAATTACATACTAGCACCTCACATGGGGTGTTTGGATACTCACATCTCTCGGGTGTATATGAAATATAACAAGTTGGAAATGGAAGATAAACACTCATTAACCGGTCCTAGTACATAGATTACCATAGGCTTGAGACTAGATCAAACCTCCATCGCTTTGGCGTAAGCACCTAGAAAAGACTATCAAAGAGGTCTTTAAAGGGTTGTAATGTTAGGCTTACGGTAGGGAAACAAAGGGTTTGGTGGGATAGGCTATTTAGTGGTGGCAAGTCAAAAATCTCTATGTTACAAGCATACGAAGAATGGCGTTGCTAAGCCAAGACTCGACACTCTAAACTCTAGATAACTGAAACACACAAACATAAATTTAAACGATAGATGTAGGATGGTAGCCCGTTTTTTTTTTTTTTAACACTATTTTTTTTTCTTTTTCTCTTTTTCTATTTTTTTGATTTTTTTTTTTTTTCATACACTTTTACTCTACCATCCTCTATGGTAACATCAAAATGATAGGGATTTATAGGCACATCCCTACACTTGAGTTTTTATTACTCTAACACTAATTTGACCCGAATTGAAAAAATCAAAACACTTGGAGTACATTATTACGCAAATACAGGGAATTTGAATTTAACGTTCCCTTCCCGTCACTTCATAAACTTTAACTTTTCCCATGAGTCCCAATCGTCCCAAAACTGTGTACAAAGGATATGACTCGACTTAGCAACTCATGCAAGCAACTAGATAATTGAACTAAGGGTTAAGGGTGATAACAATAATGCACTAAAAATGAGTGCATACAAGGTAGGCTAAGGCGATTTGGGTGTACATTTGGGGGTGGGGTGTAAACAATGCTCTTCATTGATATTCCGGAAAACCGATAAATCAAGAGAACCGCGAAAAGGATAGGCTCAGAGGGGTTAAGTAGGGGTATCGTGTACTAAAAGTGAGTACAACGCAAAGGTGTGGGGGAATTACTCAACCGATGTGGAAGAAGTAATTATATTACGGGTATCAAACAAGGGTTATCCTAATGCCTCTTATCATTTAGTTATTCCTAACTACACAAGTGTAGTCTTACTAGCGATCTCGGGATGCATCACAAAACAAGTTCTAGAATCTATTATACTACCGGTTCACACACTAAGCATTAAGGATGAATGCTTTAATTCCTACTAATCTAAGGGCGATCCTCACATTTTGGGTGGAATTTAAGTGGTAAAGGGTTTTTTGTGTTAGTCATGCAACTTCCTATCCGTGAGACGCTTTATTAAGACTAATGGCCCACTCCTATATGTCATGAAAAATTAAAAATTTGGTGCCAAAATTACCCTAACCGACATTTTCTCATGGTTTATTACACAAATACAATTGGACAAAGCAAATAATCAAGGATAAGTATAGTTTCAAAGTTCCCGTTTTATTTTCCCTCCCTACACTTAAACTGAACATTGTCCCCAATGTTCCCCGAAAGTATCAAAGTTATGATAATGGAAGGTAATTAAAAGCGAAAGAAACTAATACTCCCCTGATTAGCTCGGTAGGATCCATGTAAAATGGTGGTTAAATCCTTTCCAAGAAGAATGTATGCGTGAAAAGCTCCTTCCAATCTTATGTATCTTCTTCTTAGTAAATTAAACCTGCACACTTGAAGAAAACAAACGAAACCTTCGCGTAAAATCGGCGGTAATAATATATATAAGACTCTACTAAACTAGGATATAATGCTTGTGGAATGGATGTTTATAGAATTTCTGGAAAATTAAGACCTGGAAAATTCCAAAAATTTATAAGTAGCTCAGAAAACAAGAAAAAAGTAATCTGTTGTTTTTACTCCTTCCTGACGCCATCAGGTTGCGATCCTGACGCCGTCAGGTTGCGATCCTGACGCCGTCAGGTTATCCTGACAAAAACTGGTCTGCGATTTTCTGGAAAAAATTCTAGAAAATTTACATCTTTAGAATCTGGAAAAATTTCTGCAAAACATCCATTATGACTCGATACAAGCATTTGACTCGAACAAACACACATATATATCTTTTAATTAATTGCAATTCTCATGTTTACATTTCTTTTGAAAACGTGTGTAATCCTCCCTACACTTATCCTTTATGTAAAATACCTTTATATGCAATTAAGACGAGGTTAAAAACAAAATAAAGCATTTTTACAAATTTAAACATGAGAATAAACAATCAATAAAAGATATTTGACACTAACAAGCAAACAATTAAGCATGGGTTGCCTCCCACGAAGCGCTTTTCTTTATTTAAGAGTCTTGTAGCTAGACTCGTAGTCGTGCTCCTACGTGACTTCATTACCGTCACCTTCTTCCTTATGACGGTCTCTATTGGGGGGTTCCATGTTGTAAAAGTGCCCTATAGTGAACCTTTCTAAGAGGTCGTCCTCTCCCCAATTGGTCCTATATTCCGGTCCTAAGTTCAAGCAATCCTTATAGAAACCTAGAATCTTGGCCATAACATAATCTACTCCCTTCTCCTTATCTTCCTCATTCCTATAGTAGACCGATAGTTTAAGTTCCTTTTCATCATTGGAGAGTGATGAAAACTTCTCAATCTTAAACGGCATTTGGTACGCTACATCATCGGTCTCATCCTTGAATCGCACTGTTCCTAATGAGGGATCATAAGTCATCCCGGTGTTTTCTATGAAAGGTTTTCCTAGAATAACGTGGGACAAGCTAGGATCTATGGCCGTACTAATATCATTTACCACTATGAAATCCGTAGGAAACATGAAACTACCTACATGGACGGGCAATCCCTTAACTCTACCAAGAAAATTGCAACTATCCCTAGGATTATCGGGGTCTTGCCTAGTTGGGATAGGCTTCTTCATTACCCAATTGTAGTAGGTGCTAGTCATTATATTGATTGGGGACTTGCGATCAATGTAGGCCTTTGCCACGAAAAGGTGTCCTATGCAACATGGTATGTTAAGATTCCAAGGGTTCCCAAACTTGATCCTAGGGCTTTTCCTAACGTACATGTGACGGAGGTCACGCACTAAGTGAGGGTGGCGAGATAGTTCCTATTCCGTAGGAAACTTATTGAAATAGTCATTGTCTAATTCATTTACTTCCTCGGTTGTTTCATTCGTCGGTGTTTCCTTAACCTCAAGTATCATCTCATGGTTCGCTTCGTCATTTGTTCTATTAGGTTTCACTAAGGCGACGGTATTGACGAATTGAACATGCTTAGCTAACTTACTTGGGTCCTTAATCTCTACACCGGGAGGTTCGGGAGTTGAGATAGAATTAACCTTCCTATCACTATTAGTCATGGCTTTCAAGAGGTTATCTATCTTTCTTTCCATATCGGCTTGTTGTTGGTTAAAATGATCCGAGAGCTTAGCAATTTGAGCTTCTTGGGATGCGACTAGGTGTTGCAACATCCCCTCAATGTTTTGTTGGGTAGGGCCATGAGATGGGGGCCATGAGAAATCATTGGAAGTGAATTCTTTGGTTTGTCCCCAATAGAAGTCGGGCTTGCTCTTCCATGCTTCTCGGGTATCATTGAAAGTCCTAGGTCCGGGTGTTGTAGGGAATCTTCCTCCCGTTCCATTAATACGCGAGGACGCGTAGTCATCGAAAGCATGTTCGGGGAATCTTGTGCAAGCATGAGTGTTATGAGGGTCACTAAATTGCTCACATGAGGAAGAAACTTTGTTTACTTGGTGTGAACTTAGGATTTTCGTAGTAGCTCATTAGGAATTTTACTTGATCTTCAAGCTCGAGCATCCTACGGTCGGAAGATTGTGAGTCAAGGGAAGGCAAGGAGATTGCCTTAACGGTTTTGGGCAACTCACGGGGGTCATTCCAACTTTCGTTGTCATAGAGAGCAAGGTCCTCTATTATACCCCACGATTCTTCCGCGGTGAGATCACTAAGTTTTCCACCGGCCGCTTGGTCAATGAATCGCTTGGTGGGGAAGTTGACATGATCATAGAAAATTTGGACTTGGAGCCAAAGATCAATGCCGTGATGAGGGACTTTATGAAGTAAGTCCTTGAATCGAGTCCATGCTTCGTAGAGAGATTCACCTTGACGTTGTTGGAACATCAAGATGTCATTCCTAAGCTTGGTGGTTCTCCCTGGTGGGAAAAATTGAGCAAGGAAGCGAGAGGTGAGATCATCCCAACTTGAGATGGAGTCGGCGGGAAGTCGCTCAAGCCAATTACTAGCTTGGTCCCGAAGAGAGAATTGGAAGAGACGCAGGTGCGTGGTCTCTCGAGTGGTAGCATCAAGGTCGATGGAATCGAAAATTTTAAGGAAATCCTTAAGATGTTGATTAGGATCTTCGGAACGAAGTCCATGGAATGCACATCCGTTTTGCACCAACCAGATGGTGTCGGATCGCACGGCCGTAGTTTGGGCTTGGTCGGGAAGCTCGATGGTGTTCCTATAGCCTAGGTGGCTTGGTCTCGAGTATTCACCAAGAGTACGGGCTCTTGGCGGGTCATTTGGTGGTAGGTTGATGAATGGTGGTTGGTTATCACCTTCCATGATGAAAAGTGATGGGATTACGAACAAAGGTCACAAAGAAGGGGGATAGACTACGAGAAAGCTAAAAATGAGAAAAATTTACTTGATAGGAATCAAGCAAATAAACCTAAACGAGGTGGACTACTAACTAGCTATTCTATTCCCCGGCAGTGGCGCCAAAAACTTGATACGCTTACGCAGCGCGTTCGGGGTCAAAGGAACTTCCTTTTCTTCGAGCAAGTTTTATAACACCCTAGGCAGTGAACCTAATCGTTGTAGTGTAGTATTAGGGTAAGCCACGGGTATTGATATCGTTCTCTAGGGGAATAGGAATGCTAGTGAGGAGTTACTACGCTAAGGTTGGGGTTGAGGAAGATTATTTTTTATCTTTTTTATATTTTTAAGAAAAGGAAAGGTACGAATCTCGGGGTTTGGATTTGGGGGTTGGTATTTCTACCGATTACTCTACTTGTCTAATTATCTAATCTAAGGTGTATGTAGTCTATGTCTAATTATTGTGTGCTCGTATAATGGTTTAAAGATGTGTTTACTTAGGTTTTATTACTCCTTAATTATCTCCTATTTATGGTTGAATTGTCACGTCCTTATTCTTAATCGCGTTGTTTGTCTAAAGTTGTAGGGTATGCATTTGTCCCTAACTCTTTGAAACTACCAAAGGGTCTCGTCTACAAAATCTCTAGGAATTATAGACTCTAACTCTAAGGTACTCTTTGGATGGTTTAGCCTACAACTACTCTAGGCGTTATAGTCTAAGGTTCACAAAGATTAATCAAGCATTAACTACACAACGAATGACCTATCGCATTACTAGATCATTAACAATTAAGATAAGAGACAACCAATCAATATTCAATAATTAAGTTTCATATTCCCTAAGCAAACACACAAATAAATTAGCCGGACATGGAGAACATGCAAGCATACACACAAATAATTGAAGACATAATTGAATTAATGAAGTAAAACACTTATCTTGATGTAAGATAGGGTTTGGAACCCTAAAATACTGTACAAGACAGCCTTGGTTCGGTTTAGGTTTTTACTCCAAAAGACTACACACTAAAAACTAAAAAATTCGGATTCTATATATAAGATTACAATTGCGACGGCGTCACCTTATGAATTGTGACACCGTCGGGTCGCCGTCATTAGGGTTTCGTCTTGGCCACGTTAGTCTTGCGACGGCGTCACCTTATGCTTGTGACGCCGTCCCCTTCAGTCTCTGACGCCGTCTGGATCAAATCTAGGCCGTCTGAGTTGCGACGACCTACTCTTTTAAAGCCTGACACCGTCACTTGAAAATAAGCAATTTGGCTACTGAGCCGTCACAAAAGTGATGCGACGGCGTCACAGATAACACCTGACGCCGTCCCCTTGTATTTCAGCAGCTTGAGTGTCTCGATTCTTGACTTTGGCCATTTTCTTCGTATATCCGCGCCTTTTCGTCCAAATAAGTGCCATTCCAGCAATTTTCCTTCAAGAGACCTAAAAAGTGAAAAGGAACGATATTAAGTAATAACGGATACAAAAGTGATCAAATAAGGGCTTAAACGACCCCTCAAAAAGGTACATTTTAAAACCTTATCAGATGTGAAGATTCTTCCTCTCAATCTCATTACTTTTGTGCTCACATTCATAATCTTTGACCTCGTTTTCCATTTCATTAAACATTCTTTTCTTATCTTTAACCTCAGTATCTATGGCCTTTTGAAGAGATTCAAATTGTTCTTTTAGTTGTTTAAAGAAAGGCATAACCTCTGTTAAGTAGCATTCTTTTATTTGCTCAAAACCCCTTTCCCCTTCAGTAATTCCCGTTGGAGTGATTCTCTTCTTACATGTTTTCTGAAAGTCAACAAATAGTTGGTAAAACTACATACACGCTGACTAAGGTTTTGCTTTGAGTGGGAAGAGTTCTAGGCACTAAATGGATAGGTGTATTTGGAGGATACACAGTGGCTGGAGGCAATTTCCTACAAGGGGGATTCTTTTCAACAAGATTATCAGCTTTTTGGTTATCCATGTCTTTCTTCCAAAACACTTGTTCAGGGGTCAATTGAGTTTGAGGTCTAAACTTATTCAAGGCAATCCAAGTTTCCTTAGTGTAATCGTGGGATTTATGCGTTATAGTATTCTCTATACACCAAGGATCTTTTATTTTCTTTGCCATTTTCTCTTTAGAGGCATCTTCTAACTTTCTATCCTCTTCAATGCCTTCTATACATGATGGTGTTTGTCTAGGCTTAAGGATCTCATTACCATCATAAACAACCTTTTGAGTAGCTCTAGCTATTTTACCATACTCAGGATTGGGTTCTGTGGAAAAATAGAAGAGGGGGGGGTTGAATAGTTTTACCGATTAAAACTTGGTTTTAAACTATTTAGATCGACTTATGTCAATCTATTTAAACGTGTGTGTTGGATGTTGATAGACAAGCGTATAGATAAATAAAACTAAGATAAAGAATAAGAAGCACAAAACCACAACGCGAGTATTTATAGTGGTTCGGCTACAAGGACACATTCCTTGCCTTACTCCACTCCCCGAGTCACATACTCGAGAGTTCTTAATCAGTACACAACACAAACTCCTTGTGGCGGAGAAGCCTTCACAACGTCGCCTACTCTTTATCCGGTACAAGGCACACTGGGTTCTTCCACGAGGTAGAACCAAACCTATCACAACATCGCCTACACTTTATTCGGTACAAGGCTAAATACCGAGTTGCATTTACAAAGGTGGAACTACTACCCAACACTACACAATTCCTATCCAAAGGAGATCTACTCCTTATGACAACATCAATAAGGATATCAATATCCTTTGACCCAATACAAATCTATCTTGTACATCGACACACCATATCGAATGTACACCTTAGGCACCTTTCACTAATGCCTTTGACTCGACTTCTAGGCACCCTTCATTGATGCCTTGTGACTTGACTTCTAGGCACCCTTCACTAATGCCTTCAACACGGACTTTCGACACCTTTCACTAATGCCTTTACTTTGACTCTTTGACACTTTTCACTAATGTCTTCGTCTTGACCCTTTAGACATCTTTCACCTATGTCTTCAACACTACACTTCTAATGAGAAAGAAAATAACTATCAACAAGATACCATTAGTAGTCTTGATGATGACGAAGCTAGGCAACCCATGGCCTTGAGCTTGCTCGACTTCAAGAGGTGATGATCTCACCTTTAAGAGGAACCTAGAGAATCACACAAACACAAAACCACATAGAAAGATCACTTGGATCTGTGGTTAGAGAGTTTACAACTCAAAGAGAAAATATGTGTGAAAGGGGTGAGTTACAATGAAGAAATGGCTCACTATATATAGACAAACTATTGCTACTGCTCCACGGATCCCACGGATCCCTTACTTGAGGGATCCGTCCAGTGTAAACTGGGGGAACCGTGAGACGCTCCTCTTTGCCCACGGATTTTGGGTCATGGGTCATGGGTTATGGGTCATAGGTCCTAGACTTTGGACCATGGGTATCCAAGTAGATACAATGTATCTAGTAGATGCAATGCATCTAGTCCATGGGTTATTGGTTAGCTCCATGGGCCATGGGTAAAACCCATTATGACTTATGCATGATGTCATGCAATGGGTTATGGGTTATGCTCCATGGGTATGGGTTAAGGACTTTGGGTTTTACCTAACCATATTCAATGTATTTAGTCAATGGGCCAAATACTTAAACTTCTACCCATTATAATACATACTAAGTATGTATATATCTACCCAATATGTAAACACTAGTTGTTGTACATATGTATTACTAAATCATGAAAGCACTATTACTTGTTTAGTGTTTTATGTGAAAATATAAGTGTGTTAGTAAACTATTGGCTCAAACCATTTACGTATTTTATTTTTTTTTTGTTAAAATAATTTTACGTTTGTTATCGACAAAACATTAAAAGATCGTAAAATATAAATAAACGTTTTTACGGCTTATTTGTATTAACAATCTCCCCTTTTTTGTTGATGACAAAACATAAGATTATTTTAAGGAAAAATTAAAATTCGTAAAAGTTTGAATTGGAGTTTTTACTCTCTTCTCCCCCTTTTTGTCGAAACAAAAAGAGCGTCGAAAAGAAATTAACACCTTGTTGTAAGAAAAACATGTGAAAGAAAAAATATGAAAAATATAGAGTAAGTGAGGAGAAGAATTCTCGAGTTAGCTCCCCCTAGACGAGTCAATCCCTTTGTGAGGTCGTCAAGTAAAAAGAAATACTAAACTAGTGCATTGCAGCTATGTTTGTAAATGGTTTCGTCTTTCAGACGAATATGCTCCCCCTTGATGTTTGCAACTTTGCAAGGGGGACGTCATGTAATGTAATCCTAATGTGAATTATATTGCAAATGATTTTTCAATGTATCGCTTTGACACGAAACTCCCCCTAGCTTAAGGTGTCAAAGTCTTCATGTGTATATTGAAAATCTACAAAACAAAGATTAGAAAACAAGAATATAATGAATAATTTCCTGCAAAAAAGACTCAAGTTAGTAGTAACCAAGTCTTCTGTTGCACAGATCCCACGGTTCCCTCTTAGGAGAGACCCGTCTAGGCAAAAATGAGGGGTCCATCTGTCTAAAAGCTTAAGACAGCAATGGTGATGTAACAAGTGATGTTAACATCAAAATGAGATATGTATTAAGGCATCAAATATATTCTCAAGACTGTATGGCATATAACATGTAATTTCATTCAATAAAACATACGAGAAATGATCTACATATCTCTAAAACTAAGAGAATGATTTAAACATGAAATATGATTCCTAAACTATTTAAGATAAGCTTAAGACTAGGACACCACTTGAATCCTTAAGCTCTAGGTTGTTTGGGTTTGTTGATCTCGTCGAAACGTTTGAGGAGGTGATAAAACATGAAACGTTGATCTTCACGTACTTTATGTATCAAGCTTTCAACATGTTGACAATGATAACAATCTTTGTCATGACTCGAAAATGGTGGTGGTAGAAAAGAAATGACTTGAGATGGAAGGTTTGGTTAAGATTCCACAAAAGAAGGAGGAATATGTGGAGGTATATTTGGAGGTGATTCAACCAAAGGTGGTGGTGGTGGAATAAGTGATGAGGATGGTGGTAGAGAAGTATCTACTTCCATGTGATCGGGTGGTTGACTTTGATGATTCCTCATGATCCAAAAGGGACTATTTGAGGGTGACGGAGAAAAAGATGTCGGGGCTAGTGTTGATTCAACACCTTGATTTTGTTGCTCTATTCTTTCCATTGAGAATGTTGGCAATGGTGGAGGATGAGATGGCCTAGGAGGCAAATCTTTTAGATTGTAGAGGCGTGGTGATGAGAGTGGAGTGGTGAATGATATGGCTCTAGGCACTAAGGGTGATGGTTTAGTGGAAATAGGAGTGTTTGGTTTAGGGGGTATAGTGGTGTTTGGCATTGGTAGTTTTGTGGGAACAATCCTCTTACGGATTGGTTTGATAGGTGGAGGGGAGATCCTAGCATTTGTGGATTTAACGGGAGATGATTCGGTTGAGGAAATTTCGTGTACAACACGAGCAAGTTTCTTGGGTGGTCATTTGGTGGATGAGCTACCACTAGAAGCTTTCCTCATAATGAGATGATAAAAGAGAATTAGGGTTATAAGAGTTTCTAAATGCTGAAAATGTGGATGTAGATGATGACTTTAGGAGTCTTAACAAGATGGTTTATAAGGGGAAGGATTTAGCAAGTGAATTCAAGACTTAAGCCACTAAGATCCTTTGGAATGTGATGATTTTCATGCACAAGAGTCAACTTCAAAGTTGTACTGATCTAGGAGTTTAATTAAAACAAGATGGAGTGTTTAAGTTAACAAGGAGAGCTTGAAATGATTGTTTTAGCTAGGGTTTAGATGAATCTGTCACCCGGATCCCACGGTTCCCTCCAATGAGGGATCCATCTAGGCTAATCCTAGGGATCCGGCTCTCAGCAGCTAAGAAAGGTGAAAAGATGATGTTTGTAAGGTCTAATACCCATACTTCTTGAGTGTTTCAGTCTTCCTAAGTGTCTTAAATGAAAGGGTACTTAAATGATCAAGGGCAATGAGTGAAAGTAGCTAATGATTGCCTTTTATGGAAGAAAATGGAACTTTATGAGTACCAATGAATGACCAAAGATGACACTAGAAAATTTAAGAGTGTCAAGTGGAACTAAATGATCCTAGAGACCAGATAGTAACTTAAGATAATTTTTGAAAATACCTTAAAAGAAATGAAAAACTAGTATTTGACCCATTTTGAGGTAGAGATGACTAAAATCAATTTGCTAAAATTGAGAGATTTATAAAGCTAGATGTGTTGACACGTGAGCGATGATGTGTGAGTATAGGAGCAGAAGAATGATGAGTTCAGGTGAAATGATAAATCGAATATCACCTTGAGTGTGATCCTAAATGAGCTATGAGTTAGTGTGAAGCTTACTGAGCTTGAGGAAGACTTAAGTGGTCCTAAGGTATTATGTTTAGCTAGTGTGACGTAGTCTGAGGACATGGTTTGATGTATAAAGTCAGCAACTGCATTTCTGTTTGCCCGGATCCCACGGTTCCCTAAGTGGAGGGATCCGTCTAGTACAAAGTGAGGGATCCGTCTCTTGCTAAACAGTTACTTCACAGAAGGTATGCAAAAGTTGTACAAGGTATCGTATTTCAAAGCTAGTGTTTTCTAAGAAGTTTGAGCTACTATATAAACGAGACATCAAACGTTAAATGTTTTATTTCATGAGAGAAATCACATTACAATGATAAAAGATGAAAACTAAGGATTGAGCCTATTTGGAAGGGAAACTAAGTTTCTTGAGCATTTTTTCTAGATGGATCGTCAAATGGATGATGAGTATTTGTCGATTCAGGGATGAAGAAAGACTTGATGAGAGATATGTTTAGAGGTTCCATCGTCTTATTCACGAGTACATACAACGGACTTTGAAATTGAGGGTGGAAGTACATGATGTGATGATAAAGGCATGTCAAGAACATTCCGTAAGGAATTAGTTTCTTCTTGTCACACCCCCAAAATACCTGTTTTTGCAGCGGAATGGAATTCCTAGGGGATGACTGCCATAGCATCACAGTTACAGTTATATTGAATGACATAAAGTGTCATTTTGAAAGCACATCGTTTGATATAATAAAACATTCAGAGTTTACAAAAGATAGGTCCCAAATGATTTCCAATGTACCAAAATGAGTTTGTTACAATCAAACGATAGTTAAGTGCATAAAATATACCGCGACTCTTTGAGTCTTTCTTGTAGCAGCATTCCCACCAAATCTCTTTTCTCAAGCTTCCAGCAACAACTTAGCATCTTTTATAGAGTTAAAATTTAACTTGTGTTCATCAGAAATGCCCATCATCAAAGTACTTCTAGCTTTCACCTCTAGTCTTCTCTGAGCCTTATCTTCAGCAGTTGCAATAGGCAACACTGTCTCAACACCTTCCACAACTTTTGTTTTTGGCAAGGTTGCACCATTCTCTATGACTTCCAATAGTGAATATTCTATCATCTAGATGTATTGTTCAATCCTCATCCTTCATATCTCAAATTCATCAGGTTTGAGCATGGGAACTTTGGATGCAGCCATCATGTGTGCAGAATCTTGATCCATATCTTTTAGCAAGAGTTTGTGTATAAAGACAGATTATTCTAGAGTACAGCTTCTCAGCAAGTTCTGATACCACTTATTGAACCCAGTTCAACAATATCGAATTCCTCAGCTTGTAAAAGGATTAGTTATATTAGATAAAACTAACACAACTATAGTAGAAACTGTGTTTGAATGTATTAAAGGTTATGCGGAATCTAATCTTTAATTTTAAGAAGAATTGTTAATGAAACAGTAAAACAATGAACATATGATTCAACAAACAAACAAACTCCAATATTATTAATAATACGAATACTCTCAAAGTATTAGGGTTACAAAACCTTGAAGCTAAGAATTATATGACTTTTATACCTCTAACTATATGCCCTAGGACCTTCTTTTATACACCAAGAAGTCCTACACGGCTTACAATACTTTCCTAGGTATATATATATATATATATATATATATATATATATATATATATATATATATATATATATATATATATATATATATATATATATATATATCAAATCTTTTCTATAAATATCTAAAACATATCTCATAAGCAGTACTAACTTACACTAACAGTTGTAACCAACCGTCTTAACTTTGAACAGCACTAAGTTTGTACTAGCAGTCTTAACTTTGCACTAAAAAATGTAACTTGTACTAGCAGTATTAACTTTGCAATGGTAGTTGTGACTTCCTTAGCATATATTCATTGAAGTTCCTTAGCAGCACTAACTTTATCTGAGCAGCAGTATTACTAATATGAGCAGCAGTTGATCAAACAGCATCAAGAAGGCTTTTAATCGCAACCGTAAGTGACTCTTCAAGAAGAAAACTAACATGGATGGCAATGTACATACCTATAAGGCTCATCTGGTAGCTAAAGGCTTTACTCAAACCTACGGGATTGACTACGAGGAGATCTTTTCTCGTGTGGCAGACATAAGAGCTATTAGGATTCTCATAGCCATAGCAGCATACTATGATTATGAGATTTGGAAAATGGATGTCAAAATTTCCTTCTTAAATGGTCGCCTAGATGAAGACATCTATATGGCGCAGCCTGAGGGGTTTGTGAATCCATAATTTCCTGAGTGAGTATGCAAGCTTCAAAGATCCATTTACGAATTAAAGCAAGCTTCAAGGCAATGGAATAAAAGATTTTATGGATCTAAACACACACCTTGTGTTAGTGATACTTTGAATTATATTAATAAGCACGCGGAATATACTTAGCAATACTTAGAAGACGGATTATATGATGTAATGTAAGTGAACAGTTTAACACAAAGCTCCAATATTATTAAGAAATAATACGAGTGATCTTGCTTATCACTAGGGTTACACCTTGAAGCTTACGTGAGTAATTCGTACTCTAAACAATGACCTAGGATCTCCTTTTTATAGCACAAGGAGTCCTTTACAAGATAAGTATAATGCTAACAATATAGAATATACACAAGATCTTTTCTATACTTATCTATACACGGATACATAACAATTATCCTAATAGCAGTGGTAATAATGTATTGGCAGTGGTAATGAGTTTCCACTGCTAGTGTAATCTTTAGCAGTGTCTTCCACAGCTTATCAGTGGTAACTGTTAGCTTTATTCCCAACAATCCTCCCCTAAACTTATGATTTCTCTGCAAATCAATAAGTTTCTTCAATCTGCATCTTCTGTAAGGATTTGGGGAATTATTTCAAACACTTCACTTTCTTCTTAACGCCTGAATAGCTCTTGAACATTGGTCTTGAAGCCTAAGTAACAATGCTCTAACCTTCTCATTATCTTCATGAACTCTTATTGTTGTACACAACAACACAGTGAGAGTTCCAGCTCTGAGTTGGTATTCTTTCTCAGCAAACATGAATGCATCCACTCCATCTGATGTAGAAACATGATAAACTTCACATGAATCATAATAAAACCATTTAGTACCAGGACATGAACATGAGAATTTCCAGAAATCATCATTAGTATCTGGTTCATAAAGCCTTCTTAGATTAACCCATAACTGCATTTCCTTCATATCTTTGAGACTTTCAGCATCAAACCTTTCTTGAACCAATCTCCACAAAGTATCAAGATCATGTCTGTCACATGCTTTGATGAGTTCTTCAAATTAAATGAATGATGAAGTTTCACCACCTAGCCTTGTAATCTTCCATGTTGGAGCAAAATTGCTAGCAGTAAACACTTCCCAATCAATGATAGGATGTCTGACTTGCAGTGGTTCAGGATAAAAATCTTCTTCTTCTATCAATATCATTCCAGTCATCTGTTCTTCAGTGAATTTCTCAGCTTGAACTTCTTGTTCTTCAAAAAATTTTGTCTTTTTAAATGTCTGAGGTTCACTATCTTTGGCCTTTCTCTTCAGATTAGGATACCTTCTTTCTTCTTCTTCAGAGTCCATTGAAATAAAATCTTGGTCTTGCCTTTTAACTCTGTAGTAGATACCTTCAACTTTATCATCAGGCATTCGTTTGAACTGATGTCTTTTCCATCCACCAATACTGCAACAATAATCTTTCATCATTGAAATCACCTGTGCCTTGGTTGGTTGTCTTGGTTTCTTTTGACCCTTTTTGACTGAAACAATAGCATCTTGAAGTGCTTGATTATTCTTCATTTGAATGAAGTCCTTTAACTGTCTTGTTCTTTGTTCTTCAGTTAAAGACTTATCTGCAACTAGGTCAATTGCCTTCTTCTTGACTACTGGATCATTAGCAATCAAGAAATCAATTTCTTGTTCTGTAGGTACATAGCTGAACTCTGGAGTCTTTTCTCTGAATATTGTAGGTGGAACAGTGGAAATTGGATTAACATCCATTGGATCAGTCGTGTCCATTCTGCCCAGCCTTTTAGCCTCCATGAAGTCTACAATCTCTATCTCCTCCAGTCTTTTCTTATTAGCAACTTGATCTTCATTGATCTTTCTAGCAACTTCTTCATCATGAGCAATTTGAGCTTGTTCTTTCTTTGAAATCTTCCTTCTTGTTTGCTCTTTGCTCTGCATAACTGCTTTACCTTTCTTTTTGATTTCTTCCTCTGTAGTGGGAATGAAATCAATGGTTGCAGTACTGAAAATTTCTTGCTCTAGTTGCTGTTGAGAAACTTCTTGAGTATCAGCTTCCTCAGTAACTCCAAAATTAACATCACCTTCATCTCCTAGGTCTATCTTCCTCCCCTTAGTTTCAGCATCAGTTTTCCTCCCCTATTTGGGAGAATTCCCAAATCTTTATTGAAATCTTTTGAATCACCATCATCAGGTAAGGATGGAGATGATAGCACTATCTTTGCAGTTTTCCTTTGCTTCAACCCCTGCAACTCTTCCTTCAAGGTCTGAATCTCTTCTTTCAGTTGTGTAACATCCTTGGCATGTTGCTCCTTTATTTGTGCCAAGTCTTTCTCCAGAGATTCAACCTGCTTGGATAATTTGGTACAAAGTTCCATCAATTCCATTGGTTGCCCGCTGCCCTCAACACTTCCAACTGTGTGACCTGTTGGGAGAGGTGAATCATAGGGGCATTGGCTCAGATTTCTCCCTAGTTGGACTAGGTTGAAGCCTGGAACCACCACTGCTTGTTCCTAAACCAAAAGGATCAGGGACATGTTGTGTTGTAATGGGAGGAGTTGGCTGTTTTTGCCTCCTCTCATAGGTGTGAGAAACTGGTGGAGTATAATCAATGTTTGGAACAGTGATTATGGGTGAGTTTTGTACCTGAGAAATCTTTGCAAGCATTTGAGGAAAAAGAGGTGTAATAATCCTATTGCCATCTTTGTTCATGTTTTGAAAAACTTTAGGCTTAAGGCAATGGATTTTATAAACTCTTGTATGGGGTTGCAGTTGAAATTCATTAACACTGCTTGCACAAACCTTGGATACATCAAAAAATTTGTTGAACTCTTTACATTGCCTTGCATACTTGTAAAAATATATTTAGACTAATTAAAAGTCCTATCAGTGGCTAGACAAACCAAAGGGTAAGCCATTGTTGAACTGAATTGTTCATAAGATGTTTTCTTTGGACTAAGACAATGTAAAAGAGTATGTATCAAAAATCTCCAATGAGGACAGAAACCACTCTTTTTGAAAGTAGCCTTTTTGTCAGTAGTATCATACCCCATGAATGAAAGATGTGTATGAATTTCTGGCATAGGTAAGGTGATGATACCATTGAGATCATCCAATTGGAGAATTCTCCTCAAGGATGCCTCAGTAACATCAATAGTTACCCCGTCCACAGTGGCTCTAAGAGCATCCACTGTTTCATGTGTATCTCTATTTTCAATGGTTATGGACTGAACAGAAGTCCAAAACTGTTTGATTTGAGAGATATAGATTGTCGGATTAAGTAAAGCATACCTTATATGGGTAGTGTTTAGAAAGTCCACAATCTGATGAAAAACAGGGCCACTCTTGTCGTTTGACTTTTCCAAATAGGCCACTTGGTTGCGCTCATCTGCAAAGTTGATTGGCGCCATAGTAACTTTTGATGAAAAATATATTATGTCAGTATGAATTGAATAAATAACTCGCCAATTGAGAGAGAAAGATATATAGTGATAGGGTTTAAGAGTTTTGCGCAAGAAAGATTATCTAAGGAAAAGATTTATCTTTAGAGGATAAATAGCAATTAGGAAAGTAGATAATCTTCTAAAAATTTTACCCTATATATATGAAAAGCAATTTCTCTTCAACGACTAGTAAAAAATTTGTTACTGACACAACAGTTGTAACGGCTAGATCAACAGTGGTAAAAATAACACTGTCAGTGGAAACTGTGAACTAGCAGTGGGAATTTTTCACAAAGATTTTCAAAGAGCAGTGGTAAGAAAGACATATGAAAATTTGAACTGCTCTCATTATAGTTTTAAGCAAACTACCAGCTATTAACGGATTTGATATGTCTTTACCATGAGTCGTTTGCTATGGACTAGCCAACTCTTAATCATAAAGAATATGGTGAGTTGATAACCATATAGTTTTTGGTAAACTATCAACCATAAACGGATTTGTTAAGTCTTTACCAGTAGCCGTTTGCTCTGGACTAGTTGATTCTTATGTGGATTAGACATGGTGAATCAATAACCATTTGTTGTGTGTCTCAGATACACACCTTTTAAGATCAACTCCCAGCCAAGATTGGTTATGTACCTGCATATGTTAGCATAATACAAAGAATATTGAATAACCAACTTGTTTTAACCAAAGTTACTTTTAACCAAGCCACTATCTAAAAATATCTTCCCAAAGTCAACCCGATAATATCTATATTTACTCTTCAACCTACCAAAATAGGGAAAAATAAATATATTCTTTAATGAACCCTTGTGATCGACTTTTCCTATATAAAGAGGCTTGGCACATTATAATCTTTACCAAAACACATTCTAACTCACAAAATCCCTAAACATCACTATGAGCAATCCTTCCAACATCATTGACATCTCCTCTGATTCTGAGACAGAGTTTGTGATCGCTTCTGAGTCATCTTCAGAGGCCTCAGGGTGGGCAGGTTACTTTCCACCCTGGGCTGCAAGCACTTCTTCCAAGAAGTCAACAAACAAAAATACAAGCACTAAACAGCAAGAACTCCAATGTATACAAAGAATTCTTCAACCCTGCATATCATAAACATAAACCACACACTGAAAGCATTGTTAAGGTTAGTAGTGATTAGTAAATAACTCGAATTGAATAAAATTTCTGCTGGCAGTGGTTAAAACAGTACTAAACCACCCAGTCAACAAGTCCACTACAAGTTAGCATGCCACCAAAGTCAAAGACTTCATTTACTCCTCAACAACTTATACCTTCCTCACATTAACTTACTGAATCCAACTTAACTTTTATTTAAGCACCTATAACACACAAACCACTAATATCACACATACTCCAAAAACATTTCACTCTCAAAACTTACTTCTCTCCAAAAATCACCATGAGTCATTCAAACCCTATCAATGTCTCATCTGACAGCTCATTTTCGGATAGTGTTTGGGATGATAGTGTTTGGCATTTTGTTCAGAACAATCCAGGTAGAGTGAAGAAAGAGGTGTTTGAAGAGGTTTCTTCAAGAAAGAGAACTCATTTGGCCATGAGCACTACCTCTTTAGTTGCTGGTCCATCATCACTCCAACCAATGCCTCAGGATGCTCTCATCAAAGAAGACAGCTCAGACATCAGTTCATATGTGTCTCCTTATGAAGAGTCTGATGATGAAACAGCTTCTAGAGTCCTTGTAGTTCCTCCCCTTGCAACAGTGCTTCCACCAGAAGAGCTATAAGCACCACCTTCTCTGCCATTGTTGACTGCACCACCACCAGAGGGTCCTTCATCATCCTCACCACCTGTCAGAGGAAAGGTGATTGGGCTAGCATGCCCCAAGGTATGGAGGGTGATTGATAGGCGAATGGCGCCAAAGGTGATGCTAGAGTGGGCCTTTCCTAGGAAGCCTTAAGAGGTAGTTGGTGGTTAGGTTGGGGTAGAATGTGAGTCTTGTTTCATCAGTTGGTAGTTGTATGATGTTTTCTGTTTTCCACTTATGTAATGATGTTGGTTGTCTGTAACTAATGGATGTACCCTCTGCACTCTGTGTGCAGATTTGTTTAATAATAATAAAAATCCATGTCTTTTGCCTTAAATTCCTTGCATCACACTGGTTGTGATTTACTTCTTTTATCTGCAAAAAGCTTTATGTGGATTACTAGTTTTGATGACTCCTTGACCAGCAATTTTTCCATCAACTCCACCTCCAAAACTAACAAACTGTCCATCATAAAGTTCAAAATCTGAGAGATAGGACTTGTTGCCAGTCATGTGCCTTGAACATCCACTATCTGTGTAGCCTTGATCTGATTTCTTTGACCTTGGATGTTCCTGCACATATAAGAAAGGGGTTAGTTTCCTTTGGGGACCCAAGCCATGATTGACTTAGATCTGCCTCGTGTATCAATATAGTTAAATCTATCAAAGGTCATTGATACACCATTAGGATTGGTTGTTGATGAGGTAATACTCCATTTAGGTTGTACCATTCCCAACGTCTTTGAGGCCTAAATACTTGCCATTTCCCATGTTACCCTGGTCTTGTTTACAACCCTTGCAGTGGGAACTTTTGTTTGGCTTGATGTGCTTCTTTGGTTTTAGATTTTGGTACCTACTTGTTGGTTATAGTTAACCCTTTTATCGAGAAAAAGACCTTTTCCTGTTTGTGCAGATTTTACAAAAAGTTGTTTTGGATTTTGCACTTGTGCAGGTGATTTAGGGTGGCTTGATGTTAACAGTTTTAGCGGTGGCAAAAGTTTAAAGACCTTCTTAGTTGAGCTCTTTGGGATCATTTTCTTTGTGTGAATTAGGGTGTACATTATTTTGAAATCTATTTGACTCCACCCTTTTATTCCCATGGACTTCCCTTCTCCAACACAGATAGTCACAATTAGCATGTAAATGATTAAAGCTACCACAGATATAACATGCTTTATTGTACATCACAAAATCACTACCTAGTTGTTGAGATTTGACAAGATTCCAACTCCTCTGGTTTACCCTAGGGTGATGACTTGTTTCTATACATCTCGGCATACCTTACAGTTGATCTAGGTTTGTTAACTTGGTTCCTAGGTTCCTATGTAATAGTATTTGCAACTTTTGGGATAGAAGCCTCTACATTCTTCTTAACATTTCATCTACAACGATGAGTCACTAGCACTTTCAAAAACATCAGTTTCAAGCTTAACCTCTTCCACACTTTTCACAAATTTGGGAGGACCATATTCAAGATTGAGATCTAAAATTCCTCTAGACCTGTATTAAAATCTATGCGGAGGTGATGGAACACCCCTTGGTGGTGGAGGAGCGTATAGTATCCCATACGGACTTAACTTTACTAGTAATTTGAGCATTCCAAATTTTATCAATTGATTTAGGCTGATAATAGAGGTGTCCACAGTTAAATTGACATTCTCATTTATCTTTTTAAGTCTTTCAAACTCTTCTTTTTTGCCTCATTCCTTTGTCTTATGATCTATCTCTCTTCTAATAATAATCATATCATCATTATATTTTGACTCATTTGATCTATAATGCTCTAGTTGTTTCTCTAAAACATATATGCCTCTTCTAAGGTTTGACACAGTGTAATTAGCAGCATACAACTCTGTTCTTTGGTTGTCAAATAATTCATTAAGCCTTTTTCATTCTTTAGAAGCCTACATGTTTTAGAACAACTTTCAAAGTTTTGTACCTCAGAGTCAGAGAAAGCCATGAGAGCATGTTTTGTAGACACAAGAGCAGCATCTGAAGGTTGTTCCTCTTGTCCATCAGCAATGAAATTCCAATCATAGCTCACACCATCAATTATTGCATTTGGTTCTTCCACAATTGGTTCTTTCTTTTGCTTGTACCAAGTAGACCTTTTGTCCTGGTTCCTTGGTCTTCTGCATTCTCTAGAAAAATGCCTCAACTTGTGACCGTTGAAACACTCTACTTTCTTTTTATCGAACCCTGCAGTTTCATTACCATTGATGTGAATTGGCTTGCCAATCTTCTTGTAGAATTTCATGGCCCTCATGCTAAGAAGAGCTATCTGCCATTTTATGTCCATCTCCTCCAAGTCATATTCATCAATTTGCTCTATGTCTTCATGAGTTAATATAAAGCCATTAACTTGAGTGGAGATAAAAGCATAAAAGGTAGGATCTCCAATACCAGCAACCTTCTTCTTTGAACCTGCAGTGATAACACTAGCATTACCAGTGGAAGCTGTAGAACCAGATGGCAAATCATCATCATTTTCATCTTGAATCATCACAGTCAGCGAGGTTGACAACAATGCCAGGCTGGAGCTTGTACCAAGTTTCCCTGCCTTCTTCAATCTTTGTTCAATGAGTTTAAAGTTATTGTAAAGATCATTAAGCTTCATAGTTTCAATCTCGGTTTATTTTCGGTGTAACATTTGTATGAAACTTAGAAGGCAAACTTCTTAGAAACTTCAAATTGAGGTCTTCCTTTTCTACCTCAATGCCAAACACAGTTAGTTGTGTGACAATCTTACGGAGTTTGGTGAAGATGCTATCAAGTGAGTCATTACTTGAAGCGAAGAAGTTTTCATAACTTTGCTTGAACAATGTCTTTTGTGTCTTCTTTGTAGCATCATTGCCACCAAACCTGGCAGATCTCTTCAAAAGTTCTTTTGTTGTCTTGTACTTCTTTGAAAGCAATGATCACGTCTTTAGGAAGAGTCATTAGTAACAAACTTCTGGCCTTCAGGTCATTCTTCTTCTTTTCTCTTTCATCATTAGTCTCAGGTACAGAAATTGTTACAACTTTTGTGTCACCAACTTTCGGTCTTCATAATAGACTTGAAGGAATCACCAGTTAAGATGATCTCCCATAGAGCATAGTCTTGCATGAGAAAGTATTGCTCAATCATTATCCTCCACATCTCAAACTCATTAAGTTTGAGCTTGGGAAGCCTTGGAGCAAGTTGGTTGTTTTCCATCTCCATTGATTTGAGTGAGTAGGTTAAGCTTATTCCTTGGATCTTCTAAATCAAAATATCAGAACCTTCGCTCTGATACCACTTGATGGATCTAAACACACACCTTGTGTTAGTGATATTCTGAATTATATTAATAATCGAATATACTTAGCAATACTTAGAAGAGGATTATATGATGTAATGTAAGTGAGCAGTTTAACACAAAGCTCAATATTATTAGAAATATCGAGTGATCTTGCTTATCACTAGGGTTACACCTTGAAGCTTCGTGGTAATTAGGTACTCTAAACTATGACCTAGGATCTCCTTTTATAGCACAAGGAGTCCTTTACAAGATAAGTATAATGCTAACAATATAGAATATACACAAGATCTTTTCTATACTTATCTATACACGGATATATAAAAATTATCCTAATAGCGATTGGTAATAATGTGCTGGCAGTGGTAATGAGTTTCCACTGCTAGTGTAATCTTTAGCAGTGTCTTCCACAGCTTATCAGTGGTAACTGTTAGCTTTATTCCCAACAAGATTTGATGAAGAAATCAAAAGGTTTGGATTTACTCAGAATCTTGATGAGCCATGTGTATACCATAAAGCTATTGGGAGTAATGTTACTTTCCTTATCCTATATGTCAATGACATATTAATCATGGGAAGTCATATACCAAGTTTAAATAAGGTGAAGTCCTATCTTAGTAAATGTTATTCTAGAAAGGATTTAGGGGAAAGAGCATAGATCTTTGGAATCAAGATCTACATAGATAGATCTAGGCGGTTGATTGGTTTAAGCCAAAGTGCTTACATTGATAAAATATTGAAGAGATTCAATATGCAAAATTCTAATAAGGGGTATTTGCCAATGCAAGTATATCATGGCTTAAGTATCAAAGCCTGTGCTTCAACACTTGCAGAGGTGGCACGCATGAAAAGAGTCCCTTATGCTTTGGTTGTGGGATCAATTATGTACGTGGTTAGATGCACAAGACCAGATGTGGCGTTTGCTCAAAATATTACCAGTCGATATCAACAGAATCCAGGCGAACTCCACTGGACTGCTGTTAAACATATTCTCAAGTACTTAAGGGCTACATAAGATATGTTTTTAGTGTATATGGGGAATATAGAAGCAGAACTTGATGTTACAGGTTACTACGATACGTTCTGGTTATGTGATAATGATGATAAGAAGTCTCAGACGGGTTATGTCTTTGTCATTAATGGAGGAGTTGTGGATCAGAAGAACAAGAAGCAAAGTACGATTGTGATGTCTGCTACAGAAGCTGAGTACATAGCTGTTTCAGAAGCTGCAATGGAAGTTGTTTGGATTAGGAAGTTCATTTCAGGGGTTGGAGTTATGCCCTCAATTGAAAATCCTATTAAAATGTATTGCGAGAATTCTGTTGCAATTACATTCGCCAGTGAACCTGGAGTCATGAAAGGCGCTAGACACTTTCCTAGGTGATATCACTATGTCCGAGAACAAGTCGAGATAGGTGAAATCGAGCTACTCAAAGTTCACAAAGATGACAATCTAGCTGATCCCTTAATAAAGGCTTTACCTGGTGAAAAGATTAATCAACATGCTGATAGCATTGGACTTCGCTTAGCTAGTAGTTTTATGCCCATTTGTGATTAGTATTTGGATAAAGGATATTGTAAACAATTATTATTTTAATGAAATAAAATATTGGTTATGTTTATTTTTCATTTATAATATCGTATCGTGTATTTGCATGTTTAAATCCGTGAATAGCTTATGTTATTCTAAACAGTCCATTGTCGATCAATGATATTGGAATATCATTGAATTAAGACAAATATGAGTTTTGTTAAAATATGCTTAAGTAAATTGATGCGTTGACATGCCAAATTTACATGATATTCAATGGAATGAATATAAGACTTATCCCAACCATATGATTGTAATTTATGGATCTTGTCATCAAGTAAATCATGAATAGTTATCCTCAGACTTGAGATACCAGAGAACTGTCATGGATGTAGTGCATTTCTGTAAAGCAATTTACGCGTATCATGTAGCGGTAGCTATAAGGATTGTTTTCAGAAGTGTTGCAAAATTAATGGGTTTTGCTTGTAGTCAAGAAAGAATTTGTTCCTTCAAATTCGTTTTGAAGTTTAATATTGTTGGGCCCCTCGTAGGGTTGACAAGATGTTTATTAAAACTACGCCCAAGATCTATCTTGAATACGTTCAGAAGATTTGGTAATCTTGCTCAATCATATACAACGAGAAACATAATAGTTAAATAAATGAATGACTAAGATCCATATACTTATTTAACGTGGTATTAGAAACAAAAAGATAAGTATGATGATGATTCATCAAAAGGTTTTTCCAGGAAACCATACTCTAGTTGTACGTAGGGCATTGTCGTATTGCTAGACGCTAACCAATGTTATTACACTATTAAGATATGTCCAAGTGGGATTCAAATAATTAATGCAAAATGTTATGTTTAATTATTAAATGCATAATAACGACTAACAAACGTTAAGTAATTAATGGAAATTGACTGACAGTTGTTAAGTATTAAAGAGAAGGACTAATAATGAAAATAGAGGCCAAGAAGGTTCCGAAAACCCTTGTGAGTTTAGTGGCCGGTCGGTTAAGGGGAGGGGAGACCCAATCCTAACCTAACTTGCTCACTAAGTTTTCATACTATATATACAAGGCATAGAATTCGTTTTTGGGTAACCTTGTATCACATTAGCAAACCCTAAACTTTTTTTCTCCTCTCTCTTGTGTTTGATCGGCCGAATATTACAAACCCTAAGGGGTGTTTGTTTTTTATTAAACACATAAGTGTTTGGTTTTGTTATTGTGTTACTTGAACTAGCATTCACATTGATTCGTGATTAGTACGTGTGTACAAGAACGTGGTATAAACACATTATTGTTTGTATCTTGAAGGTGATCAATTAGGGTTCCTAATCAATTTACATAAACCCTAATTTAGGGTTCTTGGTGATTGTATGTGATTGCTTGGAGTTGCTAAAAGGTACGCATACGTTTATTATTCGGTTAGTTAATTACAAATATATGTTTAAGTCTTCCATTGCGTGCTTTGATGTTTACATGTTATATTTATGTTATGTCATGTTATATAATTCTACGATACTTGGCAGTTCTATACCTTTAGACAAACAAAGGCATATAAAGTAAAAATAGCATTGGCATCATCCTGTACACGCCACCATCTATCCTCCACAGTTTGTCCCAAAAGTCTATACTACATTTTCTTTTCTTCTTTGTATGTATAGAACTTAAAACCATTTATTAATTCTTGAAATCTGGTGATGTTGCGACAAAAAAATAAATGGGGAAGTTGGCTGTATTACATCTAGTGTCGTGTTTGTTTGATTAGATCTTTGTATAAATTTTCACAAATACGCTTACGTCAATGTTTAATCGTGATGCTATTACAAAATGTACTTATTTTAGAATTGGTCTATATCACTCATGCTTGATATATTAATAATAACTCAAAGTTGTAGTCTTGTGCTAAAGATTTCGAATTCTTAGTTGGAGATCTGAGTTCAAATCTCATAATCAGTGACTTTGGGGTCAGTTTTCGGAAACATACTTTTGCAGCATAAACGCTTTTGAGTACGTTTTGGCTTTGAACCTAATTTAGTACTCACATAAAACAACTAAACATAACATGAGATGTTGTCAAAAAAAATTGCATCATACCAAATGTATTTCAAATTAAAGCTTTCTGTAAAATTAAATTTTTTATTTGAGATAACCTGAAGATATATATATATGTTGGAGTCATACACTTGGTTTTTTGGCATCACAGTGCCACATGTAACTTTTATATGAGAAATACTATAATCACATAAATTTTACAAAAACAATTTTCACAAAATGAAATGTAGCCAAATGATTTGTTAAAGAAAAAAAGAATATAAGTAGGCTATGTGTGATGGCTCATCATATAAATATTACATGGATGCACCAATATTGCATATATAAAGGGTAAGGAACTTAACATGGAATTGAAGCTATAGATGTATTAATTTAGTGATAGCCTGGTCATATTTGTTTGGTTTTTGAATTATTGTGTAAAACAGTATGGACCATTATAATATGGGAGGTGATACTCACACCACTTTTATCATCTTGCATGCATTCCCTGGCCGTGATTATGCGATACAATTCTATATGCAATGTGGTGCATCATCAAAAATGGTACAGTAATTATCATTCCTTATAATATAAGGTACATTTAAATTACGTTATCTTATTACATGTAACAGGTTGGTGTGCTTATGGGCATTGTGTACGCTTGTGGCCGTTGTTCGGATGCATTGATCAAGTTGTGATTCCTAGATTTTGTATCGAGTTGGTTTGTTCGGTTCTACTAGCTTGTGGAGGGACATTGTACCTAATTAGTTACATTAGACTACTATTTTTGCAAGCTCATTATATTGCTTAAAATTTCTCAAATACCATTAAAGGTGCTTGAGACTTTAGGGGCTGTTTACTTTGCACTTAATGAGGTTTTAGTGGAAGGGTCCGGGTCCACATAGCCATATCTTGACGTTTCTTTTTCTACGTTTTAGATATGAGCCTCTATTTTGGGAGGGGGTAAAAAACTAGGGTCTCTCCAACCAGAGGCTTATATGTATTGTTTTTTATTCTACTTTACAAAAGTACCCTCATTATATTCTCTTTCATCTATCAATATTAACCACTATCTCCACATCTCATATCTCATACCTCCAATCCTCTTTTTTCTTCTCAAAACCTTCTTCACATCTTTTTGTCGTAGATTATATGTGAATTAGAGATTATCTAAATTAGAGATTTTCTCACACTAATCTTGGACATCAACAGACCGAATGGTTTTGTTCTTGTGTTTCTAAAACATTTTTTTTGTTTTTTTACTTTTCAAATTACTTTGTACCTACAAAAGTTTTGATTTCTGGTTGTATCTTTGAATTTGAATGGTTATCAGTGGGTTATATGATGTTGGGTTTCTTTTGTTTCTATATTGCACATTTGTTTAAAGATTGGTTATGAAATGATAAGATATATGGTGGGTTTCCTTTTGATTTTTAAATGGGTTTTGTATAGAGTGAATTTGATTTCTTATTCGAATTTTATATGGATTCTGTGACATTTAATTATGATGTTGTTGGTTTCTTTTCGTGTGATTAAGATCCACACTTCGTTCTACACAATTTTTGGAACCAAGGGTATAGTAGTCATTTAGGTACTTCATGTCCTTTGGTAAGGATAGAAAAAGAAACAATGTTTGTTCTTCTCCATTTAGATGTGTATGCCAAACCAGATGACCCTGCCGATTCAGCACTTAATGTCAAAATAAAAGAAACAGCCCCTAACATTTGGTGTGGGTTTTAGTAGTTTACCTTGATACGAGTGACCTTGGTCAATACAATTATAGTTTATCTCACATGTTGCCTTTCAATTTTAATCCGTTTCCGTTATCTATGAATTTTAGTTCTCCGTATTAAATATGATTTGCCTTTTTCCCATTGATAGAATTTTAGTTCTCCGTATTAAATATGATTTGCCTTTTTCCCATTGATAAGTTTAAATATTGGAGCGAAGTGACCCTTTTTTTGGCATAAACACTATAGGAGTAAATTAAAATTTTCTTTTCATTGCGGTGATAGTTCCATCATTCCAACATATTTTAGTAACTCACAGATATTAATATGTCTTGATTTTCCATAAATTACAATCATTCCCGGATGAAACTTCTTAAAATTAATTATTTTTTTACGTGTTCAACACGGGTTATGAGCTAGTATAAAGGGTAAGGAACTTAACATGGAATTGAAGCTATAGATTATTAATTTAGTGATAGGCCTGGTCTTATATCAAAAACCTAACCCACTAATTTTACAATTTTTTGAAACTTTCTCATCAACCAGTACCCACTTAATCGTTATCTGTTATTACCATATTTGCAACAAAATCTTTCATTTGTTTGCTTTCTTGACTTACCTTAACAAAAGAAAAAGTATTTTCTTGACAAGTTTGGTGAAACAACACACAGTCAAGTTCTATGCATCTTACCTACCACTTTTCACTTGTATGCATGCATATTACAGACATGTAATTAACTATTTTTTCACTTAGTACTAGAGTATTTCTTATTTTGAAAAATATACAAATAGGAATGATTGAATCTGAACTTTCGAAGTAATTAGTGTCAAACTTTCCAACTCGAACATATCGTGTCACATTTTTCCATCTAAATTAAATATTTATCTTTGCCTTGTTCATAAAACAATAACCAAAGCACGCTTGATGGTGGAAGAAAACAACTTAATAGGATTTTATTAGTAAATACAACGACGTGCCACATATAGACAATTTTTTCACACCAACCCAATGGCATAATTCATTTATATATTGCAAGTATCCATCTAACTTAAAAAAAATTACGTTATACTTTAACCACTTTCAGTTGAAATTACTTTTCATGACACTAACTGCAATTATTGTAGTAGTTTTTACATGTTTATCTCAATCTGCTTACATAAATATGTTTGACTTATGTGGGTGTGTGACACCCGTCTTCCCAAACAACCACACCAAACTAATGTACCATATCCATTTTATATAGTTAAAAATATTTAAGTTTTGTCACTCTATAGCAGCATGGACAAATGTACACTATGGAAGAAAAAAATTGTCATTTAGAGCACCCGGTGTCTGGCTTGTCATGGCTCGCCGTGCCACGCTGACTGGCTCGCCGTGACACCGGCGTGCCTCGCCGTGGCTCGCCATCATGATCCTTGCCACCTGCACGACGAACATAAACACTTGCTTTTTCTGATTTGTTACCGTCGGGTAACGTTAATTTTTTTGTTTTTTGTTTTGTTTTGTTTTTTTTAAACACACTTATTTAACACACTATAAATACTACACATTTCAATCAAAATCTACACATTTCAAAATCTACATATATAAACATGAGTGAATTATCTTTTTCCGGTGAAAGTGACATTGAAGAGATACCGGAGCTAGAGATGAATCTTCAAGAGTTTGAGTTCGAGCAATCGTTGCAACAACAACAAGTCGGCCCTTCATTACACCGTAGATACGTCCCCCGTGAACGTGAAATTGCTGAAGCACGTCTACTTGCTGACTATTTTTAGGCGTTGTTTTCGTATGAGCCATAAACTATTTTTAGAAATAGTACGAGGTATTGAAACATATATTCAAACTCATGATCCTCTTCTTAAGCATTTTTATTTCTTTAGAGCCCGACCTGATGGTAGGGGTGTAATGAGTTTTAGTGTGATTATGAAATGCACGTGTGCCCTACGCCAATTGGCTTACGGGATATCATCTGATGTATTAGATGAGTATTTACAAATAGGTGAACATTGTGCACGCGATTGCCTAGATTTTTTCACTATGTGCATAATCTATTTGTATGCGAAGGAGTTTTTAAGAAAACCATATGAGAATGACATTCGTAACTTATACAACGCACATAACATTGTTCATAAGCTACCGGGAATGTTGGGAAGCATCGATTGTATGCACGGGGAATGGAAAAATTGTCTGAAAGAATGGCAAGGCCAATTTCACAGAGGTGATAAAAAGTATCCAACTATAATGCTTGAAGCTCTTGCTTCATATGATTTATGGATTTGGCATGCATTTTTGGGGTGGCGGGTGCGAATAACAATTTTACCGTTTTAAATAATTCTCCGTTGTTCAATGACCTACTTGATGACATCGCCCCTGAGGTTGAGTTTGAAGTATACGGGCGTAAATTTAACCATGGGTATTATCTAGCTGACGGAATTTACCTGGAGTGGACATCTTTTGTCAAATAATATACAGTTGCAAGTAACCCAAAAATCATGTACTCGTGCATCATAATTGTAACATATTGGATTTCATAAACACATCAAACCATAATATATATGAGGCGTATGACTTAAGGGTTTTAGAGAGAGAAAGTTTAGAGGTTTTGGGAACTTAGAGAGAGAAAGAAAAATCTTATTATGAGATCCAACCCTCTACCTTGGGAGGTAGAGGGTATTTATAGTATCTTACAAAATACGCCTCCTACGGGCTGTGGATCAGGCATACAGTGGGTAAATACCCGTCCGTCCTCCACGGTGTTACTCAACTAAATACTAACTAACATAAAATAACTACGACTACGAGCTTTCTAATGATTACATATATTTGAGGTGACCGACACTTTAACAACTGGATTTTCTAAATCCTAACAATCTCCCCCTAAGGGAGGTCACCTCAACTTACAATGAATACAAACAGATATTACATTTGATTGTTATAGGATTCTTGATTAAGTTCTTTTCTCATTAGCCCGTAGTCTTTGATTCTTCATGTTTTGCATGTTTGGTTAATCCAAGTGGAGGTCTTTTAACTGATCCACGTGATGATGAGTTTTGAGCCAGCTTTGAGATCATCAGCTACTATGAATCTCTGACTCTTCCTTTGTAGGGTTGACATTATGTGATGTTGTGACATTGGACCGACATGCTGTTCACGGATCATGATTTCTTCTTATCGAGTAGCGGAAGCTTTAGTTGATTCATGATATTTGCAGCAGCAGAGTAAGCATGGAGTGAAAATATCAGAGCCGTTGATGCACTTATCATGACCTCTCAATTCTGATCAGCTGCATACATCGGGTGTACCTACATACAACAGTTAGCAATAAAGTGCACGAAAGCGTCTTTGATCACTTTCGTTGAATTGAGGTACACGGCCCACGGTTCCCGTTGATCGATACAAATCTTGCTGTGATCGGGTATAATTCGAAGAATCTCCTTGACGGTGGTTTTCGCATGCTCTAGTCGTTCTCAAAGGAACGTCTCAAAGAAGACAACACGGGTGAGTGAACCAGAAATTGAGATTCATGATTGATGAAAAGAGATTTGAAAAACAATCGTGTCTGCTCAATATAAATTGTTTTGCAATACAACGAAGGTTTTAAGGAAAATCAATTATCAATCATAAACACCTTTTATTTTAAAACATTAATACACAGTCGATGTGCTAGAGAAAAGAATTTTAAGCACAACGACCGATTTTTCAAAGGTATCCGTCAATCCATTTCCTGGACAAAGGTTGATTCAATAATGAGTCGCCCCATTGTTTCAATCCATTTGTCACAAGTTTGGTCTATTGGATAGATCTCACATGTTACCTACCAATAGCTTGTTTGATGTTGGCTCTAGAAGGATTTCCATCTTCATCGTGAATATTTTACATATCACTCAGATGTTCTGGCAATACCACAAGGATAATGCGTAGGACTCTTAAGATATAATCTCACTTTCCACATTGTGTGAAACAGTAAGTCTTCATCAATTTTGTGTCCTAATGAGATTTATTGATGATCTCGTGGCTCTATACTCAATAGTGCACATTTGGTTCCTATGCTAGTGACTAGGGAGAGGGTCTCCTTCTTCAATATCAACAATCTCTAAGAGAAAGTCGGTAGATAATGTAGGTTCCCCTTGAGAATGAAACAAGTCCTTTTAAGAGGAACTTGAGTAGCTTGGGAAGATGTAGTGCAGTGCGTCACTGGGTCCATGACGTCTTGTCTTCAATACCGGTGTTACCTTAGTAACCACCAGTAGCATATGTATTGAACCCGGTTTCTGCCCTAAGGTTGAATTATTAGAGGGCTATTTCTTTTCACCCTTTTCACATTCAATTCTTTTTATTCTTCAACCCCTTCAGTGCTTACCGAGACTTCATAACTAGAACCTTGTTGGGTTTATTCCAGTTCTAGCTCTATCTCAGTCTACACTCTTCCCATTTCTCACATTTCTCCTTTTTTTTCATCATACCTAAGGACTTCTATACTCTTTAGTGGATTGTCCCTGGGTAGATCCCTCCGGCTCTGGCAGGATCGTGGGAACGAATACCTAACCTAACCATCCTTATATCTCCATGCATAAAATAAATTTGGTCGGTCTTTTAGGTATTGTTCTTCTGCCATTGAAACCATTCGAAAACCGTTTGAGTAATCAATCCAGATACTTGTGATCTATGATCAAAGAATTTTGTACCTGAATTGTTTTGATATTTCGAAAAAGCTCCCCCTCAACATGTGCATCGTATGTTTGAAATCGTTTTGGCACATGGAGGTAGGAGGATTTGAAAATCTTCAGATTGAGAATTAAGAATTCACTTCTTTGATCAACATTTTCTAAAAATATCGACATCACTTTCCCGATCAAAGTTAGTATTTTAAATACTTTGTTAAATATAATTTTGGGAAAGGATGTGGTTTTCAAAAAGTTGCTCCCTCTCAATATTTGCATCGAGATTCGAAAGTGTTTTGCACATTTAGGGAGAACCTGCACTTAGAGACAAATCAATCACGCTTCAATCCTTTTTGGTTTGATACAGATGCTCCCCCTTAACATGTGCATGGAAAATTTGAAATCGTTTGGCACATGTAGGAAGGAGAGCTTGATAATCACCTACAAAACCATTTGTCGAATTATCAGTTTAAATCCAATTTAAATCACAAATTCTCCCTCGATCACAGATTTCAACTCCATTGAGATTTGTGATCTCTATTGATTTAAATTAATTTTGAAGACTTTGGAGGAGAATTGTGACTTGCTTTTGAAAAAAAAACATTTTAACTGATAAGGATCCGATTTTGAGACTTTAAACTCCTATGTTCAAGCATGCTTGAGTATCTTATGAAAACATAACATTAGCCAAGGTCTGAACCAATTGTATAAGACATTGCAATTGTTTGACAAATAACGTTTTTGATTTAATTGAAATCATTCTCCCCCTCAATCAATGACATAAGTTGTTGATTAGATTTTGACAAATGACAAGTCCAGATGATTTTCAAAAAAATGAGTCCGAGTTATTATTCAAAGCTATTTAGTTTTCATTCGATAACAAATATTTTTCAGAAGAATTTATAGAAGGAAAAATATTTGTGAAGGAAACAATTGTCTTTTTGGTGACAAACATTTGTTTTTAGAATCAGAGCATGAGATTTAAAAAGTAAGATAAAGCATGGCTCTGTTCTTTCTTTTAAAAACGGGGTACAGTCTGAAATGACTATAAACCTTTGTTTTTCATTCTCTCAAAAAAAATTTTATTTATTTATTTTTTTAAACTTATATACAATCGAACTTCATCTAAAGACACGTGTCATTCTTAGAGTGACAAAACAAAGACCGTAGATGTTATCGAATAATAGAAAGAAAAAAAAAAGAAAAAAATGGGAAAAATATTTTTTTAGTTTTTTCAAAGATTTTCTGATTTTTATAGATTTTTGAAATTTTATATTTTTCTATTTTCGTTTTGTGGGTTTTATAATTTTGTATTTTGCTTTTTTGAATAAATATTTACAAGATATGGATAAAGAAAAACTTTTACTCCTCGTCTTCCTCTTGAAGACTTTTGAGTGTTTCCGGTTGTAGACTCTTTAGACCAAGTCGTGGAAGGATAAACTCAAAACGTTCTCTAGAAAGAGCTTTGGTGAAGATGTCGGCTTAACTGATATTCAGTCTTCACAAAATATAGTTCCACCACATCGTTCTCCAATTGCTCCCTGATGAAATGATGTTGAATGTCGATATGCTTTGCTCTTGAATGTTGAACGTTGTTGCATGAGAGTGCAATGGCACTCTTGTTATCACAATACAGAGGGATTTTGTTGAATTCAAAGCCATAGTCAGATAATTGGGATCTCATCCATAGGATTTGAGCACAACAATATGACATTGCTATGTATTATGCCTCTGTAGAGGATATAGAAGTACTCATTTGTTTCTTTGAAGACCAACTCATAAGCTTATCACCCAAAAACTGAGCACCTCCTGACATGCTTCGACGTGTATCTTGACACCCTGCATGGTCAGCATATGCATAGGCTGTTAGTGACATACCGGTGTCCTTCGGGTACCAAAGTCCCATATTGATGGTTCCTTGGAGATACCGAAAGACCCGCTTAACCGCTTCAAGGTGCTTTTTGGTAGGCTTAGCACGGTATCTAGCACACATGCATAGAGCGTAACAGAATGTCCGGTCTACTGGCAGAAGGTACATCGAGGGACCCAATCATACTACGATATTTATTTTGGTCAACCATGATCCACGAGTGGTCCTCATCCGGTTTAGTACGCTCCACCATGGGAGTGTGGTCACAAGAATCAAATCCAAATTTCTTTAAGATTTCATTAGCATATTTAGATTGATTGATAAAAATGCCTCCAGGACTTTGTAAAATTTGTAATCCTAAGAAAATGACATTTGTCCCATCATTGACATTTGAAATTTGGAGCCCATCTCCTTAGAAAATGGTCACATTCATTGGGGTCAGTTGAGGCAAAAATAATATCATCAACATAGATTTGAACGTAAATTAAGTGTTTTCCGACTTTCGGTGAACAATGTCGGATCAATCGCTCCTCTTTGAATCCATTAGATACAAGAAACTTCGATATGCGTGTCGTATCATGCCCTTGGAGCTTGCTTCAAACCGTAAGGGCATTCTTCAAGCGATAGACATAAGTAGGATGCTCGATTCACAAAACCTTCGAGGTTGGTGACGTATACTACTTCTTTAGGATCTCCGTTAAGAAAAGCCGTCTTTACATCCATCTGATAGACTACCATGTTCTTACTTGCAGCGTTAGCCATGAAGATTCTGATTGCCTCAATACGTGCAACTGGAGCAAATGATTCTTCAAAGTCAATACCCTCCTCTTGACGGTATCCTTTTGCAACCAATCGAGCCTTGTTCTTTAGCACATCACCATGCTCATCAAGTTTTACTTTGAAGATCCACTTTAGAGCAATGATCATAGCACAGTCATGAGCAGGTACTAATTCCCATACATCTAGTCGATCGAACTCATGAATTTCCTCTTGCATGGCATTGAACCACCGTCTTCAGTCATGGCAGTTTTAACGTCTTTTGGTTCGACCTTAGATAGTACGGAGTTGAAGAAGCACCATAAGGCATCAGTTGCAAGTTGTTTACGAGTGGATACTGGACGATGAGGGTTTCCAATGATGTTGTCCAATGGATGATCATGTGTCCATTTTCTAAGGTGTTCGTGTGGTTGTTGTTGAGGAACTGAAGTAGCAGAGTTTGGATCTCCTGATGAAGATGGTTCTGAAGATGGTTCAGGAGCAAATATGTTCTTAAATGGAGCATCTTCGGGAGTAGCAAAGGGGTTATCTCCATCATAGGTGCCAGAAACATTTCCATGATGTACACTCGATGATTAAGGATTTGATGATGAGGATGAGTGATCAACAGAAGGCGCTTCTTGACTCAATGACATAGAAACTAAAGGGTTATCTACGTTTACTGGGTTAGGGGCAGCCTCTATTGATGAATTTGACTGATCATTAGCAATAGGCTCATAGTGTTTATCAAACATTGGATCAAATAATTTCTTAAAATCATCTTCCGAAGGGGGTACATATGGAATTGCTTGTGAGGGGTTAGGTACAAGAGAAGAACTAATGGGATTACTTAATGAATGTTGAGATGCGGGTCCATAACTTGATTGTCCTGGAGCCATTTGCCCGGTCAGCTCATCAAACGTGACGTGAATAGTTTCTATGATATCTCGGGTTCTTTTGTTGTAGATTCGGTAACCCTTCCTGTTTGGTGCATAACCTACAAATACTCCAATGTCCGCCTTAGCTTTTAATTTACCTAAATCTTGACCATCATTCATTGGATAGCACAAAGCACCAAACACACGAAGGAAAGAGAGATCAAGGTTTTCGACATTGTGGACAAGTTCGTATGGAGTTTTTCCATGAGTGGTGTGGATGAGAGAACGATTTTGGGTGTAGCAAGCAGTGTCAATGGCTTCACCCGAGAAACATTGGAACCTTTGAGTAAATTAGCATAGTTCTTGCGGCTTCCACAAGAGTTCGATTTCGTCTTTCAACTACACCGTTCTGTTGAGGAGTTCGTGAAACACTTCTTTGATGACTGATTCCAATGCTTTCATAAAACTGACTTAGTTCTTTGTTAACAAACTCAGTTCCATTGTCCGTACGGATGATTCTAACAGTCTTGTTAAGTTGAACTTGCAGCTGTTTGATAAGTTTAATGATGACATCTGGAGTTTCATCCTTTGTCCTCAAGAACTTAACACAAGTGAATCGAGAGTAGTCATCAACAACGACTAACACATACTTCTTTCCATTAATTGTTTGCACTCTCATGGGTCCACACAAGTACATATGAAGGGTATGAAGAACTTCCATAACTGAGTTTGCGGGTTTGGGTTTGTGGGCATATTTCTTGCTTTTTCCCAATTGGCATGCTGAACAAAGATGATCTTTTTCATACTTTAATCTTGGTAATCCTCTTACTAGGTCTTTTAGGAAAGGTCATTAATGGTGCCGAAGTTCAAGTGATTGAGACGACGATGCCATAACTATGACTTTGTTTTCGAAGCCTTTGACAACAAGCAGATTGGAGAAGACTTCATCATATCTTCGATAGAGATGGTGTATAAGTTTGTACCACGTGTACCTCTTAAAAGTTCCACACCATCAAGTTCTCTAATGAAACAAGTATGTTTTCTAAAAGCCACTTCTAAGTCAGAATCGCAGAATTGACCGACAGAAAACAAATTATGACCAAGACCTTCAACATAATATACCCGGAAATTACACCGCCAAACCACATAATCTCCATAACCCATAATTGCTCCAAAATGGTCGTTTCCGAATTTAACAGTCCCGATAAATTTACTCACGAAGTTCATGAGCCGTGAGCGATCTCTAGTCATATGCTTGGAAAGCTGAGTCCAGGTACCACAGAACGATTTGAACGACCTACAGTTGAACACAGACCAGAATGGATAACTGGACAATTGGGATCCCCATGCAAGAATGGGTTCCACTTGGTTAGAAAACGAGATTGGAACATCCACATCAGAAACCGATTCAATACAATCATTAGAGGTAGATGCCGGGCTAGTAGAAACAGTAGATCTATTCAAAGTATGTTCACTTCTTAAGGGAATAGTTCTACCAGTGGGCATCCATTTCCTAATGGGAATTGATCTAGATAATTTAGGGCACAACTCATTAAGATTGAATTTACGCCAGAGGAATCCAATGATAACCTACATTACTAAATTTTCTTCCTGTTGGTTTCCAATGTTTTCCAGCCCTCTTCCTCCTTGGTCTTCGACCTTTTATCCTGTTGACTAGTGTTAACCATTTTAACAGAAATTTTGCAGATTACTCATCTCATTCACAACACATTCATGATTAATACCCGAAATCAAGCATTCATTACATGTTTTGCAAATAGTAGCAGAATTCGAATTAATTCAGACGATTATAGCTTATACTAGAATCAACACGATTCGTTTTATTCAAATCAAACTTAATGTTCCTAGGGTGGTCTTCTACTCTCTTCCATTGATCACTCTTAGCTTGCGAGGTCCTATCTTGCTTTGTATTGCCTAGAGGCTTTGACCGCTTGCTTTTGTACCATTGATTACTCCTGTAGAGGGAATTATGGGAACATTAGTTGGTTTTGCTACTTTTTGCATTCCTGATCTAGAAGTGCTGGGATCTGAAGTACTTATAGGCACATCAAAGCTCACATGCTTGACTTTCGGCATAGAATGGGTTGCATACTTAGCACTAGGCATAGAACAGGGCATCACAGCTTTATCTTTCTCACATAAGGATTAAGGGAATGTTGCTCTTAAATATTCTAACAGTTCCTGAGATCGTTTGGCATATAAGCATGCATACCTAATTTCACTATCAAGTGGCTTATTTATGCGATCCTCTTCTACAATCTCACGAAGACATTCTAGACTATCCTTAAGGTGAAAGAGATAGTTATGAAACACAAGTTAAGATGAGGAGGAATGTATTTAACAATCACAGTATACTTAGAATCTGCAGATGCCTTTGATGCAACATTGTCATTAAAGACAAGTGGCATTTTCCCTTTTACCTGACTCTTCAGATTCTCAATTTATTTTTGTAACGAGATTAATTTTTTATTGTTCTTGTCACGAGTGACTTTCATTGAATCGTATAACTCTTTAAAGTGTCGTTTGACCTTTTCATTTTCTTCTAGAAAACTCTTATTTTCTTGTTGTAATACGTTAATGATGTTTTGAAGATGAAAGTTTTGAGAAAATTGAGAATCTAAAGAAGGAGGCATTTGGGATCCAGTCACATTGTTCTTTTCACCCTTTAATTGTGAAATTTGGGTTTTTTTAACTTTCTGATCGTGTTACTGATGAGCTCGAATGCATTCGTCACGTTTGTTTATTTCAAAAGCGCATCAAACTCTGGAACATCCGAGGATATCTTGATGTTTGAGGTTTTAACATTTTCTTTGAGATGTTGATATTTTAGTTTCAAATCAAAATGTTCAACTTCCAGCTTAGAAAATTGTTTTACCAAATTATCGTGATCATCCTGGTCAATTTTCTCATTTAGTTTTGAGTTTTTGTTTTCAAGCTCAATGACACGATCATGGGAACTTTCAAAGCAACAGATAATTCATGAAATTGAGAGGCAGTAATAGAATACTTAGTAACAGTATAAAAAACATCATGAGCCACACAATTCGATATCAAGTTCTCATTTAAGATATGCAGATTCTTCCTTTCAATTTCATTATATTTGAGTTCCCGCTCATAATTATTGACCTCAACTATCATTTCATCAAATTCCTTTTCCATTTCTTTAATCTTTGAGTCTATCCCTTTTGAAGACTCTCAAATTGAATTTTTAATTGTTTAAAGAAAGGCATGACCTCAGTTAAATAGCATTCTTTAGTTTGCTCAAAACCCCTTTCCCCCTCAGTTATCCCTGTATGTGTGATTCTCTTCTTACATGTCTTCTCAAAATCAACGAATAGTTGATAAACAACATACAGGCTGATTAAGGTCTTGCTCTTAGTGGGAAGACTTCTAGGAACTAAATGCATTGGTGTATTCGGAGGATACACAGTAGTTGGAGGCACTTTCCTAAGGGGAGTGCTTGTTTCAACAAGTACATTTGCTTTTTCCTTATCCATGTCTTTCTTCCAAAAAACTTGTTCTGGGGTTAATTGAGTTTGAGGCTTAAACTTGTTCAGGGAAATCCAATTTTCTTTAGTGTAATCATGGGGTTTGACCGTTATGTTTTGCTTTTTACACAGAGGATCTGTTAGCTTCTTATCCACTTTCTCCCTAGAGGCATCTTCTAATTTTCTATACTCTTCCGTGCTTCCAAGACATGATGGTGTTTGCCTAGGCTTGAGGATCTCATTACCATCATATACAATCGTATGGAGAGTTTTAGCCTTTTTACAGTACTCGGGATTTGGCTCCTCTACTAGGGGAATACTATGCTTATCAAGCTTAAGACTCGTGCTTAGTGATCATGTGAGCAGATCCGAATGGTGTTCCCTTGTACGCATGCTGCGGTTTGTTTTCAAGTTTATTTTTCAACGTTTTTAGATTGGAAAAGTCATTCAAAAGTTTTGATTCCTTAGCATTAAGTTCTTGTTTAAGCACTTTAACATTTTCCTGAAGTTCTTGCTTTTTCTTAACAGTTTTTGTAAGCTTTTCTTGTAAGGAGTTTAACTCTTGTTTTAACATTTCGTCTCTAAAATTACTTTTCTAATAAGCTGCACGTATTTGGTTATCCATCTCCTGCTCACGGGTGGTCAATTCGAACTTAGCACGTTGTTCATATATAGCAACTTGTTCTTTATAGGCGTTTAGTTCAGAAATAATAGAATCATCAGGGGCATATGCAGTGAATTCATCAAAAATATAGTCATCATTGACTGCAGAAAATGCATTACTTGGTACAATTTCACTTTCATTTTGTTTCACATATTGTTCATATGGGACAACATTGATATTACCCGTATTTTCAATATCTGATTCAATAATTTCAGTTGATTGTACTTTGTCGTGCATCTTTTGCACATCAACATCATCGTATAGTTTTAATACCTCTGAGATGATAGATTCCCTGGAAGGAGTGGCCTGTTTAGGTGAAGAATCCCTTGGAGTTACCATTGGTGAGATATTAGCCATGAAGATGGTCTGGGCAGTTGGTTCATCGTCAACATCAGAATCAAATGCATCACAAGATGCGACTTGAAATGCATTGGGATTGTTCTCGACCCATACCCTGCCGACCGTCGCTCATCCACATCAGCATCATAAGTTCGGCATTTCCTCGCCAAGAAATAGCAATTCTTCCTCATTCAGCATTGCTCCATGTCTTGAGCTTGGACCAAAAGATCTTATCCCCTGAAGTACTTTGCATTTTGTGGACGTTTTGGAAGAGTGCAATTCCTTGCAATGTGTCCTTCTCCACCACAGTTGTAACATTTAATGGGATTTACTTGACCTTGAGCCATTTTCCTTCCACGATTCTGATTACCCATATATCCACCACCACCGCCAGCATTCCCATACCCAAAGACCGGATTCCCATATCCGGCTCAACATTCCCATATCCAGCTCCAACGCTCCTTGCTCATTGTGTGGAAGGTATGCATTTTGTATTCCTTGCACATTTTGCACCACTATCTTTCCTTCTTTAACAGTAGCATGATTGTGAAGATTTGGCGTTCGAGATGATTGTTGGTGTGTGGGGTGAGATTCAAGTTTTGCTTGACCATAAGAGCCAGTTGATTGACAAAGTGTTCCATGACTGTTTCAAGCATCGGTGGCTTATACCTGGATCGAGGAATGAGCTTGTGGTTACTATTTCCAATAGGTATGACTTGTGCTGCTTTGGTAGTAATCCCTACATTGGTGTAGAATGCAGTTGAGTCATTTAAAGAGCTTGCATCTCCAGCATTGGTCTTGAACTTTTCCATGATCATTTCCAAACGAAGCATGTTTCTCATTTTGTAGTAAATAAGCATACAAACTGCTCATAATTGGTGTTCCTCAATCCTTTGTTAAGTTTGACTGCAGTGACAAATTTTTGCCATTCGGGATTCATGTTGTTCACAAAATTTGAATTTAGCTGGATATTTGGCATTGTCATTTTGATATTCCTCATGTCATTCACGAGCTTGTGGAACCTCACATAGTATTCAGTGACATTTTCCCCAGGTTCATCTTAACGTTCTCAAAATCATCATACAGTTGAGACTCTCTGTCTTTTTTAGTTAATTTTGAACCGGAGAGAAGCATCTTGACATTGTCCCATACTGCTTTGGCTTATGTGTTGTGATTGATTAGCTTGTACATGTCCTTTGGTAGACCTTGAAGTACAATGTTTGAGGCCCTAATATCAGCATCGTATCTCTTTTTCTCCTTATCAATAAGTTCATCATATGTCTTTGGTCTATCCAATCCTAATGTCACTGAGCCATCAGCAGCAGTTTCAAGTATGTCTCTGGTAGTTTCAATTTGGTATGGTCCTTCATCAATTGATTTGAGAATGTTAACCCCATTTTCCTTACCCAAGCAGTACAACCTGATTCGTTGAGCCCATGAGTCATAATCGGTCCTATCTAACATGGGTTGACGAGTATCTGATCCTTCTGCTTGAACGTCCCTCACTACGAAGATATGATTGTAGGCACGTTGGTAGACACGATTCATGCATTCTACGGGATTTTATAACTCTTAGATTAAACCGGGAAATAGATTCTTTCACGGGATTTTACTAAATCAAGAGAAAAGCGTAAGATGTAACACTAAGAAGTGACAAGTCTCAATAGACAAGTAGTGTTTTAGACAAGTCGCACCCTACTCAACTCGCTTTGAGGTCAACTCGCTTAATCAACTCGCTCTGTAGACAACTCGCTTAATAGACAAGTCGCATAGAACCAACTCGCACAGAACACAACTCTCTTAAGTGACAACTCGGCAAGCAACCAACTCGCTTCCAAGACAACTCGCTTAAATGGCTTAAGTGACAACTAGCTTAAGCAATCAACTCGCTTCTAAGACAACTCGCTTAAGATATAACTCGCAGAAACTGATAACTCGCTTCCAAAGAAACTTACTTAAGCGTCAAATCGCTTATGTGACAACTCGCTCTAGTGACAACTCGCTTCAAAGAGCAACTCAACTCGCATCCAAGAACAGTACTCCGAGACGCAACTCGCTTCGTACTTATATTCAAAAACTACCACTTTTCAATCCAAAAACAACCCAACCACGATGATTCAGGCCTTCCAATTCAAAACCTAAGCACATATGATGATTCTAAATACAAAAGTACAATCAAAATCCAAACTTTAACACTAGAAATGAGCCAAATGATACAACCTACTCTAAACTCATTCAACCCCAAAAACCTTATGAAATCCACTAGAATCCAAGAACATGAAAGATGAGTGATCAAACCATGGCTCTTGATACCATTTGTAACATATTAGATTTCATAAACACATCAAACCATAGTATATATGAGGCGTATGACTTAAGGGTTTTAGAGAGATAAAGTTTAGAGGTTTTGGGAACTTAGAGAGAGAAAGAAAAATCTTATTATGAGCTCCAACCCTCTACCTTGGGAGGTAGAGGGTATTTATAGTATCTTACTAAATACGCCTCCTACGGGCTGTGGATCAGGCATACAGTGGGTAAAGACTCGTCCGTCCTCCACGGTGTTACTCAGCTAAATACTAACTAACATAAAATAACTACGACTACGAGCTTTCTAATCATTACATATACTTGAGGTGACCGACACTTTAACAACTGGATTTTCTAAATCCTAACAATAATGCATAACATGATTTTGAAAGATCAACAATTTGCGATATCCGACGTTAGCGAAACGTATATTTCTCCGCAACCAAATTTACAACCGACATGGATTGACTGTTGCGCAATGAAAAGAAGAAAAGCCAAAGAACTACATGATAAACGCAAACACGCAAAGCTTCAACGATGTCTCATCGAGCATGTTTGGCAACAACATCAATGGGAACAATTTCAACAACATAATCCAAATAAATAGTTTCGTTATAATTTGATGTATTTCTTAAGTTGCGTATGTTTTTTTTACCGTATCTTTATTTTACGTTTCATATGTTTTTTATTATGTTGTATTGTATTTTTATTTTAATGAAATGAATTTAGTTTATTTGAAAATTTGAATAAAAAAAATAAAGTTGTAAGTGGTGGGCCCCAAATGAGTAAGTTGAGATTTGTTGTAAGTGAGAGGGGTTAGTTGTAAATGTTTGTTATAGTGATGTGGCACCCGTGAGCCCGAATGAAGAGGTTTAGTTAATTATGGCACCTGTGCTCTTAGTTACACAATACAAAGTGTCACTAAAAGTAAAAAAGGTGTCACTATAAGTATTGAAATGTCAACAAAAGTTAAAAGATGATGTCATTAAATTTTTTGGTGTTTCTCCTACACTTAAAAAGTGCATGTAAAAGTCTATTTATAGTGATAAAAGAAATTTAAAGATAAATTTTTAGCCTTTAAGAACACATATTTTTCACACAAAGTTCTCGTTAAATCTTAGAATTTTAACTTTATACATTTTAAAAGTGTCAATAAAAAATTACTCCATTCATCCCTAAATAAGTGTCCACTATTAACTTTTAAAGTCTTTCTTTTTTGACTTTGATCTTAAATTATTTTATTCATGTTATGTAATACTTGATGCAAAATATATGAATTGATTGGGTTTTGAATGTATTTTTATTGTTATAATTTTCATCAATTATTACATAATAAAAATGAAATAATTTAATGTCAAAGTTAAAAAGAAAAAACTTTAAAAGTCAATAGTGAACATTTATTTAGAGACGGAAGGAGTAGATTAGTAAGTAATCTTTTTGGATAAAGAGTTTTCCTGATAAAATATATTACTCTAAAAAAACAATTAAGTATTTTCGATGAGGGTGAATCTCACATCTCAGCCCATAACAGACAAACAAACACATCTATTGTGTTTCAAATAAAATCTATCATAAGAGAGACAGACAAATCTTATGAACCTATCAAAATAAAACGCCAACAACAAAACTAGAACTAATTCCTAACTCTACCACGGATACGAATATCCCACCCATCACAGAAACCAAGTTGTTTCTTAGTTAAATCATTAACATCAGACTCGTAAGTTAGGGGTGTTAACGGGTCAAGCTTTTAACGAGCTACTCGAGCTCGAGCTCGTTTAGCTCGAGTTGAGCTTGATAAATTTCGAGCTCGTGTCGAGCTCAAACAAAATGTAGAGCTTGAATAATTTCACGAGTCGAGCTTTTAAAAGTAGTATTTAGCTCGGTTCGTTCAAGGAAAACTAGTTACCATCATAATATTCATACTTAATGAGACTTGCATCTTTAGCTCCTCTACTCATACGATTCAGGTTAACCATTTATCAAGCCATGTCATCATCAATATTTTGATTTTATCAGTATCCTAATCTTCATTTTGCTTTTCCATAATAGTAATAGGTTCACTTACCGATGTCTTTCTTGACTATATATATAATACTTCAGTGTGGTTATAAAACGGTGAATTTTGTTCACTAGATGAATTATATGATTCGGACTTCAAGAATTCTTTATCTCTTCTGTGTTCATAGTTGGAGTGGTTAGCTTTTAGCTAGAGCTTGAGCTTTCATTAAAAGGCATGAGTTGAAGCTTTATATATATATACTACATATAAACGGATAACATATTTACTTAAAATTTAAAAACTAGAAAAAATAAGTAATGTTATTAAACCAGAATACCCTTAGGTATAAAAGGCAACGCAATATATTAAATACTTAATATGTAATCACAATTTAAATACTAACTTTCTTCACTCTCACTTACTCCACACTCATATATACCTAAAATAATATTGTACACACAAATTAACAGTGCTATACATCGTCGTTGCTATGCGCGGATAATCGTATATCTAAAGTTGTAGAATAAATATAATTAAGAGCTTAAGAGTGCATTGTGCAAGGCGTTTTTCGTCCACCGGTGGGAAAAAAATCACCAATGGCATCGCCGCTCGCTTCCTAGCGGCGCTTATTCGTCTTGCTGATAGTCCCTCAACAAAATTTAATAAACGGGCATTTTTTTTTTCTCTCTTTTGGTTTTTACGTGGGTTTTGTATTTTTGTGTTGTGTTTGTGTGAGTTTTTGTGTTTGTGTTTCTGTTTTTGATTCTCAAATGAGCTAACATTTTTTTGTTTCTTTTTTTATGCATGTTTTTGCACTAAATGCAAAGGAGAAAACGAAGTTTTTTTCTTTTCTTTTTTTTACTTTCTTTCATTTTTAACCCTTTTGATTATGTATGTTACATTGTTAGTACATTTGACAATTTTTCTTATATCGTTAGTCTTTGATGTGTTTACATTGTTAGTTATTATTATTATCTTAGTCATTAAATGTATTCTCTATGTCCTTAAATAAGAATTCATTATTGACTTTTAAAGCCTTATCTTTTTAATTTTAACTTTAAATTATTTTATTTGTGTTATATAATACTTGATGCAAAATATATAAATAAATTGAGGTCTAAATGTATTTTTATTAGTATAATTTTCATTAAGTATTACATAACACAAATGAAATAATTTAAGGTCAAATTTGAAGGGAAAAAAAACTTTAGAAGTCGACATTTATTTAGGGACCGAGGGAGTATAAAATTTCGTTTTATTTGTATAATGAAATGTGTTTGTTTTAAAAGAAAAAAACTGAAACCTACAGGTACCAATAACAGTTATTTGGTTTTTTTTGTTGTGGATTGTGATTTAGTTATCGGTGCGTTATTGAGAAAGTGTTGAGGTGACGCTAAAATGACACACCAATAAGTGTTATTCGTTAACCAATTGGGCTGGCTCAATTGGCCACCAAAGTGACCTTGGGGAGGTTGTTACCACATGCGAGAGGTCTCAGGTTCGAGTCTCTCCATGAGGGTTTTTCTTCAAGGTGGAATCTGTGGGGTTCTGGCCTATAGATGTGTCGATTCGAGGCTATTAAGGACTACCTTCAGGGAATTTACTGTGGAATCAATTCACTAATTATTATTCGAAGTTAATAGAGATTACCTTCTGAGTAAGTACTATAAAATCGAATAACTAACTTAATATTGTGCTAACTCGCTATTAAAAAAAGTGTTATTCGTTATAGATGCGCCTAGCTCTTTATGACTAAAAGAACGTTTACTTTTATAAAAGGAGTAAAATAGACGGTAAACTAATACATTTCATTGTAAGTTATTTATTATATATTTTAACCAATTAGCTAGCTACTTTTATATAAGAAATTAACATAATCTACAAGAGGAAATCTCAAAACAAATGTCAAACCATCCAACTTGGATAAATCGTGTTACATTTTTCTTCTTAATCAAGAAATGTATTCATGCCCTTGTTAAAGTGGGAGAAAAAGACTAACCTTAAAGCCAAAATTACCAATAAGTCAGCGTGTCACGAAAGTCATTACTTCTACACCAGCCTAATATATATAAGCTGGAAAAAAAACATATTATACATTTTGTTCTATTAGAGCACAATCAAGACGTTTTCAATATTGATTACTAGTTTAATACAAGTTGGCGTATGTTTAATCAGTCTTTATATTTTCTTGTTTGATGGGAACGTCATTAAATATTACTCTTCAAAGCCAAGTCGGTAACTATGCTTGACATGATCTTCTAAAGTTAAGACAAAGTTATTAATGTTCACACACATTGTACAATACGTAGTAACTTTTGGCCAAATGTTGATATTAGTAACGTTGACTAATTAATTCACTTGCTATGTGTTAAGGAGTTAAGGACAATATGTGCAAAATAAAATAAAGTTCCACATTTATTTAGCGACCGCTTAAAAAAATGTATCCCCACTTTGGAGAAACTAGAAAGTGCATATTTCAGCGAAGTTACGCTTGAATATTAATCCAAAAGTTGCAACGTACGTGTGACGTGACTCTGTCGGATTTAGCTTGGGTCTTCGCTGAAAAATTCTAAGTCGCTGCTAGCCGGCAACAATTTTGGAGCTACACATATGAGGTTAATACAGGGTCGTCTTCACGGGAGTGCAAGCGGTGTCACTGCATAAGGTCATAGCACCAGACCAAGCAAGATAAAGAACGTAGATTTTGAATACCAAATAGTTTTAATGATAAAAAACGTTTATGTGTTATAAACGAAAAATAATAAAAGATTGAAGATTTAGAAATTAAACATAATATTTGAAACCTGGTTCGACCCGGGTGGTTCAACCAGTTGAACCGTTACGGTTGAAAATGGGTAAATTTAAACCGGGTCAACTCGTCGGGTTTGAAGCGTCCCGGGTCAACCTAGTTTTCGATGTATATTAATAGTTTTCTTTTGAAACATATGTGTACTAATAGTTGAAATTGCTCATAATTAATTTTTATAAAATTTCATTTTTAGTTTTTTTAACATTTCATTTTCTTAACTTTTCATTTTTCACTTTCATCATTTTTGTTTTATAAATATTATAGATTATAGATATAGACGATATGAGGCTTGATTTGATTAGTTCATACGTAGTAATATTGTGTGTATGTTTAAAAGTTCAAAATTCATAACACGACCCAGTTAATAGTACTGTAGTAATTTATTACATCATCAACTTGGACTATTTCAGCCATGCAACTTTTCAAGTTGTCGCAAAAAAACACTCACTACATGTCCTCACTTGCCTATAAATTTACAAGGATTCTTGCCTTGGAGTATTGCCAATTCACATTTTTATAACACAAGAAATTCAAACCTTCACTTCTTACACTCATGAACATGAGAAAATATTATCATCTTCTCGCCCTTAGGAGATCTAAAGGTCTCTTTGTCTCAAATAGGAGATGTGTTCATGATCAAACAAGTCCGGCCGTCAAATCACACCATCTCAGTGGCCAACCACGTCAACCACCAACGTCGTCGCCCTATTCTCATATAACAAGAAACACATACAACAGAAATGCTATTCTTTCTCACCACTACCTTCAAGCAACTCATTTCAATCTCACCCCAAATCATTATGATTCTCAACTCTCTACACTCCACACGTCTCAACTAGAACTACCCGAATACGAGGATGAAATAACAACCCCACTCGACTATCAGGTAACCATAAAGGGTACAGAAGTCGTTAAAGCGCCTGCCACGCTAGGAAACAAACACTGGCTCCCCTTGTCGAACCTAGACTTACTCTTGCCTCCGATTGAGGCAGGAGTATTCTTTTGTTACAAGAAAAAGAACAACACCGATATGTCCACAGAAACCGTCGTGAATAAGATCAAGACGTCGTTGGCTGGGGTCCTATCAACATTTTATCCGCTCGCGGGTGAGATTGTGACAAATAGCCAAGGAGAGCCAGAGGTGGTATGTAACAACGGTGGAGTGGAATTTGTTCATGCACATGCTGATATTGAGCTGAAAGACATAGATTTTCATCACCCTGATCATTCTGTAAAGGGGAAGTTGATACCGAAGATAAATCATGGAGTGATAGCAGTTCAGGTAAATTTACAACGCTTCGATATGCTATCATATCGAGTCTCTTGTAACAAAATTATAACAAGTTTTGGCAACTGAGAGGACAAATTTTACGTACATACGTATGAAAAATAAGTCAATTTAATTGAACCCTCACATGCAATATAAAAAGGTATAACGTTCATGCTATATATCCATATAGGTAGTATTTTGATCAATAAAATGAACTGGATCTTTTAACAGATAAACTGCATATGATTCCTAAAGGACATCCATGATCAATATATTATATATATAGAAGTAACTGACTCGATTTTCATTGCAACAGGCAACGGAGATGAAATGCGGATCAGTAATTATATCTTGTGCCTTTAACCATCAAATAATCGATGGGTACTCATTGAACATGTTCTTATGTGCATGGGCTAAGTATGCACAATCCGAGACAATCTCAAGCATCCCATCATTTCGGCCTTCAATCTTGAACCCACGAAATCCACTTCGTTATGATTCATCCCTTGATAATCTATATGTCCCCATATCGTCCCTCCCTCCACCATCTTCTTTTGAGGAACCACTTTTATGTCGAACATACTATGTCCGCGCTGAATCAATTGAACGTCTTCAGGCTGAAGCAAGCACAAAAGAAACCAAAAGAAGCAAACTTGTGTCTTTCACTGCATACATGTGGAAATTATTGTCACAGGGACATGGTGATGCTAATACGTCATCTAGAATGGGTATGGTCGTTGATGGACGACGATTCTTAACAGGAAACAATGAGAAAAATGCATCCTTGTTGGAAAACCACTTTGGAAATGTATTATCTGTCCCATATGGTGTTGCAGAAAATAGCGATCTTAAGAAAATGCCACTTCATGAAATAGCAGATGGAGTTCATAGGTTTGTGGCCGAGGCAACAAATGAAGAGCATTTTAGGGGACTAATTGATTGGGTACAATTGCACCGTCCGCAACCAGCAGTTGCCACAATCTATTTTGGACTTAAAAAGTCGGAAGGAGAGGCCCTGGTGGTGTCAGGAGGACAAGGTTTACCATTAAAAGATATGGACTTTGGATGGGGCAAGCCCGAGTTTGGATCATATCATGTTCCTTGGGGTAGCCGAACCGGTTACATAACAACAATGCCAAGTGCTGCTAGAAATGGAGATTGGGTTGTTTATATGCATCTCAAACAAAACTACTTTGATATGATTGAGAACGTGGCACCGGATGTGTTTACACCTCTTTCCATTGCTACCTTTCTCTAGTTTATACACTTTCTGATCTTGTTTACACTGTAAATTATTCTTATAACTCATTGTATCATATGCTTCGTTTCGACGGGTGATCCTAATGTATGCATTTGTTTATGTTATGTTTAAAGAGTGATATTTTTGTTGATAACTATGAAATCAAAGTGATTATTTAAGCATAAAATCTTGGTCGTTAAGATGTATGTATTTGCAGTTTCGGGTGTTTGTTTTGGTTGTGTTTCGAGACATTAGTCTTTTAGATCAACTTATCTGCCATTTCAAAACAAAAGATTAAGCATAACAATTTTAGCAATGCAACGACGTATATAGCACAAATCGGAATATTTCTAAACATATAAGCAACGAAATTTTCTATCTTGTTTGTTCATGTTCAAGTTCAAACATGCATTCGAGTGGATTTCGAGAAGGCATAATCAAGTGAGGTTAGAGTGGGTCGATAAGTTAGATAATGCAGGTCAGACGATTGAATGCATGTACATTCGAAGTCATTAAACTAAAGTTAGGCTTGTGATGTGTCAATTGAATGCATATATATTCGAAGTCATTTAATTAATTTAGGCTTGTTATGTGTCAATTTGATGTGTCAAATTTTTCTTAAAAGTACATAGTTTGTGGAATTGTGGGTAAGGGTAGTTGTGACTTCTGTGATCGAGTGAATGTAAGTTGAATGTATAGTGTTTTGGTCGACGAATTATATTTATAATGGTACAGATCGATAATTGTCCGTCCTTTTATAGTACATTAATTTTAAATTTGATGTTAATTGCTAGCTTTTAATAGAAGTCGTTGTGTTAGAAAATGACCAAGCAAATAGAAAATAATTTTATAGTTATCTACTTTCTTAATTTCTAGCATTTTCAACAACCTGATGGTTTGGTAAAAATAATTGATTGTGTTTCTTCTTTCCTTCTTTTTCTGTAAATTTAGAATATATAGAATGAATCGTTATTGTGAGTTAAACGACCAATAACTCCAGAAATTATGCAAAAATCGTACTTGCATTTACGTTGTTTTGTTCCAAAAAATCTGTTTGAGATTCAATCGATATATTATACGGAGTACTCAATAACGACATCAATATGATGGTACGTGCTTTATTTGTGTATAAACCAAAGGTTTGATAAAAATGAAACTCAAATCACTTGTCAAATTACATAGATTCGATATGCACAAGTTGAAACGTAAAACACTACAAGAAAAAGTGGTTTTAGTGACAAATGGTATTTCATCACTAACAGCAGAAAGTCGTCACAAATCCTACTTAGTGACGAAAACTGGGGTCGTCACGTGTCGTCACAATAGGTCCGTCACTAATTTTTTTTAGAGACGAAAATGCAAAAAGTCGTCACTAATATATGACAAAATAAGAGTTGTCAATAAAATTTTTGACGACATCTTTCGTCACAAAATGTGTCACTAACAGCTATAAGTCGTCAATAATTTTGGTCCGATTGACCATAAAAGGTCGTCTCAAATGTAACATTACCGTGACAAGATATGTCGTCACTAATTTGTGAAATATATGAGGCTAATAATCATTAGCCATAGATACAATATTTTGCGCACACATATAATAATTCAATCTGCTATTTCAAAAAGAATGTATCAAACAGGTAATGTAAACAATAACATTAATGTCATTCCGCATGATTTCACGTATACATCATAAATCATACAAGGTACATCTTCATTACATGTATAAACCGTCTAATGTAAACAAAACACATCTATGGGAAAAGAAAAGAGTCTTTCCAGTATGCTCAACTCAATGTTTTATAGTCATGTTGCCCCCTTACGCCACGAAATCAATCATCACTGTAAAAAAAAAAGGATTAACTTCTGGTAAATGATACCCAATTGATACAAGTTTCACTCTAGCATATTATAAAACTCATACAGATGTCTCTTCTAGTGCGAAACAGGAAGATCATAACAAAACTAGTGGGTCACTTATCGCTACTGTTACAGTTACAAAACTAGTTGTTTTTCCTCTTCTAATTAAATATCTTGCTGGAGTGCTAGATGGCTTTTCATCACAGTATATAAAAAAAACGCATTCCATGTTTACCAGATGGCTATACTGTTCTCTAACAAAAGCTTGCATAAGACCCTTTACCTATCATTTGCAAAACCTCCAAACTATAGGCATATGTTCAACAATTTAGCATGTTGGATGAAAGGTATCATTTACCAATTTATACGTTTATGTTTACTACTATGTATACTAGTGAACAAAGCAGGGCACTCTGCACGCTTATGTTTCTTATTTTTAAGATTCAACCACTTTCCATACTAGCCAGCCATAAGTTTTAATTCCAGGATGACGCAAAAGATGATTAAGAAACAGAAGCAACTGATTCGATAAGCTATATAGGATCTAAAAAGCTCTTATACTCTATCAAGCCAACGTTTCATTAAAATCGACATGTTAAACTCTAGAACCAAATCCATATACCTACATATTTGAAGCATCGTAACTACTATGTCTACTAGTTACATTCACACCTTTTCAGTATTTTAGCTACTGAGAGTTACATTTACAAAACTAGGTGTTTTTCCTCTTACCATATGTCTGTCAAAACCATGAAAGTTGCAGAACTAATCCATCTTGTTGCAAATTTGCAGGCTATGTCTGCATAATTAAGACTCGGCGCCTATTATGTGCATCTCATGCCCAACTAGTTCTTACAAGTTACAAGAAACGGATATAAAATTCATTACGAGAACCCACTCACAATTCTAATTAACTGATACGACTAATCAAAAATCTAATACAGTTGGAAAGAATGAAGACTTACAAATTCTTGAGGAAGTTGCACACCAGTGAAATGAGCTAATTGGTCCAGTACATATCCAGTATTACCTTTTCTCAAAGTCCCAAGCATGTCAATCACATCACCATTCGCCAAAACAGCTTCAAGACCTGTATCATAATGTATAAGTACATATGTTTAATTCTGTAGATTTTAATACTTGAATATATCAATATACGTAAATGTAAAAACACTAACCAAGAACAGTTCCATGAAGAGATCTATAACGTACTAGCATTAGTCAAAACCCGTCAGCATTAGTCAAAACATTTCCACCAATCTGGCAGCTTCCCTTTACACCCAGGTCTAATGGCATAATAAAGCTGAACGTAAAAACAAAATGTATTATCACACAAATGATTCAAAAGAATCATAAATGGTCATGTTTTTTGCATCAGTTATAAAACTAATACCCTTTTTGGTATAGAAAAGAAATCAGATTTTCCAGTATACATCCTGCTTCACATACCAGTACACCACTGACCTGCGAACAAAAATTACATAACGGAGATCAGCAACCAACAATCAACTCAGTTTATCAATAAACAATAGACTAAATAGAGGGTTAGATTACTAATAGCAGAAGACTGACCTCCTTACCTCGTCAAATGAGATAACTTTATTCATGCGTCGAGTATTAATAATGACCTGAAAGTAATAGAGTGACTGCAGTAAGTCAAACTACAACATATAAAATGCATAAACTTTAGATTTATAAACAATTACCTCGTCAAACACAGGAACACTTCCTCCAACAAGACCAGTGCTTCCACCTTGAGGAACAACTGCCAAACTTCTGGAATTGTAATACTTAAGAATTTGATAAGCTAGAGAAGTATGTCGAAGAATTAACATGGCAATTAGACTACGAAAAACATGGCAATTACAAAGGTCATTTACGTAGTTCACATATACATAATATGGGATTCTGTTACGGTGTAGTCCTTAGAGAAGCTAAGGATAAGCTAGAGAAGCGTGTCGAAAAATTAACATGGAAATTAGACTATGAAAAACACTCAAGGGTACTAAGATTTATATTCCATACTTGTAGCAAGGTTACAGAACATATATTAGTGCTAATTTAGTAGAGGACATGTTAAGACTATTCTGTTACTTGCAGATTGATCTTCAAGAAACAAAGGAAAAAGAAATTACAAATTTGCATAATGTTTTGCAAGAAATTCAAGGGAAACTGGCAGAAGCACATAACCAAATAATTCATGAGAAAGAAGCAACAAAATTAGCAATTTAACAAGCCCCTCCAGACGTCAAAGAAGTACCAGTTGTAGATAACGCCAAAGTGGAAGAATTGACCAATCATAATCATGAATTAAAGGTAATACCAAGAATCTAACACTCCTATTTCTTATTCCAAACATCATTGCACCCATCAACCAAAGAATCAAATGTAAGAATACAAACACTATCAACTTCTGTGCTACAATCTCTTGCCTTTTCTTCTCGTTACTATATCCGACGACACTAAGTTTTATAAATACAATGAACCTTTAATAGGAGAATGCTAATTTAAAAGTTAAACACTCACGTTTTCTCTTCAGCCTCAAGCATGATCGTAAAACTAGAGTCGAGAATGAATTTCTTCAGAACAATAAAGTGGTTGGGGAGGTTTTCGATTCCAATAACCACTCCAGAAATGGTTTTCGATCCAATAACAAAAAATATATCTTTCATAATCGATTCAATACAAATCAAGGGGCAAAAGAAATAATCAGCTATTTGTAACTCCTATTTGATGGACTATTGTGCTTATTGAGATATTAATAAGCTCGTAAGCTATTATTAATAACTTATAAGCTTATCCACCTGAGCTTATAAGCTATTGATAATGAGCTGATGAGCTTATTAAAATCTCAATAAGCTCATTTTTCCAAAACTAATTCATAAACAGCCTAATACTAGTTTTGTAGTGTAACTATAATCAAGAATTACACTTCAATGTCATAATTCATATACCTTTTCAGTGCTCAAACTAATTTTCCAAAACTAATTCATAAACAACTCATTCATTATTAAATTATAAGCATAAGCAGTTCCAGCTTCAACTCTTTGTTACTGTCATGAACCAAACAACAACTTCTAGCACAAATACTTCCACAAAAACAATACTTTAATTAAACAATGAGAACCAAAAGGTGAAGAAATCACTACCTCAATCGATCTCACTTCATGAATCGATTGCAGCCGCGCAAATCAAGCTAAACACCTCAATCGATCTCACTTCACTTCACGGATCGATCTCACTTCACGCCGAATTCAAATTCAATCGGTTACTGGATCTCACTTGCACAAAAAGTGTTTTGAGATTATTAGGGCACAAAACTATACTAATAGAATGAGATGAATTGAATCGAGATGGATACATACATCATGAATTGAATCAATCGATCTTGTTACAGAGGATGAGATGGTTACTGTTTGATTAAAATGAGGCGCGGTTATACTAATAGAATGAGATGAATGGAGCATTTATAAGGTGCGGTTATAGATTGTGTGAGATGCGGTAGAAAGATGCGGTAATTATAAGTTTTAAATATGGGTAAAAAGATTGTGAGGTAAAAAGATGATAAAGCCAATTAAATATGAGGTAAAATAAAGTGCCGTAGTTTTTATTTTTTGAATAAAGATGCGGTAATTGAAAGCTTTAAACTGATAAATATTATAAAAGGACTACATTACTTGTATCGAGTGTTTGTGAGAATATTTAAAACGACAATTTATAAATTATTATTACTTGTATCGAGTGTTTGTGAGGACTACATTTTTGTTAATTTTTGACAATTTTGAAAAAGAAAATAATAAAATTATACTTGCCTAATGAAATATTTAAATACGACAAACATGTAAAAGAAAATAAAAATATTTATCTATTTAATGACGAACATTCTTGTCATTAATTAAGTATTTTAGTGACAAACTTTTGTGTCGTCATCAACTTGCGTGACTAATTTGAATTGAAAATATCTATCACATAATTTTGTGACAAGTTAATGATGAACTACTACGTATTAGTTTCGTCACAAAAAATTAGCTTGTGACGAAAATTAATGACGAGTATCTATTTCGTCACTATATGGTCCAATTAGTGACGAGAATATGGGTCGTCAAAAAATTGTCCGTCAGTAAAACCACTTTTTCTTGTAGTGAAAGTGAAATATGTTCACTTGTATAGGCCTTGGGGTAGTCGAACCGGATACATAACAACAATGCCAAGTACACGAAGAAATGGAGATTGGGTTGTTTATGCATCTCAAACAGAAGGACTTTGTCATGATTGAGAATGTGGCAGCTGATCGATGTTCTTACACCTCTTCCATTGCTACATTTATAAAGTTCATACACTATATAATCATGTTGTTTATGAAAGGTTTTATGGATATTTAAATATATGTATGTCCGGATTCGAACTCGAGACTTCGGGATTGCACACATTAAGTATGAGAGTTGATGTTAATAATTAATATATAAAATGTTATTATTAATTATTAGTCACGAAATAAAACATAACGTCGTTAAATATAAACTATAAGGACTAGAGATGAAATTACAAGTCGGGAAAGTTCTAGAATCCCCTTGGGATTGCCTTTCGACGATCGGTTGGGTTCCAAACCCAATACCACTCAAACTTGGTCACCAAGTTAAGTTACCTATAAATACAATCCCTTGTATTCATTCACAACTTAACCTTGGATCACCAATATACCTAATTTCTCTTCTCCTCTCTCCCTCTTTGTGTGGCCGGTCGTATACCCTCACCACAAGGGTGTTCGATTTTGCTTAACTCAAAGAAACAAGTGTTTGGTTTTATTTGTGATTCAAGAAACTAGCTTTTCACATCAAATCGCTAATAGTACGTGTGTACAAGAACGAAGAACAAGCACGCTTGAGCTTGTGTATTCCTTGGTGGTCGATCTCCTTTGGGTCGAATTACATAAACCCTAAAGTTAGGGTTTTTGGTTTTGTTCTTGTTCAAAGTTCGTTTGGTTTACTTGAATTGCTAAAAGGTACGCACTTTCTTGTTCGGTTAATTACTTACATATATTATTCCTATTTACTTCCGCTGCATGCTTTGATGATGTTATTTGATTTTATATAATTGTTATGAGTATTAAATCCTAACAGTTTACAATGTGAAGTAAACGCATAACACACTGTAGCATATGGTTTGCTTTTACTGAGGTTCTTGATGTATTTGGTTAACGATGTTTTATTATATATGGATGTTAATTTTGTTATAATGGAACAAAAGTGTATTAACTAAAGCATAGATCATGTGCAAGGAAAATTATGATGACAAAATTATATGGTAGTACTTAGTATGTCTTATCAATCTAAAGTTGTCTTGTTATTAAGTATCAAAATATTCTAAAATGTAAACCTAATTACCATGCGAGTGGTGGTGTCTCGGAGACTCAAGTGGAAAATCGAGCTCAGTTCATGTATATCAGTTGGTACTTTAGGTCAATAAGTGTAACTGAGTTGATTTTGGAGGAGGTCGTCGAGTACGAACATTGTTCTTCATATATTGTTCTTGAGGCTAGCATGTGAGTTGCTTAACGTTGCCAAATACGGAGTATATGTTTAAACATAGATTAACTGAAGTCAATTTAAAGTAGATGGTAAAATGGTCAAAATATTCTCTCAGCTCCACTTTTATTCAATATTTCCTGCGGGGAAAGGGTCTCATTTTGCCATTCTGGTATTCGTATTTTGCTTCTTATTAATAAAAGTTGCCTTTAAAGGAATTGAAGAAGCAAAAAGTATTACCTAAATCGAATGTTATATACGGTTTTTCTATCTAAGTTTGAAAACTTTCCCTCACACACGTACACGTCAGTGGTTTATTTTCAAACTCGCTAATATCTTTCCACTTCTAGTTTAATATCTTGTCTCTTTGTAGGTCTTTCATAGTTATAAGGTATATACACGTCTTAATTGAAGTGAGTTTTATCACAAATTGGTTTACGTTCCATCCCTTTTTGTAGCTTTGCAACTCTATTAAACCAAAACGCATTTATCTGTTTAGAAATAACAACATATTCTGTAGCTGGAACCACAAATAAAACGGATGAGGATTTTCAATCGAGGTTATCCGAGCATCCGGGTATCATGACACTGTTTCCAACCCTTTCCCTGACCAAGATGTGTATCAGTTGAGGTTTGAAGTTGGGATTTCTTGTGAGAAAATCAGATCGAGCGTCTCATCACTAGGTCAATCACCTTGATGGGAGGTTCATTAGTCCACATATATATTCCATTAAAGCAAGTTTAATAATAATGTAGGTATAAAAAAGTATTGTAAGTACTTGATATAAGGAAAATCATTGATATGTTTTTAAACCTTGTATAAATATAAATGTCATGTATGTGTGGGAGATACTAGGAATCTCAGCTATTTCTTATTTGACATGAATGACAAGATTTTTGTTAAAACGTCTTTAAGTCTTTTACTATTTTACGATAGAATAAGAGAACAAAACACATGACAATTATAGCTGAGCGGCGAAACATGGAAAGCTACTCGGGTTCCCTCCTACATGTACTCCTAGTCATCCTTTTCTTAATCTTATAATAGAACGATAAGTCTGCAACTTAACTAAGATACGTGTGTACTATACCTTTTCACGGAAGTATTTCTTGAGACAATATATATAGTACCATCCGATCAGAAGTATTTGCCTTGTACATCGCGTTATTTCTCTTCCTCTATATAAACTATAAAGTATAAACTACATCCAACTGCCCCAAATAACAGTTTACCAGATAGTAAGCAATCCTAATTCCTAATCATTATATTGTTATGAAGTTATATATGAACAAGGAAACAAAATATGCCTAAATGTCTTTGGTACCCAATTGGGCTTGAAACAATATTATCTTCGGCCCTATCTAGAGATGGTTATAGGCATGGTTTTGGACCATTACAGGGATATTAAGGCCCAATAAATCTTTATGCTGCCAAAAGTACTTCTTTGCATATTAACATGTTGAAATTTTCACATCTACACTATTTCTGAGCATGGCCATACTCGAAGGTTGGCGAGGTTATAATTGCTATTAAAAATTATATAAACATGAATAAATATATATATATATATATATATATATATATATATATATATATATATATATATATATATATATATATATATATATATATATATATATATATAAAACATTTTTAAGAAGTATGCTCGAAGAATGACATTTTGTACATAAGTTATTCTTTATTCGCGCAGGCCCCTAAAAATCCGAGAACGGCCCTCTTTCTGAGCATGTGTTTTGTTGAACAAGAACACGTATGTGGCTTCAATGGTGATTGGTAAACATTATCATTATCAACAGCCATAAATTGAATCACATGGAGTGATCATAAACAAAATCAATAATGAAGGTCACACACACAAAAAAACACTGCATGCAGTAAAGTAGTCATGAACGGATGATCGTATGTGTTGTGGGGAATCCTTATAGAGCTAGGAATACAAGTATTGATGATGCGAACAACAAGTCTTCGCCAAATGGCCATAAAAACATGAATTGCTAATGATATCTAAACGTTCAGTGTGGTGATGGGGTAGCGTAAATGTTAGGACTATCACTCGATCTTGAAATCATGAGTACGAATGATTCACTAAGAAATGATAAAGTGGAATTGTGGAAAAGCTATACTGTGTATTAGTTGAACTAATGTAGAAAAGTATAACTACAACACTAATGACAAGCATGAACGGAACCATGACCAAATATGACCGGGTGTATAAAAAACATTGAACCCTAATATTAAAAACACATTTCGATGGACCGGGTGCATTTAAGATGCATTTAGAAAAAATCAAATTTTTTTTTTAAAAAATTAACACTACATCAAAAAAAATATGGGTTTCTCATGTTCCGTCCTTGATGACAAGTACAGATGAAAAGGAAATGATGCAAAGAAAGGTTTTAGTTGTCTTAATTGCATGAAAGCACTTGCAAGAAAGGTTTTAGTTGTCTTAAGTGTTTAATTTACTCATATCTAACAAGTCATGTTCTCCGGCATCACCACGGTATATTATATTATTATAAATATTGTTCTTAAGCAACGGTTATTTTCAATGTTTATAATTGTAGATGGAAAACAATATTGAAATTTGAAAATAACCAACTTCTTATGCTTTTTGTATTCTTTAGTATAGATTTATTATTAGGGTAAAATTATTCAAATTATGTTATTTAATAGACTCAGTGAGTGTTTGACTCAATGAAGACAACTAAAATTCAACAAAAGAATGCTGAAAGTAGCTGACGAGTCCAAAGTGATTTTTCATAAAAAATTTAATATACATTAAAACTATTAAATGTGCTACAGAGTAACCTGAATTTGAATTTCTGATATTTTTCTTATATAGCATAAAGTTGTTGATCAATATCCACATCTCATAACATGCATATGATTTAAGCAAATGCGTCATCCTCACCGCACAAGGGCACAAGTCTACCAAATTTTGAGGGTTTTGTGTTTTATAAAGTCTTTCACTATGAGCCATGAGCCCATGACTTCAATTTATAAAATATAAAAACACTATTCTTAACTAGAGCCTTAGTTTACTATATTTCTTAATATAAAATTCATTGTACCAAAATCAGTTATGTGTCATGCTACTTTAAATAGCCACCGTCTACGTTTTGTGTTTTTTTTTCTCATGTTTGTTACAGCACAATTCATATGATCCTGTAGTTGCTTCATTAAGTTGTAAGATCATAATCTCTTGTTGACTGTTCAATTATCTTTTAGATGAGACATAACTATGATTAATCTGCTTGCGAAACGACATAAATATGATCATTAAACTACAACTAGAGAAATACGCTCAAAGACTAAAAATATCAGTAAAAGAGTTCTAAAATAAGTCTAGTCCGGAAGCTAATGACATTAGAGATCAAAATCGATAACGACTTTGAACATTAAAATACAATGTAGAATTTGAGAAGGAAAGTTGTGCCTTCACAAAGTTGTGTCGATTTTAAGAAGGAACATTAAAATAAAAAATATCATGTCGATAACAACTTTAAATTCCCTTATTTCACAAAGATATTTTACCCATTATCCATCCCTCTTTTGTGCTTTGCCACCCAATTGGCATTATTGCATCAATGTCACCACTTTATTGATGCACACTCACGTTCTAATAGTGACACTATTCTTCACACAATTTGGGATTTTTGGTGTTACACCGATACCCTAAATGTTAGCCTAATTGATATGATATCAACCTCAACATCTCACTTATCTACAAGATCTTTGCAAAACGTGCTCGAATAAATTAGAAATATATTTATGATAAAGAAACACGACTTTAACAACAACAAAAAAATGCCTTAAGCTTGACCTAAACATGAGAACTGCACACCCAAAAACATACTTCGTCAGTCCTATTAGGAATGAAAGTGACATCAAGCTTTAAACTAATTGTAATGGTGAAAAACATCATCGCCACCTACTCAATGCTACTCCGTATCAAATAAAAGATTATAGCTTAATCGACCCAAACTAGTTTGTGGGTTTGGATCCATAAGATTTTATCTAGGGTTTTGTTACATTTTTACTCTATATAATGTCATTAATAAAAAAGTATAACCTACGGGGAATTCTGTTATCTAGAATTGTATCGGAGCTTTAAATGCAACTCACAATCATATCGATTTCCTCAAGTCATCGGCATCATATAGAATTCCCTTTAGGTTATACTTTATTATGGATGACAATATTATATATGAAGAGTAGAAAAGGTATCATTAAAAACCCTTTATAAACAAAACACGCAAACAAGCTTAGGCAATTAACCTATAATCTATCATTTAATAAGTGTCACGTACACCATATTGTCACACCACCATCAATATCACTAGTAAACATGTGTAATAATAACATCAACTTTATTACCTACACATACTCTACTTAAATACAAATATAACTCACAATATACTCACGCGTCACCCACAACCAACATCACAAGTCGGTCTTGGCCAAGAACGATTCACCCACAAAAACCATCCAAGACGCATCTTCCGTGAGGTAGTGTTTTAGCTAAAACATATGGTAGGGGAAAGACGCGTCCTCCTTCCCCCTATTACACTGAGCCTTGAAAAAGTAATTCAATTAATAAAATGTCAGCAAATTCTACTTAGAATTTTCATATTGGTCAAAACTTGAAATTCGATATTTTGTGCGACAATTTAAACTAGTGGCGATGCCACTTATTATAAAATGGAAATACTACATTACAATTTGGCTAGCTCCAAAAGACAAACGGGGGGCTTTGAACGCCCAAATAAGAGGTTTCTAAGTTTCATAGACGGAATTTGAGTAAACTTATTGGAAGGGTCGAATGATATATCAGTTAGTTTGGGATGGTCAAATTTGTATTTTCTTTATAAAGTTTATAAGAATATAACAAATTTATAAGTAATACCTAATATAAGTAAAACCCTAAATTTTTGGAGGCTTCACTAAGGTCGTACATGGTAAGTTTGATTCTAACTAAGCACCAATTCCTTTGACCCGCCCATTATACTTATAATTTTGAAGCACAAGTTGTTATCCAGCTCATTATCTGCAGCCAAAGTTTACTGTCAAGGTCAATGATTCAAATGAAGTTTCCTGATGTCAAATGGTTGTAAAATGGAAAATGAAGGTGGGACATTATAAAAATGTAAAAGATTCACTCATATTCATTTGAACATAAAAAGCCATATTATGTTTCATGTGATTTGTACATCATCATTATTGTAAAAAGTTAATTTTATTTTAATTTAAATATACAATCGAAACAAAACATGACCTATGTTTAAATGAAAATAAAAGAATATTTATCTTTATAAAAATTTATATAAGGAAAAAGAAAAACATTTGTTTTGGCGACATGTGAAACCCTACTTTGTGGTTTGTGGGGCCCTCAATAAATTGTGGTTTGTGGGCTCCATTGTTAACTTCTGCATGTTGCCAACGTAGGTCCCTTGTTTCTTATGCATGGTTTTATTTTATTTATATATTCTTGTTATGTACGGAGTATTATGGATACACTATTGGAACCTCCCTATGATGTCAAATCACAGGGAATATTTCTTTTGTCCTCTCACTTTTTTCAGTACAACATAGTTTTTTGTCAGTTTATGTTCCGTATTTCTGACAGTTTTAAGCGTTTGGCTTATTAAACTTTATATTTATTGTTCCGCATTTTCAGGTTTATAGCTTTTTGATATGAACAAAATTATAAAAATAAAAAAATAATAAAAAAAAATAAAAAAATAAGAAAAAAACTAGGAGGAGTCAATCTAAAAAACTAGGTACCGTCCTAATAACCCAGCCCAGTATTATTCATCTTTTGTTCGAATAAGGTTATTGGATTTTTAAAATTTTGCATTTGAACCAAACAAAAATCTTGATAGATAGATTATACGACACAGACACATGCATGGATGCATTATTGCAATTAGTGATGCTTAATGGGATTAAATCTACAGTATTTTAATCTTCTAATAGTGATTTGATAATTAGTACCAAAAACATGTTGGCTTAATTATTATATCTTTTAGTTATTGGTCAAATAAAAGCCTAATATTACAATGTACCACCCACCCAATTGGGCTGGTAGATTTGAGAAAACTTTGTGTTTCGGAATTAATGTAAAATGAAAGAGACATAAATACTTTTAAAAATGAAAGCAGTATAATTCACAATTGTGTTTTGGTTTTACGTTTGATGTTTGATATGATATTATGAAAGTAGGAAAGATCAAATAATGGAAACTATTAGTATAAATTGTTCATGCACTTGAATGCACGAATATTTTTATTCCCACTTACAGCATAATAAAATGTAATTTAACAGAAATCGGTTCCCTCCCACGTTCTCTTTTTCAAATATTGGACTAGTTTGTTTATTTTTCTAGTGATATTCAATTTCAATATTTATTATCCCTTGTATGATTTTTGCTTTTCTTATGGCCTTTTATTTTCCTTTTATTCAGGCAAAGAGCATGTCTTATCGTATTTTCCTTTATACTGTTGCCTCTTGGCAAAGTACAATTGTATTCTCAAGTCTCCTTTCCTCTTTACAGAGTTAAAGAATTAATGCTTTAGCATAGCTGTAATACAAGTATAAAACATATCCATAACTTTACAATTCATTTTAGATATGTATATGTACATAAATATGTATAAAGTATGTAATGTAATTTATTGATGCACAAGTTGTATTTGCTTTGCGAATCCGTTCACTGGAAGAAAAATGGTGTTTTCTACAAAAAGGAAAAGAGTGTCTTCAATAATTTAAAGAGATGTCACTAAAGTGTCCAAAAAAAAGCCTCACTATGGATGGCCGGATTCTTCCTTTGATTGTTAGCTAGACTTTTACAATTGTAATCTCTAAGATCGTTGTAACATTAGGGTCGTTTGTTCAAATGTGGAATATGTTTTAGTGTCGTTGTAATTTCTAGCTTTTCGCTAGTATTTAATTGATTGTTTTTCAAAAAATAAAAAAAAATAATAAAAATAGAAAAAATAATAATAATAAAAAACAAAAGTATTTAACTACTAACTAAGGGAATGGCTGGGCAATAACTATATAGTGGCACGATAAGAGTGTGGTAATATGTTTTGACTTTTTACTGACTAGAGTTTTTGTAAAGATGTTTCAATAAAAATTGTCTCTAGAAACTCATACATAATGACATTTTTGTCATGAAAACATGTGTCAAAATGACATACTTATTGTGATTATAGTACAGTAGTTAGGAAGCAATCACATTTTCTATTTCAGGAAGATCAAATTTCGAAAAGATGTATAACACCAATGTTTTATGTGTAAATTAAAAGAAATGTCTTAAAAACTTACTCAAAAGCTTCAAGAACTAGCTGCAAGTACTTGCTATCTATGCATTCAGTGGCAACAACTTATATATTTACCACTATATGCATCACTAAAACAATTTGTAGAAATCTTGCGATGTCACACCATAGTTAATCCCCACCTTGAACGGGTGAGACAATGATAGGGTTGGGAGATAACTTCATTCAATTGTTGTTTTTACAAGTGGTACCAAGTTACCAACTAACAACAATAAAGTATAGTTATGGCCAATTCATTGAATTGAGCACTGTAAAAACATAAAAAGATGTCTAGTCGCTTGTTTATTTTCAAATAGGACAAGTTGCATAATTTCAGCACATACACATTTAGTTCAAACATTATTTTGTTTTTAACTTTTTTTTTTTTTAATAAAAAATGTTCTACGTAGCTACTCCTTGCCTAATGTAGCGTATGCATGGGGTTCTCGTATAAGCATGGCCACTAAAAAGTTTAAAAAGAACCAAAATCATAAAGGTGGTCTACCATTAAGTCAACAACCCATGAGATCTATGAGATGTATCCACTAAATCACTAATCAATACTTTGATAACGATTTTGTTCTTCTTTTTTAATTCAATGCTTGCATCTGAAAACTTATCCAAATATAGTATATTTAGTATATATTTGATAAAACATAATTTCTTTGTAGCGAATTCTAGTAGACTAAGGGCGTGCTTAGGGGTTAGGGTGAATGCAGTAAAGTATTCAAAAGGCCTACATCACAAATAAATTGATGCTTGGTTGGAGGTGGTAAGGGTTTGATTACCCCGTAGTGGTAATGAACCATTATAGAGTAAATCGAAGGTATTGATTACCCACCTCACTCATTCCTTTGCATTCATTTCCCTTTCCCTTTCCCTTTTCCTTTCCCCACTTTGAACCAAGCGGACCCTTAAAGTTTGAAAGTAGTGGTGGGTGAGTCACTCATCGTCACCTTAACGCCATCTCTCTTCTTACACTTTTTCACACTCTATCTCTCCATATATTTGTTTTGGTCATCATACCACATATTTTATTAAAATATTTATATTATACAAAATATACCCCACTAAATATTCGTGTGGGTCGGAAGATCAGACATATTTTATTTTTTGTTTGCAATCTGCTGGATTAAGGGTTCTTGGTTTGTTGTAATGTCGAATATGGGAGGGAGACCAATAGCATGCCTCGTCATGCTGTTAAGGATAATCAAGGTTTTGATTTTGGAGAGCTTAATGCTCGTATGCAAAGGTTGAAAAATCGAGCAGCTGGGTACGATGATGTACCTCAGCCTAGACTTCCTCTTAGGGTTTTGCGTAACCCTACTGGTGGAGATACGATTGAAAATCCTCATGTTACTGCGATTACTGGTGGTACTGGTGGAGAAACGAGTGATACTCCATGTGTTACTGAGGTTACTGCTGGAACTAATCACGTAAACTCTTTTGGGAGCAACTCTACTCCTATATTCACTAATCAAAGAAGTAATGCTATTACTGCTAATTCGTTAGATGGTGGTATGCCTATGTCTCTTGGGAGTAAGCCTGCTGCTAACTCTACTAATAACGTTACTAATGCGACTGAGGGTTCTGGTACGTTTAATAATGCTACGTCTAATGTTGATGTTCCTAGTTCTTTTGAGCCAAGGGTTGTGGAAAATAATGGTATTGATAAGGTGGTGTTAGATGCTTGTAAGGATTTTGAGAAGGCTATGCATGATATCCAATTGAAGAACGTGGAAATACTGGATACATCTACATCACATTAGGTAGCTTCCCTTCAAAACACCCCAAGTGAGTTGAAACAAACTACTATGGTACCCAATGGTGCAACTTGTGTCAAATCGGTTTCTTATGCGGGTGCTACGTCTGTTGATCCTAAGAGACGCATGTCAAACTTTCGTAGGTTGGAGTGTAGTAACAAAAAGAATGGTGTTGACCTTACTGTCCCTATGAAAGTTGTTGAAGAGGTAAACAATAGGTTTGAAAATAATCTTTATGGCTATTTCCTTGGTAAATGTATTGCCTTCCCGGTTGTTGATTATTATGTGCGTAATATGTAGAGCAAGTATGGTATTCAAAAGGTTATGATGAATGCGAAGGGGTTCTTTTTCTTTAAGTTTTCCACTCGTAAAGGTGTTGAAGATGTTCTGGAAAACGGACCGTGGATGATTAGGAATGTGCCTATTATACTTAAAACTTGGACTTTGAATACTAATTTGCTTAAAGAGGATTTGAGTAACATTCCTGTGTGGATTAAATTTCATGATGTTCCCCTTTGCTATGTTTCTGATGATGGTCTCAGTCTCCTAGCAACATTGATTGGTACGCCGAAAATGCTAGATTCTTACACTAGTCAAATGTGCATGGAATCTTGGGGCCGTAGTAGTTTTGCTAGGTGTTTGATTGAAGTGAAGGCAGATGAGGCACTTAAGGAAAGTCTCACTATTGAAATACCCCTACTTGACGGGTCGGGTTCTACTGTTGAAAAGGTTCGTGTTGAGTACGAGTGGAAACCGCCTCGATGTGACACTTGTAAGCTATTTGGTCATACTCTGGATAACTGTCCTAAATTTTTTCCTCCTCCAGTTCACCCTACACACAAGGGTAGTGGTGGTTATCAGAAGGTCAATCGTAAAAACAAGGGTAAGAATGGTAGTCAAAGTGGTCCGGGTAATGGTTTTACTAAACCTGTTGTGGGTTCTAAGTTTAGGTATCAACCTAAAGCGCCTCCTCCTGAACCCAAGCAGGTGGATACTACAATGAAAAAGGCCTTTGATGTGGCTAGTAGGAGCGGGACGAAGGTTGCCACATCAAATACGTTTGAAGTCCTTAATATGATAGATACTGATGAATGTGGCATTTCTACTAATGTCATGGTTAATGATGGGGCAGAGTTGGATTCTGGCTGTACAATGGAAGCTAAGGAGGTTCATCCTACTCTTATTGTTGAGAAAATCGGGGAGCTTGAAAAGCAAATTATTGATGAGAAAGCTACTCTTGTGGATGATGATGGTTATCCTATTAAAAATGTTGATTATCCGGGTAATAAAAAGGAAGCTATGATGGATGGGTCTCAAAATGCTGGTAATGTATAACAAGAACCGCTTGTGAGTGTTGCGAGAATGTGCGGGCCGCGGTTAGTAAGTCTAGTTCTACTTTTTCTCCGTCTACTTCTTCTACTAAGAGGGTTAACCCATTCTCTAAGCTGGGAGAGATTTTTTATTCCGACAGTGATGAAGAGGAGATTGTGAACACTTTTGACGAGTCAATGAACCTATTTGGTGGTGATCACGATCGTGAAGATGATTATTATGATCATGATTATGATGACTATGCAGATCAGGTCTACAATCTTCCAGGGAATTTGGATGCTTTTTATGACATGTATGGTACTAAGCTCCAAGGCCTTGGTAGGAAGTAATTTTGTTTCATAAAAGTCTAATGTTATCTTTTAAGTAGTGGTTTAATTTCTTGTTTAGAGAATAGGAAGCATCTTGTTATGTAAGCTTTTACGCCTATGTAACGGGCTGAGATATGAGATTCACCTATATCCTTTGTACTTAAACATTTTTTTGAGTAATATATTTACCGGATCTTTTGACCTTTAACCTAAAAAAAAACCCCACTAAATATTCCTCACACACTCACAACCAAATAAAAAAATATTAAAACAAAAGTGAGGCCCAAATTGTCAGCCAAAACAATGGTGAGCAACACCAAAATTTGCAATTTTGGGCGTGACACGGGACTTGTGTTTGGGTGTCACTCACCAAAGGGTAAGTTTGCAACCACTCTGTAAAGTCTAAGATCATTAGGTGCTATTGTCATGACCTACTTTTGTGTGCCACATCACTTTTTGTGCCATAACACAACACTTTCCCTCACAACACATAACATATCATTTGGCATCTACTTCACCTTTTTTTTCATTTTTCAATTATTTAAAATAACATAATTCTTCATTATTTAGAAGTAGAACTAGAAAGTAACATATAAGTTGAAAAACAATTCAAAAAAGAAACACAAATAACATAAAACAACGTCTAACGCTGATATTGGCGCAAATTTCTTGTTTTGTACTCGATGTTCACCACGTCCTCGTCCGTAATTCCCACTGTGCTCATGGCAAAGAATCTCATCTCCTCCGACCTCATAATCGTGGCATCCTTTTCCTTCAACATCTCATACATCGACTCAGCTACCTCACATTGTGCCTCATCTCTTCTCGCATAACCTCTCCAAATTCTTGAGTGAAACAACCCCCTGTCCTAGATGTAGAACCCGATATACATTTTTTTTCTTTTCTCAGTTTGTTGGGGGGTGATCTCAAAAGCTCGTTCAACTCGGCATCAACTCCAACTGGCTCTGATGGATCCCATTTGGTTTTGGTCCTCAAGAAATTCCAAGCCAACTGTTGAGTGACGACGTTATTATCCTTTTCCTCATCACAATATTGTGTGTGACGACGTTGGATTATATGCCAACCCGCTATTTTCCAGGTCAATATTATTTACTAAACTCAAATTAATTATTTTGAAGTTTACATGAGTACATTTTGACGTATAACTTTTTAGTTAAATAACGTAAACCAAGAAACACTCTCTTGTGCAATATGACCTTGGACTAAATTTTAGTCTACATATTTCTAGTATATTGCCACTATTATAATTCACCTTTTTTATTACTACCGCATTTGCATTTTTACTTGCTAGCATTAATTAATTTAATAAACGCTTTTCACAATTTGTATGCACAATGTACCCGATACCCCCAATAAATTTTTAATACATTATTATACTTCACAAAGTAATACAAAAATTCAAATATTATTTTCCTCATTGTTTTGAATTTCTTTTATTAAATATACTTAAACTATATATATAATTAATTTTAATTATATAATTACTAAACAATGCCCAATTTTAATACCCAATACATACACAGAATACATTTACAAAAATTTTACAAATACATATATATTATTTAAACATATACAAGCCACCCTAATGTCTCCCAAATAGTTTGGCTAGATCTTATTTTATTTAATAAACCATGCTTAATCTTTTGCTTTTGGCTATGACTTTTTAAACCCCCAAACTAAACATATACCTCATGGTTAATATGTCTAGCATGCAAACAAGTTTGTCTCAACCTTCTTTTCCCCCATTTTTGGCCGACCATAGTGCTATGCCTCGTTCCCAATCTGACCAAAAATACAATCTTTGAAACTTTTACTCGGAAACGACCCAACTTAAACAGATACTATGTTACTCTTTTGACCATTGACAAAAATCTATAAACTTTCAGATCTTGAAACTATTTTTAAATGAAATTAGACTCAATTTATTTCGAAACGGCGAGTGACGCGATCCGTGATGACTTACGCTTTGGGAGATATGAATTTTAGAAAACTAACAAAATCTGCTCACAAAATTATGGATTTTGAGAGCCACTAACGCTTTATTTTCCGAAAAACTTATTTATGCAAACGCAACCTTGACCAAAGACATAACAAAACCATTATTTAACATGTCAATAACCATTCAAATAGTGTTATATCAATTTTACCCATTAACATTCCAAATGGATAAGAATGGCTAGTTGCCATGCACCATTTTGACCCACTTTCAAATACAATATATACCATACGCCTTTAACAATAAAACAAACACTTAAACCTGAACCAAATGCTCATTTAACATTAAATACCTTGGCAACTTTGATCCATGACCATTGACCTGTTCAATCCCAAATTTGGTACAAACATACGTTAATCCAGACACCCCTTTAACTTTGACCATAAACCGTTAACCATACTATGACATACTGTAACAACCGTGATTTTAGCAAGTTAGTTTAACTGTTAGTTTCGACCCATATGTCTTTTGCTTGATGTGACCTAAGTGTTTTGTGTGTCATATGTGGGTTATACGTGTGTTTTTATATTAAATCATTGGTATGACCTTTATTGATGTAATTTGAGCAGTGTTGGTTTTGGTTAATTTCATTTCATTCACCTTAGTGAGGTGGAAATGACTTGTATGGTTTTGTGTTTCGCGGTTATTGCGTAGCAAGTTTCGTTCAAGTTCGTGAGCGTTAATAAGTTACGTGGTGTTTGGTTTTATGGGTTATATTAATAATAATTGTGAAAATTCTATTTTTGGAAACTTATGTTTTGAAATGATTTTTATTCTAGTTGTCGTAGAACGAAGGTTTATCGCGTAAAACGTTAGGCTTCGATATAGGCTTTTATAAAATAGCAAAACACAAGGTTTTAAGTGTAATAATTAAAAAAAGAAGTTATATATATATATATATATATAAATATTTATTTATGGGCGAATTTTGGAGTTTTAGGGGGAAAAGGAAACAAATTTGAGTCCTAATATAACTCTTAATTAAGGAGGTTATGTAGAAGGGTCTTAGGGTAGTATAAATACAAAACCAAAACACCCTCACTTATTTATTTTTTTGAGAATAGTCGACTAACAAAGAGGAAAGAAAAATAGAAAAGTTAGGGTTTCACTATTTCGAAGAAAAAACAAACTTAAGGTATGTCTAGTTATTCCTAATTCATTTAATTAATGATTTGATTCATGTAATACAAGTTATGGAGGATTAGGGTTTATCTTAAAATCTGTAATTTAATATTGTAAGACATGTTAGGGTCTTTAGTTAGTGATGTTATGACGATTGGTGAAAGAATTAGGGTTTAGAACGTGCGAATTAATGAGTTAAGTTTGGGGAAGATTTTTAGGGCTGTAATAAAGCAACTTTTTCTCATAAATGGTGAAGAGTTAACTGATGATTTTTGTTCTAAACAGTATTTCAGAGAGTCTTCTTTCCAAAAAGTCCGGCCTCGATTGATTTCGAGTTCGGGAAGCGTGTCAAACGATTTTTGCAAGAAAAGGTGTTAAAGCTGTTAAACCGGGACGGATTTAGGTTAGAATAAAGAGGTTAAACGTGGGTCTAAAAGTGTAATAAACGGTAGCCCTTCTGGGGAAGTTGATTTTTGTATATTCTTTGACTTCCACGCGAAGGATAGCTGTTAATAAGTTGTGCAAGTATGATTTTCTGGTCAAAACATTTTGGTGTGCGTGCAGATCCGAATCTGGGTAGTTTTGGTGTTTGATTTTCTAGAGGACACTTGTTTGCGTTTTAGTTCAGGATCTTCTGGGAGTGTCTTGTACACTCATGAGGGACCATGTTTAATTCTTGGTGTGAGTTGTGGATTCTTTTGTTTGTGATTTTATGTGGGTGAAAGTGCCCTAAAAATTTGCGTTTGTTGGTAAAAAGTAAACAAGGGGTTTAGTGAATGTAAACGATTAGTAGTGTTGGGTATGGAGTCGAGGTGACCCATGGTGGTTAATATAACCCTTAGACATCCATCATATGTGTGTTACATGGACTTAAGCTTTTGGCTTGGTCGCGTGTAATGTGGTTCTATTTTTGTTTGTTTAGATTTGTGTTAGATTTTTTTTTGAAGCTGCGGAGTTTTCAGGTGAGTTTCATAGTCCCATTTTTATTTGTTTTGAACTTGGGATGGAAATGATGCTTGTGTTGAATTAATTTTTAAGTTGATGTGATTACGTGGTTTAATTAGTGCATGGACTTGTAAGTGGTTATTGTATACATATTGCATGTTATTTATTTTTTGTGTGGCTGTTCTGTGTGATTCCAATTGGAGGGTAGCTATGTTACCCACTATTCGTCTGTGTGGTTCCAATTGGAGGGTGGTTACTCTACCAAATATTTTTCAGCGTGATTCTGATCGGAGGGTAATGATTACCCAATTATGTTGAATTTGGATCGTGGGCACGTTTCGTCCCGTTGATGGTTGTTGTTGAGATTGCATGTTAGTATATTGATAGTTATCTTACTGCCCTGCCATGTTTTGTTATCACAGCGAACTTGTTGGAAGGGGTTTGATTTTGTGTCTTAAACCTATGAACCTCACCAACTTTATGTTGATGTTTTTAAGCATCGTTTTCAGGTGAGCGTCATAAGGATAAGATAGAAGGAAGCGAATAGGCGAGACCATAGTTGCGTTTGAAGATGTTTATCTTTTATGATTTGGATTATGACTTTATTTTGGATTTTGAATGCGATACTTTGTTTGTTTACATTTAGTAATTTATATCTTAATAAAGACACATTTGGAGTTTGATTTCGTTTATTTTGGGTATTGTTATGGCACTTTGTGTCTATAAAATGCTTAATTATTATGCATGTAGAAATTCTCTATTTAGACGCCAAGTGTTGTAATGATATTCATGAAGTTACACTCGCGTTTCCTCTTTGGCGAGGTGTGACAGAATGGTATCAGAGCCTTGGTTATAGAGAAGTAGGTGGTTGAACCTAGACTATAACCTAAGAACCCCTCATATAGATGCATTTAGGGTCTATGTATAAGTATGGTAACTTATATGATTATTTTCCCTAAATTCATGATCTGTTTTTTGTCGATTTTTGGATGTCTATTTTGTCCCCTATACTTAGTATTATATATGTCACGGTTTTAAGCATGGCACCTCCCGCGCATAAGAAGCAGCTTCGCTGCTGGCTGTAAGAGGATTGGCAAGGTGAAACGGTCTAACAAAAGACTTCTAGTTCCTGCTAGCATTTTCCCATGTACGATCGAGGAGAAGTTGACCTTAGTTAACATGGGTGGAGAAGAACTCGAAAGGTATGAAACAAAGGTGACTAATAAAGATGGCGTCATTACTAGGTGCCCAGGAAAATATTCCCGTTTCTTGGAGGATGGAAGAGTGGTTCTGGCTAGACCTCATGATCTATATGGGTTTGTGGATCGTGTAGAGGAGGAGGAAAGGAACCTCAGGGATAGGTTTGCAAGTCAGCCACTACCGTAGTATGAGGGAAATAGAAATGGGTGGTTAAGCAAAGAAGAAGAGGATATGGAGGAGGATGAGGTAGATTCGGATCTAGAGTCCACAGCGAGTAGTAAATTTAATCCATATTGAGTGAAGGGGGTAGGTTCTAGGGTAGGGCTTGAGCCATGTGCGACGTTGTTTGTCTAGTGTTATGTTTTGGATTTCTTTTATCGTTTTTTTAAAGCGTATTGAAACGCGAATCCTTGTGAATTTTGGGGATTTTACCCAAGTGATTAATAATAAGGCTTGAGCAAGTTGGGTTATTTTATGTGTGTGGTTTATGATTGTTTGGTTTCATGTAGCATTTTTTTTTGAATTCATTGTGTTTATAAATGTGAGGTGTTATCGTTGTTAAGTGTGTTATTAGAATCGAGTGCATGTGTGAAAGGATACATATATAATTGTGGGTGGCCAATATAATTATAAATGCATCACAACACACGTGGACTTATAGCCAATACTACACTGACCAATGGTGGCATGCTTACGTGTGTTAGGATTAAGTTTGACTTTGGTGTTCGTGTTAATTGTTTCTTATGATGGGGGATACTTGTGGTGAGTGTATGTGTATGATCGTGAGTTTCTTAGTTAGTGTCTAATGGTTCTAATGTCCAGTGATGTTCAGGAGGATGGGACCAAAGAGATTAAGACGTCTTGCTTCTAAGTCGCCAAAGAAGTCAAAACAGGAGACCGTTATTGGGGATAGTAACCCAATCTTCCAAGATATGATCGCTCAACAATTAGAGGCACTACTCCCTGGAATTGTCAACCATGTGAGCGCTCAGGTAATCAATAATGCTAATCTGAATGGTGCTGGGAGTGGTGGTGGAAGTGGTGGAGGTAGCAACAACGGATGATCTTACAAGGATTTTTCGGCATGTAAGCCAAAGGAGTTTGACAGTAAGGGTGGTGCAATAGTGCTCAATCAATGGATTGAGAAAATGGAAGCAGTGATGGATATCAGCGGCTGTGCTGAAAATCAGAAAAGTTAGTATGCAGTGAGTTCGTTGGTCAATAAGGCTTTGACTTGGTGGAACACACAAGTCCAAACTAGAGGTAGAGTTGCTGCAATGGGAATGACTTGGGAAGATTTCAAGGCTTTGCTGATGGAGGAATTTTGCCCAAGTAATGAGATGCAGAAGTTGGAGGAGGAATTCTGGAATCACGCGATGGTTGGGGCAAATCATGCAGGGTATACTGACAGATTCCACGAACTGGCTAGGTTAGTCCCTCACTTGGTGACCCCTGAAACCAAGCGTATTGATAAGTACATTCGTGGGTTGGTCCCACAGATTCGTAGTATGGTTCAGGCTATTGAGCCGATGACTATCCAGAGTGCTATCCAGAAGGCTGGGGCACTAACTGATGAGGCGGTTAGGAGTGGAGTACTCTCGAAGACAGGTGAGAAAAGGAAAGATGAAGCTAAAGCAAGTAAGCAGGTTGGTTCTGGAGTAGACAGCAAGAAGGCAAGAACTGGGAAGGGATACGTAGCAGCGAATCCTGTAGTTACGGCCACTCCGGTCGAGGCAGGAAGCATAGACGAGAGGGAGTATGTTGGTCCTTATCCTAGGTGTGTTAAGAGCAACTATTATCATTGTGAGCAGTTCGCGTATCGTATGTGTTTCAAATGTAACCGACCTGGTCACTTTGCTATAGAATATCGGGCAGTGATTACTCAGGCGACTCCGATCTACTCGGTTGGCGCAGGGTAAAATCGTAGGGCATGTTATGAGTGCGGAAGTACGGATCATCTCCTCAATGTGTGTCCCAAGTTGAACAGGGCACCCGGTCATGCTGGGAACCGATTGACTATTGAAGGAGGCCAAGGGCAAGGGCACAAAAAGAATTCAGCTAGAGGAAGGGCATTCACCATGAATGCAAACGAGGCGCGTCAAGATCCGCACGTCGTAACTTGTATTTTTATTCTTTTAATGACGCTATGCTGCTACTTTATTTGCTGAATTATTGAATTTTAAACCTAGTGAGCCTAGACTTAGTTATGTGATTGAGGTAGCTGATGGTAATAAGGTAGAGGTTGATAAGGTTGTCTGTGGGTGTACTTTAGTGTTAGAGGGTATTCCATTTATGATTGACTTGATACCTGTTGGGCATGGAAATTTTGATGTGGTTGGTGAGATAAGTAGCTAAATCTCGGGACGAGATTTCCCTAAAGGGGGATGATGTAACAACCGTGATTTTAGCAAGTTAGTTTCGACCCATATATCTTTTGCTTGATTTGACCAAAGTGTTTTGTGTGTCATATGTGGGTTATACGTGTGTTTTGATATTAAATCCTTTGTATGACCTTTATTGATGTAATTTGAGCAGTGTTGGTTTTGGTTAATTTCATTTTGTTCACCTTGGTGACGTGGAAATGACTTGTATGGTTTTGTGTTTCGCGGTTATTGCGTAGCAAGTTTTGTTCAAGTTCTTGAGCATTAATAAGTTACGTGGTGTTTGGTTTTATAGGTTATATTAATAATAAGTGTGAAAACTCTATTTTTGGAAACTTAGGTTTTGAAATGATTTTTATTCTAGTTGTCGTAAAAAGAAGGTTTATCGCGTAAGACGTTATGTTTCGATATAGGCTTTTATAAAATAGCAAAACACAAGGTTTTAAGTGTAATAATTAAAAAATAAATAAATTTATATATATATATGTATATTTATGGACGCATTTTGGGGTTTTAGAGGGAAAAGGAAACAAATTTGAGTCCTAATATAACTATTAATTAAGGAGGTTATCTAGAAGGGTCTTTGGGTAGTATAAATACAAAACCAAAACACCCACACTTATTTTTTTGAGAATAGTTGACTAACAAAGAGGAGAGAAAAAGAGAAAAGTTAGTGTTTCACTATTTTGAAGAAAAAACAAGCTTAAGGTATGTCTAGTTATTCCTAATTCATTTAATTAATGATTTGATTCAGGTAATACAAGTTATGGTGGATTAGGGTTTACCTTAAAATCTGTAATTTAATATTGTGAGACATGTTAGGGTCTTTAGTTAGTGATGTTATGACGATTGGTGAAAGAATTAGGGTTTAGAACGTGCGAATTAATGAGTTAAGTTTGGGGAAGATTTTTAGGGCTGTAATAAAGCAACTTTTTCTCATAGGCGGTGAAGAGTTAACTGATGATTTTTAGTTCTAAACAGTATTTCAGAGAGTCTTCTTTCCAAAAAGTCCGACCTCGATTGATTTCGAGTCCGGGAAGCGTGTCAAACGATTTTTGTAAGAAAAGGTGTCAAAGCTGTTAAACCGGGACAGATTTAGGTTAGAATAAAGAGGTTAAACGTGGGTCTAAAAGTGTAATAAAGGGTAGCCCTTCTGGGGAAGTTGATTTTTATATATTCTTTGACTTCCACGGGAAGGATAGCTGTTAATAAGTTGTGCAAGTATGATTTTCTGGTCAAAACATTTTGGTGTGCGTGCAGATCCGAATCTGGATAGTTTTGGTGTTTGATTTTCTAGAGGACACTTGTTTGTGTTTTTGTTAGGATTTAGGAAATCCATGAGTTAAAGAGTCGGTCACCTCAAGTATATGTACTCGTTAGAAATCTCGTAGTCGTAGTTTTGTTATGTTAATAAGTAGTCTAATATGTAACACCGTGGAGGACGGACGGGTCTTTACCCACTGTATGCCTGATCCACAGCCCGTAGGAGGCGTATTTTGTAAGACACTATAAATACCCTCTACCTCCCAAGGTAGAGGGTTGGAGCTTCAATACCATTTTTCTTTGTTTCACATAGTTCCCAACTCTCTTCTCTTTCTCTCTCTAAAACTTTCTCTCTCTAAACCTCTTATACGCCCACTTTGAATCATGGTGTGATGTGTTTGTGAAATCCAATAGCTTACAATTGGTATCAAGATCCATGGTTTGATCACTCATCTTTCATGTTCTTGGTTTTAGTGGATTTCATAAGGTTTTTGGGGTTTATAAGTGTTTAGAAGAGTTTGAATCATTTGGATCATCTTTAGTGTTAAAGTTTGAATTTTGATTGTACTTTTGTGTTTTGAATCATCATACGTGCTTAGGTTTTGAATTGGAAGGCTTGAATCATCGTGGTTGGGTTGTTTTTGGATTGTAAAGTGGTTGTTTTTGAAAGTTGTACAAAGCGAGTTGAGTCTCGTATAACGATTCTTCGGAGCGAGTTGGGGTATTGCGTGAAGCGAGTTGCAACCTCTGCGAGTTGTTACTTAAGCGAGTTGTCGCCTAAGCTAGTTGCTTTGAAAGCGAGTTGTCTGTTTCAGCGAGTTGTCTCTTAAGCGACTTGTGTTCTTGTGTTCTATGCGAGTTGTGCTCTAAGCGAGTTGGTTTATGCGACTTGGCTATTAAGCGAGTTGTCTCTTTATGCGACTTGTGTTCTATGCGACTTGTCTTTTAAGCGAGTTGACCACAAAGTGTGTTGTCCACTAAGCGAGTTGATTTAGCGAGTTGACTTCAAAGCGAGTTGGTTAGGGTGCTACTTGTCTATTAAGACTTGTCACTTCTCCGTGCTACATTTTACGGTTGTTCTGTTGATTTTGTAAAATCCCGTGAAAGAATCAATTTCCCGGTTTAATCAAAGAATAGTAAAATCCCGTAGAATCTGTAATCATGTCTAACAACGTACCTACTATCGTCTCTTCTGTTGCTGATGACGTTCAAGCAGTTGGATCCGACACTCGTCCTCCTATGCTTGACAGAACTGATTATGACTCATGGGCTCAACGAATTAGGTTGTACTGCTTGGGAAAGGAAAATGGGGCTAACATTCTCAAATCAATTGATGAAGGACCTTATCAGATTGAGACTACCGGAGACATACTTGAAACTGCTGCGGATGGTTCAGTGATCTAAGGTTTGGACAGACCAAAGACGTATGATGAGCTCAATGAAAAGGAGAAAAAGAGATACGATGCTGATATCATGGCTTCAAACATTATACTTCAGGGTCTACCAAAAGACATCTACAAGTTAATCAATCACAACACTGAAGCCAAGGCAGTTTGTGACAATGTTAAGATGCTTCTCTCTGGTTCTGAATTGACCAAAGAAGACAGGGAATCTCAATTGTATGATGATTTTGAGAACTTCAAGATGAACCCCGTAGAAAGTGTCACTGAATACTATGTGAGGTTCCACAAACTTGTGAATGATATGAGGAATATCAAAATGACCATGCCAAATATTCAACTCAATTCAAAGTTTGTGAACAACATGAATCCCGAATGGCACAAATTTGTCACCTCAGTTAAGCTAACCAAAGGATTAAGGCACACCAACTATGAGCAATTGTATGCCTTCCTACTTCAGAATGAGAAGCATGCTATGTTTGAACTAATGATTCTTGAAAAGTTCAAAGCTAATCATGGAGATGCAAGCTCATCAAATGACTCAACAGCATTCTACACAAATGTAGGAATTACCACCAAAGCTTCTCAAGACATACCAACGGGTAACGGTAACCACAAGCTCATTCCAGATCCATCATATAAGCCTCCAGACCCAAACACAATCATGGAACATTTCATCAATCAACTGGCTCTCATGGTTAAGCAAAATCTGAACCTCACTCCACACACTAAAAATGATATCAGAACTGCATCCAATCTACACAATCATGCTATTGTCAGAGATGGTAAGATCATGGTGCAACCAGTGTAAGGAAGACAGTATGAACAAGGAAAGGGTGGAGTAGGTGGAGGGTACGTGGCTAATCAGAACCGTGGAAGAAATGCAAATCAAGGACAAGGAAAGCCAATCGAGTGCTACAACTGTGGTGGTGAAGGACATATTGCAAGGAACTGCACATCTCCAAAACGCCCTCAAAATGCAGAGTATTTCAGGGACAAGATGCTGCTGGTGCAAGCTCAGTACAGTGGAGCGGTTTTGGATGAAGAAGAGTTGATGTTTCTTGCTGAGGGAAATACCAAAACCTATGATCCTGATGTGGATCAGCAGCCAATTCAGGAAATAGGTCACAACCATCAAAATGCCTTTCAAGTTGCCGACCTGTGATGCATTTGACTCTGATGTTGATGATGAACCTACGCCAGACAATCTTCATGGCTAACATTTCACCAATGGTCTCTCCAAAGGTCTCATCACCACAACAGCCTGGTCCATCCAAAGATTCAATCATTTCAGAGGTATTAAAACTATACGATGAAGTTGATGAGCAAGAGATACATAACAAAGTACAATCACATGAAACTAATGAATCAGATATTGATAATGTGGGTAATAGTAATATTGTCCCATATGATCAATATGTGATACAAAGTGAAAGTGATATCGTACCAAGTGATGCATCTTCTGCAGTCAATGATGACTATGTTTTTTATGAATACACTGCATGTGCCCCTGATGATTCTGTTACGTCTGAACTTAATGCCTGTAAGGAACAAGTTGCCATTTATGAACAACGTGCTAAGTTTGAGTTAACTACTCGTGAGCAGGAAATGAATGACCAAATGCGTACAATTATTAGAAAAAGTAATTTTAGGGAAGAAATATTAAAACAAGAGCTAGATTCCTTAAAAGACAAACTAAACAAAACTGTTAAGCAAAAGCAAGAACTTCAAGAAAATGTTAAAGTGCTTAAACAGGAATTTAATGCTAAGGAGTCAAAACTTTTAACTGATTTTTCCAACCTAAAAACTTTGAAAAACAAGCTTGAAAACAAGTTGTACGTACAAGGGAATACCATTCAGACTGCTAACATGATCACTAAGCACAGAGTCTTAAGCGATAAGCATAGTATTCCCCTAGTAGAGGAGCCAAATCCCGAGTACTATAAAAAGGCTAAAGCTTTCCATACAATTGTATATGATGGTAATGAGATCCTCAAGCCTAGGAAAACACCATCATGTATTGGAAGGACGGAAGAGGATAGAAAATTAGAAGATGTCTCTAGGGAGAAAATGGATAAGAAGCTAAAAGATCCTCAGTGTAAAAACCAAAACATAATGATCAAACCCCATGATTACACTAAAGAAAATTGGATTTCCCTGAACATGTTTAAGCCTCAAACTCAATTAACCCCAGAACAAGTTTTTTGAAAAAAGGATATAGATATGCAAAAAGCTAATGTACTTGTTGAAAAAAACACTCCCCTTAGGAAAATGCCTCCAGCTACTGTGTATCCTCCGAATACACCAATGCATTTAGTTCCTAGAACTATTCCCACTAAGAGCAAAACCTTAATCAGCATGTATGTTGTTTATCAACTATTCGTTGATTTTGAGAAGACATGTAAGAAAAGAATCACACCTACAGGGATAACCGAAGGGGAGAGGGGTTTTGAGCAAACTAAAAAATGTTATTTAACTGAAGTCATGCCTTTCTTTAAACAATTAAAAAATCAATTTAAAAGTCTCTAAAAGGGGATAGACTCAGAGATTAAAGAAATGGAAAAAGAATTTGATGCAATGATAGTTGAGGTCAATAATTATGAACGGGAACTCAAATATAATGAAATTGAAAGAAAGAATCTGTATATCTTAAATGAGAACTTGATTTCGAGTTGTGTGGCTCAAGATGTGTTTTATGCTGTTACTAAGTATTCTATTACTGCTTCTAAATTTCATGAATTATCTGTTGCTTTAAAAGTTTCCCATGATCGTGTCATTGAGCTTGAAAACAAAAACTCAAAACTAAATGAGAAAATTGACCAGGATGATCACGATAATTTCGTAAAACACTTTTCTAAGTTGGAAGTTGAACATTTTGATTTGCAACTAAAATATCAACATCTCAAATAAAATGTTAAAACCTCAAACATCAAGATATCCTCGGATGTTCCAGAGTTTGATGCAGTTTTTGAAATAAACAAACGTGACGAACAGGTAACACGATCAAAAAGTTAAAAACCCAAATTTCACAATTAAAGGGTGAAAAGAACAATGTGACTGGCTCCCAAATGCCTCCTCCTTTAGATTCTCAATTGTCTCAAAACTTTCATCTTCAAAACATCATTAACGTATTACAACAAGAAAATGAGAGTTTTCTAGAAGAAAATGAAAAGGTCAAACGACACTTCAAAGAGTTATACGATTCAATGAAAGTCACTCATGACAAGAACAATGAAAAAATAACTTCGTTACAAAAGGAAATTGAGAATCTTAAGAGTCAGGTAAAAGGGAAAATGCCACTTGTCTTTAATGAGAATGTTGCATCAAAGGCATCTACAGATTCTAAATATACTGTGACTGTTAAATACTTTCCTCCTCATCTTAGAAACAATGAACTTGTGTTTCATGATTATTTTTATCATCTTGAGGATAGTCTAGAATGCCTTCGTGAGATTGTAGAAGAAGATCGCATAAATAAACCACTTGATAGTGAAGTTAGGTATGCTTGCTTATATGCTAAACGATCTCAGGAGCTTTCAGAATGTTTAAGAGCAACATGCCCAAGATCCTTTTGTAAAAATGATAAAGTTATTATGCCTTGCTCTATGCCCAGTGTTAAGAAAGTGAACTTTCATGTGCCTTCAAGTAGTTCAGATCCCAGCACTTCTAAACCTGAAATGCAAAAAGTAGCAAAACCAACTAATGTTCCCATTCCCTCTACAGGAGTAAAAAGTGACACCAATGCGAGCAGGTCAAAGCCTCAAGGCAACACAAAGAATGATAGGACCTTGCAAGCTAGGAATGTTCACTGAAAGAGAGTAGAAGATCACCTTCGGAAGAATGAAACTATGTTGAATAAAAAGAATCGTGTTGATTCTAGTGTTAGCCCTAAGCATGCTGTAATTAATACGAATTCTACTACTTTTGGCAAAACATGTAATGATGATTGCTTGGTTTCTGTTACTAATCATGTATGTGGTGTGAATGATTTGATTAATGCTGTTAAATACCCAGTTAAAATCGTTAATGCCAACAATCAAGTTAAGAAGGCTAAAAGCAATGGTGGAAGAAGGTTAGAAAACATTGGAAACCCAAAGGAAGAAAATTTAATAATGTAGGTTATCAGTGGATACCTACTGGCCGCAAATTTAATCTTATTAAGTTGTGCCCTAAATTATCTAAGTCAATGCCCATTAGGAAATTGATGCCTACCGATAGAACTATTCCTTTAAGAAGTGAACATACTTTGAATAGGTCTAATGCGTACACTAGCACTGCATCTATCCCTAATGATTCCATTGATTCTGCTTCTAATGTGGGTGTTCCAATCACTGTTACTAACCAAATGGAACCCATTCTCGCATGGGGATCCCAATTATCCAGTTATCCATTCTTGTCTGTGTTCAACTGCAGGTCGTTCAAATCGTTCTGTGGTACTTGGACTCAGGCTGTTCCAAGCATATGACTAGAGACCGGTCACGGCTCGTGAACTTCGTAAGCAAATTCATCGGGACTGTTAGATTCGGAAATGATCACTTTGGAGCTATTTTGGGTTATGGAGATTATGTTGTTGGATGTAGTGTGATCTCCAGGGTATACTATGTTGAAGGTCTTGGTCATAATTTGTTTTCTGTTGGTCAATTCTGTGATTCCGATCTAGAGGTGGCTTTTAGAAAAATTACTTGCTTCGTTAGAGAACTTGATGGTGTGGAAATTTTAAGAGGAACACGTGGTACAAACCTATACACCATCTCTATCGAAGATATGATGAAGTCTTCTTCAATCTGCTTGTTGTCAAAGGCTTTGAAAACAAAGTCATGGTTATGGCATCGTCGTCTCAATCACTTGAACTTTGCCACCATTAATGATCTTTCCAGAAAGGACCTAGTAAGAGGCTTACCCAGATTAAAGTATGAAATGGATCATCTTTGTTTAACATGCCAATTGGGAAAAAGCAGGAAATATGCCCACAAACCCAAACCCACAAACTCAGTTATGGAAGTTCTTCATACTATTCATATGGATTTGTGCGGACCTATGAGAGTGCAAACAATTAACGGGAAGAAATATGTGTTAGTCGTGGTTGATGACTACTCTCGATTCACTTGGGTTAAGTTCTTGAGGACAAAGGATGAAACTCCTGATGTCATCATTAAACTTATCAAACAGCTGCAGGTTCGACTTAACAAGACTGTTAGAATCATCCGAACATACAATGGAACTGAGTTTGTTAATAAAGAACTTAGTGAGTTTTATGAAAGTGTTGGAATCAGTCATCAAAGAAGTGTTCCACGAACTCCTCAACAGAACGGTGTAGTTGAAAGACGAAATCGAACTCTTGTGGAAGCCGCAAGAACAATGTTGATTTATTTAAAGGTTCCAACATTTCTCTGGGCTGAAGCCATTGCCACTGCATGCTACACCCAAAATCGATCCCTAATTCACACAACTCATGGAAAAACTCCATATGAACTTGTCTTCAATCGAAAACCTGATCTATCCTTCCTTCGTGTGTTTGGTGCTTTGTGTTATCCAACTAATGAGGGTCAAGATTTAGGTAAACTAAAAGCTAAAGCGGACATTGGAGTGTTTGTAGGATATGCACCAAACAGAAAAGGATACCGAATCTACAACAAAAGAACCCGAAATATCATGGAAACAATTCACGTTACGTCCGATGAGCTGACCGGTCAAATGGATCCAGGACAATCCAGTTCCGGACCCGCCTCACAACTTTCATTAAGTAGTCCCATTAGTTCCTCTCTTGTACAGAATCCCTCGTCTGCAGTTCCATATGTACCACCTTCGGAAGAAGATGTGAAGAAATTGTTTAATCCAATGTTTGATGAATACTTTGAATCTCAGGACAACATCCACTCTACTACTTCAACAGAGGCAGCTCCTAATCCGTCCAACACAGTCAATCCATCCATCTCTATGTCGTTATCTCACAAAGCGCCTACTGCAGATCATTCTTCATCATCCTCAACTCTTCAATCTTCAAGCATACATACTAGAAACGTTGTTGCAGTCACAGATGAAGAAAACCCTTTTGCCACTCCAGAGGATGCACCATTTGAAAACATTTTTGCCCCTGATCCATCATCAGAACCATCTTCATCAGGGGATAACAACTCAGCTACCTCAGTTCCTCAACCACAACCACACGAGCATTTCAGAAAATGGACACACGATCATCCGTTGGATAATATCATAAGGAATCCCTCTTGTCCGGTATCCACCCGTAAACAGCTTGCAACAGATGCCTTATGGTGCTTCTTCAATTCCATACTGTCAAAAGTTGAACCAAAAGATGTCAAAACTGCAATGTCAGAGGACAGTTGGTTTAATGCAATGCAGGAAGAAATTCATGAGTTTGACCGACTTAATGTTTGGGAATTAGTACCAGCTCCTGAGTGTGCTATGATCATTGCTCTCAAATGGATCTTCAAAGTGAAACTTGATGAGCATGGATATGTATTAAAGAACAAGGCAAGACTTGTTGCAAAAGGATATCGTCAAGAGGAGGGTATTGACTTTGAGGAATCATTTGCTCCAGTTGCACGTATTGAGGCAATCAGAATCTTCTTAGCTAATGCTGCTAGTAAGAACATGGTGGTTTATCAAATGGATGTAAAGACTGCTTTTCTTAATGGAGATCTGAAAGAAATCATGTACGTCAGTCAACCAGAAGGTTTTGTGGATCCTGAACATCCTACTCATGTCTATCGCTTAAAGAAGGCTCTCTATGGTCTGAAACAAGCTCCAAGGGCGTGGTATGATACTCTGTCAAAGTTCCTCTTATCTACTGGATTCAACAAAGGAGCAGTGGATCCCACATTGTTGGCAAACACTTAATTCACGTTCAAATCTATGTAGATGATATTATTTTTGCCTCGACCGACCCTACTGAATGTGACCATTTTTCAAATGAAATGGGCTCCAAATTTCAGATGTCTATGATGGGACAAATGTCATTTTTCTTGGGATTACAAATTTCACAAAGTCCCGGAGGCATTTTTATCAATCAATCTAAATATGCTAATGAAATTTTAAAGAAATTTGGATTTGACACTTGTGACACCGTTGACACTCCCATGGTGGAGCGTACCAAACTGGATGAGGACCACCCAGGGATCATGGTAGATCAAACGAAATATCATAGTATGATTGGATCCCTGATGTACCTCACAGCCAGTAGACTTGATATTCTATTCACTGTATGCATGTGTGCTAGATACCAGGCTAAGCCTACCAAAAAGCACCTTGAAGCGGTTAAAAGGGTCTTTCGGTATCTCCAAGGTACCATTAACATGGGACTTTGGTATCCGAAGGACACCAACATGTCTCTAACAGCATATGCAGATGCAGACCATTTAGGGTGTCAAGATACACGTCGAAGCACATCAGGTGGTGCTCAATTCTTGGGAGAAAAACTTGCAAGCTGGTCTTCTAAGAAACAAATGAGTACGTCGATATCCTCTACAGAGGCTGAATAAATCGCCATGTCATCTTGTTGTGCTTAAATCCTATGGATGAGATCCCAACTATCTGACTATGGCTTTAACTTCAACAAAATTCCTCTGTATTGTGATAACAAAAGTGCCATTTCTCTCTCCTGCAACAACGTTCAACATTCAAGAGCAAAGCACATCGACATTCGACATCATTTCATTCGGGAACAAGTGGAAAAAGGTGTGGTAGAACTCAATTTTGTGAGAACTGAATATCAGCTAGCAGACATCTTCACTAAAGCACTCCCTCGAGAACGTTTCGAGTTTATTCTTCCACGTCTTGGACTCAAGAGTCTTCAACCTGAAACACTCAAACGTCTTCAAGAAGAATAAGAGGAGTAAAGGAATCTATTCATCTATTCTTTGTACATATTTTCTTCAAAAACAAAATACAAAATTATAAAACCATCAAAAAGAAAATAGAAAAATATAAAACTTTCAAAAAATCCATAAAAATTTAAAAATCTGAAAAATTTCAAAAAATATTGTCACTTTTGTCTTGATATTTTTATTCGATTTCATCTACGGTCTTTGTGTTGTCATTCAAAGAGTGACACGGGTCTTTAGATGAAGTTCGAATGTACATAAATTGTTTTTAAAAAAATGGAGAAAAATGGTGGCTTACAGTTATTTCAGACAGTAATTTGTGTTTAAAAAGAAAGAACAAAGTCATGCCTTATCTAATTTTTAAAATCTCATGCTCTGATTCTAAAAATCAAATATTTTTCAGCAAAAAGACAAATGTTTCCTTCACAAATATTTTTCCTTCTAAATATTCTTCTGAAAAATATTTATCATCAAATGAAAACAAATTGATTTGAAAAAAACTTGGACCATATTTTTGAAAATCATCTGGGCTTATTCTTTGACAAAATATCTAACTCTCAATAAAAAAAACTCATATCATTGATTGAGGGGGAGAATGATTTCACTATCACAAAAAGTTATTTTTTCAATCAATTGGCACCTACTCATGCACGGTCTAAGTTTGAATAATCAAAATGAACAAATGTTCTTTATCAAATGGATCTAGACCAAGGCTAATGTCATGTTTTCAAATGATACTCAAGCATGTTGAATCATTGGAGTTTAAAGTCTCAGATTTGACCCTTATCCGTTAAAAGTTTTCACAAGCAAGTCACAACTCTCCTCAAAAGATTTCAAAAACAATTTAAATCAATAGAGATCACAAATATCAAATTACTTGAAAATTGTGATCGGGGGAGAATTTGTGATTTAAATTGGATTTAAACTGATAACTCAATAAATGGTTGTGAAAATTGTTTAACAAGGCGTCCCTTCTACATATGTCAAATGATTTCAAATTTTCCATGCATATGTTAAGGGGGAGCATCTTTCTTATACCATAAAGGGTTAAAACGTGATGATTTGTCTCAAAGTGCACGCTCCATCTAATATGTGCTAAACTCATTTCGAATCTCGAAGCACATATTGAGGAGGAGCATTTTAAAAGGAAAATAAACCTTCAGGGTACAAATATTCATATGTTTCAACATAATGTACCTTGATTGATTTTCTAATGGTTTCCGTATGGCTATATGATCGTGAAAAGTGCTTCTAAGAACTCCTTCCTCTTTGTGCAAAACAATTTCAGAATTATATGCACACGTTGAGGGGGAGCAATTCTTTTGAAAACCACATCCTTTCCCAAAAATATCTTTAACTAAAGTATGAAAAACACTAATTTTGATCGGGAAAGTGATGTTGATATCTTTTAGAAATTGTTGATCAAAGAATCGAATTTTTCGTTCTTAAATCTGATATTTTCAAGTCCTCTTGCCTCCATGTGCTAAAACCAGTTCAAATATATATGATGCACACGTTAAGGGGGAGCTTTTTCTAAAAATATCAAAAAAAATTCAGGTACAAAATATTTTGATCATGTATCACAAGTACTTGGATTGATTTTCAAATGGTTTTCAATTGGTTCCAATGGAAGAAGAAAAATACCAAAAGTCTGACCAAATTTACTTTATGTATGGAGTTATAAGGATGGTTAGGTTAGGTATTCGTTCCCACGATCCCGCCAGAGCCGGAGGGATCTACCTAGGGACAATCCACTAGATAGTGTAGAGTCCTTAGGTATGATGAAAAAAAGGAGAAAAATGAGAATATGGGAAGAGTGCGGACTGAGATAGAGCTAGAACTAAATTAAACCCAACAAGGTTCTAGTAATGAAGTATCGGCAAGCACTGAAGGGGTTGAAGAATGAAAAAGAATTGAATGTTAAAAAGGGTGAAAAGAAATAGCCCTCCATTATTTCAACCTTAGGGCAGAAACCGGGTTCAATTCATATGCCACTGGTATTACTAAGGTAACACCGGTATTGAAGACAAGACGTCATGGACCCAGTGATGCACTGCACTACATCTTCCCAAGCTACTCAAGTTCCTCTTAAAAGGACTTGTTTCATTCTCACAGGGAACCTACATAATCTATCGACTTTCTCTTAGAGATTTTTGATATTGAAGAAGGACACCCTCTCCCTAGTCTCCGGCATAGGAACCATATGTGCACTATTAAGTCTAGAGCCTCGAGATCATCAATAAATCTCATTAGGACACAATCAATGAAGACTCTCTGTTTCACACTATGTGGAAAGAGAGAATATATCTTATGAGTCCTACGCATTATCCTTGTGGTATTGCCAGAACATCTGATTGATATGCAAACATATTCACAATGAAGATGGAAAGCCTTATAGAGCCAACATCAAACAAGCTCTTGGTAGGTGGCATGTGAGATCTATCCAATAGATCAACCATGTGACAACTGAACAGAAATAATGGGGCGATTCAAAATTATGAATCAATCCTGGTTCAGGTTATAGATTGACGGATACCTTTGAAAAACTAGTCGTTGTGCGCAAAAATCATTTTTCTATGGCACATCGACTGTGTATCACATTTTCAAATATCAAAAGGTGTTTATGATTGAAAATTGACTTTTCATAATAAAACCTTCGTTGTATTGCGAAAATTCTTTCTGGTAAGCAATACGCGATTGTTTTCAAATCAAATTTTCACCAATCAGTGAATCTCAATTCGCTGGTTCACTCACTCCGTGTTGTCTTCTTTGAGACGTTCCGGTTTGAGAACGGCTAGATCAGCTGCGAACCCTGTCAAGGAGATTCTTGAATTATACCGATCATAGGCGACTTGTACTGTTCAACGGGGAACCGTGGGCCGTGTACCTCAATTCAACAAAAGTGACCAAAGACACTTTCGTGTGCTATATTGCTAACTGTTGTATGCAGGTACACCAGACGTTTGCAGCTAATCAGAATTGAGAGGTTAATCCATAGCCGCATGCTCACACAACACATTCACATATAGAGAAATCATGATGAAAGCATCAACAACTCTGATATTTTCACTCCATGCTTCTGCTACGCTGCTGCAAATATCACGATTCAATAAAAGCTTCTGCAACTCTGATGAGAAGACATCATGATCCAGAATGTGAGCATGTCGGTCCAAATGTCACAACATCACATGATGGCAACAATGCAAAGGAGGAGCCAGATATATATGGTGACTGATGATCTCAAAACTGGCTCAACAATTATCATCACGTGGATCAGATGAAGACCTCCACTTGAAGTTTCAAACATGCGGAACATGAAGAATCTAAGACTACGGACTACAGGGTGAAGAACATAATCAAGAAACCAAGAACAATCAAAATGTAATATCTGTTTGTATTCAATGTAATTTGAGGTGACCTCCCTTAGGGGGAGATTGTTAGGATTTAGGAAATCCATGAGTTAAAGAGTCGGTCACCTGAAGTATATGTACTCGTTAGAAAGCTCGTAGTCGTAGTTTTGTTATGTTAATAAGTAGTCTAATATGTAACATCGTGGAGGATGGACGGGTCTTTACCCACTGTATGCCTGATCCACAGCCCGTAGGAGGCGTATTTTGTAAGACACTATAAATACCCTCTACCTTCCAAGGTAGAGGGTTGGAGCTTCAATACCATTTTTCTTTGTTTCACATAGTTCCCAACTCTCTTCTCTTTCTCTCTCTAAAACTTTCTCTCTCTAAACCTCTTATACGCCCACTTTGAATCATGGTGTGATGTGTTTGGGAAATCCAATAGCTTACAGTTTTAGTTCAGGGTCTTCTGGGAGTGTCTTGTACACTCATAAGGGACCATGGTTAATTTTTGGTGTGAGTTGTGGATTCTTTTGGTCGTGATTTTATGTGGGTGAAAGTGCCCCAAAAATCTGCGTTTGTTGGTAAAAAGTAAACAAGGGGTTTAGTGAGTGTAAGCGATTAGTAGTGTTGGGCATGGAGTCGAGGTGACCCATGGTGGTTAATATAACCCTTATACATCCATCATATGTGTGTTATATGGACTTAAGCTTTTGGCTTTGTCGCGTGTAACGTGGTTCTATTTTTGTTTGTTTAGATTTGTGTTAGATTTTTTTTGAAGCTGCGGAGTTTTCAGGTGAATTTCATAGTCCCATTTTTCTTTGTTTTGAACTTGGGATGGAAATGATGCTTGTGTTGAATTAAATTTTAAGTTGCTGTGATTACGTGGTTTAATTGGTGCATGGACTTGTAAGTGGTTATTGTATACATACTGCATGTTATTTATTTTCTGTGTGGCTGTTTTGTGTGATTCCAATTGGAGGGTAGCTATGTTACCCACTATTCGTCTGTGTGGTTCCAATTGGAGGGTGGTGACTCTACCCGATATTTTTCTGTGTGATTCCGATCGGGGGTAATGATTACCCAATTATGTTGAATTTGGATCGTGGGCACGTTCCGTCCCGTTGATGGTTGTTGTTGAGATTGCATGTTATTATATTGATAGCTATCTTACTATCCTGCCATGTTTTGTTTTCACAGCGAACTTGTTGGAAAGGGTTAGATTTTGTGTCTTAAACCTATGAACCTCACCAACTTAATGTTGACGTTTTTAAGCATCATTTCCAGGTGAGCGTCATAAGGATAAGATAGAAGGAAGCGAATAGGCGAGACCATAGTTGCACTTGAAGATTTTTATCTTTTATGATTTGGATTATGACTTTATTTTGGATTTTGAATGCGATGCTTTGTTTGTTTACGTTTAGTAATTTATGTCTTAATAAAGACACCTTTGGAGTTTGATTTCGTTTATTTTGGGTATTGTTATGGCACTTTGTGTCTATAAAATGCTTAATTATTATGCATGTAGAAATTCTCTATTTAGACGCCAAGTGTTGTGATGATATTCATGAAGTTACACTCGCGTTTCCACCTTGTCGAGGTGTGACACATACCAATTAGTCACCAATTCTCTATAACGACCATAACATACATTAAAACACTTGACGAAACATTACAAACAATTGAAAGAAAAATGGAGTACAACATTGATTTGAGCTCGGTATCTACTTAAGCTCCTACTTCCTTACCAAACATTCTAACCTTCCGCATTACCTAACCTTAGTCCTTATATCTAAGCCTTTGTATTAACACAAGAGCCTACAAGACATTGTAACATTAACCAGTAAGCTTTCGCTTAGTAAGTAAAACATTGATAAGATAATATCACAATTCATTTACAAATTACACATCATAACCCATTTATCCATTACAACATTAAGCATTAGCACTTACCTTAGCCACCGAAAGCATCATGTTCTATCTCAATAGTATCTAAACACACTTTAACTAACACATCCTTTGTGAGCTATATCACACTAACCTTGTATCCACTTTCACATAGGTACATACATTCCAATACGTTCTTAAATCTTAACATATCAACTCACATAACACATAATGTACAAAATCATTATAACATCACATTATAACCGGTTTACTTACCTTAATTCCAAGCTACTTAGATCAAGAACATCATCAACTTCCTCACTTGCATCCTAGGACAAGACCATATGAATATAACACATAATCAAACTCCCATAATAATGGCTAATACAACCATTAACTCCCCCCCCCCCTCTTAACATCTCTAATCATCATAGAATCATGTAATGATCATATGATAATTAACCCATAAAATTTACTAAATTTAATTACTATAACTGAACCCATAATTACTATAACCCTTTAATTATCCTTTAAATATCTTTTACCTAATTTTCCCAATTAGGATTCATAAACCCTAACTTCTTCATTCACCAATTAAATTAAGATAAAGGATTACTTACTTGAAAGTATAATTAGTACTAACTTATTTCTTGATTTGGAGCACTAATTCTTCATCAATTTACTCATTGGATATACCTTATTCTTCCCTCCTTTTTCTCTAAACCGTACTCACACATACCTATTTCATAATAATGAAATATCCTGGAGATTTCTAGGTAAAAATTACTTCACACAAAATTTATGTCACCAATTGACATCTTTGGTCCCTCAAGTCCATTTGCTTCTATTTTGGCCACATTAAAATTTATTACTAATTTAGTATATGACAACATTAGTCCCTTAAGTCCATCTTTCTTATGATTGTGATACATCATATTTTCTATAATCATTTACATAACTTTTAATACCCTTAGTTTAACTATCGGGTTGACTAACCAATCCGGTAAATCCTTAGAACTTATAAAAGTCATAGTCAACTATTCAAATGGCATTCTTGTAATAAGATACTTAGGCCCGATTTCAGTGTGTTATAATTCTACCCCTATTATTTAGATTTCGTCAGCGAACTCTCTCGTTTAAACTAACCTTGACTTGGTCGCATCTCATCATCATTCTTAGCACTAAGCATATTTCCGTTCATACATTCCATTGCAATTATCTAAGTGATCTTGAAACACAAAGCAATACATTCCAAAATCTTAATTCCATTCTACTTCTTGTTTAATTTTCAAAGAGTGCACGACCCTTACTAAGGTTATTACGTCAATTTAGATACATTTACTACAACCAAGATATCATTTTGCCAACTCCGTTACTATTACACCACATTCTTACTTACTTCATTCTAACTTTTTAATTAAGGACTATGTTTCACTTGAGAAAATTTATACCATTTGACTTCACATAAGTCAAACATTAGCTAATACAACTTAACACTCTTATTTTTACCGTGGTCATTCTACTATCCTTTTATACATTTTACTATAACTCCTTGTCTTCTTTATTTCATTTTAAAGATTTCCGCCAAGTATAACTTTCACGGATCAACATTAATTAATACCTTCACATTTTACTATGGTCATTTCATTATTTCATTAACATTTTTACTATAACGCCTTGTTTCGTCTACTCCTTTTTATAAATTGCTCGTCAAGACTATAAGTCTTATAGAATATTTCAACGCTTTGACTTCAAAAGGTTAAACTTTAACTTATATCGTCATATTTACTCATAAGGGTGCCAATAATAATTAGCATCCATTACTATTTTTACTCACATTTTGTACCATGCCTCATGGCATATAATGACATCATTACAATTTCTTAATCTTTTCGAGCTATACTATAGCACCTAATGGTAGATTTCGTATAACGTCCCCATTTAAATCATGATCTAATTTCTATTTCACCTATCTTAGTTCTTATGAATTCTAACTAATTTCACAGTCTCATTTTCTATACCCTTATCCTTCCCATGCTATGTCGAAAACATATAAGCCCACTCATTTACGCTTCCACATTTACATGGAAAGGCGTCCCAATCGATGTAAATCAAGAAACATGAACTCATGGTTTGGCAATTCACAATTTCTTTAACTAAATGAAAAGGCGTCCCAATCCATTTAACTAAGGAAATCATAAATTGCTCTACTTATACACTTTCGACGTAACACTCATACCTATTGCTCATTTTTACCTTTCTTTTTTTCTTCATTCTTTTACATTTCTCATTACTTTTTAACTTTCTAGACTTGGATCCATACCATTATCACATTCACTTTGGGGGTATTTTTATATGCTAAGGATGTAGGCAACCCCTTGTCGGTAAAGGCAATACTTTTCATCCTGAAGGATTCCTTATCATTCATTAATTTAGCCATCCCAAAGGATACCATCTTTAACAACATTCACTTGGTAATCTCAAAAGATACCACCATTAACTTGTTCATCCTGAAGGATACCATCATTAAGATTATTAGCTTTGTCATCCCGAATGATACTATCATTAACTCATTATTTATATGATAACCATCTTTAACCTTTCATATTTTAACATTGGATCATATTTTAATACGCATACTTTTCCATTCCTCTTATTTAGTTTAAACAAGCATCATTGGTATATGAAACTTGCTTATCATATTTGCACATTTTTATGTGTTCACACATTTAACTTCAACTTACATTTTTTAATTCACATTAACCATCATCACATCTTTACTATTATCTCTTTTAGGCTACTCGTTTCTTTCTCCACATCTAACCTTACATAGGTTGGTTTGGTAACACCTTCATTAATATACACGTATCCTTTATATTCATTTTAAATATTAACACAATCTCTTCGTGTTTAACTAAGCAACATATCATTACATTCTTACTAACATTCTTAACTCATATCTTTTTAGTTATTAACACATTTACCGCACCATTTTCATCTCATCGTTGCTTGTCATCTTTTCTTAATCTCATTCTATACTTCTCGTATTAATATACACTTAACAATTAGTGTGTCAATTCTCATCTTGCTTTCTCACGTTATATTTTAGCTCACTTATCATTATTACGTTCCATACTTTAAGCGTCAATTACTTAAATTCATTATTATCCTATCTCTAATATCACTTACCATTTCTATTCTCGTTATATTACCGCCATTCTAACACATGTTTATATAATCATGATACATTCACCGGCACTAATCGAGGTGCTCAGCGATCAAATCACTTAAAACACTTCAGGTCCTCCATAGACTTATATCACATACAAGTTATTACTATAAAACACATCTATCATTATCTATTTAGGTTCATATAACCTATCGCATAATCCACTTCCAAACTTAAATGTTCACATTCTTGCATTACCTATTCTTATATTCAACGCATCTAATAGTGGTTTAAGTCTAGGAAACCTAAAATGGAAACCTATGTCACTTAAATTGAAGCTCTGATACCAATTTGTTACGCCTCGTGCCCGATTTGACCAAAAATACAATCTTTGAAACTTTTACGCAGAAACGACCTAACTTAAATGGACACTCTGTTACTCTTTTGACCATTGACAAAAATCTATAAACTTTCACACCTTGAAAATATTTTTAAATGAAACTAGACTTAATTCCCTTCGAAACGATGGGTGGCGCGACCCGTGACGACTAGGAGATATGATTTTTAGAAAGCCTATAAAATTTTCTCAAAATATTAATACTTTTAGTGTAAAATTCTGAACTTTGGGAGCCATAAAAGCTTTTACACTTTTAGTGCAAAATTCGGGACTTTGGGAGTCATCAAAGCTTTATTTTCCGAAAAACTTGTTTATGCGACACAACCTTGACCAAAGACATAAAAAAAACCATTACTGTTGGGTTCAGTAATACCCAAACCCCTTAAGTCTAGGATTTGAATAGAAAATACCCTAAGTGTTGTCCCTTAAACGATAACAAGTCACTGAGCGATAGTCTCGGTGAGCTATCTTCGATACTCAAGAATGTAAAGAAAAGTCTCTCCACTCAAGTAAGGCGAACTTAAGGGGTGAAGATGAGTCAAAAGAAGATGGTGGATTCAGGAGTGATGACAATCACTCACCTGAATCAAACTCCTCACCAACTACTTACACTGAATACAAACTAAAGCTGAAGACTGAAGGCAATGAAGACTGAAGAATGAGCGGGACAAGGCAGGATAAGTTTGAACAGATAAGACGAAGTCCTTATCAAACAAATTCAACTTTCCCTGATTGGAAAACTATCAGGCTCAGTGTCATCACTGAATAGAAGAAAGCAACCTTGTCACTTACCCAATATAGCCTTTGTAAACAGAGACAAAATACATCAGTATTTTGTCTTTTGTAACCTGTCAGTTTGTCCCTTAGGATAGAGTTAAAACTCATACTTGTATAAATAGCATAAGAGATGGAGTGAAAGATTCAAGCTTGTGAATTGTAAAACACACACACAAGCCATCTTTCACTCCTCCAAATACAACTCTGTCCCTGAGATAGCTCAGTGGTTCCATTGTAGTTGTGCTCAGACTTAGCCTGAGCTTCGTGAGGAGTTATAACACTTTGTCATTTCAATCCCAAGTACTGTTCCGCAAGTACTTGGGTAATGTATTCTTTTTGATTTATTTCTAATAAAGAATATTAAGTTGAAAACTATTCAGTGTGTTTTACTTATATCATTTCAGTCATTAATTCACTATTTGTTTGCTTAAGTGCTTAAACTATTTTTATACGATAGTGAATAGGGAACAACAAGTGGTATCAGAGCAGGCTGACTATAAAACCGTTTTTTAAGCCGCTCAAAAATGTTTTTAAATCAGGATCCTAATGGCTGAAATTGATGTGCCCCAACTTGTCGACAAAAAGGATGGAGCTTATTCAAAGGTTGCCCCTCGACTAGAAGTTGGTAAATTTAACAAATGGAAAAAGCGAATGCTTTGCTATTTGACTGGGATGGAATCTTACTACGTAAAGTGTATTAATGAAGGTCCATTTGTCCCAAAAACTGTTGAAGGGTTGCCTAAACCTGAAGCTCAGTGGATTCAGGATGAGAGGAGAGTGGTCAACTAGGACCAAAGGCTCAAAAGTATCATCATATCTTGTCTTCCTGATGATATTATGGAGTCTTATAAGTGTGAAGTACGACTAAACAAACCTGGGATGACATGGTCCATAGTCATGAAGGCCCATCCGATACCAAGGAAAACAGGATAATGGACCTGAAACTTGAGTATAACACCTTCAAGGCTAAGGACTCAGAGACTCTGTCTCAAACTTACACCCGATACAAAACTTTGTTAAATGAACTATCAAATGATGGTGTTAAGTTGTCCAAACATGAAATCAATGTTGGTGTTGTCAATAGTCTCCCGAGAAGTGGTCAATTTCTCTCGTGGACTTAGGAATGCTAATCATATCCGAATCTTGAACTTCCGAAATATATGGGAAATTTGTCTATGAGGAAAACCTCATCAACAGACGATACCCTGACTTGAAAAAGTCTCAGGAAGTCAAGAAGTCCCTGACCACCACTTCAACACCTATCTCTACTTCTTTTTATTCTAACAGCGTGGTTCAAGATTTTCAAGAAAATTCAGATGATGAGCCTGATGAGAGATCAAGTGAGGAGTACCTAAATGACCTGAACGTCGAATTTCCGGAAAGGGCACTCCTTGCTAACTCTCGGAGTAAGAAACAAAGGTTTTTCAAATGCTAAAGCAAATGAGGATATTGAATGCTTTAAGTGTCATAAAAGAGGCCATTTTGCCAAAGACTGTTTTTCAAAAACAATTTCTGAACCCTCTTACAAACGATCAGGGTCAAATCAGTCCTCAGGCTTTAGCAAATTTCAACCAAAAATCTATCAGTCTCATCAAAATTTTCAAAACAAATCTTATCAAAGTAAAACTATTGATTTTGAAGCAAAGTACAGGAAAGTCAAAGCCAAGCTAGCACTACTTGAGGCCACTCCCTCGAAACAACAAACACCTGTTAAATCTGCGGTGGTAAAAACAAGGGCCTAGTTGTTGAAGTCTTCGACCGATGAAGAGCCAGTCTCCTTAAACGATGAAATGGTGCAAGTCAGTGAACTGATGGCTCTCACAAAAGAGGACAAGCTAGCTGTTGGAAAAAATCATGCTAGGAATGGAGAATGGGTCAACATCACAATGAAGGAGGTAAACATTTTACTTTCTATGGATGATGACTCTGATTGGCAGTCTTATATGAACTATATCAATGTTGACTTTAAGTTTGTAGAAGAGAAACGTTTAAATCTTTTTTCAAAATACAACAAGTTAAGTTTTGAACTGAACAAGTGTAGGGATGAACTGCTTCTTTTAAAACAAACTAAGATTGAGGCTGTCACTTTGCAAATTCAAAACACTGAACTGGTCAAAAGAAATCAGGCTCTTCAAGATGAACTTAAAAGGGAAAAAGATATCATTGAAAGTTGGACTGCTAAGAACCCTAGGGTCTTTGATGCTGTGGGAGCCCCTAGTAGCAAAAAGAGAGTCATAAGTAAAGATCATCTCCCTGACTCTCACAACAAAGACCAGAGTCCAAAGCCATTTGTGTCCGGTGGCATGATTACCAATATGTTGACAATTCCCAAGCCCAGTGATTGGATTGAACGGGTTAACCCTGAGAGTAAGCTTCCAAATTTCGATTTTGGAAGAATACTAGAGCTGAAAGCCAAGCTCTAAAGAGCATGCTTGGACTCCCTGATGTGCCCAATAGTATCGAACACATTTCGAAGTCCGGCGAATCTCAAGCACCGCTTCCACCCTTGAAACCTCATTAGAGCGCTGCACCAAGCTCTGAGCTTACTCCATTACAATTCAATCCTCATTCACCAAAAGAAAGGTATGGACTTGGTAGAACCATCCTGAAAAGACAAACAAAACCAATCCAACAAGAGTCTACTCCCACTGAGACTTCCACATCTTCGCCCTCAAGGCACCAAATTTAGCAACCGATCGAACTTGTGAGGAAGCCGATGACAAGATGAAATCCATCGAAAAATCTTTCGATTAAATCAAGGAAACTAAGTCAGCCTCCTCTAGTTCATCAAGGTCAAAATCCACCAACAAACCTAGGCAGAAGTGTGATATGTGCCACTACACCAGCCATACCACCGACAATTGCTACGAATCCTTTTTGTATGATCGCAAAAGGATGATCACAGAACTTCTGATCACTTACAGTATGTAAGTTCATTCAGTGAAGCAAAATATACCAAAGTTGGTAATCAATATACTTCAACCTCCAAAACATCTCACAGGAACAGAGCTAAACCTTTTCCTCCTTGCCCACACTATGGCTTCAATGATCATCATCAGGATGATTGTCTCATGAACACATGCTGTGATATTTGCGGAAATCCAGCTCATGAGACATCCCAGCATGACAGTGTCATTCAAGCAAGGACAAGTTCAAAGCAACCCTGAGTCACTGAGTCATCCTCAGTCTCCAAATGCAAAACCTGGGGTAGCACAATGCACTCAACCACTGACCATGAGTCAATTTCCAAATTCAAGCAGACCTTTAGACCCAAGCCCACTAGTATGTGGGTCAGGAAGAGAAACTAATCCAGTTTACTATTTGTGCAGAGACACGCCAGGGAGCCTATTTGGCATCTAGATAGTGGATGCTCAAAAAGCATGACTGGTGTTAAGGAGTATCTGCACAAGTATGTAAAGGAACCAGGACCCAAGGTAGTATTTGGTGATAACTCATCATGTCCCACTGAAGGTTATGGTTCAATAGTTTTCTCTAGAATAGCTTATGTCAATGGTCTCAAATACAATCTCATCAGTGTCACTCAACTCTGTGATGCTAAGTACATTGTGCAATTCAATGACAAACAAGGCACCATTTTCAATGCCAACAAAGAAGTTGTTTTGATAGCTCCTAGAAGAGATGATGTTTATGTCTTAGACATGTCAACACTCTCTCAAGATGGAACTTGTCTCTTTGCCACAGCCACCTGAAACTATCAACTGACTGTGGCACAAGAGACTTTCTTACTTAAACTTCAAAAACATCAACAACTTGGCAAAAAAAACAAAGTCCTTGGATTACCATCACTGGTTTTTGCAAAAGATAAACCATGCTCAACCTGTGAAAAAGGCAAACACCACAGAGCATCTTTCAAAACAAAACAAAATTTCTCCATCAAAAGTTGCCTTCACCTCCTGCACATGGATCTCTTTGGACCAGTCAGTCCTAGATCAATCCAGCATGAGAAGTATACACTTGTCATTGTTGATGAGTTTTCAAGATACACTTGGGTATACTCTCTTTCCAAAAAGAGTCAGTACTGATACAATAATGTCATTCATCGGAAGATTGAAAACCGTAATGACATTATCATTAAAACAAATCAGAACTGACAATGGTACTGAGTTCAGAAATCAAGAGCTTGAGAATTTCTGTGATGAAAAGGGAATCACCCAAAACTTTTCATCTCCTTACACCCCTGAACAAAATGGGGTAGCTGAAAGGAAAAATAGAACTCTCATTGAAGCTGCTAGAACTATGTTAAATGGCTCAGCTCTCTCAAAACATTTCTGGACTGAAGCAGTCAAAATAGGTCAATCATTGTCAAAAGACATAACAAAACCCCATATGAGATATTCAAAGGTAGACTTCCGATATCACTACTTTCATGTGTTTGGATGTCCTGTGTTCATTCACAACCACAAGGATCATCTAGAAAAGTTTGATGCTAAAGCTGATGATGGGTACTTTCTAGGTTACTCACTGATCTCCAAAGCCTTCAGGGTATTTAACACAAGTAGACAACAAGTTGAGGAAACCTTTCATGTCACCTTTGATAAGAGTTCAGAAAGCATCAGGTTCACCAATACCTCTGGAGGAAATAGGAATTGATAACTCATCAAGATATCCTCCTGATGAGTACAACACTGAAATCAATTCCTCATACCAAGTTGATGCTGACATCTCATATTATGTCTTACCTCACAACCTTCCCCAACCAACTATCAGTGAATTCAATGATAATCAATCAGTCCCTGTTGGGATAGGTAATATTGAACCAAATGTTCAGGAACCTGTGATTCAAGAACCTCAACCTGAACAAGACATCTCAACAGATGATCTAAATGATTATGTGGCTCCTGCACCTGAACTCACTCCTGAGTTTCTAGTGACCTCTTCAAGCTCAGATCCTAGACCACAAAGTAAGTGGAAAAAATCTCAGGACATTGAGCTTGTAAACATCATTGGTGAACCCACTAAGGGCATGCTTACAAGAAGCATGGCTACTAAACTAACTGCAGCTTCTAAAATGAATATCTATATGTGATTACCTATCGTGAATAGAACCCAAAAGTGTCACCGGCTCTAAAACATCCACCCCGGGTTCAGCCATGCAAGAAGAACTTCAACAGTTTGATAAAAACAAGGTCATGACCTTGATCAAATGTCCTCGGGATGTCATTGTCATTGGAATGAAGTGGGTTTCTAAACAAAACTGATGAAAACGGCACTGTCATTAAAAACAAAGCCAGACTTGTAGCCAAAGGTTACAGTAAACAAGAAGGCATTGACTATGATGAGACATTTGCTCATGTTGCAAGAATGGAAGCCATCAGGATCTTCCTTGCATGTGCTACCTACATGAACTTTAAAGTTTACCAAATGGATGTAAAAAGTGCATTCCTGAATAGTGAACGTAAAGAAGATGTGTATGTTCAGCAACCTCCTGGCTTTGAGAGTAATGAATTCCCTGACTATGTCTGCAAGCTTGACAAAGCCCTTTATGGACTTAAACAAGCTCCTAGAGCATGGTATGAAACTCTCTAAGCCTTCCTGATTCAAAACAAGTTTGTTAGAGCAAAGATAGACAACACCTTGTTTATCTACAAGAAAAAGCAAGATGTGATACTGGTGCAAGTATATGTTGATGACATCATCTTTGGTTCAACAAATTATACTCTTTGCAAGCAGTTTGAAAAACTAATGACAAAGAAGTTTGAATTGAGCATGATGGGTGAACTCACATTCTTCCTTGGACTACAAATCAGGCAAACTGATAAAGGAATCTCCATCAGTCAAGAGAAGTACACCAGAAATCTCTTGAAGAAATATGAGATATCTGATTGTGTCTCAGTGAAGACACCAATGGTCCCTCCTAACAACCTTGGACCGATCTCACCGCAAATCATCAATCAAACTCATTTTAGGGGATTGTAGGTTCACGGATGTATCTAATCGCTTCCGGCACTGGACATACAATTCTCTCTGCGTCTAATAGCAAGATATCACCCAATCCCAAAGAATCCCATCTCACCGCAGCCCAAAGAATCCTCGATACCTGAAGGGAACTCCAAGCCTTGGACTTTACTATCCAAAATGCTCGTGGATTTGACCTCAAAGGGTATTCGACTCGATTATGCAGGTTGCAACATGGACGAAAAAGTACCTCGTGGTCCTCAATTTCTTTGAGGAAATCGGTTTGTTAGAGTGGTAAAAGCAACAATCAGTGGCTATGTCTTCAAATTGAGTATGTGATCGCGCAGGATGTCGTGCCAATGTATTATGGATGAAAAGTCAACTCAGCGACTATGACATCTATTACAAAATGGTACCCATCTTCGTGATAACACCAAAGTGCATTGCAATCTCCAACAATCCTGTCCTCCACCAAAGAACCAAACACATTGATATCAGATATCATTTCATCATGGTCCACATCATGAAAGGAGACATTGAACTCCATTTCATCCCCACTTAATATCAACTTGCTGATATCTTCACCAAACCCTTAGATGAACCTACCTTCGAGAGACCGAAAGTGAATTAGGGATGCTTGACATTGAAAGTCAAAGAACCGATAATCAATCCTAATCTCAGTATGTTCTCTCTGAAATGGTCCATGCTCCCTAAACAAAACCCCAAATCAACCTTCTCACTGAATGAGTAAGACTCATTCAGGGACCCTGACTTTAGATATTGAGCATTGAATGAGTAACTAAATGCACCAAGTATCAGTTACTTAAATGTCCTAGGTTGGTAACCATACCAATTTAATATAGGAATATATGTCTCTTTGTCTTACTGTCATCCAAGTCAAGGTCCCTCAAAACCTTACCTCATCCCACTTGGCATTATATGCCTCCTCTCACATGAAATATCTTAAGGATATTTTATTACTGCAGAATGCACTTTTACTGTGCACAACAACTGTTCCCTTGAAAACCGGGAAATTACTGCGGTTAGTGGAGTGGTGGAATTAAATGAGGTAAATTAAAACATTTTCAAAAACTGACTTTACAAATCCTCATTTATGCAAAAATTACCCCTCTCACCACTCTATAAATATCCCTCTAAAAAACACTAAAAACACACACAAAGAATTTCTGCATCAAAACTTTGTCAAAATCACTTCTCAAACCCATAAATCTTTGTGTTCTTTAATCCTCAAAACAGTTTTTCAGTAAAATCTTCTCTGTAAACAATTTACAAAAGGTTTTTCATCACAAAACTTAAGAGATTCAAAACTATTTGATTGTTCTTGTCAAGAAATTTATTTCAAAACCTAAAACTTTTAATGGAAATGGCAAGAACACAATCTCTTCAGTTTGCACCTCAGTGGGTAGGAGATCTCAATAATGCTGAATTTAAAACAAACAATGTTATAGGCACTTTTGAATACCCCCCTGATGTCCCAGCCTATAAGGGCATCATGAAGTTTTTATTCAACTGCCAACTTAAAACGGCCTTTACTTAGTCCCCCTCTATTCTGTACCAAAATCTCCTCAGGGAGTGTTGGGCTACAGCTGTGGCCTATGACCCGACACCCTCTACTGATGAGACTGACCTTAGACCCCTCAAGGAGTATCTCATCAAATTCATCTGCTTAATGGGGAAAAGTCAGTCACCCCGGACTATAAAACTTTTGTACATCAACAGGTTAGACTATAATTCTGGAGTCTATGTTGCCCATCCTGAACCCTCCACAGTTAAGGGTGGGTTAAAACAAATTGTTTTGGATCCAAAGTTTTTGGACAGGACCCCTGTCACCAAGAACTCATTTCCCGTGGCTTGGAGGATCCTGTTCACATTTGTGATTCAAGTTCTCTGCGGGAACTACTCATCCACTAAACAAGTTAACTCTATTCAGTTTATGGTGGCATATTGCTTGATGAACGGAGTCAGTGTCGACATTGGGGAGATCATTTACAGTGATCTCGTAACCAAGCTACTGAGCAAAACTAGAACGAAATACATTTCGTATCCTAGGTTTGTCTCATGTGCTTTACAAGTGTTGCTGGGTTGCAATTACCCTCGTGAATACAAATACACCGCTTTACCGGTATCCTGACTCAATCAAATTTTCAAAAGACCCATCCCAAGTTAATGAAATTGAATTGACGGCCCACATGGTTGCTGTAAACAACCGAGGGACTCTGTCTCCTAACCTCGCTCCTAAAAGAGAAAGGGAAGTCTCAGACTAGAACTAAGACCAAACCCAAGTCTCAGGGCCCTGAGGCTTCAGGAACACAGCCTAAAAGGCAAAGAAAGCCCAAGAATGATCTGCCACCCACTAGAGACCAAACATCATCCACCCCGGTGACAACGAAGGACACTGATACATCACAGTCAGTGCCCTTGGTCCCAACTACTACTCCCAAAGATCCAAAGGGAAACATACAACCCGCTGGTAGGGTAGCGCCTTCCACAATGCCAAAGGATGACACTCGCCAATCACAGCTTTTGTCTGAGGGCCAAAATAATGATCCTAAAGACTCAGAGGGAAATTAACAACCCGCTGATAGGGATATCACTGCCATTGCTTCTAGGGATAGCACTGGGAATCACCCACCAGTTCTTGAAGGAGCAACGGGGGACAAAGACTCAGAGGGATTAATACCACCCGCTGATATGGAACCCATCACCACCACTGGTCTATTAACAGTTGCTGAAGTTAATGAAATCCTAGTCTCTGATGAAGAACTGGCCGACAAAGGAAGATGACATACTTTCGGCAGGGAAGAAATGGACGCTGATGTTCAAATTCAAGAACAAGAGCATCAGCCTGATCCTCAAGAGGCTGAAGAGTCACCTGCTAAAGAAACTGACTCTGACTTTTCATGTCCTGAAGAGTTCAAGAAATTTGATAATATTCTTCCACTGACTGAAAGACAGTTGGTAATGTGGATCACAAAGGCTTCCAGGAAATTATACTCGTGTTATGATGTTCTCGATCAAGACGTTGAAGCTTCAAGTTATGCTGACTTAAAATCTGAAGTGCCTACTTTCAATGACAACACTGATGAGCACAGGGAGCTAATGTATCAACATCTTCACAGACTGGATGAAAACCTGGTTAAATTTCTCAAGCACCTTCAGGGTTGTAGCACAAAGATAGATGAAATCAGGGATTCTGTCAAAGAAGACCCAGCACTCAACTCCAAAGTGCTAGAGGCTACTGAAGCTTACTTGAAGAACTCCTCCAGCCTCACTGAACTAATCGAGATGCTCAAACCGCCAATGTTCAGTGGTCTTCTTCACCCAGTCTCTTCAGGCCACACTGGGCTCTTTGGATGCTCAAGTGACTACTTTGGCTAAGGCATCGTCCTCTATGGCCTGGAATCTTGGGCCTAGAATGACTGCTTTGGAACTATCTCAGGCTAATCTGGCAGAAAAGGTCACCGGTCTCCAAAAGGATACAACTGAAATCAAGGCTATGGTCACGGAAATCTACCAAGCCTTCAAAGGTCAAGCACCTCCAACTCCCTCAGTGTCCGAGGCAACTCTTGCTCTCACCGATGTTGCAAAGAACTTGAGGGGAGAAAGCCATCAAGAGACTCCCTCTCACACGAGGGGAGCCAGCCAACCAGCCTCAAGCAACACCCATATCATCACCCCACCAACGACAACAACAATTATGACAATGACAGTTGCAACACCCATCATGACAACAACACCACCTTTCGTAGCATCATCTTCTTCATCCGGATAAAGGAAAAGCCATAATGCAAACACCTGAGCCTGAGAAGATTCCCTATGTCATAGGCAACACTCAAGATTCTGCTTACTCCACAACAAATAAGTGCCTACCTTGTAAAGGAAGAAAGGAGAAAGAAACTAGCTGAGGAAGAAAGAAATAGCAAAGAAGCATTGGTACAAGTTGTTGCTGAGGAAGCTGAAAATATTGGAATTGATCCTAAAAAGCTTCAAAAGGGTCAGTGGACAAAAGTTCAAGGATGCTCAGTCGCTCAAATGGTCTGCAATGAGAAAGAAGCTGGATGAAAGAAACAGGAAAGCTGCAGCCATCAGGCAAGAAAGAATTGATCACTACAATTGGTCAATGACAAGCAGAAAGCTGCCTGAGAAGATCACAGATGTAAAAATCATCCCCAAGTCCAAACCACTAGCAATGAATGTCTACAGGGGGGATGATAAAAGATATTTTGAGGTTCATGATCTCATGAAATTCACTGACTTTGGGATCACTGAACTCGATGAGCTTGGTCCAATCATTTCTAAGAAGCATAATGCAGTGGTCAAGGAGCGATGAAATCCTCGAGCAAAAGGTATGAAAGAGGGAAGCACCAGCACATCTCGAATTCACTCTAATCAGCACCACAAGGATCTCACTCACCAAGGTAAAAGAAAAGGGTTGAATATGAGCTCGAAATCAAAGTCCCCGGCCCGACCGCAACAGGAGCTACCGAAGGTGTAAAGTTTGTAAACTGTCTTTGCATTGAAGAGCCCGAAGAGGACTCTTCTTTATAGATGTCTATGAAAACCCAAAGATTCCGAGATAGAGTGACATTGACCTTGCGGAGTATCTACAAAGGCAAGTTATCTACCAGTGGCCTCTCGGATCCAAACCCCAAAGAAACTTCGTGTTCTGCAGTGACCTGAATGCTAAGATAAGAGAGCACCCTGACAAAGAAACACTCCTCAAGAAGAAACCAAAGCTTGAAGCACTGGGAATCCATCTTGAGTGACATATTTTGTTTTATATTTTGTACTAGTGATAGGAGCTATGTAATTTGATCAATAAACGATGTATGTTTTGTTAAAATATTCAGTGTTCCTTATTATGTTCATTAGTACATTCAGTGTAAGAAGAAGCCATTTGCTCACTTACACTGATCACCCACTTAGGCTATTTGTATATCTAAATAGGGGGAGACTGTTGGGTTCAGTAAATACCCAAACCCCTTAAGTCTAGGATTCGAATAGAAAATACCCTAAGTGTTGTCCATTAAACACTAACAAGTCACTGAGCGCAAAGTCTCTCAGTGAGCTATCTTCGTGATACTCAGTAAGAGGAAAAGAAAAAGTCTCTCCACTCAGTAAGGCGGAACTTAAGGGGTGAAGATTGAGTCAAGAAGAAGATGGTGGATTCAGTGAGTGATGACAATAACTCATCTGAACCCAAACTCCTCACCAACTACTTACACAAGACAAACAAGTCAAGATCAAGGCAATGAAGATCAAGAATGAGCGGGACAAGGCGGGATAAGTTTGAACAGATAAGACGAAGTCCTTATCAAACACAGTCAACTTTCCCTGAATGGCAAACTATCGGCTCAGTGTCATCACTGACTAGAAGAAAGCAACCTTGTCACTTACCCAATATAGCCTTTGTAAACAGAGACAAAATACACCAGTATTTTGTCTTCTGTATCCTATCAGTTTGTCCCTTAGGATAGAGTTAAAACTCATGCTTGTATAAATAGCATAAGAGATGGAGTGAAAGATTCAAGATTGTGAATTGTAAAACACACACACACAAGCCATCTTTCACTCCTCCAAATACAACTATGTCCATGAGATAGCTCAGTGGTTCCATTGTAGTTGTGCTCAGACTTAGCCTGAGCTTCGTGAGGAGTTATAACACTTTGTCATTTCAATCCCAAGTATTGTTCCGCAAGTACTTGGGTAATGTATTCTTTTTTATTTATATCTAATAAAGAATATTAAGTTGAAAATTATTCAATGTGTTTTACTTATATCATTTCAGTCATTGATTCACTATTTGTTTGCTTAAGTTCTTAAACTGTTTTTATACGATAGTGAATAGGGAACAACATTACTTAACATATGAATAACCATTCAAATAGTGTTCTATCAATTTTACCCATTAAAATGCAAAATAGGTAAGAATGGCTAGTTGCCATACACCATTTTGACCCACTTTCAAATACAATTTTTGCCATACGCTTTTAACCATAAAATAAACACTTAAACCTGAAACCAACGCTCATTTAACATTAAAGACCATGGCAGCTTTGATCCATGACCATTGACTCGTTCAATCCTAAAATGGGTACAAACATACGTTAATCCAAACACCCCTTTAACTTTGACCATAAACCTTTAACCATACTATGACATACCAATTGACAACCAATTCTCTATAACGACCACGACATACATTAAATCACTTGATGACACATTACAAACCATTGAAAGACCAACGGGGGTACAACATTGATTTGAGCTTGGTATCTACCTAAACTCCTACTTTCTTACAAAACCTTCTAACCTTCCGCATTACCAAACTTTAAACCTTAATCCAAGCCTTTGTATTAACACAAGAACCTACAAGACATTTTAACATAACCGGTAAGCTTTCGCTTAGTAAGTAAAACGTTTATAACATAATATCGCAATTCATTTACACATTACACATCATAACCTATTTATCCATTACAACATTAAGCATTAGCACATACTTTAGCCACTTAAAGCATCATGTTCTATCTCAATAATATCTAAACACACTTTAACTAACACATCCTTTGTGAGCTATGTCACACTAACCTTGTATCCACTTTCACATAGGGACATACATTCCAATCCATTATTAAACCTTAGCATACCAACTCGCGTAACACATAGGGTACAAAATCATTATAACATCACATTATAACCGATTTACTTACCTTGATTCGAAGCTACTTAGATCAAGAACATCATCATCTTCCTCACTTGCATCCTAGGACAAGACCATATGAATATAACACATAATCAAACTCCCATAACAATGACTAATACAACCATTGACTCACCCCCTTAACATCTCTAATCATCATAGAATCATGTAATGATCATATAATAATTAACCCATAAAATTTACAAACTTTAATTACTATAACTTTACCCATAGTTACTATAACCCTTTAATTAGCCTTTAAGCATCTTTTACCCAATTTTCCTAATTAGGGTTCATAAACCCTAACTTCTTCATTCACCAATTAACTTAAGATAAAGAATTACTTACTTGAAAGGATGATTAGTGCTAACTTATTTCTTGATTTGGAGCACTAATTCTTCATCAATTTGCTTATTGGAAATACCTTGTTTTTCCCTCTTTTTTCTCTAAACCGTACTCACACATACACCTATTTCATAATAATGAAATATCCTGGAGATGTCTAGGTATAAATTACTTCAAACCAAAGTTATGTCACCAATTGACTTCTTTGGTCCCTCAAGTCCATTTGCTTCTATTTTGGCCACAGTAAACTTTATTACTAATTTACGATATGACAACATTAGTCCCTTAAGTTCATCTTTCTTATAATTATGACACATTATATTTTCTATAGTTATTTACATAACTTTTAATACCCTTAATTTGACTATCGGGTTGACTAACCAATCCCGTAAGTCCTTAGAACTTATAAAAGTCAAAGTCAACTATTCAAATTGCATTCTTATAATAAGATACTTAGGCCCAGTTTCAGGGTGTTATACATAGCCACCCCAAGCATCCCATATGTATTTTGTTTATTAAGCTAAGGTTAGGGTGTAATTGTTTAATCTTTGAACCATACCTTGTCATGCTATAAAAAGGAAGTGAACTTGTGATTATTTAGCACAAAGAAAACACACAAACTCACTCACTCACTTATCTAGGATCGGCCAAAGGAGAAAAATAAGAAGAAATTGGGTTGTTGCTAAATCAAAGTGCTTATTATTAGCTTATTGGGTATAATAGTTAGTTTTCAAGTGTTTTGGAGTATTAATTTTGGTACATTTGTGTTCTTGACTTCACATACTCATATCACACTCAAGTAAGTCATCTAGTTACCTACATCAATTTTACACAACTTAATCATGTGTTATTTACATTACAAGTGCTTTTTTTCAATCCTTACATACATATATATCACCTTTTGTATATGTTTGTTGTTTTTATGATCACAATAAGTTAGTAACTATTTACAAGGCTATAATCTTGATTTTGTCATGAACATATAAATTACATACTACACTTGGTTAATTTGTAGAAACTACGATCTTATTTATTTATTTTATGGTGCGTTGGACTTTTACTATATTAGTTATATTTTTATATCACTACTTTGATTGTTTAATAATTGGTGTAAGGGTTAGTAATAGTTTTGGAGTTGATTTTGGTATTAGAAACTAGGAAAAACACGATTTTGACATTTATAATAAGAGGCTGACCCGTTTGGTTCAAAACGGAATCAGTTAAATTTTGTAAGATTTGACTAAAGAAATAGAAAATATACTTTATAACGAAAACGTGGTCGCTTTAACAGACAAAAACGGATTCAAAACGAATAAGTTACGTTAGATTGAAGTTTAGACAACGGAAACTATTTTCTGAAAACTTAACTTGCTGTTGGAACTTTTTACGAGGTAAAATCGGACTTTAAATGGTGAACCGACTATCCGAGACACTAAAAATAGGTTAGTATACTTAAATACGTTCGCGGTGGTATATAAAACTTTGAAAACAAAGTTAAAACGAATGAGTTACGGCTCGTTGAAGTTTTGAGAATATATTATTTTTACAGGTTTCATATAGCCAATATAAGTGCTGAAATTAAATTTCAAAATCATTTTTCAAAGCCTTAGAGTTCAAACGAGCTAAAATGACCTAAACGGAAGATATAGCATTTTATATATACTTATTAGTCGAGTGGAAAACTTTTTAAAATACTTATAAACGAGCCAACTATAAATTAATTACAAGAAATACTTTGGGTCGTGTTTGAGGGTATGTATAGGTTTTTTTCTTTGGGTCGTGTTTGAGGGTATGTATAGGTTTTTTTCATCTCGGTCATTCCCGATAGTGTTGTGCTCGGATATTGCGATGTGACGTTCGACTAATAATAGCTCTTCATCTTGGGTCCAACTGGTATTTTTTTTCTTTGGGTCGTGTTTGAGGGTATGTATAGGTTTTTTTCTTGGCCGATCTTTTGGCTTTTATTGCCATCTTTTGGATTCCTCTTGTTGCTCGTCGGTTGGTTGTTGTGTTTCATCGGTTGGTGAAACGGGTGGTGGCATGGAGTCAGGTGGTGGTTTCGAATGTTTTTGTTGAAATAGTTGAAATTGGGCTTGAAGTCATTGTAGGAGGATAGGATTGTGTACGGCTTCGGGTGTAACTTGTGGCAAAGAGTAGTGAGTACCAAATTAGGGAAATATTAGATTTTGAGATGTTGTTGAATGTCTAAACGCGGGTGTAGACGAAGATGAAGAATTTGGATTTTGACTTATGCCGAGAATGGAATTATATCATGGGGCCTTGTGGATTCATTTTTTTGAAGTATATATGCAAAATAAAAGTGAAAATGGATAACTTGTAGATAAATTGGTTGTGTTTGATTGGAATTTATAGGATAAAGTTAAAAAAATGTAAAACTAGCCGTTTGGCTAGCATTTCCTCCTTAACGATCACTTTTAACCGATTTCTTCACGCCACGATAGTGGCGTCCTCAATCACATTTTACCTTTGGCGACATCTTCGGTGTGGCGGCGAGTCGATGGTGTACGCCATTGGCTTTTGGCGAGCCATCACTCGTTATCACACCCGTTGCTCTAAGATCATGAAAATTCACACATTCACCAGTTGTTTGTTATTAGTGAAGTTCAAAACTCAATACTACAAGAACAAATTATTTCCATATGTACGGTCTATAATATCAATTTTGTCCAGTAGAGGCGATTATACCAATTATTTATGTTTCATGGTCATTATGATATGATAGAATTCAAGACAAAATAATTAAATGGAATGACGATCCATGTAATTAACTTATGTATATACCAGTGTTTTAAAACTCGTTCGGTCTAAACGGTTGAATCGGGAACCAACTAGGTCATTGGAAGCCAGTTTTGAGGAGAAAACCGGTTGAACTGGTAACTCAAACGGGTCAATCAGAAAACCGGATTTTTTAAAACATTGGTATGTACTTTAAGAGAGCACGGTGCATGTATTGTAGGACCCAAGCTATCGGTCTTTGGTTAGGTGCTATTGTTGCATCGTCTCTTCGTATTATAAGCGCTTCGGCAAGAGGATAACGAGTCTAGTGTAAATTAAATAAAAATTGTTGGACTCTTGTACCTTTAACTTTAGTTATATGAGGAAGATTATTTATTTTTTTATTTTTTTTCACACTTTAAGAATTGATTGAAACATTCTATCTGTGCATTAAATATTTGTATAGTATTAAACTTCTGCTTCAACTGTTAATGTATTGAGTGTGCAAATAAATTTTTGAAGTGTGCAAATCATTAGCCATTTTATATGACAAGAGCTGATGTGAGGAGTGAATAACACACGCCTAACCCACATCAACCTAACTCTCTAATTCACATGTCTTTCTAAGTTTCTAGGAGATGAAAACACATGACTAAGGGCGTGCTTGGTTAGGGGGTTAAGGGGGGTGGGGAATGGGTAAGGTATTCAAAAGGGCCCACCTCACTCATAATATAGTGCTTGGTTAGGGATTGATTACCCCGTAATGGGTAATGAACCATTATAGAATAAATTGAGGGGTAAGAGATTGATTACCCACCTCACTCATTCATTTGCATTCCTTTTCCCTTTTCTTTTCCCATTCCTTTTCCCCACTTAGAACCAAGCGGGCCCTAAGATTTTAGACAATAGATAAATTAATGGAGTAGTCAATTTTAATAGGATATGAGTTATTCATATATTTCATTACTCTTAATTAATACGAAGTCAACCAGTGGTGAAAAATAAACAAATGCATCAGTAGTGCTACCAATGATTCAAATAGTTCGTGATGAATTGTCAAACGGTCAATTGATTTCAATGAAGTCAAGTTATAGTCGTTAAAAACGCATCTAGACATTATTTTTTGCTAGTAGATATAAAAATGTTTTAAGTTTAGTGAATAGAGGAATTTTCAAATACTTACTCTTATTTTGATGCTTACCAAGGGACAAATCTCCATCATCCATCTAGTTTGATCTAATAGTGAGGATAAATCTAAGATTTAATATGAAAACCTAAGTCCATGTTTTTTTTTCTTCTTTTTCTTTGTCTTTTTGTCTTTCTTATTTATTAACATTTTTTTTTTTTTTTTTTTTTTTTGAAATTCACGTTTTTATTTTAAATTCATTTTTTTTTCACGTTTTTTTTTTAATTATTTTTTTAATTTCAAATTCACGTTTTTTTTATTCAAGTTTTTTTTCGTTTTCATCTGTATTCATACGTTTTCGTCTGTGTTCATATGTTTTCGTCATTTTTTTTACGTTTTCGTCTGTTTTCATCCGTTTTTGTACGTTTACATCCGTTTTCTAACGTTTTCGTCCATTTTCGTACGTTTTCATACGTTTTCGTCTGTTTGTAGACGTATTTTGTCCGTTTTCATACGTTTTCGTCCGTTTTTATACGTTTTCGTCTGTTTTCATACGTTTTCGTCTGTTTTCTTACGTTTACGTCCGTTTTCATACGTTTTCGTCTGTTTTCTTACGTTTTTGTTTGTTTTCATACGTTTTTGTCCATTTTCTTACGTTTTCGTTCGTTTTCATACGTTTTCGTCCGTTTTCTTTCGTTTTCGTCATTTTTCATACGTTTTCAGACGTGTTTTTACGCTTTCATACGTTTTCGTCTGCTTTCTTAGGTTTTCGTCCGTTTTTGGCCATTTTCATACGTTTTTGTCTTTTTTAGGTTTTCATGTATTTTCGTCCGTTTTTAGACGTTTTCGTCTGTATTTTTATGTTTTCATGTATTTTCGTCTGTTTTTATACGTTTTCGTCCGTTTTCAGACGTTTTCATACGTTGTCATCCATTTTTTACGTTTTCATCCATTTTTAGACGTTTTCGTCTGTTTTCAGACGTTTTTCTACGTTTTCATACGTTTTCATCCGTTTTTATACGTTTTTGTCTTTTTTATACGTTTTTGTCCGTTTTCAGACGTTTTTGACCGTTTTCATACGTTTTTCATTCGAATTTATACGTTTTTGTTCGTTTTCAAACATTTTAATTTTGATATTTGTAAATAACACTTATTTATCTCTTGTGATATAACACTGTAAGGAAAATGAGATGTATTACATTCTTCATCATGTATGTGTTATGAATTGTGATACTTAACTAAGAATGTGATGGTTGTGTTTTTGAAAATATTTAGGAATATTTTTGTGTTTTATGATATTATGAAGTATTAGAAAAGTTGTTCAACTAAAAACAAGAGATGTTATGATACTTTTGTTAGACTTGTGGTGTATTTTTTTATTTAATGGATACATTGTGCATGTTTCGATATGTTTTATAGCAGGATTTGAAAATATATATGGTTGAAGATAGCACACATCCTTATAAACAAACTGAGGAAGCTCAAACACTTGTGATATCACACGTGATATCATGTGTGATAACACCGTTGATATCACATGTGATATCATGTGTGATATTACCGGTGATAGCATGTGTGATATCATAGTTTATATCACTTGTGATATCACCAGTGATATCACCTGTGATATAATCTGATATCACAAGTGAGGTGATATCACCTGTGATATCATGTGTGATATCACAAGTGTTTGAGCTTACTTAGTTTGTTTATAAAGATGTGTGCTTTCTTCTACCATAACTTTTTTAGTTTGCTGATTCAACCATAGATATTTTTAAATTCTGCTATAAAACCTATCGAAACATGCATAATGTATCCATTAAATAAAAAAAATCCACCACAAGTCTAACAAAATTTTCATAACATCTTTTGTTTTCAGTTAAACACATTTTCTAATATTTCATATTATCATAAAACACAAAAATCTTTCTAAATATTTTTAAAAACACAAATAAGAAAAATGAACAGAAACATCACAGTAATATAATAAGTGATGTTTATTATCATTTCTTTCATATATACTTGGTAAAATACTAAATTCTTATCACATTTGGTATGAATTTAATATTTCACATTTTTAGTTGAGTATCACAACTGATAACACATATATGATGACGAGTGTAATACTCTTCATCTTTCTTACAGTGTTATATCACAAGAGATAAATAAGTGTCACTTAAAAATATCAAAATGAATAAAAAGGAAGCAAACTATGAAAATAGAGACTTGACATATTCTCAAAATCAAAAAAGTGTTGCATTAAATTAACATTTTTTTGAATAAAATAAGAATTCACCTAAAGAGACTTTAACCTTTTTATTTCTACTAAGAGTATAATATCACAAGTAATAGATAACATTGGTTGCATTAAAAAAATATGCGCTTGTCAATTGCGATGAAAGATACAAAAACTATCTTGTAAATCGAAAATAATAAAATATTAGAAAACACATAGGTGATAATATATAAAAATATACAGAGAAATGAAATATCTCAGGTGATATTAAAGGTTAAAAAACATACTTGTTTGTTTATGAAATATTAACTTTTTTATAATAAAATATCACAATTGATATTAGACATGTAATATAATAAAGTTTAACAATAAGCAAGAAAACAAATGAAAATAGACGAAAACGTATAAAAACTGCAAAAAACGGACGAAAACGTATGAAAACGGACAAAAACGTATAAAAACGAATGAAACGTGTATAAAAACGTATGAAAACCGAAAAAAAAGCGTTTGAAAACGGACGAAAACGTATAAAAACGGATGAAAATTGACGAAAACGTAAAAAAACGGATGAAAGCGTACATAAACCTATGAAAACCGATGAAAACGTAAGAAAACAGACGAAAACGTATTAAAACCGACTAAAACGTAAGAAAACAGACGAAAAGGTATGAAAACGGACAAAAACGTAAGAAAATGGACGAAAACGTAAGAAAACGAACGAAAACATAGGAAAACGGACGAAAATGTAAGAAAACAGACAAAAACGTAAGAAAACGGACCAAAACGTAAGAAAATGGACGAAAACGAATGAAAACGGACGAAAACGTATGAAAACAGACAAAAACGTAAGAAAACGGAAGAAAAGGTAATAAAACAAACGAAAACGTAAGAAAACAAACGAAAACGTAAGAAAACAGACAAAAACGTATGAAAACGGACGAAAATGTAAGAAAACGATTTAAAACGTATGAAAACGGACGAAAACGTATGAAAACGGACGAAAACGTATGAAAACGTAAGGAAACGGACGAAAACGTATGTAAACGGATGAAAACGTAAGAAAACAGACGAAAACGGACGAAAACGTATGAAAAAGGACGAAAACGTAAGAAAACGTATGAAAACAGACGAAAACGTATAAAAAGCGGACAAAAACGAAAAAAAAAAAAAAAACATGAAATTAAAAAAAAAACTTGAAATTAAAAAAAAATGATTAAAAAAAATACAAATAATGAGAAAAGAAATAAGAAAGATAAAAAGAAAATAAAAAGACAAGAAAAAAACATGGACTTAGGTTTAGACATATTAAATCTTAGGTTAATCACCACCATTAGATCAAACTAGATGGAAGGTGGGGATTTATCCCTTAGTATGCAAGGATTTTTGAGTAAGCAAAATAAAGTGTCTCTTTAGTGAATAACCATAGTTTATTTGTTAAGGAGAGTTATTTTACATATCAAACTTTTCTGGGACTCATCTCCACCATCTATTTAAAAAGAAATTAATGGCTGAGATTAAAAGCATTTTATTATTTCACCTATTTTTATAATTTAAATATCTCTTAAACCGTTAATCGTTAAGCAAAAATATTTACACCATCGCGACGAGCATTTAATTATCTTTCTATAGACGGGCACTTTGATATAATTTTGAACAAAGAAAAAAATCGTCGTTTTTTCACGTTTTTTTTTTTGAACGGAATTTGCATGAAATATCATATATGATTTAACACTAATTTGTAGATCACATGTGATATTAGTGTTAAATCACATATGATATGTAATATCATATGTGATACTAGTGTTAAATCATATATGATATACATATCATATATGATTTAAAACTAATATCACATGTCGTATTCAAATTAGTGTTAAATCATATATGATATTTTAATGCAAATTTCAGTAACATAAAAAAACTTAAAAAAAAAAACGTGAAAAATACGAAAAAAAAAAATTTTGTCGAAAGTATATCAAAGTGCCTATCTATAGAAAGATAATTAAATGCTCGTCGCAATGATATTTTCTTTTTCGCTTAACGATTAACGGTTTGAAAGTTATTAATATTTTTAAAAAGAGAATAAAAGTGGGTTTTTTAAATTGTTGGGATTAATCTCATCCATTAGATCAAATAAAAATGGATGATGGAGATTGATCCCTTGATATGTAAATAATCTTTTGTTCTCAAATAATCTAAAATCTTTATTTGTTGGGATACCCAATCTTATATATGTATATGTACTGTCTTAGAAAAAAAATACTCCGTAGTATAGCAAATGCCGACTACAAGGTTTGGTGTGCCTACCAAAATAAGTTTACATGAATAGTAAATTGATCACCATTTCCAAGATATAGTACAAAATTAATAAAGTTATTATAATTATACTATATACTATTTGTCGGGGAGGTTACTGTAGCAAAAGCATGCATTTATTGCAAAGTTTTCCAACTTGGCAGAAACAGCCCTTGAGGTTCAAGTGTCGCTGCAAAATAAGTCCAAACATTAAATGCAAAGTTTCACAACTTGGCAAAAACAGTCCCTGAGGTTTAAGTGTCGTTGCAAAGTAAGTCCTTTAGCATTAATTGCTACCTATAGCAATTTGGCAAAAATAGTCCCTAAAGTTTAACTGTCGCTACAAAGTAAGTCCTTTTAAGCCAATCCCGCTGCATCGCGCGGGTTTCAACACTCGTTACTACTAAGGTAAATTACTTTTACTGACTACAAAGTGTCAGTAAAATCCGGAATTAGTCATTAAAACCATTTCTAGTCTTCTACATTAATCGCGGGTTTCATTACTTTTATTCCATTCTGTCTTCTCATAAGAAGAGGAAGGATATCGAATGATCAATTCACCATTGAGAGCATTAAGCCCAAAAGGACGAATATTGTGGTGTTCTAACAGCAGCAGTCAAACGGGGGCGTGAATGCGAGATGCCAGCGGAAAAGAAAAGGATAGAAGCTGGAGACTGGCCTATATTCCTACTAATGTGATCCCCATTACTTCAAATATGTTCCGGAATTAGTCATTAAAACCATTTCTAGTCTTCTACAGTAAATTAAACAAATCAAGTATAAAAAGACTAAGTGTTGTTTGTTTGTTAAGAGGCTCTGAATCTGAATCTGAATCTGATTCGCACATCTGAATCTGAATCTGAGACGTAAATGTCTGAATCTGAACCACATAAGGTTGTTTTTTTTTTTTAAAACGTCTAAGTAACTTAAATTAATAGTGTTTGCACCGTAAATGTTAAGAAATTTTATTCATGTGAAAAATAAAGATGTGTAAACATCAAATAGGACATTTGAGAACGATAAGCAATCAAATAACCAATACTTTAACGTCCAAGAAAATGAAAAAAAAAATAGCACATTTAAAATTAAACATCAAGTCTATTGATGCTTTGAATGAATTGTATATAAACATAAATCATATATCCTTCAGTTTCTTCAATATTCACAAACAAACGAAAAGAATAATATATTTAATCACAAGTATATTAATTTCATTATTTTTTATTAACCCAAAGAAACCCATTCTTTCTACCCTATATTCATCTTCATCAACACCCAACCTTGTTCAATGTCATACCCCTAGAAAAAAAATCGGATATTTATTTTATTTACAATAGAAACCCCTTTTTTCACTTATCACCATTGAAGATGTATTAACAACTACAAACCTTAGATCCGAGTCCAGTAGTAGGCGGAACCATGGTGGCCATGGCTACATGGTGGACGCCTGATGGCATGGAGGCCGGGATGTGTAGTGGGGTGGCAAGGCGTTGGATTCAAGTTTGATTTGTTGTGAAAAAAAGTAGTTTTGTTTCTTTTTATCAGTCGAGGCAATAAGATGCCTTTCCAAAGTCCGGATCAACCAGAGAATTTACCTCTCGATGGGTTCGAACCATAAGAAAAAACAAACGCTCTTTTTCACCCAAAAGCTCGACCGAATCGGATATGTGGTCCATTTAGAGCTGTAAGACATTTTAAGAAAAAACAAACACCACCTTAAAATAAACACATCAAGTATAAAACTACTGAAAGAAACCAACTTGAATACTTACTTTTAAGTTTTAACAGTGCCTATTTGAGTGTTTTACAAAAACCCCAGGCCCCCAGTTTTTGAGCGGTTAAAATTGACCGTAAGGACAAAGGAAGGAAGGACCCGATCAAGAGACAATCGACATCTAGAGGATGTTGGTGCCGGTGGTTGAAGTATTGAATGTCGATGCACGGCATAAATCCAAAGTGTAGTGCAAAACAACTAAGCTTAAAATTTAACAAACAATGTTTAACATGTGTTAAGGACTTCTTAAAGTTGACAGTGAACTAGATAACATCCCTTTCAAACTATGTTTAACAAACTAAAATAGAAACTAAAATTTGATTTGATAGTACACTTTTGCCACTATTTTTAAAAAACAAAAGAGTACTAGTATACTACTACCTCCGTCCTAAAATTATTGTCCCATTTTGACTTTTTCGGTCTTTACTTTTTAACTTTGAAGTACTTTTATTTATATTACATAATAATTGATAAAAAAATATATGAACAGATTGAGTTTTAAATGTATTTTCATTTGGTATAATTTTTATAAAAAATTGTATAACACAAATAAAAATATTTATAGTCAAAGTTGAGAAAGAAATACCGAAAAAATCAATAGGAGACAATAAATTTAGAACGGAGGGAGTACTACTATATCAGAAACCAATAATAATTCATACAACTAATAATAAAACCAAAGCTTTAAATTTCTGACATATTGGGGAAATATACAGTACTCCCATTACCCCATTTATTCACACTCACTAACTCACTTTGCTCACTTCACTCTCTCACTTTTTCTCTCTCTAAAACCATCACCATGCCACCACCACCACCTTACTCCTCCTCGATCCTCATAACCACAACCCTCTACCACCACACAACAACCGCACAACCCACAACCAACCTCACCTTCGAAAACCCAAGGCTCCAACAAGCCTACATTGCATTACACGCCTTAAAAGCATCCATCTTATCTGACCCTTTTAACTTTACTACAAACTGGTTGGGAATGTCTGCGTGTATACAGGAATCTACTGTGCACCTTTTCCAGCCAACCCATCCATCCGTACAGTTGCTGGCCTAGAGTTATTGATACGGTGGCTATGTTTTTATTTCAACGGTGGCTATGAAATAGGTAGGGTACACAAACAGTACCTTGTCCCCTTTGTCTTGTCTTTTGATTTTTTTTTTTTTTTTTTTTTAATTAGAAATAAGTGTGTGTATAATATGTGAGTGTATAATAATGTATATAATAAGTGTGTGTATAATAATGTATATAATAAGTGTGTATAATAATGTATTGTACATGTATAATTATTTAGTTTGTATAATAGCACGCTAAATATTACCACATTAAATAACTGCAACAACAACTTTTATTATTAAATTAAACGTCAGCGTTAACATATTATTTAAATACACCAACATCTACTACATATGAAGATTATTCATCTCGTTTAAAAGATCATGGAGCCTTGCACCCGACTGACAAGCGTGATCCTCAGGATTCCTTGTCAATTCTAACTCCATCTCCAGCGTCTTTATTTTTGTCTTCAACAGCTTGATCTCATTATCTTTAGCAACGCAGTTTGAGCACTGCGTTGAAGATGAGGCTCGACTTAAGTACCGTCTTTCAAATTCATCTTTCCAACTGAAGTATCGACACCCATAGTCATTTGTACCTGGCTGTTACATGTTAAGAAAATAATAAGAAACGTATTTTTAACAAACAAATTATTTACGTAAAACCCCTAAGCAAACGTATGATTATTTACCACTGAAAGAGGACATGCATAATACGGTCGGCCCGGAAAGGATTTCGTGGATTTCCGTTCTATAATAAATCCTCTATTACATCGACACCAGAAAGGATTTCCTTGGCCCACCTGACAAAAGAATTTGCATAAATCAGTAATCAATAATTTACAACAGAAAACATGTATCATTTACAATGTTATTATTAATTTAAATATAAACAGTAATCAATCATTTACAACATAAATCATTAATCAATCACTATGTTTACAACATAAATCATTAATCAATTATTTACTACATAAATCAGTAATCAGTCACTATGTTAGTCGATCCCTATATAATGATTCCCACTGGGATGCAGCTTCGGATCTGTGCCTCCTCCATTGTGGGTGGAGTTGCGGAAGTGGAGAATCTTCGTCTAGCGTCAGAACAATGTAATGACCTACTTGTCCCCACACGGGCTATCATAAGAGGGGTTCTTTGTGAGAAGTCGGACCAGCGATAAGCGGAAACACGTATTCCAACCCCTGAGAGATATAAGTGCAACGGGTCGTCTAAATACATCGCAATAACCAACCCGTGTTTGGCATTTCCATGTAGCGATCAGGTAGGTGCATTTCCATGTTCGAACCAGTCTATTGTAGCAGTTCGTTAAAACCGTCTTCCCCACAAACCCATGTAAACCTGCCAATGTAGGTCCATCATTTGCAATAACATGCTAACTTGGCGCCACAAATCTTGTTGTTTCCAAACATCATGGGCAACGCACGAAACCCACAATTCCGTCACCCACCACATTATATATACTGATTATGTATGGATGCCAAAGGAATGGAAGCACACCCATAAACATTTAAACTTTCGCATCTCCATCGTACAACCTGTGTCTTATTTTTGGATGATCACTAGGACCCGTGAAAGAACTATGTCGGGCAGGTTCTTTGTTGAAGTTCGGGACTTGTCTAGATCTTGTAGCTGTGCTTCTTCGGTGATTTACGGTTGGAACTTCATTCAAGTCCGGGACTTCATTCAAGTCAGGGACTTGTGTAGCCTTGCCCATTTTGTCCTTTGCGCTCGGACGTCCACGGGTATTTTTGAATAACATGTTCCGGTGTGTCATCGATGCGAGTTGGTATATCGATCTCAACTTCGTTAGCATATTATTCTTGACAAGCGGCGATGCTTTGGTAAAACATTCTGAATTGTCGAATGTCATCTCTAAACGAAGTATCATCATGATGATGATGATCATCATCATCATCATCATTACTGGAAGAGCCATCTTCAGGCGGTGGCCTATTGATATTAGGCCACGGAACATGTAGGGTTCTCCAAAAAGTATTAAGTTCTTCAAGTGGAATGGGGCGTCCTGAAATCATTAAAAGTGGTATATTACAATGACGCCCGTAAATCACTGATATTAATGGGGAAAACAACTTGATAGTTATAAATTTACTTACCATGACATACATAGTATTGCATCTCGTGAAAGCATGGAAGTCCGTAAATTGTACGCAACTTATGGCTACAATCTTCTACGGTGATAGACCGGTGGAGTTCTTTGTGCATGAGTGTGAAAGCATGGTGAGAAACTTTATACCACAATTCTTGAAATAGTAGAAAATTACAATCATTTATTTTCTCGCCGATGCTTCTATTTAAACTCTCTTTTATCGAATTTTCTTGCGCAAATACAATCTTATCGATTGCACTCAACAACCTGTCTAAATTGGACTGTGTGTTGCCCAAATATAATTTCAACAACGCGTGGTGAGCCTCAACTCTACACGTTGTTGTCGGCGAGCGATATTCATCGGTGATGTACGAGACAAACATGTGTCGTAATCCGCCGAGTTATCCGGATACTCCGCGATAGCTGGAAAAAAAACAATGAATTAATCAAAGGTCATTCGGGTGCTTATTAATTGAATAATAATAAAAAATATATAATTAACAATTTATTACGCGCATGGTTGACCAAGCGTTGTCGTAGGCGCTCATAATGTTGCTCGAACAATTGGCGTGTCGGAGCTTTAACCAACCGATCCCATCTATTTTTAATGGATTCATACTCATCTATCCCACCGCATCTGTTTCTCATAAACTTGAGCAAATTTTGCTCTATATGCCATCGAGAGAGTAATTTGTGAGTGTAGGAAATTACGCTCTACATGCCCCAACCAACGCTAAATCTCATGGGTGACAATAACACGTGGGTAGTATCTTTCGTCTATCACCTCTTTTATGCGTTGCAATACCCATTGAACATTATGCCCCTTTTCACCGTGTATAAAGATGTACGCCATTGAAAATGTTTTATTCGTTGGAGTTACTCCAACAATTTCCAACAATGGCAATTTAAACATGGTAGTATTGTACGTGGAGTCCATCAACCTGATTTCAGGGAATGAAGCATGCATAGAGCATTGAAGTGGGGTGAACAAAAAATAGCTCCTCAAGCTCATTATGCTCATTCACCCTCGGGTAATATGCATAACCTGAATCCGTCAGATGCGAGTAAAGGACTTGAATTTGAGTTCTATCACCTACTCTGGCTCTCCGGAACTTATCAAGTGCGTTATAAATATTTCTAACGCTAGACACGTTCTCCGGATTACGTCCCTTTATTGTCGAAAGTATATTACGTGGTGGTACGCTATACTCTGACAATTCTTTGACCAAACTCAACTCATCATCTTTTAATCGCATTGCATATGGCACACCATGCAACGACTCTAGCAACTCATGATTATGGCTATCACACTTCACCCTCAAAATCCAATTATATAGTGTTGGTCTATATTTATAACTAATCTGAATGGACAATTGCTTTTTTTGTTTTGGTTTTCCGTTTTCCACTACCGTGATATTCATAAATCCCGCTCTTTGTACACATATAATTAATTTCCATCATCGACCATTTTACGATTTGGTTCTCTTTTTAACAATGACAAAACCGAGCCCGAGGCTATATTTTGCACCCACTCCGATTACTTCCTCGTGAGAGCGGAAAGCTGAAAATACATAACAAATTTTATAACATACTTTTTTAACTAATACTTTTTAAATACTTTTATAACGGAAAGCCCCGAGGCTATATTTACCTCTTGTGCGATAAATGGACAATCCTCGATACTTCCTCGTGAAAGCGGAAAACACGAAAAATAAAAACACAACAACTTTTATAACTTTCATTTTTGACAAACTTTTATAAAAAATACAACTTTTTACATTTTTAACATTTTCTTATAAAACTAATACTTTTATAAATAATTTTTTTAACAAAGTTTTATTAATACTTTTAAAACTAATACAAAGTTTTATTATATAAATTTTTTAACAAAGTTTTTATTAATACGTGTTTTATTACAAAGTTTTATTATATAAACTAATACTTTTAACAAAGTTTTATTATATAATTTTTTATTATACGTGTGTGGTTATTAAACCGGTATGCAGCGTTCTCTCTCTCTCACTATCTCTGTCTGAGTTGATATCTTGTCCTCTCTCTCTCACTATCTCATTCATTCAACTTTGTTTCTCTTTCTCACTATCTCTATCTCTCTAAAAGTGTTTAGATTTATATCTAAAAACATATTAGATCGTGGTATTGTTGGTTATGTTGTGGTGATATTGCTACTGTGGTTCTTTGATGGTGAGTTTGTGATGTTGAGTTTGTGGTGTTTGGGTAAATCTGGGTACTTTGATGGTGAGTTTGTGATGTTCGTATCATTTATGGGTAAGTTGTGGGTTTAATTTAATGGATCTGTAAAAAAAATAAAAAACGCCTATTTTTATTTTTTAGGGTTTGGTAAATCTGGGTACTTTGATGGTGAGTTTGTGATGTTCGTATCATTTATGGGTAGATTGTGGGTTTAATTTAATGGAACTGTAAAAAAATAAAAACGCCTATTTTTTTTTAGGGTTTGGTAAATCTGGGTACTTTGATGGTGAGTTTGTGATGTTCGTATCATTTATGGGTAGATTGTGGGTTTAATTTAATGGATCTGTAAAAAAAATAAAAAACGCCTATTTTTATTTTTTAGGGTTTGGTAAATCTGGGTACTTTGATGGTGAGTTTGTGATGTTCGTATCATTTATGGGTAGATTGTGGGTTTAATTTTATGGATCTGTAAAAAATAAAAAGCGCCTATTTTTTTTTTAGGGTTTGGTAAATCTGGGTACTTTGATGGTGAGTTTGTGATGTTCGTATCATTTATGGGTAGATTGTGGGTTTAATTTTATGGATCTGTAAAAAAAATAAATAACGCCTAATTTTTTTTTGTTTAGGGTTTGGATATCTGGGTTCTTTGATTGTGAGTTTCTGATGTTTGTATCATTTCTGGGTAAGTTGTGGGTTTAATTTTATGGATCTGTAATAAACCCTATGGTAAAAGCAGTTACAAACTGCTTATGTGAGAGGGTGATTATGTGCTTATGATAACCATGTGTTTATGTGCTTATTGAAACTGCCTGAGTTTTGTGGGTGCAAAAGGGTAGGTTAACACCTTGATCTGCCACCATTGAGTGGTATGAATACATATTCTGGCCTACCCCAGTCCACGAGGCTCTGTGTGGTTTCTTGGCAAACTGCTTATTGCACACAAGCGGTGCAGGCTCAGATTAGACCCGTTCCAATACAATGTTACAGGTGGGGTTATTCATACTGTGGCTATGTTTTTATTCATACTGTGGCTACAATTTTATATAACAAATTGCTTATATGCTTGATAAGCGTTTGTTACTGCGATTTGAAAATGAGATAGGCAATGATGATTTTGCAACCAAAAAAAAATTATTTTGCAACCTTTGATGTTGCAGCCATATATGATAAATATGATTTTGGCTTGGCATTTCCGAATGGACGGAAAAAAATTTTATTTTTTATTTTGCAACCTTTGATGTTGACCATATATGATAATATGTGATACTTAATCTGAGCCTAATGTTATCTCTATTATTAATGTGTAAAATTGTTACCTCTGGTGATTGAGACATATTGGCAGCCTGAGATATTTGAGGTTTCTTTGTGGTTTGTTAGTTGCAGCTTACACTTGCAGCTTGTGTTTCACTAAAATTATAGCCACCGTATAAATAACTTGATGATGTTTGTATGATGGTGAGTGCAGCCTAAGATATTTGAGGTTTCTTTGTGGTTTGTTAGTTGCGGCTTTCACTTGCAGCTTGTGTTTCACTAAAATTATAGCCACCATATAAATAACTTGATGTTTGTATGATGGTGAGTTTGTGATGTTGTAACTTGGTGATGTTTGAGGCTGAATATATTAAGATTCTTCACTTGTGACTATTCACTTGTGACTTGTGACTTTCTTGTGACTACCTACCTATCCTACAGATGGGAGGTTTTGTGACTACATGCAGTTTGGGAATCTTACTTTTGCTTTTGGTACTTGCTTGTTAACTTGGTTGCAATCTGGTATTGTGCAATCTGATCTGTGCACTTGTGTGCAATCTGCTGCAAAGTGATATTTTAAACACTTTGCAACCTTCATATCCGAGCCTGTGTGCAATCTGCTTGTGTGCTTATTGATACGGTGGCTATGTTTTTATTTCAACGGTGGCTATGAAATAGGTATGACACAAACAGTACCTTGTCCAATACAATGATACGGTGGCTATGTTTTTATTTCAACGGTGGCTATGCAATGCGGTATTGTGTATCGATCTGTGCACTTGTGTGCAATCTGCAGTTGGACAAAAAATTTTCAAAAAGGCGATGGCGATTGGTTTTATAACCGAACGGCACGGCAAAGTGATTTTTTTATCACTTTGCAACCTTCATATCCGAGCCTAACACTTTTCTAAATCTGCTGCACTTGCACAATTTTTTTTCTAAAAAGGCTATGACGATTGGTTTTATAAATGAACGGCACGGCAAAGTGATATTTTAATCACTTTGCAACCTTCATATCGAGCCTGTGCAATCTGCTTGTGTGCTTATGCACTTGGACAAAAAAAAACTAGGCAATGATGTAATCTGAGCCTGTGTCCAATCTGCTTGTGTGCTTATGCACTTGGACAAAAAAAAAACTTGGCGATGATGAACTCTAATCTGAGCCTGCATTCAATCTGCTGCGTGTGCTAATGCACTTAGACAAAGCTGCTTTGTGCATGCTTGTGTGCTAATGCACTTGGACAAAAATTGTAAAAGCTGCTTTGTGCAATCCTTTACCCAAATCTGCAAAATCTACTTGTGTGCACAAGACAAAAAAGAAAAAGAAAAAAAAAGAAAAGACAAAAAGAAAAAGAAAAAGAGAAAATCTGCAAAATCTATTTGTGTGCACTGTAGCTACAGTACCGGTAGCAATAGACCCCGTGTGGATCCTAGGGGTAGACCCCGTAGCAATAGTAGGACCCTATAATTACTACTAAGGTAAATTACTTTTACTGACTACAAAGTGTCAGTAAAATCCGGAATTAGTCATTAAAACCATTTCTAGTCTTCTACAGTAATCGCGGGTTTCATTACTTTTATTCCATTCTGTCTTCTCATAAGAAGATGAAGGATATCGAATGATCAATTCACCATTGAGAGCATTAAGCCCAAAAGGACGAATATTGTGGTGTTCTAACAGCAGCAGTCAAACGGGGGCGTGAATGCGAGATGCTAGCGGAAAAGAAAAGGATAGAAGCTGGAGACTGGCCTATATTCCTACTAATGTGATCCCCATTACTTAAAATATGTTCCGGAATTAGTCATTAAAACCATTTCTAGTCTACTACAGTAAATTAAACAAATCAAGTATAAAAAGACTAAGTGCTGTTTGTTTGTTAAGAGGCTCTGAATCTGAATCTGATTCGTACATCTGAATCTGAATCTGAGGCGTAAATGTCTGAATCTGAACCACATAAGGTTGTTTGTTTTTTTTTAAAACGTCTAAGTAACTTAAATTAATAGTGTTTGCACCGTAAATGTTAAGAAATTTTATTCATGTGAAAAATAAAGATGTGTAAACATCAAATAGGACATTTGAGAACGATAAGCAATCAAATAACCAATACTTTAACGTCCAAGAAAATGAAAAAAAAAATAGCACATTTAAAATTAAACATCAAGTCTATTGATGCTTTGAATGAATTGTATATAAACATAAATCATATATCCTTCAGTTTCTTCAATATTCACGAACAAACAAAAAGAATAATATATTTAATCACAAGTATATTAATTTCATTATTTTTTATTACCCCAAAGAAACCCATTCTTTCTACCTATATTCATCTTCATCAACACCCAACCTTATTCAATGTCATACCCCTAGAAAAAAAATCGGATATTTATTTTATTTACAATAGAAACCCCTTTTTTCACTTATCACCATTGAAGATGTATTAACAACTACAAACCTTAGATCTGAGTCTGTAGTAGGCCGGCAACGGCATGGTGGCCACTGGCTACATGGTGGACGCTGATGGCATGGAGGCCGGATGTGTAGTGGGGTGGCAAGAGCGTTGGATTCAAGTTTGATTTGTTGTGAAAAAAAAGTAGTTTTGTTTCTTTTTTATCAGTCAGAGGCAATAAGATGCCTTTCCAAAGTCTGGATCAACCAGAGAATTTACCCTCTGATCGGGTCTGAACCATAAGAAAAAAACAAACGCTCTTTTCACCCAAAAGCTCTGACCGAATCAGATATGTGGTCCATTTAGAGCCTGTTAAGACATTTTAAGAAAAAACAAACACCACCTTAAAATAAACACAAGTATAAAACTACTGAAAGAAACCAACTTGAATACTTACTTTTAAGTTTTAACAGTGCCTATTTGAGTGTTTTACAAAAACCCCAGGCCCCCAGTTTTTGAGCGGTTAAAATTGACCGTAAGGACAAAGGAAGGATGGACCCGATCAAGAGACAATCGACATCTAGAGGATGTTGGTGCCGGTGGTTGAAGTATTGAATGTCGATGCACGGCATAAATCCAAAGTGTAGTGCAAAACAACTAAGCTTAAAATTTAACAAACAATGTTTAACATGTGTTAAGGACTTCTTAAAGTTGACAGTGAGCTAGATAACATCCCTTTCAAACTATGTTTAACAAACTAAAATAGAAACTAAAATTTGATTTGATAGTACACTTTTGCCACTATTTTTAAAAAACAAAAGAGTACTAGTATACTACTACCTCCGTCCTAAAATTATTGTCCCATTTTGATTTTTTCGGTCTTTACTTTTTAACTTTGACCTTAAGTACTTTTATTTATATTACATAATAATTGATAAAAAAATATATGAACGGATTGAGTTTTAAATGTATTTTCATTTGGTATAATTTTTATAAAAAATTGTATAACACAAATAAAAATATTTATAGTCAAAGTTGAGAAAGAAATACCGAAAAAATCAATAGGAGACAATAAATTTAAAACGGAGGGAGTACTACTATATCAGAAACCAATAATAATTCATACAACTAATAATAAAACCAAAGCTTTAAATTTCTGACATATTGGGGGGAAATATAACAGTACTCCCACATTACCCCATTTATTCACACTCACTAACTCACTTTGCTCACTTCCCCCGCTCTCTCACTTTTTCTCTCTCTAAAAACCATCACCATGCCACCACCACCACCCTTACTCCTCCTCCTGATCCTCATAACCACAACCCTCTACCACCACACAACAATCGCACAACCCACAACCAACCTCACCTTCGAAAACCCAAGGCTCCAACAAGCCTACATTGCATTACACGCCTTAAAAGCATCCATCTTATCTGACCCTTTTAACTTTACTACAAACTGGGTTGGCCCGAATGTCTGCGTGTATACAGGAATCTACTGTGCACCTTTTCCAGCCAACCCATCCATCCGTACAGTTGCTGGCCTAGATTTAAACCATGCTGATATAGCAGGGTACCTCCCTGATGAGCTCGGTTTGCTCACTGACTTGGCATTGTTTCATATCAACTCGAACCGGTTTTGTGGGACAGTTCCGTTAAGTTTCAGGAACTTAACTTTGTTGTATGAGTTAGATTTGAGTAATAATAGGTTTGTTGGGGTGTTTCCTACTGTGGTTTTGGAGTTACCTACGTTGAAATATTTGGATCTTAGGTTTAATGAGTTTGAAGGGAAGATTCCTAGTAGGTTGTTTGATAAGGATCTTGATGCGGTTTTTTTGAATGATAATAGGTTTAGATTTGGTATTCCTCAGAATTTGGGGAACTCACCTGTATCGGTTTTGGTTATGGCAAATAATGATCTAGGAGGGTGTATTCCGGGGAGTATTGGGAAAATGGGGAGGACGTTAAATGAGATTATACTGATGAATGATAATTTGACCGGTTGTTTGCCGGTCGAGATTGGGTTGTTGAAGGAGGTGACTGTTTTTGATGTTAGTGGTAATCATTTGCAAGGGCCGTTGCCTGCGGTTGTTGCTGGTATGAGGAAGGTTGAGGAGCTGAAAGTGGCACGGAATAGGTTGACTGGGGTGGTGCCTGATGGGGTTTGTAGGTTGCCGAGATTGGCGAACTTTACGTATTCGTTTAATTATTTTGTTGGCGAGGGGCCGTCTTGTGGTGGTAGTGGCGGTGGGAAGGTGTTTGATGATGGGATGAATTGTATTGTTGGGAGAGCGAACCAGAGGAGCTTTAGGGAGTGTAGTTCACAAGATGCAAGGCCTGTCGATTGTAGGAGGTTGCAATGTGGTGGTGGTGGTGGTTCGGGGTCGAGTCCGAGACCATCTACGCCACCTACCACTGCACCTCAGCCACCTACCACTGCACCTCAGCCGCCAACTACTGCGCCTAAGCCACCTACCACTGTGCCAACACCGCAGCCGCCAACAGTTCCAACACCATCATTGCCAACGCCACCTGGATCAGGATCTTCACCTAGTACGAAAACACATCCTCCACCACCACCAACAGCTTCACATCCATCACCTCATTTACCACAGCCACCAGTGACATCCCCCATTATGCCACCAACACCACCAACTAGTCAACCTATTCCATCGCCATCAACTGGAAGTCACCCATCTCCACCTGGAAGCCACCCATCGCCTCCTGGAAGCCACCAATCTCCACCAGGAAGTCACCAGTCTCCTCCACACGGAAGCCCCCAATCGCCACCATCTGGGAGTCACCAATCACCACCAGGAAGTCATCAATCTCCACCTCATGGAGGCTACCAATCACCACCACCTGGAAGCCATCAGTCTCCACCACATGGTGGTCAGCAATCACCACCATCTGGAAGTCACCAATCTCCGCCAGGCAGTCATCAGTCTCCACCACCCGGAGGCTACCAATCACCACCACCTGGAAGCCATCAGTCCCCACCACATGGAGGCCAGCCATCACCACCATCTGGAAGTCATCAATCACCGCCAGGCAGTCATCAGTCTCCACCACCCGGAGGCTACCAATCACCACCACCTGGTAGCCACCAATCTCCACCACCTGGAGGCTACCAGTCACCACCACCCGGTAGTTACCAATCGCCTCCACCTGGTAGCCATCAATCACCACCACATGGAAGCCACCAGTCACCTCCTCACGGTAGCCATCAATCGCCCCCACACGGTAGCCACCAATCTCCACCACACGGAAGCCACCAATCGCCACCTCCTCCAACTTCTGGATCTTCACCCGAAACCCATTACTCACCACCACCACCTCAACATGGACATACTATTGCTCCCGCTCCATCACCTGAAGAATATTCTCCACCCCACACCAAAACCTCCCCACCTCCACCTCCACCATCACCATCCCACTCACTTCCACCACCATCACCGTCACGCCCTCTTCCACCATCACCACCATCAGGAGGCTGCATTCTACCAACACCACCACCACCGCCTCCCCCACAATCATGGCATCATCCACCATCACAACCACACCCACAGCCTCAATCTCCACCACCACCACAACACCCGCACCAACAACCTCATTCACCCCCACCACCCACTAGCCACCATCATGCATCACCACCACCACATCAAAGTCAATCACCCCCACCATCCCATCAACACACACCACCTCCACCTTCCGAAAACACCCCACTTCCACCAGTAGTCGGCGTTTCCTACGCCTCTCCACCACCTCCGTCAATCCCGTACTATTAACAAAGTCCATGTCTATCTATACATCTATACATACACTAAACATCCAACCATTGATTTTCCTCGAAAATCAAGAAACAAGAGCGTAAACTATGGATCAAGTCTAAGGCTTTTTGCGGATTTAGGTGCTGAGATTGATGTGATTATCTTTTTGAGATATTTGTGTGTTGCGTATTTACATTTTCATGATATAATTTCAGTTTATAAATTAGGAATCCTAGCTTATTCTTAATTCATTATTATTTATGTATACATATTATGTATTATTATCAATGTAATAAACTTCTTAACCCGATGTCCACCCATTCATCGGCAACATACAGGATACTCTGTATCAGTATGAGGTGCATTTCATTATCAGTCCCTATGTAACAACCTCGCTAACGTAGTGATTAAGCTGTGTGAGTTTAGATTCCTATGTAACATTAAAATAAAACTCGTGAAATCAGAACTTGCTATTTTTATAATGTCGGTATCAGAGTATCTGTGTACTAATATTGAAATATGGGGTGAGATATAAAAATAAGAATATGTGCAACGGTTAGATGACATGTGAGAATATAAAAGATGAATAATTGTAGTGTACCCATACATATATGTCCATAGTTTTATATAACAAGTCATGCATGTGCTTTTATCACATGGCTCTTCAAACAATACCTTCCTGCATTCACTCACTCTGCTATCTCTGCTTACATGTTGTTGGACTTGGTCAGCCAGCTATACATATATTTACTCCACATTCAATTTTCATTATTCATTGTCTAATTACTACAATGATAGTAACTATTTGGTTGTACTAGAGGGTTAATGATCTTCGGAGTCATTTTACTTTGCCATAATGAACACTTCTCTAAAGGGAAGTGATTGACACACTCTAAAATTTCATTGAGACACTCACTATACAAGAAATTAAAGCAAATTATACTTAAACTACAACTGCCTGCCTACTGCATACAATGAAGTGTTCCAATAAATTTTTAGAGTGTGCCAATTACTTCCCTTCTGTAAGTGTCATTATTTCTTTTTGGTTCATTTAAGTCATTATAATATCAAAAGTTAGTTAAAAATGGATTTGAGGCATTGCCTCGTTCATAACACCCGTTCACCAAAAACGTACAGTTGACAGTACTTTAAGGATATAAGTTATAGATTCAATCTCAACTCCTGATGTAGCTGGAAATGATGCTTATTGCCTAGGTTCCATGGGAATGGTCAATACTCAATAAGCACCCAAAAGTGATTCTAAACCGTTTGATAAAAAAAAAATGTGAATCAGCAAGTCAAACTATGATAAGTAGGACAAAACTTTAGATTGTTTAATGACTTAAATACATAATTTTTAAGAGTTTAATGAGTAATATAAATAATATTTAATATAATGAGCTAAATGAGCAAAAATATAGGACAGACAAAAATGAACATTTTCGCAAAGTAGAATGACCATCGACATCAATGATCCAAATTGAAACAGCATGAAACAAATTAAGCACACTTCACAATAACATATCAAGGCTATAGCTATACATGAATCGCTAAAAATGTCTTATTTATGTAGTCATATACATACCGGAAAAGAATTATTTAAATTGCAATGGGAACAACACACCATCCACAACGAACCCGGGCAAAAGAAAAGAAAGAAAAGAATGTGCATTTTACAAGCTCTACGGAAATATGAGCTACTATGTTATATACAACATTTTGCTTACTTACCCATAAAACCATCAAATCCAATGTAAATTAGAGGGAGGGATTACCGAATAGGGGGCTGTCTTAGGATGGTGGACAGAGCAGTGATCTGGTTGTTATCCAAACCGAATGACGATGCATGATATATCATCTTTGCTTTTCCTTGCTAATGCCTCGGAGGTTAGTCGCTTGGCTGCTGCCAATGGATCTTTAATGGATTTCACCATCTCAATCGCCTCATGGTTGCTCATCACCTATACCAATACAAAGTTATGTACTTGTATGCAATTAAACTAAAAGTCTATAGTTCTTTATAAAATAGTTGATTTGGGTTATGTAATGTATCCTAAAAGAGCCAAATAGGTCAAACGCAAAAAGATTTGGACATAAAGGAGATGGATCAAACAAGTCGACTATCGTCCGAAGTGATTTTTTTTTAATGCATATAATCTCAAATTTTCAATTACGTATTTAGATTACTATTACAAATATAGTTTTTGTAAAAATATTTTAGTACTTAAAAAAGATGGCAATTGAAATGTTTGTGGATGGAACAAGTTTTGAAATGTTATCCAACCCGCTCATTGTGCCACCTGTGATAGACAATTAATAAGGCCATTAAGTGCTATCTGTTCTAAAGTACAATAATTGTACAGATTTACTTAAAAGTGAGTGAATAACGAACCTTCCATAAGCCATCACTTGCCAGTATCACAAGCTCTATGGATGCATCGATAGGTACATGTCTTATGTCAGGTTCTGAACTTAGATGTGCTTTAAGGCTTTGGTCTCCAAATGCACGAGCAACAGCAAGTTGACCATTGACTCGAGGAACATCACCTAAAGAAATAATTTCACTATACTTTAGAGCTTGCGGAAGATATAGCACAATGACTGAACTAAAATATGCATGTAGCAATTCTGCTGTCGTTTACTGCAGTACATAATTGGAAGATAATTTCTTTTCAGAGCTTTCCCTTCCAGAGTACAAACTACAAACCACATCTGCATCTATAGATTGCAGAACACTGGTGTACGGTTGAGGTGGCGATTTCCACCATGTACTCATAAACAGGTCAAATGTGTAAAATTATACTCCGTCATACTATATTGCTATAAAGGAAAGGGGTCTAATATCGTTTATTAAAAGAACCTGTGTAACACCATAGCGTTACATCTTTAGAGTGAGGTTCTGTGGAAGATTTTTACCTGGAAGTTTAGTCACAAATCCACCCTGTTTCTCAATCCTACTCCTTTCTTCAAGTGGTTCATGGTCCACTGTAAGCTGATTGGCAGATCCCCTCTCGCATAGAACAGCTCTGGAATCTCCTATATTTGCCACCCATAGATCTTTGCCATCGATGACAATTGCAGTAACTGCAGTTGAGCCACCAGGACCCAATTGCATGGCATTCTCAAGGATAAACTTGTCAGTAGAACGATATGCATCTCTTATCGCCCTCTCAGGATCTTTCCAAAAACTTGGCTGAGAATAAAAAAATTAAATCATGGGCGTCATAATAATTTTTTTAACATAAACATATATTAGAATTGGTCAGTAGAACAATATGCAATTCAAATTTTCATACATGGTTACCAATATCAGCGATCTAGCACCATTATGAGACCTGTTTTCTATACATATCGTCAAAAACTTCTTACTACTTTAAATATGATGGCACATTAGAGATATACGCATTCATGGAACCAAACAAAATCCATAAAAAAAGGAGCTATGGGAAGGATCATAATTAACTTCAATCCATACAATTAAAATCTGTTTTGCTTCTTTTGACATTAAAGTTTATTTTGTTAACATCTTTACAGTCAAGCACGTTTCTCGAGTCACCATGGGGCACTTCACACAAAAAGGACTTCAATAAGAGCAATAGAAGCTTGGGATCTAGGTCTTTGAGATGCACAAAATAGAACTTCTAAAAACACAATATTCAATTAGGATTAAGGCAACATAATGTGTTATATAACTATGATGCACATAGAATTATGTTATTTGGTTATTCTCGTTAACTAAAAGACACTTGTATCGGAGTTTGTCCTATATCTACCAAATTCTTTATAGACTTGGACAAGCATTACCAAAATTATCAAATATTTATCAGCAAATAACACTGAATCTACAAACTGTACTGAAACCCCCAATCATTTATCACAATTCATAAATGGTGAACTGCAATACGAGAACCAACTAGTCTTATGTGCAAGTCTCATATCTTGACTTTACATAGCATCATACCTTCTAAAGAAACTAATTCCGCAAGGCCTTTCATCTACTGATATTGGCATCCACGTTAAAATATGTTTTAGACATGTAATTAAGTCATAGTTACTAAACATCCTTTTAGCAAAGCCTGAAATTTATCATGTTCCTAATCGCGAGGCATTAAAAACATAACTGCCATTAATAGACACTTCTCGAGTAAAACCAAAATTTGATTAATACAGCATCAATGCCTGATTATCAAATCAACGAGAAAAGAAGCATTATATAGTAGACTGACCTCGCCAAGTATGTTGTTAAAAAGGTTGTCTTTTAAATAACTTGGTACACGATCACCCAAGTGGCCATCAAAGATGGCGAATAGTCCGAGCACGTGGCCATTAACGGTTCTGTATTCAGCAACATGATAGTCTTCCATGTCATGTCCAGACTTTCCTTCTACCAAGTGAAATCCATGAAACACTTTGTTATCAGATGACTTGCTTTTCCCTTTTCCAGTGTCTGATGGGGATGCATCAAGGCAAGCAGCTTTCTGTGGTCCCATCATAAAAAAAGAAATGTATTAAAGAAGGGAACAAACAAATTGGTTATGCACTACCAATAGAAAGTTTCTTGCATATCATTTTCGAACAATCGCAATCATTTTGTGGTTAGGAAAGAGTTTATCGATCATAACAATGCACCATATCAGTCACAGACCAAGCCCAAACACCAGCACCACCACCACCAAGTAGCAACCAAAAAATTTCAAAATGGTTATGCACTACCAATACATAGTTTTGCCAACTACAGGAACCAAAATAGCCAGTCATATATGCCTTCATTTCCAGAAAATAATACTGATTTCCAATTCTGTGAGACAGTTGCGGAGGTTTAAATAGGCATTTCTAACAGCAGATACAAAAAATATCCCGTTTACATGTTCCAAGTTATGCAAAATTGTTGTTTTCTAGCACGTTCTATGACATTCATCACGTTGAACTCAATTACGAAAACAATCAAACAATACCACAAAAAGTAGCCTTATTTTTTCACGTGACCACAGTCCACAACCTAACGCCTCCACATACGAGTAAAAACCTCCCCTCCCACACACACACAAATATATTTCATTCTCAACTTCGAAACTAAAAATTGTACGATCATATCCTCAAATTTATATAATAAAAAAAAGTGGTAATTACCTGAATGTATTTAACTTGACAATTTTTCAAGTGTTGTGTAGCCAACTTTTTTTTTGCTATTGTATACCTTAAACTTTTAAATTTCGACCTTTGCATATATTTTGTTCATGTGCAATGACCATTTAACCCTTCATTGTTAATAGGTTGGTTAAAAAATATAAGGGAAAAATGGTCACAAAATACACACAAAAGTCGAAATTCAAAAGTTAAATATACAATAGCAAAAAATAAAGTTGGCTACACAACACTCGAAAAATTGTATCCCTAAAAAAACTACTCCATAGTAAAAATAAAAATTCTGCCATCTTAGGGATCAAATTTACTTTGAATAACTTGCAACCACTCATTCCATTAAAAAGCACAGAAACACCAAAATTCAAATAAAAAAAAAGGGAAACAAATCATTCAACAGAACAAAATAGAAAAAAACAAAAATAAACATAACAAAATTGACCTTGATTTTATGAAGTATCCCCCCACTCCCAACAGGATATCTCTTCTCCATATCTCTTCAATCTCAACCTAACAAAAACAAATACAATAACAACAATCAAAAAACCAATATTCATTTCCCGCGGTTTTATTATGATTATATATATAAAATCTATCAATCAATCACAAGTAGTACGTACTTGTTTTACTTGGTCAAAGTAGGTAGGCAATAAACACGCACTGTTTTCACACAAAGATGTGTGTGTTTATAAAATAAAAAAAAAGTTTTAATAGTTTGAAGTCAGAGAGATGAATGTTTCAAGTCTTTGAATGAAAGGGAATGAATGGTCGTTTACTTTATGGCGGTTTCTTTCTTTTATCAACTCTCCAACTGTTTTTATTTTCAACTCTTACCCCTTCGGTTCTTACTTTTTGTCAAATAAACCCCTTTTCAAAACTTAATGACTTTGAGGTTACTCGTCCTTCTCGTATAACTTGAACACGGTATGTTTGTTGAGACTAGCAGTAGCATTTTTTCTCATAAAAAAAGTTTGATAATATAAATATCGCTGTAATTATAAGATGTAAAATTACATATACAGGGTATATACATATTAAGAGATATAAACAATCACAATACAAATAGTAAAGTTAATATTTTAAAATTGTTATTATTTTTATATGCTTAGACACTATATAAATATCATGCAAAAAACGTGATTTTTTTAGAAAAATTTTTAATAACAATATTAAAAATATATTAAAAAAACGTGATAAGTTAATAAATTACCAGCAATTTATGTTTTTAGAAATTACAAATTGAACACTATACATTCCTTTTTACACATATTGTATCAGTATATAAAATAATATGACATATGCAACAACGCTAGTTCATATGTCAAATGCTTCTTGAATGAGCATTTCAAAAAGAAGCATTTTAACTCAAGTAAAACTGTTAAATGCTTGTTTCGAAACAAGCTTAAAACATTAATGTTAAATGCTACAAAATGCTCGTTGCCAAACAAAAATATGTTTACCCGTTTTTATGCTTATTTGGTTGGCCATTAGCAGAAACAATTTTATGCTATCTAAACTCGATTTGCTTATCTAATTATTTGGAAAGAAAATACACTAATTTCGAAAAATTAGTTGGAAGGCTACTTTTTTCAGAATGTTTAGTTTTACAAATATTTAAAGAAATTGTTAAATGTAGCCTAAAGTGATATGTTTAAAGTATTAAATCATGCATTAATTGTTTGTACTTTTAATAATAACCGACCACCCCTCACATTTAACCCTCTCAACTAGGAGTGTTAATGAATTGGGTTTTCAATTTTTTTAAAAATGACCTAACCTACTGATCACACTCTTACTCTCATCCAACTTTATGTACCACTAGTTATGTATGTATTTATTTTTTAAACATAACATTTAACGCTACGTTTAACAAAATTCATACTTAAATAACCTTTTCAATAACATATCATATTTAACTTAAAATCTCTTATATACAAAGTTGATTTAAATTTTGAAAGAAATAGTTATTTTTCAATTACTTTTACATATCAAAATTAAGGAAGTTTAAATATCAAATCTTTAAACAGAAACGTAAACATAAGAAGAAAAAAATTATGAAAGTATGAAATGATATATTCTAGTAACTACCTTCTAGTTTTTCTTACTCGTTAATATTGACCCTAGAGTATGCTAACCTTAGAAGGAGACAACATAATTTAGTGCTTTGACAGAACCTAAAAAGACAATGAACATGATTTTGTATTGCAATTCTAAGTGCATGTGTAGTGTAAACTTCTGATTTTGATTAGGCATATATCAAGTTTGTTAATATATGTTGTAGTTCTAATTACATAATACCGCGTAGCCTTAAGTACTAGTGTTAGCAAAAGTTATTGTTAGTTACTCACGCGCTTTGCTATCATACGTACATGAGTAGATTAGGAAGAAAAAAAATAATAACTTAGTCGCTATAAGCGTATAATGATCTTTAATTCTCGAGAATAGACTTCATTAAAATGTTAATACAATGTATTAAAATAAGTACTCGTTTCGTATTATAATAAGTGTTGTCAACTTTCAAAATGCACATTATTTTATGAAATTTCACTAAGTATACTCTGCAACAATTAAATAGCGTCTTTACATACTAAAGTTTATCTTTATTTGTTGAAATACTAAGTAAGCACTTACTATGGAATATTCTAAAATAATAATATGAACAGTTAATATTGGACGAAGAAAATGATATATATGAGCAAGACTTAGGTTGCGTTTGGTTTGAATGTATGAAAATCAAGGCATAACTTTCATCCTCAATATAGTTGTTTGGTTAGAGGTTTGGCTTTTGAAAATGGTATGAAACTCATAAAAATGGGCATTTTCTGCACCCACCTATGGTGATAGGTTTACAAAGCTATTCTCATACCTATATTCAAAGTCATTCTCATAGATACACCAAACGCTCCTTAGAGTATGCAGTTTTAAGTGATCTTAAGAAAGTAAGTTTAAGACAAGAATCAACTTAAAAGTTACATATGTTTTGTGATCTTAAGAAAGTAAGTTTACGACAATAGACAACTTAAAAGTTACATGTGTTTTGTGAAGCTAGACCTACTAATGTTGCCTTAATATCAATTATTGTATTAAAACTTCACTTTTCATTTCATATTTACATTTTATCTCCAGCTTTATATAATTTTATATTTTGAATTTAAACTTGCACTTGTTCAAAAAATAAATAAATAAATAAACTTGCACAAATTAATATTTTGCACACGATATTTTCTTGTCATCCTGTCGCAACACGAAGCCTTGTTACAATACAATGAAGCTCTATTTACAAATTATTGGATTGCATCACACTTTTGTTAAACTAAAAATTGATTTTTACACTTTCTTGTGTTGAGACGTGTAGGAAATGGTGAACACTTTTATTAAATTAAAATCAGATTAGAATAAATTAATTAACAGAAAATAAATTACAGAAAATTAAATAGCAAACATAATACGGTAGAAGCAGAAGACAAACAATATAAACAATAATTAAATTAAAGCAATAAAGGTCGAGGCACGACAACACGATTCCTTAAAATAGATTCGTCATCTGTTTCACGGAAGCGATGTGTGTTTCTGATCGATGGACGGCCGAAACTCGTCTAGTATGAATTGCGTTTTTTTCTGGATATCAAAACCAAATGAGACATGGGTTCTATTTATACTGAAAACCTATCATGTTCACCAAGACAAGATATTATGTTCAATATAAACTGATATGATATCTTCTACTTATTTAAAATGATTTTGTAAAACTTATTTTGTAAGTTTAAATCAATTCTAAAATTAAATGGACACAAAATCTAGAAATTGTTAATAAGGAAACGAAATTTGTCAACAAAAAGATTAGCGCATAGGCGAACTTTCGGAGCTTCATTCGTGTCTGCAGGTCGCGAGGGCTCGCATGAGTTCAGAAGCTTCGAACCCATTTTGGGCCAGAAAATCTGAAAGAACTTGGTTCTGCAAGAGCTCTTAGGGATTGCGCCCCCCACAATTCCTTTTGAAGCGACCTCACTTCTCTCTCACATAGGTAATTTCATCTTGATTCATTTAAAACATATACTTTCATATTTCATCTTGAATCATTATGCATTATGATTTCACCTTGAATCATTAAAGCCATAGGTTTAACCTCTAAACAAGTCACATTGTTATATAAATGGACTAGGAAGTTACAAATAAAGTAACTCCCCAACATTGACGTGACTTCCCCCAAATTTATATAAATAGGTTGTCCTATTGAACCCAGATCTTGGGATCTACAGTCAACTGGGTTATGTTTTCCTTCATATAAACTCATTCCTTTAAGGTCTTTAGTCCCAGTCCTTTATACGACTTACTAACTAACTCTCTACTTAAGTCTTTCGTAAGCGGATCTGTTATGTTATCCTTTAACTTCACATAGTCAATTGAGATAACTCCTGTTGAGAGTAGTTGTCGTACCGAATTATGCCGACGACGAATATGTCTAGACTTTCCTTTATACATTATGCTATGAGCTCTGCCAATTGCCGATTGACTATTACAATGTATACTAATGGCTGTTACCGGTTTAGGCCACCTTGGTATGTCCTCTACGAATTGACGTAGCCATTCCGCCTCTTCTCCGCATATCTAACTCGATAAATTCTGATTCTATCGTGGATTGAGCTATAAATGTTTTCCTGAAAGACTCCGAAGATATATTTGCCCCTCCTAGTGTAAACAAATATCAACTAGTCGATCTAGAATCCTTTATGTCAGATATCCAGTTTGCAACACTGTATCCTTCGATAACAGCTGGATATCTGCTATAATGCAGCCCATAATCGCGACTGTATCTCAAATAGTGAAGTACCATGGTCATAGCTTCCCAATGTGCATAACTTGGATTGCTAGTATACCTACTTAGCCTGCTAACAACATATACTAAGTCAGGTTGGGTACATGTCATTAAGTACATTAACATGCCAATAATTCTTGAATACTCTAATTGGGCAACACCTACGTCTTTATTTTTATATAGATGCTTACTGGTGTCAATTGGAGTTCTAGCTAGGCCGGAATCCCCCGCATTGTGAGTATTAAGAATTTTGTCCACGTAATGTGCTTGACTTAACACAAGTCCATTCTGAGTTCGTATAATCTTTATTCCAAATATCACATCAGCCAAACCAATATCCTTCATGTCAAACTTTGATTTCAACCATGTCTTTAGTAGATTTGATCATCTTGTCGTTACTGCCAATGATAAGCATATCATCAACATATACACACAAGATTACATATCCACTATTTGTGTCTTTTACATAAACACACTTGTCGCATTCATTAATTTTGAATCCACTCTCTAACATGGCGTGGTCAAATTTTTGATGCCATTGTTTGGGAGCTTGCTTTAAGCCATATAATGACTTAACAAGCCTAAAAACTTTTTTCTCTTGTCCAGGAGCCATGAAACCCTCAAGTTGGTTCATGTAGATTTCTTATTCTAAATCTCTGTTTAGAAATGCCATTTTCACATCCATTTGGTGAACTTTCAAATTTCTTAAAGCGGCAATAGCAAGTATCATCTTATTCCATATTATTCGCGTAACAGGCGAATATGTATCAAAGTAATCTAGACCTTCTTGTTGTCTAAATCCTTTGATTACCAATCTTGCTTTGTACTAGTCATTGGTGCCATCGGCTTTCATCTTCTTATTGAAGATCCATTTATAGCCTAGTGGTTTACAACCAGGGGTAAATCCACGAGCTCCCAAGAATGATTTTGTAAAATAGAATCTATTTCACTTTTAATGGCTTCTTTCCATTTAGGCCCTCCCGAGGAAGTAACCTCTTCTCGGTATGAAGTAGGTTCATTTTCAACCAAACAAGAAACAAAATCGGGTCCAAATAATTTATCGGTTCTTGCCCTTTTGCTTCTTCTAGGTTCAACCTCTTCTTCCTCAGTTTGATTTTGTCTCTGATCTTGGAGATCATTATCATCTCGCTGTCTCTTATATTGGACAACTTCGTCATCTATTCTAGATGAACTTCTAGTTTCCTTTGTTAAACAAGGAAATATATTTTCAAAGAATGAAGCATTTCTTGATTCTATTATTGTACCCTTTTGTATATCCGAATTTTTCGAATCATGTGCAACGAAACGATAAGCACTGCTATTCTTAGCATATCCAATGAATATACAATTCACATATTTAGATCCAATCTTTTGGGCCTTGGGTGTCGGTATAGCTACCTTTGCTAACACCCCCACACTCGTAAGTACAGATATGATGGTTTTTTCCCATCCATAGTTCATAAGGGGTCTCTTCTTTTTCCTTATGAGGTATCTTATTTAAAAGATAAGTATCTGTTATAATGGCTTCCACCTAGATGTCATGGCTTAAACCAAAACTTATCAATATGGCATTAACCATTTCCTTCAAGGTACGGTTCTTCCTTTCGGCAATACCGTTCTGTTAAGGTGAATAGGGAGTAGTGAACTCATGTTTGATTCCATGTTTTGCACATATATCTGTAAATGGAGACACATATTCACCTCCTCTATCACTTCGTACAACCTTGATTTTCTTATTCAGTTGATTCTCAACTTCTGTTTTGTATAGAACAAACTTGTCTATAGCTTCATCTTTACTTTTTAACAAGTAAACGTAGCAATACTTTGTACAATCATCAATAAACGTGATAAAATACTTGTTGCCACCTTTTGTGAGTAGTAATTTCAAATCACATATGTCAGTGTGTATCATATCAAAAGGTTCGGTTTTTCGTTCAACCGATTTGAAAGACGATCTTGTAAGTTTTGCTTCAACACAAGTTTCACATTTGTATTTTTAACCAAAATAGAAATTAGGTATGCAATTAAATTTAATCAAACAACGCATTGAATTAAAATTTACATGTCCAAGACGGCCATGCCACACATTAGATGACTCAATCAAGTAAGTAGAAGAATTTATTTTATTGATATCATTCTGAACAACCATTACATTGAGCTTAAACATACCATTCATGGCATACTCCCTACCAACATACATTTGATTATTAGAAAGAACAAACATATCAGACTCTAAAACAAGACGAAAACCAAAATTGTTTAACAGCCAACCAGACACAAGATTCTCGCGAATCTCTGGAACATACAAGACATTAGTCAACTTGAGCTCTTTCTCGGATGTCATCTTCAAGATTACATCTCCTCTGCCCTTGATATTAGCAGTTTCAGAGTTGCCCATGTACAACTTCTCTCCATTGTCAACCGCTCTGAAAGAGTGAAACATACTCTTATCAGCACACACATGACGGGTAGCCCCAATATCAAACCACCATTCTTTGTTGTTGGAACCCACCAGGTTAACTTCAAAGATCATGGCAATGACGTCAGACACCATAGCAATCATGTCCACATCTTCATTCACTGTATTAGTCTGGCGTGGAGTTACCCGCTTTAGCATCTTACAGTTAGCAGCACGGTGACCCGGCTGGTCACAACTGAAACATACCCCTTGGAACTTCTGTTTCATAATTGCAGCTTTAGGAGCAAGGTACTCAGACTTTCCTTTAATCTTCTTGTCATTCTTTCCTTTTACTTTGCCTTTACCTTTGACATTGGACTTTGAAGATGACGAAGCAAGCTCAACCATATTTGCCTTGGCAGAATCAGGTGTATAAGTGTTTTTCTGAGCCAACTCGTTGTCCTCTTTAATACGAAGACGAACAACTAAGTCTTCAACACTCATCTCCTATCACTTATGCTTCAGGCAGTTCTTAAATTCTACCCAGCTTGGAGGTAACTTTTCAATAATAGCAGCAACTTGAAAAGTTTCACTCAAGGTCATTCCCTCAGCATGAATGTCGTGTAGCAAAACCTGCAGATCTTGAACCTGACTCATCACATTATTTGAATCAACCATCTTGTAATCCAAAAAATGAGCTACCACAAACTTCTTTGTACAAGCATCCTCAGTTTTGTACTTGTGCTCCAATGACTTCCATAATTCTTTGGCAGTATTGGTCTTGCAGTACACGTTGTACAAAGAGTCCACAAAACCATTCAGAAAATAGTTGTGACACAAGAAGTCTGAATGTTTCCATGCTTCCATGGCTTGGACAACCTGTTGATTAGAGGATTGACCTTCTCTAGGAGGTTCCACATAAGGTGGATTCTCTTTTAAGAACTGCAGAAGGTTCAAAGTAGTGAGATAGAAGAACATCTTCTGTTGCCACCTCTTAAAATTCTACCTTTTGAATTTCTCTGGTTTCTTAGCATGATTAGCAACCGTGTTAGTAACTGGTGCACCAGTTACATTCAAAGGAGTAACGTCAATTGTCATCCTGAAAGATCAACAAACGCAAACAGTTAAATCAACTGTTATAAAATCGGTATCTAAGAAATTCAATCGTGATTTCTTTTAACTTTTACCGAATCTGCTTCAAAGAAACTCAATTTTGGTTTCAATGAATCCAGATTTCATTAAACCAAATAAATGACCAAATTAAATAGACCAGTTTAATAGAAACTCAATCTTGGTTTAAATATAAAGTGATAAAATTAATTGCTTATAAAATCGTTTTAGATCTGTACACCAAAATTTTAAATTAAAATCCTGTTTAAAAACTAATTTTCCAATGAAACATAATTCTGGTTTTGACAGAAAAACAGTTTGCATGTGAAATCTGTTAATTAGTAATAATCCGATTTTATGAAAAGTGTTTTAAATTATGTGTAACAGAATCTGTTTTAAGAATTTAGGAAACGATGAACACCTTTATTAAAATAAAATCAGATTAGAATAATTTAATTAATAGAAAATAAATGATAGAAAATTATATAGTAGACATAATGGGGTAGAAGTAGAAGACAGACACTATAAACGGTAACTAAATTAAAGCACTAAAGGTCTAGGGACGAGGCTCGTATTTAACACGATTCCCTTATAACAGATTCGTCATATGTTTTCCAGGATACAACGGCCAAAGCTGATGTACAACCGAAACTGACAAAATTTCCTAAAAGATCACGGAAGCGATGCGTGTTTCTGATCAATAGACTGCTGGAATTCGTTTGGTATGAGTTGCGTTTTTTCTGGATATCAAAACCGAATGAGAAATGGGTTCTATTTATACTAAAAGTCTATCTTGTTCACCAAACAAGATATTATGTGCAATATAAACTGAAATCAATTATAAAATTAAATGGACACAAAATCTGGAAACTGTTAATAAGGAAACGAAATTTGCTAGCAAAAAGATTAGCGCATAGGCGAACTTTCGGAGCTGCATTCTTGTCCGTAGGTCGCGCGGGCTCGCATGAGTTCAGAAGCTTCGAACCCATTTTGGCTTAGAAAATCCGAAATCTACAAACCCCCTGCGCGCACACACATAAGTGTTGGAGTAAAACAAACTAAAATATTTTAATAGCTAATACCAAGACATCCATATAAACAACTTCCCATTTCTATTTCTAGGCGATGTGGGATGCACCATTTTTGACAAATTTTGTGTTCCACGTGCCTCAGTTTGAGACACGATATCTCATTCATACCAATTCTATTTTGACATATTTTAGCTTGTTGCGAAGCTCTCGTTAAAAAAACGCAAAACTACCAAGAAATATAAATATATATAACATACACATATATTAAATTTTGTCCAAAATTTTCAAAAACTTACTTTGCAAAACCATTTTTCCAACAAGACCCAAATAACATACAACATAGTCAACACAACTCCTCGCCAAACTAATAATTGGTCGCTAAGTATTTGCGATTTAAATACTAGGTTGGTTGGGGGGTCAACCGACCCATTAGCATTGACCTAAACAAACTATTGCGAAGCTATCACGAACAATAATTGGTAAAAACAAGGCAGTAATAAGTTGTTGTTTTTTTTTTCTTCAAATTTTAGCCCTAATTTAATATGAATTTTGTTCTTCCCCTTTTCTTTTCTCCGATCCATTTCCGACTGTTTATCATTGAACCAACCCGTACAAGTGATTATTGTTCAATTCAAACCCCATTATCTCATCATTCCTAAGGTTGATAATATAGTTGACTGTGATTTTATTAAGATTTCAAATAACAAATCATTTAATTCCTTTGATTTTGTGATGACTTAGTTAATTTTTGTAACCTTTATTTTTGTTCCTCTAGTAATTAGTGAGGTTGACGTATTTCACGCTAGTGTTACATCCGTTGTAGTGGCTTTATGAAATTTCTGATTGAAGTATTTTCAAATCGAGTTATGCTCGAACAGGCACAAAATTTTGTATTCAAGCAATTTTTCTTGATGAAAGAATTCAAGTTTTTAGATGTTCTGATACATGAGTTGCTTCTCCGTAAGGTATGTAAGCAACCAATACCATATTCTGAAGTACATTTTTTCCTTAGTTGCAAGGTATGTAGATTTGGGCGTGACGAGTTTTGCCTAATTATCGGGCTAAATTAATAAAAAAAAACACCATATGATGATAAAATTAAAGCCCATTGTCAAGACGATTCTTTCCTTGTTGAATTTTTTTAACAGTAAATATCTAATTAAGCTAGAATAATTGTTTTACCAGTCTAATCGTTGATGTTCAGATAAAGATACTTTGTACAAACCCAGTGGTGCATTTTTGTTGAGGTGTTTGGCTTGGTAAACCAAATAATGTTCATGTTAGCAATGAAACATTAAAATGGTGAATGACATGGGATTCTTTGAGTCATTCCCATGGGGGTAAGAGTGCATTGAATCGGTTTATTAAGTCATGTCAACTAAACACGAGTAAATATAAAAGTGTTCATAAAGAGAAGAAGTTGTGTGTGAAGAAGAAACAAAAGTTAAGTGGAGGATGTAAAAGTGTTATTGAGTATGAAGATGAATTAGCCGGGGGGAAGAATTGTTGTTAGACAAAGCAAAGAAAAGGCAAACTAGCAATCCACAACTCAATGCCAAATACAAGTTGATTGGTTAGGTGAGATCCTATCCATCTCAACATCAAAGTTTCTTTAAAAGACTCACATGGTACGTTATTTGGGATATCGTCTGGAACATTGATGATTGAGGTATTCTTTTCGAAAAGGAGATCACTTGTCACCTCTTGTGACAATGTATCGGGGACATCAACATGAACCTCGAGGTTTGTTACATGTTGCTCATCAACATGAATCTCAACCGGCACACTCTGTCTCTCAAAGACTAGCAAGTGTTCTTGATTTTGGGAACCTGTGTTATTTGGGAACCTGTGTTATTAGCTTGCGAACTCTGGAAATATTGCAACCTGGTGAACCAAGGTTAGGTACGTCACGTGAAGAGTCATCGTTAAGGTCAAGACCGACAAGTTTTTCCCCTACACCTTCTTTGGGAATATCTTTGAGCGACCGTGTAACACAAAAAGGAATACCTTCACGAGAATATTTCAAAATGAAGGTTTTTATTTTCATCACCATCGATCAACAGTTGGAAACCAAGGCGCTGCTGCTTTATACTTGACATCCAATTTAAAAGAATCAAACTCTTTGAAGACTTGTGGTTTTTTGTGAAGGTTATCAGTTAGTCGCATAAGTGTCACATCCTTGGGAATAACGATCATCGATCCCTACGAATTCTTTATCATCCCATTCCCAATCTTCGTTGTAAGCAATACAAATTCAAACGTTGTTTATGATTAAAAAAAAATAATATACTCCCTCCGTCCCAAAATTATAGTCCTCTTTGGTTTTTTTCGGTCTTTCTTTCATAACTTTGACCTTACGTAATTTTGTTTGTGTTATATAACACTTGATTCAAAATATATGAATGGATTGAGTTTTAAATGTATTTTTATTGGTATAATTTTCATCAACTATTGTATAACACAAACAAAAATATTTAATCAAAGTTGTAAGTGACGAAAAAGTCAAAATTATAATTGTATATTAATTAGAAAAGCTATATATCCAATAAAGAACTACAATAACAAGATATATGCATTGTAGACAAGCAATTTATGTATTGAATAACAATCGTAATATATCGTAACAACTTCGCAATCTAATGTAAACTGGAAACTTATGAAGAAAACAAAAATGAAACAAAAATAATAAATGAATAAACACTTACCCGTCATCACAATATTATTATTTCCATCGTGAAATGTTCAGTTGTAGAATGTTAAAGTTGAATAGCGATTGGAAAAAATGAAAGGGAGAACAAAGGATACTGAAGTTCAACAAAAATGATAAAATGATTAGGGATGAGATTTTACCTCGAAAAGATGAAAATTGGAATGAAAATGATTTCGTAATGTGTCGCGGGTGGCAAGATCATGTTTCGTATCTTTAGTCGCATGATTCAATTGGAAATAGAAATCACGAAAATTGGTACAAAAGTACGGTGTCAAAATAGTAATTTCGGAATATTGAGAAAATAATTTCGGAATATTGAGAAAATAATCATAGTTTTAGTAATATGGCATCAAATTGAGTCAAGTTAAAAATAAGTGTCATTTTAGATGTCAATTTTGCAAATTTTCCTTTATTTATTTATTTCTTTTTCCGTTCAATTCTAGTTCTGAATTGGGCTAAGTTGGTTCAACTCCTTGGCCCTTAAGTAATTAAACTTTCGTCTTCTAATTCATGCATGAAAGTTCATTTCTGTTTTCCCACAACCACAACACACGCGTTTTATTGTGGACACTGTTTTCTACTAACTTTAAGCTGATAATAATTAATCAAAGACATTGTGAACTTATATATCTTGTTATAATTTCCAAATAAATGTAAGCCAACTACTTCATTATATGTAATTGACCAGTAACTAAACCATTTATTTGATCATATATCGAGTTTTATATAACATGGCAACCAAAGTATAGCAAAGGTGAAACTTGTTCATTGTTTAGTGAGATTTTTCGACTATATGTATGTTTTGTCAACTAGCTGAAACTGGAATTCAAACTAGGTAAAACTGAAGCTTATTTTTCTTATGAGTTATTCGAAGTAATATTTGAGTTTCCGAGCTTTTTTTTTTTCCAGTTACATTTTGTATGATTGTTAAATTTACGAGTGTATTTGAAATTTCACAAAGTAGATAAGTTTCATGAAAGGAACCCTTGAACCAATCTTTTTTTCCTAATCCATTTTATTGCAAATCTTTACGTCATTCGTCTAATCGTCTTGGCCACTTGGTATCATCCTGTTGGCCAGCTGTCAGAGGGGCCTCATATTTTCACTGAACGAAGCCAAGTCAAACACTTCACGCATTTTAGATGAAATTATTTCTTCCCTTAAATGATCACTAATTATGTTAAGGCATTCTCCTAAAATATGTAGAATAATACACATGTTCTAATTGTAATAATTTGTCTACAATAGATTATGTAAATATAACAACCTCGTTAAGTACCAAAGGTTGCATGGCCTGGCTATCGGATGTTAACCTGAATAAGCTTACTCGTGTTGGGTTCTATCGGTTGAAAAACATTATATAGGTTAACCCCATTAACCCGAACTTTTGTTTGTGTAGGTTTCGGGTTAACCCAAATTACCTATATAGGAATTTTTTATTTTTTTTTCTTTCACATATGTTTCTTTCTTACCAATTAAGGTCGGGTACGTACAAGATTTTCTTTCTCCAAAACCCGAAACCCTTATGACCTAGCTAGCGGTATCCCATATTGTATGAGAATACTCCTCGACCAACAAGTTGCGAGTTAAAATCTTGCTTAAGACATTTAAAATAAATTTGTGATGTATATATATTGTGAATATAGCTAGTTGTTTGTCATAAAAATTTAATAAAGATAATTTGTTAGTGACAAAACCAGTGTTTTAAAAACTGGTTTTCTAATCGACTTGTTTTCAGTGAGCAACCAGTTTTCGGTTTGAACTGCCGGATTCAGGCTTAAAAAATTGCTTGTAATTATGTAATTTAAAGTTATTTTATCAAACAGATTATGTCATTTCTGATCTCTCTTATTTCCTCCGAAGCAACAAGACTAGATATTTACAAGACAATGAAATCTCCATCAACCAAGACCCCATGTTTTTTCAACCACTTCATTTTCCAATTAAGTCACATCCCCCAAGTGGTCTTTCATTCAAATGTCCATTACTATAATTATCATGCATCCATTCCTATATAAACCCTATATGTCATATAACTTCATAATCACGACCACAAAAACAAAACATGGCTCAAAAGTTTCTAGTTATCTTAATGATGGCTACTTTTCTTATGGTTGATGCAAAGGCACAAACAACCAATGGAAACTTCAATCAATATTTTGACATCACATGGGGCGATGGACGAGGAAAAATACTAGACAACGGCGAATTGCTCACGTTATCACTAGATAAGACTTCTGGATCAGGGTTTCAGTCGAAAAACCAATATTTGTTTGCAAATATTGATATGTAGTTAAAGCTCGTCCCTGGAAATTCTGCTGGCACTGTTACCTCATTTTATGTACGTTACGTTTCTTATCTATAACTTCTTAAGTAAACGTAGAATTGTAAGTAATTGTTAATGAAAGTAAACTGTTTACAGATGTCTTCTCAAGGGTCGACTCATGATGAGATCGACTTTGAATTTCTTGGTAATCTTAGTGGAGATCCTTATATACTTCACACTAATGTGTACGTTCAAGGTGTAGGTAATAAAGAGCAACAATTTTATCTTTGGTTTGATCCCACTATGGATTTTCACACTTACTCTATTTTATGGAATCCCGAAACTATCATGTACGTACGTCCCTCTATCTTTGGTTTGATGCTCTTGTTTCACTAAAGAAATGTCATTGAACTTATTTCTTACTACCATTGCAGCTATTTTGTTGATGGAACTCCCATAAGGCAATTCAAGAATTTGGAATCATACAACGTCCCTTTTCCAAATAAACAACCTATGTGGATCTACTCTAGTCTTTGGGACGCCGAGGATTGGGCTACAAGAGGTGGTCTTGTTAAGACCGACTGGACCCAAGCTCCCTTCACCGCATCCTATACGGATTTCGCAGCACAAGTGTGCAATCAATCTTCTTCATGTTCTGGTGAATCATGGATGACAGAAGCATTGGATAGCTCTAGTATAGAAAAAATGAAATTGGTGCAACAAAAGTACATGATTTACAACTATTGCACGGATACTAAGCGATTTCCTCAAGGGTTCCCTCCTGAATGCAAATACACATGAAGAAGCTGATAAAATGACCGAAAACAAAAGAATGTCTATACGGGTGACATATATACACGTTAACATGGTTTAGATTATACTTCAACATGGTTTAGATTATACTTCGTATAAGATAGTAATACTTGTTTGTCACAAACTCACAACATTTATGTTTGGTGTAAAAGGGAATAGATAAGCGTTTAAAAATTTGTTAGATGATAACATTTTTTTGATACAGAGACCACATAAGGAAGTATTTGTGCATACAAGTCAATATTATCAATGTTACATACACTACAAGAAAAAGTAGCTTTAGTGACGAGAATTCAGTGACGAGAAATTGTTTTGGTCACTATTTAGATGAAAATAGTGACGATATAATTTTTCGTCATTATTTTTGGTCATCGATAAAAAGTCAGTGACGAAACTTATAAATCGTCACTAGTTAGTCACCAAATTTCATGAATAGTGACGAGAAATTTCGTCATTAAGTATTAGTGACGAAATTTTGGTCACTATTTCACATATTGCTAATTCTATAAAAGGGTTAAGAACAAGGGCATTTAGATATGTACTTATTAAAACTTGCATATTCGTATATTAATCCAAAAATCGTAAATACTATCAAACATTACGGATAAAAAACTTGTATTATAGAGAAATTTGCAAAATTGCAAATATTTAACTTTCTTGTATGTATTCTCCTCTAAACATATTATTTGAAACAAATGTTATAAAAACTGGGTTTTTAAATCGACCTGGTTAAGTCATCGGGTTACCGGTTAGACCACCAACTCAACCCTGTTTTGTTTAAAAAAATTATTTTTTTCAAGCGGTTCGACCACCGGTTTTCTATAAAAAAGATGAAAAAAACTAAACCCGATCTACCTGGGTAACTTAAAACCCGAGGGGAATAACTGGTTAACCTGTTTCTAAAAACTAAGTTATTTTTTACCCGTCACATATTATATTTTACTGATATGTAAAAAAAAAAAAAAACCTATAATAAATATCAAACATGTATATTGAATAAACAGTAGTAACACGTATATTATCAAAATTTTCTTTTATAACGAGTCATTCACAAATATCTCACCATCATCATCACCGCATCTCCATCACCATCTTCGTTTCGTTACCATCACCATTGCACCGCCATCATCACCGTCGTATCACCGTCACCATCACCAGCGTCGCGACGTCGAGATCACCGTAAACACTTCACCATCGCCGTCGTCACACCGTCACATTCACATTCACCACCGTCGTCTCCGATTCAGAGACATCTGTAAGGTTAATTTCTGATTTTAACATCATCTTGAAGATCACTAGTGAAATCTATGTACAAACTCTTGATTTGTTGATTGAGTGCTAATATTAGGGTTTTTAAATCTAATTATTATATTGATGTAGGTATGTTTGGCAATGAGCTTTTAAGAGTGTCTAGAAACGTTTACTTTAGGGTTTAACATTTAGCGTTTAGAATTGCTAGTTTACTTTTTTTCATTTTCAGCATGAACACAAAGTGTTTGTTAAAATGCTTCAATGAAAACTAAGTCGGAATAGGGCTGGTTATAGGTGCAATTAGGTCCGAGTTTTTTAACATCGTCGTTAAGTGCTAGTTATGGTGTATCAGGTAGTGGTAGAGGGGTGCGGTTAGGCTGTGGTATTGGAGGCCTTGGTTCAAGCTATAGTGGCCTGGTAAATGGTGGAGAGGCAGGGTTAGGTGTGGTTTAATGATCCTGGTGCAAGATATGGTGGAAGGGGTAATGGTGGTGGGGTTGGGTTAGGCTCTAGTTTGGGGCCTTTGGGCCGGAGGTCACGCTATGGCTTGTCGCCACGATCTGTGAGAAAGAGTTATGTAAGTGCTCACTATAGTTCGTCGTCTAGTTCTGCCGACCAAACCCAACTGCAGCAGAGAAAGTATCAAGGGGTTCATAAGTTATAAATGAGGTATTTTCTAGCTCTAACTTTCTCATTGTACATGTGTATTCATTTACATACATTAGTACTGCATACACGTGCCTCGATGTGAGGTGTTATTGTTATGACATTTAGTTATTTTAGCATAAGCCCAAAATCAAATAAGCCATAAGCCGGCTATATAAGCCGAAACAAACACCCCTAAGGTATTGTTTAAGGATCAATGTATAGATAGCTTTAACGATGTTTAGTATGTTTGAATTAATGATGATTTTAGTGTATAATCTAGACACACATTGTAATATTACATTTACTATAAGTTCCTAATGATACTCATTTGTTGTTAAATGTTAACCAATGAGCCACTGTAGCATGCTTTTTAGTTTTCGTAAATGAAATCACTGTCTTATTGGCTTATTGCATGCTCTAGTGATCTGTTGTTAGGGATCTGTTTAGTAAATCACATGTTTTAAGTGAGCTCGAGTCATTATAATAATATGGTACTATTCTTTAACGAATTAAAGTGAGACTAAGTCATTAAGTTAATCTTTTAGTTTAAACAGGTCATAATATAGCGAAGTGATTCAGTTCTACACGGATAAGTCGATGACATTTCTTTACAATTTACTTAGTAGATCATGTTTGAGTTAAGTTGGGATGACTTGATAATATCCTATTTTCTGATAAATTTTCAGGGCGTAATGTGGTGATTGAACGAAATTATGGAGCACCAAAAGTAAAGAAAGACGATGTGAACTGTTGCAAAAACCTCAACGCTTAAAGATGAAGTAAAGATTGCTTGTGCAAGTCTTGTGAATTCACAGGTTGCAAATGCCACAAATGTGGGCTGGTGATGGTAATATTCAATCCATGATGTATTTTTAACTGTTCTAATTATATGTTGTAACAAATTTTTTAACGGGCTATGATCACTTTTGCATCCAAACTCCCCAAAGTTTGTTTGTTATTATTTTTTTTCAAGTTTTGTGCAGTGAGTTAATAGTTATTAACTTATTCTTCTTTATGTTGTACAGATTAAGAGTTTGGTTCTACATGGCTAAAGGTTATAGCGAAATGGTACTTCCTTAGATGTTCCTGGTTAATGCATAAACTAAATCTTGCTTTCCTAAGTAAAGAGTCGATAGTTTATATATATACTTGTACTAATAAAAGAGTTATTGGTGAGCAACTAGCCACTGCTATTTACTGTAGAGATTTATCAAATATTTCTGCCATGTGAAATGTTTGATTGATACATGCTTGTCATGTTTCTTTTCAATAAATGCTTCTGGACTGCTTTTAATTGCTTTATAGTTTCTGTTTCACAATGTTATCGTATTCTTTAACTTTTCAACCATTTTTTATATTCCCATCTTTTTTCTGTTCTCAATATTGGGATTTCGCTCATATGCTCATGCTTCTATTGAAAAGAATGGCAATACTGACTGGGATAATAAAGACGAACTTGAAGTCCAGAATGTAACCCTAACATCTTGCGCGGTAATTGTTTTTCTAGGTTGATAATTAATTTGCCTGTTACGTAATTGTTTTATATGGTGATACAAGTAATAGGGATTAATCCTTGTTAGTGCATGAATTGGGTGCTTGTGCAATAGTCTTTACACATCTGATATATTCATAGGGTTGGTTGCAGGTATTTGCAGAGGGAATGTATGGTGCCACCTTGACGTCTCTATCTTCTGCTGGGATCTACATTCCCAGCTCCTGTAACTCGTATCAACTGTGAGTCACTAATACCTTAGGATATGTCTAGGATAGCTTATTAGTTATTCATTTGGCCTGTTTAGCATTGCTTATTTAATTTTGGTTGGGTGGATTTACAAATCTCGAAATGCATGATGTATAGTGGCTGTTTTGGATTTCTTATTGAAGCAGGATCACTTAAGGTAACTATCTTCTCCAGTCAATAACACATCATTATCTTATGCATGATCCAGGGTTGGTAACGGAACAACCACCTCAAGGCCTTGAACCTGAAACCCATCACCTTAACACCCTCACTCAAGTCATCGGCAGGTAGTAACTTACTATTTACTGTAACCTTAAATTATGTTTTATGTAATTTCATTAAATCAAACATTAGTTAGACATCATATATGTAGGAGCTTGCCTTTTTTTTTATGTATAGAAATAGTTGATGATCAAGGGTTTTTAAGGAGTGTTTGTTTCGGCTTATATAACGGGCTCACGGCTTATTTGGTTTTCGGCTTATGTAAGCTTATTATGAGATTATAAGCTTATATAAGCCACAAAAAGTGAGCTTATGAAACATTAGCCGAAAGCCAAATAAGTTATAAGCCCGGTTAAATGCCATACTGAAATTGGTTTGAATATTAAAATGTTTATTTGTAGTGAGGAGGCTGCAAAAGGGGTTTTGCTCTACATTTACAAGCATGCTGCTTGTGGGTTTTCCGCCAAGCTTACTCCTGATCAAGTCGAACTAATTTCCAGTACGTTTTCGTCTCTCTATATCTTTATACAGGAGTAATTGCATTTGAAGTCTAAGGTTATATAATCAATACTCGTTTTAGTTATATTATCATATGGCCTTTAGGATTGTTTATTCTTGCAAAACGTTGGTAACCTGACTTGTTATATCATATGTGGTTGAAGTTTTCTTCTTGATTAAATATATACATATTGCGAATTTGTGATCCCTGATAAAAGTTGTTTTGATGATAATAAGTCCCAAATATGAGATTTAAAGAAGCAATATGTATCGTGTGAAGTTGGATGCCACTTTGTTTCGATTAAATAGATACATGTAAATGAGAATATGTCTTGGCCCTTGGGTGTGGCATTTAAGTGTATGGTCAACTGTTTAGTTTAGAAAACTGTAAAGTATCTGCCAATGTTGACCGTTTGGGCTTGCTAGGGCTAATGATTTAACTAGGATGGTAAAGAGACATTTAAGATAAATACGGTGTTCCGACTATAGTCAAACTTTTCGTCCTGAAAGTAAGATGTGTAAAGTCATGATAGACATCAGAATGCAACATAATTTTAGTGACCTAAGTAACCTCAGTCAAATATTTGGTACAGTTGTTGGGTTGATTGGTCCCAGAGTTCATCATGCATTGATGCTTGATTGATTGTCACTTGCTAGCATGCTTAGTGGTTCCCACTTTTAATGTTCTTGTTGCTCCTTGAAGGTTGGCATGTTTGTTTTATAGTGTTTGATGTGTTGTGCTTCGGCGTGATGTCTAGCATTATTTAGAGGCGTGCAGAAAATCAAATTGTAACCATGTTTAAGAGTTATATTGGGATACAATGGCAATTAGGCTGAAAGATTAGAGGTAGCAAATGTGCAGGCTGGGCAATGAAGTAATCCATACTATTCTGAACTACTACTCGAGATGGGTTGGACCCGGGTTGACCTACAAACACTTTTTTATACATTTCTAAAAAATTTATAAAAAATTAACGCCTTTGTAGTATTCCAAAAGTTATATAATTACAATAATAACTACAATTTTGTGATAGAAGTAAGTTAGGAGGATATATGCATTAGATGATTAGAATACACTTTGGGTGACTGTCAACCAATTTAGCGTGTCCGACCCACTTCTTAGCTAATTTTATTTAACCCATTTGGGAAATGACAGAATTCAAATAGACCCATTCACTAAGTAAATGCACCTGTGTAATAGATGAATCTTTAGGAAGTATATGATAAATTAGGTGATGTTATTGAACTTTCAGATTCTTAACAGCTCACCAGCATAAGTTCAACGGATTTTATTTTTAATGTTCGTCGACGGTGCTACACCATTGTTGTTACTGACATGTGTTATTTAACTTATGTTCAGTCCATATATGCTAATGAAGCTAAACAATACTTAAAGTGAAGTTTGACGTGTGATATTTGGAGACTCAAAAATATTCATTCGGAATGATTTCCAGATTTTTGCCTTTCCAGTGTCCATTATTTCAGTTGATTTGTATGAAAAGTTTTTCTCAATTGAACTGTGAAAGTTAACAATTTTTTGTTTTGGCAGAACAACCGGGTGTTCTTCAAGTTGTGAAGAGCGGGACTTCCCAACTACATTCAGGACCTGCACAGACTCGCAACTTGTAAATTTGAGACCAGCTAAAGCAACTACCAGCGCCGTTCGTTTGAAAAGAAGCAAAGAAATCGAGTTTTAGGACTGAAGATTTTCATTGATTGATTTATGGGTCTCATTATAAACCAAATAGATTTTAATATTTTGGTTAGCTACTTCTGCCTCCAACATGATAGGTTATGGGTTGTGTTTGTGTTGAATTTCGACCACGCAGTTGGCTTTTGTGAGCGAAGTTAATATGTTAAGTTTGCTTTGCTACAAATATTCAGATTTTAGTTCATTTGTATATTGAAAATTGGTACAGTTTTTTGCATTGCTACAGATGTTTAGATTTTAGTTCATTTGTATATTGAAAATTGGTACATATTTTTTTTTGGTTATATGCTCATTTTAGTGACCACCTATTTGGTCTCTAACACTCAGCAATCTGTGACGACTTTTTGGTCACCAATAGCAGAAAACAGTGACGACTTTTTCGTCACCATGATAACTGTGATGATTTTTTTCGTCACTAACAGGGTCAAATGGTGACCACTTGTCTGGTCACAGATTAGTGACGACGTAAAGTTTAGTCTCAAATGGAATTTGTGACGGAGCTTTAGTGACGACTGGTGACGACTCGAATTTGGTCACCAAACAGATTTGTGACGACCTTTTGCACTGTTAGTGACCAAACTCTTTTGGTCACTAAAGGCCGATTTTCTTGTAGTATATAGTATAGATATGTTTATAGATAGTATCTTAATATGTAGATTAGTATCTTAATATGTAGATTATCTTATTTTTTATGTGCACAAAACGTGATCAAACATACATGATGTTGATAACTTTTGTTACTCGTAACAGGTGTGGCTTGATTGTCTTTTCGTCATTTAAGTTTGCCATGCTTAGTTTGAGAGGTCTAGTAAAGAATGCAAAAATAGTGAGTGTGTGGAAAGTGAGTGAGTGTGTGGTTGTGATGTATGGTGCAAGTTGAACGTTGTCTATTAAAGACAGTGTAATCGGCATATAACAAAGAGATTACGTTAGTTTTTGTAAATGTGAAGGAGCTGTAACAAGAGTGCAAAAACACTTGTGATGACAGTGTAAATACTATTGTGATTTCTTGAAGTATTTGACGACCCTTTGTGTAGTAATATAGTTAACCGAGCATCAACCAAACAAGAAAACAACAATGATGTAGATGTGATCAAACTTCAATTGCTAAATGAAGCCACTTATATTAACATAATCACATCATACTATCCAAGAGTGTGACACACTTATAACTAAAATTACATATAACTTGGCATTGACATATATGTCAACTTAAAAATCTACACTTTGAATTCTTTGGAGCCTCTTAACTGGAGATGGTTGTCTCTGTTGGAATTATATAACATGACATTCAAATAAATAACCACAAAACATCAAAGTAATCATCCGGAAGCGTATAGGATTTATTGATGAACAATTAATTATCATAAAAGAATATGCGTACCTTTTCTTGATTCTAGCCGAACAAGAATCAAATCCACAAACTAGCAACGGATGAACCCTAATTTGATTTAGTTAGGATTATATGAATTACCCCTTACCGTTTTGTAATTCAATCCAAGATAATAACAAAAGTATGTTATTACTATGTTCTTGTACGCACGTACTAAACCGAATTAAAGTAATGCTAGTTTTTATCAAACAAATAACTTAGTTTGTGGAAAAAGAGTGGATCGATCCCTTAGGGGTGTCGACCGGTTTTGAGAGCAAAGAAAACACACACAAACAATTTAGGGTTTAGCAATGAGCAAAAGAGATGGAAAAATAAAACCCCTAGCCTTGTTTATATACTCAACTAAACTTGGTGAACAAGTTGGTTTTTCTTTCCTTGTTTCTCTCCTTGGCCGATCGGTTTGGACTCCCCAAAGGGATTCTGGAACCTTCCCAAACTTTGCAATCTAGTCCTTTTCCAAATACCTTTAACGCCCGTTAATCCATTACATTAATTACTTAACGTCCGTTAGTTATTTCATTTAATAAATAAATAAATATAACATTTATATTTAATTATTAACTTTAAATTCTCATACGTAAAGTGTGCAATCCCATAGTCTCGAGTTCGATCCTAACTCACATCTACTAATATATATCCATAAAACTAACAGCTCCCACTTGGATATATCTTAATAGAGTGATCACATTCGGTTAGCGTCTAGCAACACTTCGATGCCTCTAGTACAACTCGAGCAAGGCTCCTGGAAAACCTTTTAATGATTTCTCATTATTATTATCCTTTTGTTTCTAATACCACGTTAAATAAAGATATGGAATTAAGTCATTCTTTATATAACTATTCTGTTTCTCGTTGTAAGTGATTGACCAAGATTAACGAATCATCTAAACATATTTAGGGGAGATTTGGGTGCGGCCGCACAAACATCTTGTCAACCCTACGCGGGGCCCAGCAGTATTAAACTCCAAATAAATTTGAAGGAACAAATTCTATCTTGACTACAAGAATAACCCACAAACTTTGTAACATTTCTGAAAACAACTCTTATGACTACCAATGCCATTACGTATAGCGTCAAGTTGTTCCACAGAAATGCACTACATTCATGACACTTATCTGGTATCTCAAGTCTGAGGATAACTATTCATAATTTACTTATAACAATATCCACAAAGTAAATTATGTAGTTGGGATAAGTCCTATATTCAATTCATTGAATATCATCCGAAATTGGTATGCATTCTCATCAATATACTTTCAAGTATATTCTACCACATCTCTCAGATTTGTCTTAATTTAATGATACTCCCATATCATTAATCAACAACGGACATTTAGAATAACTTAGTTACTCACGGATTAAACATGCAAATATAGGACAACAATATTATAAATGAAAATAAACATAATCCAAACTTTATTTCATTAAAATAATAAATGTTTTACAATATCCTTTATCCAAATACTAATCACAGTTATGCATGAAACTTTTAGCTAAACGAAGTCCAATTCAATTGGCAAGTCCTACAAGTTTGTCTTTAGCTAAAGCCTTAGTGAACGGATCAGCTAAGTTATCATCTGCAGTGAACTTTCAGTAGATTTATTTCACCTTCACGGACTTGTTCCCGAACATAGTAATACTTCCGTAGAAAATTTTCTCGTGCCCTTCATGACTCCTGTGTTCATTGGCAAATATGATTGCAGCAGAATTGTCACAATACATATCAATAGGTGATTCAATTGAAGGCATAACACCAAGCCCTGAAATGAATTTCCTAATCCAAACAGCCTCCATTGCAGCTTCGAAGGCTATGTATTCGGCTTCGTCGTAGACATCGCAATCGTACTCGCTTCTTGCTCTTCCAGTAACTGCTCCTTTATTGATGACAAAGACATAACCCGTCCGAGACTTCGTATCATCTTTATCACACTGCCAGGACGCATCACAGTATCCTGTAACACCAAGTTCTACGTGGTCTGGATTTCCTTAATACACTAAAAACATATCTTTCGTATTCCTAAGATACTTCAGAATATGTTTAACAGCAATCCAATGAAGTTCACCCGGATTCTCGTTGATATCGACTGGTCATGTTTTGAGCGAACGCCACATCTGGCCTTGTGCATCTCACAGCATACATAATAGATCCTGCTAGCCGAAGCATAAGGAACTTTCTGCATGCGTGCCACCTCAGCAGGTGTTGAAGCACACATATCGCTACATAAGCCATGCTTTACTTCCATCGGCAAATATCCTTTCTTGGAATTTTGCATACTGAATCTCTTCAATATTTTATCAATGTAAGCGCTTTGACTTAAACCAATTAACCGCTTTGACATATCTCGGTAGATCTTGATTCCCAGAATGTATGCAGCTTCTCCTAAATCCTTCATGGAAAAACACTTCCCAAGATATGCCTTAACATTTTGCAAACTCGGAATGTCTTTTCCCATAATTAATATGTCATCGACATAAAGAATTAGGAAAATTACATCACTCCCACTAACTTTGTGATATATACATGGCTCATTAAGATTTTGAATAAATCCATACTTTTTGATTTCTTCATCAAATCTTTTATTCCATTGCCTTGATGCTTGCTTCAATCCATAAATGGACCTTTGAAGTTTGCATACACGGTTTGGAAATTGTGGATTCACGAACCTCTCAGGTTGCTTCATATAGATGTCTTCATCTAAGCGACCATTTAAGAAGGCAGTTTTGACATCCATTTGCCATATCTCATAGTCATAGTATGCCGATATAGCTATGAGAATTCTAATAGCTCTAATGTCCGATACAGGAGAAAAGGTCTCCTCGTAATCAATGCCATAAGTTTGAGTAAAACCTTGCGCAACTAGACGAGCTTTATAGACGTGTACATTGCCATCCATGTCAATCTTAATCTTATAGAGCCACTTACTTCCAACCACCGCGGGCGCTTTTGGGAGGTAAGTCAACTCTCTACCTGCATTTATTTTCTTCATGGATTGCATTTCCCATTCATTGCAACTCCGCCATTTTTCCTTATCACGACTTGCCATGGCAGCTTTATAACTAGTAGGCTCTCCAAGATCTCCTAACATAGTTTCCTCAACCTCTACGGTAAGACATAGACGTTTCAAAAAGGCGCGTATTCCTTACGGATCTACTGAACGGGAATCACTTCAACTTCTCGTGGAGGACCTGGACTATCAAGTTCTACCTAAGTAATGCTAGTGTTTTCTCGAAGGTAATGCATCTTCTTGATCATCTTCCAAATCATAAACTCTCCCATCAATTCTTGAGATACTTAGATCTCTTTCAAGGAAATCTCCAAACCTCGGCAGCAACAATTACTTTATTTTCTACTGATAGTAAAAGTAGTAACCCATAGTTTCCTTAGGGTATCCTACCTAAGATACTTTAATGATCTTTGTTGGAGTTTCTTTATTCACAGTCACGCTAACATACTAACCCTGCACCTTTAAATAAGACAGGTTAGAGTTTTTACCATGCCATATTTCATATGGTGTCTTATCAACCTTCTAAGGGAACCATATTTAGAATGCAATGTACCTGATTCCAAAGCATAATCCCAAAAGGATAAAGGTATAATGGTAAGATTAAACATAGATCATATCATGTCCAACATGTACCATTTCTTCTCTCAAATACACCATTTTGTTGTATATATGGAGTAGTGAGATTCGACAATTCCATTCTCACTAAATAATCTTTAAACTCTGGCTTAGATACTCACCTCCCTATCGGATTGAAGAGCTTTAATCTTCTTTCCCAATTGCGCTCTACTTCAAATTTTGAAAACCTTAAATGTTTCAAACACCTCATGTTTATGCTTAAGTAAATAAACATAACCATAACGGCCGAAATCATTAGTGTTGTTAAGTAGCTAAAGCACCTCTCTTGACACATGTCTAAGGGTCCACACACATCAAGATGAATAAAACTAAGTAGATCGGGCCCTCTCCATATTGCTATGAAAAGGTTTTAGTCATCTTCCCGTGATATGCATGACTCACATTTATCAAATGATTCATCATTGATACTTTGAAAAAGCCCTTCTTGTTGCAAAATTTTATGCATGCGAGCCTTGCCTATATGAGCAAGTCTATAATGCCAAAGATAAGAAGAATTCAAGTCTAACTTTATCTTCTTGTTAATGCTAAACATTGAATTATTGTTATTGTTAGATTCATTGCTAGGGATTTGGAAAATCCAAAGAGTTAAAAGCCCGTCACCTCAAGTATAATGTAACGTAGAAAGCTCAGAATGTAGTTATTTAATGTTAAGTAGTATTTAGTTAAGTAACACCGTGGAGGACGGATCGGTCTTTACCTAATCGTATGCCTGATCCATACCGGCCGTGTATGCTTTTATGTATGTATTTATAAATACTCTCTACCTCCCAATGTAGAGAGTTGGAGCTCATAATAAGATTTTTCTTTCTCTCACTAAAGTTCCCTAAACCTCTAACTTTCTCTCTCTAAAACACATTATATGCCTATTTGATCTTATGGTTTAGTGTGTTTGTGAAATCCAATATATTACAAATGGTATCAGAGCCATGGTTTGATCATCTCTTACATATCTTTGGATTTCTTTTAATTTTTAGGTGGTTTTAGTTTGAAAAGTTTAGTGGTTTTGCATCATTTGGATCATTTCTAGTGTTAAAGTTTGAATCTTGGGTGTAGTTTTGTGTTTAGAATCATTGTATGTGCTTGGGTTTTGATTTAGTAACCTTGAATCATCGTGGTTTGGTTGTTTTTGGATTGAAAAGTGGTGTTTATGTGTTTTTTCTAGCTAGCCACTTAAGCCACCTGATAAGTTGTCTGGTAGCTTACTTGCTTTGTAATTGGTAGCGAAGCTGCGCTTGAAGTTCTTAGCTTAGTTGAGCTACGATTTGTCTATTGAGACAAGTTTCCACAAACAACATTAAGTGGATTCTCCACCACGAAGCAAAGGACTTGGGAAAGGTAGCGACTTGTACTTAAGTTTCTAGCAATGACTTAAGTGTTAGCGATTTGCGCTTAGCTTGAGTTGCTCTTAGCCACTTGACAACCAGTTTATTTGGATAAAGCCAAAAATATCTGCATTTCTTTCAAATTTTGCTAATTGAAACACTTGATTTTATTATTTGTTAATAAACTAAAATTTGTTGAATCACCCATATGACCAGTTTATATTAAAATAATAACCTAAATGACTATATTACCCCTCGCATATGGGTGAAGTCAAAACAAATTTTGAAAGTTTGTTGGTGAAGCTCCAACAAATTTTAAAGAATAATAGGGTAATATACTTATTTAAGTTATTATTTTAATATAAACTGGTCATATGGGTGAATTTTAAACAAATTTGAAAGTTCATAGTGAACTAAGGTAATAAAAAGTAAGTGTTTCAAGTCGGCAAAATTTAAGTACGCTTGTTATTTTATGGCTTTTTACCCTTTGGTGATAGCGAAGTTGTTATTTAGCGACTTGACAACTTAGCTTAATTTGGTGCGCCAGCTTAATTGTCACAAAATTTTGCTAGCGACTGGTGCTAGAGAGTTGTTATTTAGTGATTTGACCGTGTCTTAGCAACTTGTGCTTAGCTTACTTGGTTCAGCTTTTTCTTAGCTTAATTTGGTTGACTCGTCTGTAATAATGGTTTTTCTGATTTAGTAAAATCGCGGAAAGAATCTATTCCGGTTTAATCATAGAGTTATAAAATCCCGCTTAATTGCCGACATGTCTACCAACGCTCCTACAATCATCTCCATCGCTGTTCAGGATAAAACTTCAAAATGTTCGATACTCTCATCCACCCATGCTTGACAAAACAGACTACTCTAACTATTGGGCTCAACGAATCGACAGTACTGCCTTGGAAAGGAAAATGGAGTCAACATTCTCAAATCCATTGATGAAGAAGGACCGTCAGATAGGGTTGAGGCTACTAGAGACATAATTAATATAACAAGATGGAACAATGATCTATGGAATAGACGTACACCAAAAACGTATGATGAGCTCAATGATAAGGAGAAGAAGAGATTCGATGCGTAATATCGGGCTTCTAACATCATACTTCAAGGTCTTCCAAAAGATATCTACAAGCTTATCAATCACAACACCAAAGCAAAGGTCAGATGATAATGTCAAGATGCTTCTCTCAAGTTCTCAATTAACTGGAAGACAGAGAATCTCAATTATATGATGAATTTGAACACTTCAAGATGAAACCATATGAGAGTGTCTATGAGTATTACGTGAGATTCCACAAGCTTGTTAATGATATGAGGAACATCATAATGACTATGCCAAACATTCAGCTGAACTCAAAGTTTTAATAACATGAATCCCTAATGGCACAAGTTTGTCACCTCCGTGAAGCTAACCAAAGGATTGAAGAATACAAACTATGAGCAGCTCTATGCCTTCCTTCGTAGAATGAGAGACATGCCATGTTTGAAAAGAGGATTCTTGAACAATTCAAAACAAATCCGGGAGAGACAAGCTCATCAAATGATTCAAAATCCTTCTACTCAAAACATTGGGATTACTACTAAAGTTTCACAAGTTATACCCATGGGTGATGGAACTCACAAACTCATTCCCGATCTAATGTTCAAACAAGTCGATGCCGATGCAATACTGGTAACTTCATTAATCAACCGCTCTCCCCGGATTAGTCAAAACATGAACTCTCTCCCACACACCAACAATAACCTCGTAACAACGCCTAATCCACACAATCAAGTCACCGCCGAGATGGGAAGGTTATAGTACAAATCAGCTCAAGAAAGGCAAAGATGAACAAGGAAGAGGTGGAGTTGGTAGAGGCTTTGGACAAATCATAGGGAAGAAATGGAAATCAAGGAAAAGTTAAGACCGATCAAGTGTTACAACCTGGGAGGTAGGACACATTGCAAGGAACCGTGACACGCCAAAACGCTTCTCAAAAATACTTCGTGGATAATATGTTGCTTATTCAAGCCCGTGGAAATGGTGTCGCTTGATGAAGAAGAGTTGTTATTTCTTCGTAGGAAATGCCAAGCATTTATGATGCGATGATGAGCAAACAATTCGTGAGATAGGCCATAATCATCAATACCTTCAAGTAGCTGATTGTGATGTATCAATTAAGTTGATGATGAACTCATCGCATTGCAAAACCATTTTCATGGCTAGCATTTTCTCCAATGGTCTTCCTAAAGTCTCTTCATCACCACAAGCTGGTCCATCCAAAGACAAACTCATTTCTAAGGTACTAAAACTATACGATAATGTCGATATACAAAAAGATGCATGACAAAGTACAATCAACTCAAACTATTGAGTCAAATATTGAAGATATGGGTAATATCAATGTTGTCCCATATGATCAATATGTGAAACAAAGTGAAGTAGTACCAAGTGATGCATCTCTCATAAATAATCGATGACTATGTTTTTGATGAATACACTGCATGTGCCCTCGATGATTCTCAGTATCTCCAACTTAATGCCTATAAAGAACGAGTTGCCATTTATGAACAACGCGCTAAGTTTGAGCTAACTACTCGTGAGCAGGAGTTGGATAACCAAATGCGCATAACATGGAGAAAAGTAATTTTAGAGAAGAAGTGTTAAAACAAGAGTTAAACTCCATAAGAAAAGCTTTCTCAAAACCTGCTAAGCAAAAACAAGAACTTCAAGAAAATGTTTAAGGTGAATTTCATGCTAAGGAATCAAAACTTTTAAATGATTTTTCTAATCTAAAAACTTTGAAGAACAAGTTTGAAAATAAGTTGTACGCATGTAAGGAACACCATTCGCATCTACCCACATGATCACTAAGCATAGAGTCTTGCTTATAAGCATAGCATTCCCCTTGTTGAGGAACCAAATCCAGAGGTCATTAAGAAGGCTAGAAATGCTCATAAGGTAATCTATGATGGCAATGAAATCCTTAAACCTAGACAGTAAACCTAGTCGCTACTGAAAGTGCACCGAGGAAGATAAGAAATCGATGAAGTCACCGTGGAAAAGATGAACAAGAAGTTAGATGATCCTAAATGTAAAGAGAAGAAAATAAATTTCACACCCCATGATTACAAGAAGGAGAATTGGATTTCAACATGTTTAAGCTCGTGACATTGTTAACACCAATAACAAGTTATGGAAAAGGATTTGGATAAGCAAAAAGCAGAATCTTGTTGAAACTAACCCCCCTTTAGAAAAATGCCTTCTCAACATCGTGTATCCTCCTCCCAATACACCAATGCATTTAGTTCCTAGAACTATTGCCACTAAGAGTAAGACCTTAATCACCAATATGTTATTCTTCAACTATTTGTCGATTTTGAGAAAACTTGTAAGAAAAGGATCACACCCACCGGGATAACTAAAGGGGAAAGGGGTTTTGAGCAAAAAAAAGAATGCTATCTAATCAGAGGTCATGCCTTCTTTAAACTACTAAAAGATCATTTTGAGAGTCTTAAAAGGGATAGATCTTATATTAAAGGAATGGAAAAGGAATTTGATGCAATGATAGTTGAGGTTAGTGACTATGAGCAAGCATTAAAATATAATGAGATTGAGAGGAAGAACTTGCATACCTTGAATAAGAATCTTATTTCTTAATGTATTACTCAAGATGTGTTTTTACATCGCTAATAATTGCTCCATTAATGCTTCTCAATTTCATGAATTATATGTTGCCTCGAAAGTCTCCCATGATCGTGTCATTGAGCTTGAAAAGATTAATTCGAAAATTAATGAGAAAATTGATCGTGATGATCATGATAATTTGGTAAAGCAACTTTCTAAACTAGAAGTTGAACATTTTGATCTACAACTAAAATATCAACATCTAAAAGAAAATGTTAAAACCTCAAATATCAAGAGACGCCTGGATGCTCCCCGATTTAATGCGCTTTTGAAATTAGCATACGTGATGAACAGATCGAAGCTCATTGAACATGATCAAAAGTTGAAAGCCCAAATCTCAATTGAAGGGTGAAAAGAACAATGTGATCGATCCCAAATGCCTCCTTTTTTAGATTCCTCGGCATCTCAAACTTTTCATCTTCAAACTTAGTTAATGCCTACAAAAGGAAAACGAGAGTTTCAGAAGAAAATGAAAAAGTTAAATCCACACTTTAAAGAGTTATATGATTCAATGAAAGTCACCCATGACCAAAACAAATCTAAAAATAACGCCTTTACAAAAGGAAATTGAGAATCGAGAAGTCGAAAATGGGAAACTGCCACTTGTTTTAATAAGAATGTTGTTTCAAAGTCACCCTTAGACCTAGCCAAAATGTGACTCAAGTAAATATATTCCTCCTCATCTTAGAATAATGAACTCATAGTTTTCATGACTATTGTGCTTACCTTAAGGATAGTCTAGAATGTCTCCGTGAAATTGTCGAAGAGGATTTCATTAACAAACCTCTTGATAGTGAAATTAGGTTTGCTTTCCCGTGCCAAACGATCTCAAGAGTCTGCTAGAATGTGTATTACAACATGTCCTAAATCCTTAGGCAAAGGCAAAAGTTGTGATGCCTTGTTCTATGCCTAGTGCCAAGCATTCAAACCATTCTAGGCCCAATTTTAAGGAAGTGAACATCAATGTGTCGCCTAGTAATACGTATCCTTGACGCCTAGTTCAGAATGCAAAAGTAGATCAACCAACTAATGTTCCCATAATTCCCCTACAGAGTAATCAAGGACATTAAAGCTTAGCAGGTCAAAGTCTCAAGACAAAGATGGAATGATAGGACCTCGCAAGCAAAAAATGTGCATTGGAAAAGAGTAGAAGACCAATCTAGGAACTTTAAGTTTGAGTCTAATAAAACAAATCGCGGTTGATTCTAGTATTAGCCATAGGCGCATCAGAATTAATTCACTCGATACTATTTGCAAACCTTGTAATGATGTCCGCTGAATTCGCTGTTAATCATGAATGTGTGTGAATGCTTTGTCTAATGCCGCCAAATGCCCAGCTTAAAATTGGTAATGCTAATAATCGTGCAAAGAAGGCTAAAAGGCAAAGACGAAAGATTGTTAGAAAATGTTGGAAACCCACAGAAGAAGAACATTTATAAAGATAGGTTATTATTGATACCTTTTGGCCATAAGAATAACTGCTTTTGCCCTCAAAATGCTAAGACTATGCCCACTAGAAAATGGATGCCTCATCGGTAGAACTATTCCCTGAATGAACATACTTAATAGGTCAAATACGTATTAACGAGATTGCATCTATTCCCAATGATTCTGCTTCTACTTCCGATATGGATTTTTCTATTTCGATGCGGTGTTCCACCATCGCTATTTCAACCAAGTGAACCCATTCTGCATGGGGATCCCAATTATCCAGCTTATCCATTCTGTTCAGGTTCAACTCCAGATCGCTTCAAATCGTTTCAAAGGGTAACTTGGACTCGTGTCGTCCAAGCATATGATCGACGCCGCCATGTCTATGAACTTCGTGAGCAAATTCATCGACCAAGTTAGATTCGAAACCACCATTTTGGAGCAATTATGGGTTATGGTGACTATGTAGTTGGCAAAAGTGTAATCTCCAGGTATATTATGTGGAAGGTCTTGGTCATAATTTGTTCTCTCTCGCTGGTCACCCCTCGTGATTCCGATCTAGAGGTGGCCTTTAGAAAACATACTTGCTTCGCTAGACAACTTGATGGTGTGGAATTATTAAGAGGTACTCGAGGTTCTAACCTATACACCATTTCTATTGAAGACATGATGAAGTCTTCTCCAACTGCCATTGCCAAAGGCTTCAAAACAAAGTCATGGTTATGCATCGCCGTCTCAAATCACTTGAACTTCGCACCATAAACAACCTTCGAAGGATCTTGTCGAGGCTTACCCGATTAAAATATGAAAAGATCATCTTTGTTCACCACAACCGGGAAAGTAATCTAAATATGCCCACAAACCAAAACCCACAAACTCTGCAGAATGGAGTCCTTTCATACCCTTCTATATGGATCTGTGCGCCCAATGAAAGTGCAAACTATTAATGGGAAGAGATATGTGTTAGTAGTGGTTGATGACTACCCGATTCACTTGTTAAGTTTTTGAGGATCAGGATGAAACTCCGTGATGTCATCATTAAACTCATTAAACAACTTCATATCCGATCAACAAAATGCCTTTAATGGCCCCAGATCGACAATGGAACTGAAGTTTGTTAATAGAGAACTCAATGAATTTTATGGAAATGTTGAATCACCCCCAAAGAAGTGTCCTCAACTCCTCAACAACGTGTAGTTGAAAGACTAAATCTAACCTTGTGGAAAGCTCGCAAGGACAATGCCGATTACTCAAAGGTTCCAATGTTTCTATGGGTCAAGCTATTGCCACCGCTTGTTACACTCAAAATCGATCTCTAATTCACACTTCTCATGGAAAGACCTCATGAACTTGTCCACAATAGAAAACCTCGATCTATCATACCTTCGCAGGTGTTTGTGCTTTATGTTATCCAATAATGATGGTCAAGATTTAGGAAAACTGAGAGCTAAAAGCGATTATTGAGTTTTGTAGGCTATGCACCAAACGTAAAAGGTTACCGATCTATAACAAGAGAACCCAAACATCATGGAAACAATTCACGCCACGCTTTGATGAGTCGACCGGTCAAATGGCTCCCGGACAATCCAGCTTCTAGACCAAGACTTCAAAAATGTAAATTCCATTAGTTCATCTCTTGTACCAAACTCATCTCCAAAGAACTCCATATGTACCTCCATCTAAAGATGATTTATAGAAATTGTTTGATCCAATGTTTGATGAACACTATGAACCAATGTCGATGAAATGTCACCCCATCAACAAGAGGTCGCTCCTACCCTCGCGGAATGAAGTAACCTTCCTACCTCAATATCATTAAGTCAGAATCACCGATCAATTGCCTCATCAACAAATCATCTATCATCAAATGTACATCATGGAAGTGTTTCTGGCATCAAAGATGAAGTTAATCCTTTACTCCCCAAGAAGCTCCATTTGAAAATATCTTGCTCCCTAATCATCATCAACCATCTTCATCCGGAGACATGACTCGCTACTTCGCCCACAACAACAACCACATGAACACCTTTAGAAATGGACACATGATCACCCATTGACATCATTGGAAACCCTCGCCCCAAAGATCCACATCGAAACAACTTGCAAACCGATGCCTTATGGTGTTTCTTCAACTCCTGCATTTCTAAGGTCGCAACCAAGACATTAAAACCGCCATGAATGAAGACCGCTAGTTCAATGCCATGCAAGAAGAAATTCAATGAGTTTGATCGATTGATGTACGGGAGTTAGTACCTACCCGTGATTAAAGTATGATCATTGCTCTAAATGGATTTTCAAAGTGAAACTTGATGAGCATGGTGATGTCCTAAAGAACAAAGGCCCGATCAATGCCAAAGGATACCACAAGAAAGAGGGTATTGACTTTGAAGAATCTTTTGCTCCCCGTTGTTCAATAGATAATCGTAATCTTCTTGGCTAATGCTGCAAGTAAGAACATGGTAGTCTATCAAATGGATGTAAAGACGGCATTTCTCGAATCTAAGATCTTAAAGAAGTCGCCTACGCCACCCAACCCTCAAGGATTTGTGAATCCAGAGCATCCTACTCAATGCAGTATCGCTTGAAGAAGCTACGCTTTATGGTTAAAAGCAAGCCTCCCAAGGGCATGGTGGTATGATACGCTATCAAAGTTTCTTCGTCACGGGTTTCGCCGAAAGGAGCAAGCTTTGATCCTACATTGTTCACCCTAAGTCGCAAACATTTAATTCACGCTCAAATTTATGTGTAGATGATATTATCTTTTGCCTCGGACGACCTGCGTTTCCAATGAATGTGATCGTTTTTCTAATGAAATAGGTTCCAAATTCCAAATGTCTATGATGGGACAAATGTCATTTTTCTTGGGATTACAAATTTCACAAAGTCCCTGAGGCATTTTCATAAATCAATCTAAATATGCAAATGAGATTTTAAAGAAATTTGGATGTGTATCATGTGACACCGCTGGACACCCCATGATTGAACGAACTGCCGGATAGGACCACTCTCGTGGATCATGGTAGATCAAACAAAATATCGTAGCATGATTGATCCTCATACCTCACAGCCCAGCGCACTTACATCTTGTTCGCTGTGCATGTGGTGTTAGATATCGTGCTACCTACTAAAATCACCTTGAAGGGTTAAACGGGTCTTTCGTATCTCCAAGGAACCATCAATATGGGGACTTTGTACCCGAAAGACACCGTGTGTCACCAATGTACCCTATGCGTATGCCGATCATGCAGATGTCAAGATACTGGCCGGCACGCCCTGGTTAGGTGCTCAGCTTTTTAAATATGCTTGTAGGGTCGGTTCTTCAAAAGCAAATGAGTACTTCTATTTCCTCTACAGAGGCTGTGTTAGGTCACTAGTTTTACAACACAAGCTTATAAGAGAATAGATGCTGATGAACAAGCTATCCAAACACACACACACGCATGTATGATCACGTTAAGGAAAAAGAGGAGTGAAAGAGAATAACTTGAACAACCAACCTTCAAATGAAGGTTTACATAGGGTATTTATAGGAGGGAGCTAGCAACACTCCTAGTTCCCTCCTATCCTTATTAGGGTTTGGGTCAAGCTTATGGGCCTTCTACATATGCTTGACCTTAAACAAACATAAAGGCCATAATAAAGCTACCTATTACATATGAAAAATAAATACTTGAAATATCGCTAGGAGTGATTCCAACAATCTCCCTCAAGTATATATGAATGAAAACGGTGAAGGCGCTTGATGTAATAGTAGCAGTGACGCCTCGACATTCTTCTTTCTTGTGAGAAGAATTGCCTTGATTCAACAATCTCCCCAAAGTAGAGAGATAGTTATCTTTGAACGCTTATGCTTTGACGCCATCTTTAACTTTGTTCTTTGATCATTGTTCTTTGTGGTGAAAGTGATAGTATGTTGTTGTTCAGACGGTCTGCCTTCGTGTCCGTCTGCTCCAAAGGTTCCATCACGCCATTCTTCAACATGCTCACACGCTTTTGACGCTGGAATTCAATATCATGAAGTTCTTTAAGTCTTTAACTTTGTAGATTCTTTGGTTTGACAAAGAATCATTATGACGGTTGTGTTGCTTTTGAGTAGAACTTCCATTAGTGATGATGTTGGCGTGAGCATGAGAAGAATCAAGACGATCATCCCGGCCCGAGCTTCCATAAGAAAACATTTCAAACGGTTAGTAATAAGCGGCTTCCTAAGACTTACAAGTTTGAACTTCGAGAGTGTCAACAAAGATAGTGTGAGGACACAACTCTAATTCTTACAAAGGCCGCTTCTCAACCGAGTCCCACAAGTGAGATAACGCGATAAAATCGGTACACCTACAAGCCGATGAGTCGCCAGGTACACCGGCATCACCTCACGACATCAGACCGCTTGAGACACACCCGCAATCCACGGAGTTACCGGCGACCACCGATGTGGTCGCTTGATGTTGACCCCGGCAGAGTTTCCATTCAATCACCGAGGATCACGATGTGAACCTCTCATAAATGTTCTACATTGCTAAGATCTGCGGAAGGACTCGATATGAACCAATCGATGATCTTATTAGTTGATCATCAAGTGATTAAATGTCAAGTGTTCCTAAGAGATCTTTTGATGAATCTCGTGGTTTTAGACTCAATAGTGCTGCTTTGGTTTTCCCCGAATGAGACTAGGGAGAGGGTCTCCTTCTTCAATACCAAAGAATCTCTGGAGAAAGCCGATAGTTTACGTAGGGTTCCCTCGTGAGAATGAAACAAGCTTCGCTGAGAGAAACTTGAGTGGATAAGAAGGTTTAGTGCATGCCACGGGTCCATGACGACTTTAATCTTCAATACCGGTGTCACTAAGTGACAACCAAGAGCATATGAATTGAACCCGTGTCCGCCCCTAAGTTGAATAACTGAGGGCTATTTCTTTTCACCCTTTTCTTTGCATTTCTTTTTAATTCTTCAACTCCTTCTTTCTCCTCTTCTCATTTTCTCCTTACAATCATACCTAAGGACTTCTAACACTAACTAATGGTAGTGTCCTTGGGTAGATCCTCCCGCCTCGGCGATCATAGGACTGCAAGTTATTCCTAACCTTAGTCACCTTATAACTCCATGACTAACCTATGTTTGCCATTAAAACCATCAGATGAAAAAATGTCTCTCAAAGGGTTTGTTAATGAAAACACATGTTTGAACCATTGTGAGAGATGATGTTTTATAAATACTTCCACATGTGCTTAATAGTTTTAATGGTTAAATGCACAATGAGGAAAGAGCGCCGCACTTTTGAATTGATCACCAAGATAGACAATCCCTCATGAGACACGGTTACGCTTGCATAGTTAAAGAGTTACATTGTCAGCCTTTAGGTGACAACTAGCTCTAATAACTACCTTGAAGGTGTAGACAAACCTCGTAAGGTTGTCAAACCCGCCGAGTTCATGTCTATCAAAAGTTTCTAATGGTACATTCTACTCGCAAGTCCTTTATGACACGCTTACATCACTAGCTTAACTAGCTTGAAATTATTACCCGGCCCAGACAAGTCTTTTCGAAGTTACTACAGCTTAAGTATCGCCAATTCGCTGGTTAAGTCCGAGGTACAATGATTCATTTGTTTTGTACAACATATTTCTTATCACACAATTTTCTCCCCCTCAAAAATGGCATATTAAAGTGTTATTTTTTGAAACGCTTGAGAATAAATATGACCATTTCAGTGTTATGGGAAGAATGACCATCGCGGAACAATTTGTGAACAAAGTTTCAAATACTCCCTCAACAAGTGATATAAACGTTGAGGTTTTGAAAGTCTTAAGGAAAGTACTTGTTCTTTGAGCAAAACCTTGAAAAAAAATGAAAGGTTTGATAGGTTTTACTCAAAAGTAAGAAGCTTTCGCTCCTTTTATAAGGATTGTGGCAATCGCCGCACTACGTGGTCCTTTCTTGACAATTACGGTGTTGTACATCGCTATGTGCACAAGCTAGACATATTATATCATACATCCAAAATTATGAAGGAAACAATTCAAGGGTACCGAAGCGTTGATGTTCCTGTGAGGCAAAGACAGCTTGAAAGTCGGTGATCTCCTGGTCGCACTCACCAACATAGCTCTCCAATCGCTCAATCGATCCTTCCTCAACAACCGCTCATCAATCATGGTGATGATCCTTCTCACATCCCTCCTTTTCCCGAGAATTCCAAATACATTTAGATCCCACTTTCAGCGTGATATCCTTCAACCTCAGATGCTAATCCGTCCCCAACCAGCCTTCAAAGTATGATCCCCATTGAAGATCACTACACGCCATTAAGCAGCTTTGAAGTTCACGTAAACAACTCCAAAGGTTTGCCGATGAGCGTGTATATTGAGGTAGCCGATTGAGATCGGAAGAGTAAGCATTGAGGAGTGAGGTTGACACGCCCTCGATAAGATTCAACGTACCATCCGATATCTTCAACACGCTCTTGATCACAATGCCTAATGAAGATGAGAACCGACTTGATAAATTCACGCTGAACTTCGCCGAGAATTGTCTCAATGCACTGCATCTTTGGCAAGGTACATGTCTTCATGTCGCTGAGGGACAAGTTCTCAAAGTCACTCGAGAATCCATAGTCCTCGTTTCATCTTGTCGCTTGACTATGATATTCTTTAAGAATGAATAGTCCCACTTAGACTTGAGATCAATGTGTTTGATGGCCACGATGTCCTTAGAACTATAAACTGCATGTTGAGACTTCAACCGTGCAAAAGTAGTAGATTCTTCACGCTCGTGCCAATGATGAATCCCATACAATGCATCTTGGTCGTGATGCTTGACGCTGTCGAAAAAAGTGATTCACGACGCTCGATAGCTATGCGCTTGAGTAAATAGTCACTGGAATGGAAGAGTCAATGATGTAGCGTGATTTTCAAAACATCGCTACCGCGTAAGAGAAAATCCGTGTCTCTCGTAAAGAAGTATCGAAGGGAATCGTGGTTCGCCCGTTTGGCCAATGGTCTGTAGAGGTTTGGTCCAACCTGTAGTATGGAGGGTTGTCCCTTTGTGTGAAGTCAATGTTTGCTTCCGGATTGAGCCAATCCATGTCGTTAGACATAGCTCGAACGATGTTCTCAAGATGATATTCACCTCGCCACGCTTTCAGAGTAGTCTTAAGAAGTTGGAATGCTTCATTCTTGATTCGCCTTCAATTCAGATTTCACATTCTTCACATGGAACTTTTCTTGCAAAAGTTTTATGGCTCCAATGTAGAACCGCCTACCAATTCTTGACCTTCATCGTAGAGTTTGATTGACAAGTGTGGAGAACCATTCAAACTCTTCGGTTTTATCGCCATCTAGCCGAGACAACCTGTGCCGAAGTCGCCTCTTCTTCTTTTGGAAGGCCTTGATGATGATAATCGGTTTCGCACTTGTTTGGGTGAGGTGGGTTGTTGTCGGGCTCAAGGACCTTCATCATCACCACCCGTATACTCAAAGTAATCACCGCTTTTTTATGAGTCAGGTAACTCTCGAATCGCCCCGAGGTTTATCAGTAGAAGACCGAGGTGGAGGAGACTTTTGTTGAGAAGAAGTTCGTGATGGAGGAGGTGGCGTAGAGGTAGATTTACCGCATCGCTTCCGACGCTTAGGTGCGTAATCCTTATCCTTATCATCGCCATCTCTTGGTCGTTTAGTTGATCGGCCGACTTTGCATGATGATCCGAAGTTGAAAATCAAGTAGATTTTCAAAAATTTAGCTTCATCCGGTAAACGCTGCATCGCTGACATTTGTATCACAAGTTGAGCCATTAACTCGCATTCGTGAGAGATCACCTTCTTTGGCCATTGTATTTTTAACCAATGCTACGATGTTAGGTGAGTTGTCCGAAAATATTTCTCTAGTCACACCGGGACAAAGGTCGAGAAGAAACTTGTGAGTATGATCTCTTGTTGCCTTTCCAGCTTCCTTTAGGACTTTAGGAACGATATCTCAAGGTACTTGTTAGTGTAACCTTCGATCATTTCGCTCAGTTCCTCTTTACGATGACTCTTCATGAACTTCTGAACAAATTTCCTTTCTTTCTCCATCTTGTCATGCTCGCTATACATACAGTATGTGATCGAAAGAAAGAAATTTAGCTTTTGATGAGCACGCTTTTCCACTTGTTTGGTTTGTGAACTGCTTATGAGCTTGAGAAATCCAAGATCGAGGTGGTTTCTTCACAGATTTGGATGATGATTTTGTTGATCTTTTGATGGTGGTGGTGATGAGTGAGATGAAGAATCATGGCGAGGGGACATGAGGAGATTCTGGGTCCTTGGAGGTGTATATCCTCCTTGAACGAAGTTGGATCTGCCGAGAAGAAATCATCATAATCTTCTTCGCCATCAAGTCCAGCTTTAGCCTTTTCTTCCTCGGCCTGCTTAGCTTCTTCATCGCTTTCTTCTACCATATTCTTTTCTCGTTCCTGTTAAGAGTGAGACTCCTTCACAAGCGCTTGTTGTTGCACATCAAGAGGTGGCACCGCATCCTTTATCGGGTTGATTAACCGCATCGTGACCGTGAAGAGTGACAACACCACTTGATCCTCCTGGCCACCCATTTGATCTTTTGCAAATTCTTCAGCTTTTTGAATTTGTCTAACAATTTTAAACTTCTTCCTCAGAGGATTGATCCAATTGCTCTTCTTCATCTTCGTAGCTTTCATCATGAGACTCAAGTACGTGAGTCTTTCCTTTCCATGTTCGGCTATTGGACTTGTAGATTTAGCCGGAGGATACTTGCTGCGCATTCGAGAAGGTAATCTCTTCATCTGTGTCAAGCATCTTCGTGAGCTTTCGCCCACAAGCTTTCTTTATGTGTTCGGTTTGGGAATTGGGATGGGAGCAATTTTCCTTAGATGGAATAATCCTCTTTGAAGGAGGGTTCCTCTTGGGAACTTCCTTGACTCACAAGACTCAGCGACTTCCCGTTCCTCTGGTTCTCCTTATGTGTTCCGTAAGATTTTTCGCCGAGATGACCAACTTTGCCTTGTCTCGACCGCCGCATACCTTTGTATGCTTCGAAGCTTTCTCGACATCTTCGCTAGAAGGAAATCCCGTAGCACAAAGACCTTGTTTCTTTGTAGACGCTTTCCTGATTCTAACAGATAGAATGGGTTCCGCCAACATGTCGTGATTGTTGGGTCATTGAGCCTCTCGGGAATGTCGATGAAGTCCAAGTGCTCTGATCAACAATTTTGTATATCCGATGTGGGAATCTTTGAGCCAAGTTTGTTGAGAAATGACATCATGTCATCCCAAATCGAGCTTCGATAATTATGTGTTTTTGTTGACCAATGCCTGCAATATTTGCAGTTCCATGAGCTTAGGGTGCTCATAGTCACCGCCACCACCGTAAACAGACTTTGGTGATGATCATGTAGAGAGTTCTCCGTGGTTGAGGAATACTCTTAAGCTCTACGTGAGAATGCTTGGTGATTACTCCTGTAGCCTCGCCATAACCGATATTGATTAAGAATTGGAGAGAGCTCTTCACAGGTGTGGCATATAGTTTGGTTGATCGACATCAGAATTAGGAGAATGTTCTTAAGTCTCGCAGTGTAATGGTGACTTGTTTGTGATTCAGAGTCACCGCCACGCAGCTTTGTCCTTTGACCCTTTCCATAGTGTTCCGTAATCGCTGGATGTAGATCTCGTGAACAGTTTGCGAGTGTGAAAGCATGTTCGATACTGATGAGTCCTCAAAATGTCAATAGCAATTAAACACTAAGATTCAGAGCAAGTGAGGTTGTCAAAGTCAACACGGAGATTATTCTTCCCTATCTTCATGGATAGCCATAAGGATAGATATCAAGAATGGAGAGAACTTCGTGCATCCATATTCATTTGTTCACCATGTCGTGATCCTAAATAACATTAGCCAAAAGAACCAACATATCGAAGACATAATGTTAGTCAACGAAGGTCTTATTGTCTAGTTATTGAATGTACAAGTGTCAATGATTGTTACGAAGTCCTAAGTCACTTGTATATTCAATAGTCCAATGACGCCGGAAATGTTTCAGAGTTAGTTAACTTTAAGTTTTAAAGTTTATTTTATCACTTATTGTTCACTACATATCAAACGATTTCAAGATTAGTGACATTTTAGGATTCGCGGATGATATGATTAGTTTATTTACAAGTTTGTACACGAACAATTCATAACGGAAGGTATGATCACGCTTATGTAGGATTGGTAAAGTTATGCGTGAGACGTGAATGATATATGCGAGGCGTAAACTTACGCGTAGGGTCTTAACTTACGCGTAAGAAGTGTTACGCGTAGGAAAAAAGATGACCTTATGCGTAAAGCTTATGCGTAGGCATATATTAACCTTACGCTGCAGGCTACCGTAGAGTTGACCTTATGCGTAGGTTTGCCACGCGATATCCTCTCAGTGATACGCCAGTCCCATATGTAGAACCTTATAGACGCTAGCGTAAGACAAATCTACGATAACAAGCTACGCCGTAAGGTGATCCTTATGCGAGATTAACAAACAACCTTGATTCTCAATATTACGTATTTCAAGCCCGAAACAAAGCATCATATCATCAATGTTTAACACATAACATTCATTTATGACGATCATAACAATTGGACAGCTTTCAACAAATATGTAGAATCCACGCCGTAGACTAAACCCTAATTCTACGCGTATGAAATCTAGCCATGGATTATGCACCAAAGTTTTTCTTGTATATCTTAGATGTTGTGAGATCATATTGACCAAGTTTTAACATTAGTTTGCAAAGGAATCAAAAATACCCAATTTTAGAACATTAAACCCTAATACCTACTCAATCAATTGAGGTTTCTAGGTGGTTATAAGGCATGGATATCATCAATTCATCATCACATAAGCATAACACAACAATCTTTTTGACCAAAACACTTCATATACGAAAATACCCAATTCGACTCATAAACCCTAATTTTCAAGACTCATCAATTCGTGTTTCTGGGTGGATTTTGATGGTAAGAATGGTATCATTGATGTATTTTGAACGCTTTGACACAAAACCACACAAACATACACATAATGATTGTGTGTTCATACGCATATGCAGAACACATAATCACGCATAGAAACGCTTTTAGCCGAGGATTTGAATGAAATTCAAAACCTTTGCTTAAAAACATGTTTTACACAAGAAACAACTTACAATGATGATCAAAAGCACGTAATTTTGAAGTTATTATTAGGCTGTAGGATCCTTTTAGGTATTTTGTAATAAATGAGAAGTGATAGTTAGGTGGGGGTGTTATATTTAAAATAACTTAAGTTTTGACAATTTTGGTCCCTCCACCTATTCCATTTTTCATCCAAAGCCTTTTAACTTCCATTTTTGTTACCAAATGAAGATTTTAAGAAAGAAGCTTGACGACACTCCCTTTGAGAAAATAATGAAAGGTTATTAATTAAGTCCGAGGAGTGTCTTTGAACCAGGAAATGTACCACCATTTGTAAAAGAATCAACTGAGATGTGATAACATGCAAGTACACAAGTGATTTGAAAAAAGTAAAGTTTTTTTTCCCTCAACACTTGATCGAAAAAATACCTAATTTTGAAAGATTAAAGTGTTGACTAAGAAAAATGTACTTGCAATGTTGAAAGAAAAGTAGATTAGAAGAATATTTTGTTGTTTTATCGTGTTTTATAATTTTGTATTTTGTTTTGAAAAGTATTTACAAAAGATGTTTTGGTGTTTGATGATTTTTAAGACTGTTTTTAGAGGTCATCCACCCTTCTGAGTCAAACACCTCATACCAATCCGTGGACCAACTCATTAAACCTAGCTGAGGCAAGGCTTTGGTGAGAAGACGCCAATTGGTATTCGCATCCACAAAATATAATTCAATGCAACCTGCTCCACGTGATCCTTGATGAAATGATATCAAGATCGATGTGCTTTGATTTCGAAAGTGCCGAACCGAAGTTGCACGAGATTGCAATTGCACTCCGATTGTCGCGAATACATCGATTCTCACAAATACGTAACCATAGTCTTTGAGTTGTGTTCTCATCCATATGACTTGAGCACAACACGCTGACATGGCTACATATTCCGCCGTTGATGAAACGATGTACAACTCGCTTCTTCGATTGCCAAGACACCGCTTATCACCAAGAAATTGTAAAGCCCCAAGTGCTTTTCTCCGAAGTCTAAGCATCCCGCTGTCAAGATTCAAAAGCTTATTAGTTCAAAACTGTAATCCTTCTGATACTGATCCCCAAGTTAATGGTTCCCTTTATGTATCGAGGATTCTTTTAGCCTCAGAGAGGGGTTTCAGCTGGTCGCGAATCGATAACGGAGCATAGATAAACAAGCAAAGACAATATCGTGCCCGCTAGTCGTTAGATACATGAGAGACCCAATAATACTACGATATTTTGTAGGGTCCATTAATTTCCCATGTAAATCGCTCAACTTCTTGGTATGAGCCATTGGTGTGGCATAGGTGTCATGTGTTTTCATTCCAAATTTGTTTAACAATTCAAGGGCATATTTGGATTGACTCAAGAAAATACCACGGGGTGATTGATGAACTTGCAGACCGAGAAAGAATGTAAGTTCACCCATCATGGACATTTCAAAATTTTTCTTCGTTAGTTTTGCAAAAGCTTATTGAAAACTTTTATGTGTAGACCCAAAAATGATGTCATCCACGGAAATTTGAACAATTAAGATATGTTCCCCGTGATATTGTATAAAAAGAGTTGGGTCAACCTAACCTTTGGTGAAATTATTAGCAATGAGGAAAGATGATAGCTTATCGCACCATGCCCGAGGAGCTTGTTTGAGACCATACGAGCTTTGTTCAGCTTTGTAGACATGATTCGAAACTCAGATCAACGAATCCATCCGGTTGGTCGACATAAACCGCTTTGTTGTCCATTGAGAAACGCAGCTTTGACATCCATCCGATAGACCGTTATATTCATATGAGCCGTAATGCTAGAAATATCCAACAAAATTTCAAGACAGCAACCGGAGCAAAAGATTCTTCAAAGTCTAATCCTCTTCCTCGACGATAACCCTTAGCCACCGTGACGTGACTTGTTTCGATGACGCTCCTTCAAAGATCCAATTTGTTTTTCCAAATCCATTTTAGACCAATGACGAGACTCGCTGGTCTTTCAACCAGCCTCCATACTTCAAGACGCTTGAATTGGTTGAGTTCTTCTGCATGGATTCAATCCGCTTGTCTTTTGTCATTCGTTTTGATGTTTTTAGGTTCGCATGGCAGATGCTGAGTGCATAAATGCAATGTTCACCGTCTGAAAGGAAGACGCTGTCTCGTGAACGACGGGTTGATTCGGTTGCCAATAATGTTTTCCTGAGGATGGTCTTTCGTCCATCTATGTGTGGAGGGTTGATGTTGGTATACATTGTGCAGATTCTGAGGATTCAAATGGTTTGTGGAAGATTCCGCTACATCCAAAGTGCTAGCCTCATTAGCAAACGGGTTGAAGAACGATTTGGATCAAAATCGCAGTGGGGGTACTTATTCAATATCATCACCGTTCATCATTGTTGAAGCCGTGTGTTCAACCGCTGTGTGGAGTCAATCGTGTAGGTGCTTCTTCAAAAGAGTTGTTGTAGGTGTGTATCGTATAGGAATATTATCGTTGTGTACCGAAACAAATGGATACACTGAGCACGCTCATCAATATCACACCGGTCAAATGGAGCAAATAACCTTTCCATTTGGTGACGAAAAGGGCTTTCTTCACCGATGATGGGGTTGAGGAAGTTTGCTTGCCATGACCGGTTCTAAGTCGTTATACCGTAAGCCATATGGTAAGTTCATCGAATGAGCATGAATCGCTTCCATCACCGCTTTGTACGACGATTCTAGATTCGAAACCTTTGAATTATCACAAGATTCCATAAAGACTCCAATGTCGCCTTTGGCTTTGAGCCCAAAGTCATCACGCATCATTATTCGATAAAAAGAGATCCAAATACATGAAAGTGTTTTAGATTCGGTTTTCTCATATGGACAAGCTCGAAGGTGTTTTGTTGTATGCTTGATGATCATAGAACGGTTTTGAGTATAGCATGCAAGAGATACATTTTCTTCATAAGTAATCCTGAAGTTTAGCATTTATTAACATTGTTCTTGCAGCCTTCCACTAACGCTCGTTTCTTCAACAACCTCGCTTTGTTCAGTATCGCAATAGATGTTTGATGTCAATTCCCACTTTCTCATAGAATTCACGTAAGGGTTTTGTTAACAAATTCAGCCTTTGTCCTGCTCCGATGATTCTCGACGGTGTTATGAGTCAACCCGTATTTTTGTGAGAAAGGTGATGATCATTTGTGGAGCTTGGTCTTTGCTACTAAGAAAGTAGACCCAAGTCCATCGAGAGTAGTCATCAACAATTACTAAGATGTAGCGTTTGCCATTGATCGCTTGCACGCCAAGACGGCCACACAAATCCATGTGAAGAAGATGAAGCACATGTCGAGCAGTGTTCCACCTTTGAAGGAAAATGAGCACGAGTGCTTTTCCCTTGTTCACAAGCCGAGCAAAGGTGATCTTTTGAATACCGGAATCGTGGGAGTCCTTCAACTAGTTTGTGTCTAGCAAGGTTGGTGATGCTTTGAAAGTTTAGATGTGAGAGACTACTCTGCGCTATAGCCGGATTTTGTTGATGTTGCCTTAGAAAGTAAGCAAATGGGAGAGGAAGCAACCATGTCTTGCATAGAGATAGTGTAGAGACTAGAATTACGCGATCCAGACATAAGGTCATTTCTTGTAGATCACTTAATGAAACAAGTTTTCTCCCCAAAGCAACCTCCAAATCTCCATCACAAAATTGACCTATCGAAATGCATTGCAGGCCGGCCTTCCACATAGTAAACCCCGCTAATTTCGATGTTCCCATTGACATAATCTCCGTGAGCCCATGATAGGCCGCTGGTGATCATTCCTAACCCGACAGCTGCAATGAACTTTGCAATAAAGTTTGATAACAGCTTAAGATTTCCTGTCATGTGTCTGAACATCCGCTATCAACAATCAGAGAATGATCTCAGACACCGCATTACAATAATGCATCTAATACGTATGGAATAGAAGTAGATGTGGAACCCAAATGTTGAGGGTTCCATAGCAGCTTTAGTAGATATACACACATCAATAGCTTTAGGTATCCACTTAAATCCTAGTGTGTTATATATCCATTTCTGCCATCTATAACTACTCTTGCTTTAGTCTTAGTGAATTCACTAGGTGGTACTACATTCTAGGAGGTGAAACCTGAGCTAAGGGACAAATGCGCTTTCTTAGAATCTAAAGATGGCGGTCCAAGCACTTAACTTAGAAAGATTAGTTGGCCTAGAGGTATTCCGTTCTAGGATTCCTTAAACGAGAGATTATAGCTTTAGCAACACATTTATCATGGCAATCAGACTTCATACTTTTACCACAAAGAGCACAAGGTGCATCGATCAATATCAAAAGTACTTAACGGTTTAGCATTCGTTACATCACTATTTCTATTACATTTGCTCGACGCAATATCTATAGTGGAGGCAACGTGTGTCTTATTCAGAGTCCTAGGTGTTCTTCTACTTTAGCATTCTTGATTGATCTTTTCTTAGGTCGCAACTTCCTATTCTTCAATTGAGTGCTCTTAGGTCGTAAGTGCGGACGCTTGGAAAAAGGCTCAACTATTCCCTGCTTTCAAGAGAAGGAAGCACGCTAGCTACTTGTGATTTGGCAAAGAGATTCTAGGTGCATGAGTACTAAGTGTTACCGGGCTAATCTCTTAATGATTGTTGGTGGAAGTTGTTCATACTTTCCTAACATTCCTCTTAACTTGATGATAGTGTGAATCGATCTTGATTTTTCGACCAACATTTCCAGAAAATGCATAACTTCTTTAGTGTGTGCAAGATAATGATCAAGTTCATTTGATGCTTCATCACGAGTCTTTTTGAGTAAATCAAATATGACACCATATTCCTTTTTAACTTTACAAGTTCTTGTTCATATTTTGAGATTTGACACTTAAAAGAAACGTTTTGATCATCCAGCTTGCTCAATTTTAGAATCGTAAGGTTTTGCACGAATCGTTGATTTTGTGTTGAAAAGCAAGTTGTTGATCGTGAATATCTTTTGACACCAATTAAGACGACGTATTGCATTTGAAAGTTCGTTTGACAATCGCTTGTTTTAAATCATATGACTCGACCAAGCACATTATCGCGTTCTCAACATTTACCACGTAATCAACAAGATCACAGAGATATTATCAAATGCATATGACAACGAATTCAATAACACAAATTTTGAACATCCGCATTTGATAACATCTTCCAAGAGTCGATCAACATCTTTTCTTAACATTTTCTTTTTACGCTTAGTGTTTGAAATAGATGTTTCTTTCTAAAACGCTTTTCATGACCCCAAGTTCCTTATGAAAATCCTTTTCCCATGCAATTGCACAACTTTTCAAGTTTTTAACATTAGGTAAAAGATTTTTCTCAAAAATGTCTCTTTGTTCTCGCCAGAGGCGCATTGAAAATGTTCAACTTTGATTTCTGATCGATATTCTATCTCATGTTGTAAAATTTTGAGGTCAGCCATGAAAATGTCAAAATATCGAAGAATTTTTCGATTTTCAAGTTGTGAGTTTACTTCACTAATGGAAGGTAAAGGACCATAAGTTTGTGCAAAGTCTGCTGGGATTAAATAGAAGACTCAGGTGTTTCCATGATAACTCTTGTGTGTTGGAAGAACCGGTGTGACGAAGTGACCGTTTAGAATAATTAAAAGGTTTGTTGTAAACAACAGTTTTTAATTTTGATCGACTCTCGCCTTCTGCATCTAATTCCTCTTGACGATGATATTCAACAACATTCATAAATGTAATTATCAATTTTATATTGTGCAACCGAAACTTCGTGATTTGGTTTGAATGTTTTGGTTGAAAGCTTAGGTTTGTAATCAGGAAGATTCGGTCCATATCCATTTGGATTTGGTTTTAAAGTAAACTTTTCAATGGTCAGGACCGACTCGCCATGTTTGTAAACAACAGCTTTAAACTCTTTAAGTTTGTTTTGCAAGCCGATGATTTCTTCAAGATGATCATCTATTCGTTGAATGCTTTTTGTATGCAGAGAATGCTTTTGACAATTTAACAACTCAAATTTTTAGCTTTTTGATTTTCCAAGGTGCGTTAATTTGCTTTTTATGTTCATGTTTCGCTTGTTCTATTTCGCATAACAAAGCATTCTTCTGCCGCTAGATCACGACTGCGCTCTAAATATTTTTCGCTTTGATAAGATTTGGCAAAGGTCGCTCAAAACCGCTTTCACGCTTTTTCTTGAGTTTTGAAAAGTTGAGTTGCTTTTGTAAACATTCAAAATCCTTTGTTAACAGTGCATTATTACTTTTCAAGTCCTCGATTAATGCAACACATGCAGTTAATTTGGGATTGTTGGTCTTGAAGTAACAGTAACAAGATCCGGATGGGGCAAAGTTCATCTTGTTCAACGTGAGTCACAACATGATCATTATTTAGATCTTCAAGTATGACCACGGAGTCAATTTGATTATCAAGGGAAACCGTTGGTCATCTTGATCGCCAAATATAACTCACGGGTCTAGTTGAAAATCTTCGAATGAGATGTGGATGACTCATTTTGAACATTCTCGAGCCTTGCCTGATGCGTATGTTGGCGAGATATGAGATCGAGATAAATATGGTTTGTTCGGTACCGAGACAAGCCATCGCTAAGTCAACTCGGGCCCGCGGTCACTCATGTGTAACCGCATATTAGCCATCAACATAACAAATGTGATTGGCCCCGCAAGTCCTCCATATCATCATATGAGTCAAGATTTGCCATAAAGCTCGTTTTTGTCCTGTGAGAGTTCCACCCCTTCATCCTTAAGAGCCAAAAGAAGAGCCTTTTGAAATAAGCACCTCTTTAGTCCTTCTTTGGGCATGCATTAGCCGTGTGTCCCTTCTCATTGCAGCTTGTAGCATCAAGACCATTCAACCCATGCCGAAAGCATTTCCCTTTTCCACCACTTGAGCTCGTTGTTATTCCTACCCACAAAGATTAAACCCTTGACCACTTCATTTGACGCACCATAATCACGATCAACTTCAACACGCCCATTGTTCACAAATGTACTGAGTCCGGGTTAGATGAGGAACCTAATACCATTGTTGGATTTGTTGGTATAACGCCAAAGCATTAGCAATCATCACAAATCCTGTTGCAATGCTTCAATGGATCGATTTCCTCAAGAGCTTCAATGACATATGCTTGAGCATTGTTGTTGTATGGAACCAATTGATTTTGTTGAGGTTGAGGTTGTTGTTGTGAAGATGTGTTGAAGCAGCTTGGTTGAGTTGCCGGTTGAGAGGATAATTCGTTGAGCATATAAGGCAAGTTGTTGATTGTCCTGATGTGTCGCTTAGCAATTTGAGCACGGAGAATCCTTTCCCGATCAACTTCCTTTTCATTTGAGAAGTCAGCAACAATCCATAGGTAGATTGATGCATGTTTTTCGCTTGACGGAGAAAAATGACATACTTCTCCCATTTTGGACCAAGACTACTCGTGAACTTAGTATTCACCGCAATTCTTGGCATGATGATGTTGTGTTTATCCAAATCATTGATGATGTCCGAAAATCTATGATGATAGGACTCTAGTGTCTCTCCGTGTTCAATCATGAAGTGTTCATAAGCCAAGTAAATTTTGGATTCCATATCCTCCCGATTGAGTACGTGATCCTTCCATAAGAAGATCTAATATGATCCCACATTTTTGTGCGCCTTTGAGCATCAACACTACTAAGAATTGGGTTTGGTAATCCTAAGAGGATGTATTCCATTGCAAGTTCATCAACTTCATAGTGTAGAAGTTCGTGGGATTTAAATCGCACAAGAGCAATGTTGGTTTGTTCATCTCTTGGTGGAATGGCATTTGATCTCCCGTACAATGATAGTAGGCATCTCAAATGGACCTTCTAAGATAACCTTCTTTAAGAACTTTCCATGTGGCTTCTTCTGATCACAAAACCTAAAGAACCTTATCACCCATTGATCATAGTTTCCGAGTGAGCATTGAGGTCTATCAAGTGACCTCATGAATTGATTGTTGGCCGCTTAAAGCTTCACACATCTTTGCAAACCAAGTGGGTTCCTTCATAGTGTTCCTTGATGGATGTTGATTGAATTCATTTGTGTATGGTTGAACTTGAGAACTTGGTGGTGGTTGAACCATTTGAGGTTGTGGATTTTAAAGCAAGTTGTGGAGTATGTTGTTGATTAAATTGTTGTTGATAAATTGCTTGTTGTTGATTCCATTGCCGATGTTGTGGACTTAGTTGTTGTTGTTGTGAGGATAAGTGTAAGGAAATAGTTAGAGTATGGTGGTTGTGACATGTTGAAAAACTTGTGTGGTAAAATGGATCTTTGTAGTCGAATGAACCTTTGTTGATGAAGTGTCCTTAGGCTTAGAAAAGACAAGAACCAAGTAGCACTTATGCGTAAAAACACCAAAAGTTACGCCAGAACAATGAGGAGTTACGCGAGGTTTTAGCTGCTGCAAGGTGAAAAAATCTAAAGTTATGCGAGACAAAAAGTTAGGCGTAGAAAGTTAGGCTTAGGATTAGCTTATGCGTAAGACAAGCTTTACGCAAGAAATCTTATGCGTAGATTTCTACTGCAGTTAACTTACGCGTAATTTTAGGGTTTTATCTCAAATGATCTTTTACACTTCAAGCTGCAAAAGATATCCAGTCGACGTATTTTCTGACTTATCCAAGTAAGAAAACACGAATAAACCTAAAAAATGAAGATCAAACCAAGGAAAATCTTACGCAGAATAGGGTTTTGATACGCCGTAGATTACCGTAACTTTGATTTTGCCCAAATGTGTTTCTAAACCGGATTTTTGTTATGGAATAGCTTCAATAGTACCAAAAAGAGCACAAAAGTGTGAATTTTGATGTACCAAAACTGCTAAAACGGGTTACGCTAGAGAACAACACTACAACAACAAAAACAAGCTTAAAACGAAAATCCACGCGGGTAAAGTTTGAAACTTTTTGCCAAAAACAAGTATTTTAACACCTCAAAACTTTGAAAGTACAAGAATCTTTGATTAAAAAGTGTAAAAACGAAGTTTTAAGATAACCAAAGATGCAAGCATCTTTTACGCCTGTAAGATAACCAAAATCAAAACTTCAAAAACAAACGAGTACACCCAACTATTTGGCCATTGATACCACTGTTAGGTCACTAGTTTTACAACACAAGCTTATAAGAGAATAGATGAAGGCGGATGAACAAGTATCAAACACACACACACACGCATGGATAAACACGTTATGAAGAGTGAGTGAAAGAGAATAACTTGAACAACCAACCTTCAAATGAAGGTTTACAAGAGGTATTTATAGGAGGGAAGCTAGGACAACACTCCTAGTTCCCTTCCTATCCTTATTGGGTCAAGCTTATGGGCCTTCTCATAAGCTTTGACCTTAAACAAACATAAAGGCCATAATAAAGCTACCTATTACATATGAAATATAAATACTTGAAATATCAAGTAGGAGTGATTCCAAC
>OU343221.1:54781890-54809676 GCA_910596185.1 Chrysanthemum makinoi | reverse complement strand
TCAAGTATTTGAAATAGTTTTCCACATGAGCAAAGAAAGAAAAATTAACTTCTTTGATTACCATTTTCTAAAATATCAACATCACTTCCCTAATCGAATCAAGTAGATAAAGCATTTTTGGGGAAGGATGAGTTTATGATTTTGCTCCCCACAATATGTGCCTGAGGATTTGAAAAGAGTTTTGCACATACTAGAGGGAACACACTTTATTGAGATAAGTGATCCGCGTTCAAATCATTGTGGTTTAAGATAGATGCTCCCCTCAACATGTGCATGGAAAATTTGAAATCGTTTGTCACATGCAGGAGGAAACATGTACATCACTTATAAAACCATTTACGAATTATCAGTTTAAATCTATTTAAATCACACATTCTCCCCGATCACAATTATCAAATCATTTGAGATTTGTGATCTCTGTAGATTTAAATTGATTTTTGGAAAGCTTTTAAGGAGAATTGTGACTTGATTATGAAAGCGTTTTTAGCATAAGGATCGATTTTGAGATTTTAAACTCCATTGGTTAAACATGCATGATTATCTTTTGAAAACAATTGAATGCCAAATAACTTTTAATTTAATTGAAATCATTCTCCCCCTCAATCAATGACATAGGTTGTTGATTGAGATAGATTTTTTGACAAATAAGTCCGATGATTATCAAAAATAGAGGCCAGAGTTATTTTCAAAGCATTTAGTTTTCGAGATAAATGTTTATAGAATCGAGCATGGAATTTAAATCATGATAAAACATGGCTCTGTTCTTTCTTTTAAAGCAGTTCTTGCGAAATGACAATAAACCATTTTTTCTCTTTCTCCCAAAAATATTTTTTGATTTTTTGATGATTTTTTTTTTTTGAGACAACATCTAAAGTCCGTGTCATTCTTTGAATGGCTGACACAAAACCATAGATATTATCGAGCAGAAAGCATGACAAAATGACAATATTTTTTGAAGATTTTTTTTTTTGAGATTTTTATGGATTTTGATATGGTTTTCTATTTGATTTTTAGAGTTTTATAGTTTTGTATTTTGTTTTTGAATAAGATATTTACAAGAGATAGATGAAGATAGACCTTTACTCCTCGTCTTCCTCACGAAGGCGTTTGAGTGTTACGGTTGAAGGCTTTTCAAGCCAAGTGTGGAAGAATAAACTCAAAGCGTTCTCTTGGAAGAGCTTTGGTGAAGATGTCGCTACGATATTGGACCTCACAAAATAGAGTTCCACCACACTTTTTTCCACTTGTTCCCTAATGAAATGATGTCGAATGTCGATATGCTTTGCTCTTGAGTGTTGAACGTTGTTGCATGATAGAGCAATAGCACTTTATTATCCATGATCTGAGAGGATTTTGTTGAATTGAAGCCATAGTCGGATAATTGAGATCTCATCCATAAGATTTGAGCACAACAAGATGACATGGCTATGTATTTAGCCTCTGTAGAGAAATAAAGTACTCATTTGCTTCTTTGAAGACCCGACTCACAAGCTTATCACCCAAGAGCACCTCCGGATGTACCGGGGAGTATCTTGACAACTGCATGATCGGTCTGCATAGGCCGTTAGTGACATCCGGTGTCCTGGTACAAAGACCCATATTGATGGTTCCTTGGAGATACCGAAGACGTTCTTGCTTCAAGGTGCCTTTTAGTAGGCTTAGCACGGTATCTAGCACACATGCAAGCAGGCGAACAAGATGTACGGTCTACTGTACGTGAGGTACATGGGGATCCAATCATACTACGATATTTCGTTTGGTCAATCATGATCACTGAGTGGTCCTCATCTAGTTTGGTTCGATCAATCATGGGAGTGTCAACAGGGTCACGAATCAAATCCAAATTTCTTTAAAATCTCATTTGCATATTTAGATTGATTTATGAAAATGCCTCAGGGACTTTGTGAAATTTGTAATCCTAAGAAAATGACATTTGTCCCATCATTGACATTTGAAACTTTGAACTCATTTCATTTGAAAACGATCACATTCCATTGGGTCGGTCGAGGCAAAAATAATATCATCAACATAAATTTGAACATGAGTTAAATGTTTGCACGACTTCGGTGAACAATGTAGGATCAACTGCCCTTTGCTAATCCGGTAGATAGAAGAAACTTTGACATGTATCATACCATGCCCTTGGGCTTGCTTTAAACGTAAAGAGCCTTCTTCAGCGATAAACGTGGTAGGATGCTCTTGATTCACAAATCCCGGGTTGGGCGGCGTGAGCGACTTCTTTAAGATCTCCGTTCGAAATGCCGTCTTCACATCCATCCGATAGACTACCATGTTCTTACTAGCGGCATAGCCGAAAGATTCGTTGCCTCGATTGACAATAGGAGCAAAAGATTCTTCAAAGTCAATACCCTCCTCTTGACGGTATCCTTTAGCAACTAATCGAGCCTTGTTCTTCAACACATCACCATGCTCATCAAGTTTCACTTTGAAGATCCATTTTAGAGCAATGTTCATAGCACAATCTGGGCAGTACTAACTCCCATACATCAAGTCGATCAAACTCATGAATTTCATCTTGCATGGCATTGAACGACTATCTTCATTCATGGCGGGTTTAACATCTTTTGGTTCGATCTTAGATAGTACGGAGTTGAAGAAGCACCATAAGGCATCGATTGCAAGTTGTTTCCGGTTGATCTTTGACGAGAGGATTTCCAATGATGTTGTCTAATGGATGATCGTGAGTCCATTTTATGAGGTGTTCATGCGGTAGTTGTTGAGGGCGAGGTAGCGAGTCGATGTCTCTGAAGAGATGGTTCACGATGATGATTGAGGAGCAAATATGTTTTCAAATGGAGCATCTTCGGGAGTAGCAAAGGGAATAACTTCATCATTGATGCGAAACATTCCATGATGTACATTTGAAGAATGATGATTTGTTGATGAGGTGAAGGATCGGCAGTGCTTCTTGACTTAAGGATATTGAGGCCGAGGATTGACTTCATTCACGGGAATATGGTATCCTCTTTGTAGGGATCAACACCTCATTAGTAATTGATCATAAAGTTCATCAAACATAGGATCAAACAATTTCTTTAAATCATCTTCGGATGGAGGTACATATGGAGTTTCTTGAGAAGAGTTTGGAACAAGGGATGAACCAATGGGGCTGTTTTGAAGTCGCGGGTCTGGTAGTGTCGAGGAGCCATTTGACGGTCGACTCATCAAGCAATGCGTGAATGGTTTCCATGATATTTGGGTTCTTTGTTATAGATTCGGTATCCCTTTTGTTTTGGTGCATATCCTACAAATACTCCAATGTCGGCTTTAGCCCTAAGTTTCCCTAAGTCTTGACCCTCATTAGTTGGATAACACAATGCACCAAACACACGAAGGAAAGAGATTAGGTTTTCTGTTGTGGACAAGTTCATATGGTGTCTTTCCATGAGCGGTGTGAATCAGGAACGATTTTGTGTGTAGCATCACGTTGGCAATAGCCCGACCGAGAGAAACATTGGAACTTTTAGTAAATCGGCATTGTTCGGCGGCTTCTACAAGAGTTCAATTTAGTCTTTCAACTACACCGTTCACGTTGAGGAGTTCGTGGAACACTTCTTTGATGGTCGATTCAATGCTTTCATAGAATTCACTAAGTTGTTTGTTAACAAACTCAGTTCCATTGTTAATGGGATAATTCGGCCGGTTTTGTTAAGTCGAACTGCAATTTGTTTGATAAGTTTGATGATGATATCGAGTTTCATCCTTTGTCCTAAGAACTTGACCCGAATGAATCTAGAGTAATCATCAACTATAACTAACACATATTTCTTCCCAAAGATATTATGCACTCTCATTGGTCCACATAAATCCATGTGAATTGTATGAAGAACCGTGGCGAGTTAGTAGGTTTGGGTTTATGGGCATACTTCTTGCTTTTCCCAATTGACATCTTGAACAAAGATGATCCTTTTCATACTTTAGTCGAGGTAAACCTACAACTAAGTCCTTTCTGGAGAGATCATTGATGGTGGCGAAGTTCAAGTGATTGAGACGTCGATGCCATAACCATGACTTTGTTTTAGAAGCCTTTGACAACAAGCAAATTGGAGAAGACTTCATCATATCTTCTATGGAGATGGTGTAAAGATTTGAACCACGAGTTCCTTTTAACAGTTCCTTGCCATTAAGATCTCTAACAAAGCAGGTATGTTTTATGAAGGCTACTTCTAGATCAGAATCCTGAGGTGACCAACAGAGAACGATTATGACCAAGACCTTCCACATAGTATACTCTAGAGATAACACTATCACCAACAACATAATCACCATAACCCTTAATTTCACCAAAATGATCATTACGAATCTAACAGTCAGATGAATTTGCTCACGAAGTTCATGAGCATGACAGTCCAGTCATATGCTTGGAGCGGCTGAGTCCGGTACCCAGAGCGATTTGAATGATCGTAGTTGAACAGATAAGAATGGATAAGTGGATAATTGGGATCCCCATGCAAGAATGGGTTCCACTTGGTTAGTGCTGATAATGGAACACCACATCGAGAAACGAAACATCCATATCAGTAGAAGCAATGGAATCATTGGGAATAGATGCAATCTTGGTATGCGATTTGACCTATTCAAAGTATGTTCACTTCTTAAGGGAATAGTTCTACCAGTAGGCATCCATTTTATAGTGGGCATAATCTTAGCGATTTGAGAACAGCTGATTATTCTTATGGCCAAAAGGTATCCAATAATAACCTATCTTTATAAAAGTTCTTCTGTGGGTTTCCTTTGTTTTCTAACAATCTTTTCGTTTTGCCTTTTGCCTTATTTGCCGCGATTATTAGCATTAACAATTTTAATGGGCATTTGACAGCATTAGACAAAGTTCACACATTCATGATTAGCGGCGAAATTCAAGCGACACATTACAAGGTTTGCAAATAGTATCAAAATTGAATTAATTACTGATGCGCTAAGGCTAATACTAGAATCAACGCAATCGTTTTATTCAACTCAAGCTTAAAGTTCCTAGATTGGTCTTCTACTCTCTTCCCATGCACATTCTTAGCTTGCAAGGTCCTATCATTCCTTGTATTGTCTTGAGACTTTGACCGCACTTTAAAGTCCTTGATTACTCTGTAGAGGGAATGGGAACATTAGTTGGTTGATCTAATTTTTGAATTCTTAAACTTGATGTGCAAGGATCGAAGTACTAGAAACATTAGTGTATACTTTAAGGCTGTGATTTGAGCTTTTGCACACTAAAGTTCACTTTCTTAGCACTAACATACGAGAACTACTTGAAGGCACATTAGTGTTTCCTTTCTTAAGGCTGGGCATAAGCGGATTTCACCTTGGCACTAGGCATAGAACAAGGCATTACAGCTTTGCCTTTTGCACCTAAGGTTAAGGATTTGGGACATGTGGCAATTACACATTCTAGCAACTCTTGAGATCGTTTGGCCTGCAGGCAAGCAAACCTAATTTCACTATCAAGAGGTTTGTTAATGAAATCCTCTTGACAATCTGGAGACATTCTAGACTATCCTTAAGGTGAGCACGGTATTCATGAAAAGCATGTTCATTATTCCTAAGATGAGGAGGAATATATTTAAGCTATTCTGATGTATTTGCTTGTCTAAGGGTGACTTTGAGACAACATTCTTATTGAAAACAAGTGGTAGTTTCCCATTTCCTGACTTCTCAGATTCTCAATTTCCTTTTAGAGGCGTTATTTTTCGTTGTTTTGGTCACGGGTGACTTTTATTGAATCATATAACTCTTTAAAATGTCGTTTAACTTTTTCATTTTCTTCTTGAAAACTCTCGTTTTCCTTTTGTAAGGCATCAACTAAGTTTTGAAGATGAAAAGTTTGAGAATTCTGAGAATCTAAAGGAGGAGGCATTTGGGAGCTGTCATATTGTTCGTTTGACCCTTTAATTGAGAGATTTGGGCTTTCAACTTTCCGATCGTGTGTTACGCGAGCTTGAATCTGTTCATCACGTTTTTAATTTGAAAAAGCGCATCAAACTCTGGAGCATCTGGCGATGTCTTGATATTTGAAGTTTTAACATTTTCTTTAAGATGTTGATATTTTAGTTGTAAATTAAAATGCTCAACTTCCGGTTTAGAAAAATGTTTAACCAAATTGTCGTGATCATCCAGTTCAATTTTCTCGTTTAGTTTAGAATTAGTTTTTCAAGCTCAATGACACGATCATGGGAGACTTTCAGGGCCACGGATAGTTCATGAAATTTGGAAGCATTAATAGAGCAATTTGAGCGATGAAAAAGATATCTTGAGTAACACATTCATAATAAGAGTCTCATTTAATGTATGCAAGTTCTTCCTCTCAATCTCATTATATTTTAGTGCGCCATCATCACTAACTTCAACTACCATTGCATCAAATTCCTTTTCCATTCCTTTGATATCAGTTTCTATCCCCTTTTTAAGACTCTCAAAGTGATCTTTTTGAAGTTTAAAGAAAGGCATGACCTCAGTTAAATAACATTCTTTCATTTGCTCAAAACCCCTTTCTCCTTCCGTTATACCGTGGGTGTGATCCTTTTCTTGCAAGTTTTCTCAAAATCAACAAATAGTTGAAATATAACATATTGGCTAATTAAGGTCTTGCTTTTAGTGGCAATTTTTCTAGGAACAAGATGAATTGGTGTATTAGGATACCACAGTCGCTCTAGGCATTTTCCATAGGGAGGGTTTGTTTCAACAATATTTTCACTTTCCTTATCTAAATCCTTTTCCGGAAAACTTGTTCGGGAGTCAACAATGTCTGAGGCTTAAACATGTTCAAGGAAATCTAGTTTTCCTTTTTGTAGTCATGGGGAGTGATAATTATTTTTTTCTCTTTGCATTTAGGATCATCTAATTTTTTGTTCATCCTTTCCCTAGTGACTTCATCTGATTTCTTATCTTCCTCGGTGCACTCAACGCAACTAGGTTTCTGTCTAGGTTTAAGAATCTCATTGCCATCATAGATCACACTTTGAGCTACTTTTGCTATCTTTCGAACTTTCGGTTGGGTTTATCTATAATGGGAACACTATGCTTATCGCTTAGAACTCTATTTTTAGTGACCATGTGGCGATGCGAATGGTGTTTCCTTGTATGTACAACTTGTTTTCAAGTTTGTTTTCAAAGTTTTCAGATTAGAAAAATCTCTCAAGAGTTTTGATTCCTTTGCATTAAATTCTTGCTTAAGCATTTTCACATTTTCTTGAAGTTCTTGTTTTTGCTTAGCTGTTTTAGAAAGTTTTTCTTGCAAGGAATTTAATTCTTGTTTCAATACTTCTTTTCTAAAATTACTTTTCTAATGATTGTAGCACTTGGTCATCCATTTCCATTTCACAGTGGTCAACTCAAATTGCACGCGTTGTTCATAAATAGCAACACGTTCTTTATAGGCAGTTAAATTACGAATCATCGGGGCACATGGTGTATTCATCAAAAACATAGTCATTGTTGACTGCAGAAGATGCATCACTTGGTACACCTTCACTTTCACTTTGTTTCACATATTGATCATATGGGATAATATCGATATTACCCATATTTTCAACATTTGATTCAATAGTTTCAGTTGAATGTACTTTTTCATGCATCTTTTGCATCGGCATATCATATAGTTTTAATACCTCTGAGATGAGTTTGTCTTGGGATGGGCCGGCTAGTGGTGTGAAGAGACCTTGGGAGAAACCATTGGAGAAATGCTAGCCATAAAAATTGTGTGTGCCGTAGGTCCATCATCCGCATCGATGGTATGCATCCAATCGGTGACTTGAAAGGCATTCGATGATTGTGACCTATCTCTGAATAGGCGCTCATCCATCTGCATCATAGGTCTTGGCATTGCCCTCGGCTAGAAACAACAATTCCTCTTCATCCAGCGACACCATTGTCACGAGCTTGCAGCGGCATCTTATCTCACAATGTCGGCGTGTGGGCGCTTTGGAGATGTGAGTTCCTTGCAATGTGTCCCTCACCACCACGGTTATAACATTTGATTGGCTTAGCTTGACCTTGGTTACCATTCCTTCCTCGATTCTGGTTGCCAACATAACCTCTACCTGCTCCACCTCTTCCCGATCATCTTGTCTTTCTGGCGGTTGCACCACGATCCTTCCATCTTTAGGTGGCTTGCTTTGTGTGGGTTAGATCTTTGTTGCGAGGTTGTTGTTGGTTTGTGGGAGAGAATTCATGTTTTGACTAATCAAAAGAGCTAGTTGATTAATGAAGTTACCCGCGTGTGGATCGGCATCGACTTGTTTGAACATAGGATCGGGAATGAGTTTGTGATTACCATTACCCATGGGTATGACTTGTGATGCTTTGGTTGTGATTCCGATGTTTGAATAGAAGCGCTTGAGTCATTAGACGAGCTTGTCTCTCCCCGGTTGGTTTTGAACTGATTGAGAATCAATTTTTCAAACATAGCATGTCTCTCATTCCGAAGGAGGAAGGCATAGAGTTGCTCATAGTTTGTATTCTTCAATCCTTTAGTGAGCTTCACAGCGGTGACAAACTTGTGCCATTCGGGATTCTTGTTGTTCACAAATTTTGAGTTCGGTGAATGTTAGGCATAGTCATTCCGATGTTCCTCATGTCATTCACTAACTTATGAAATCTCACATAGTACTCATAGAGACACTCATCGGTTTCATCTTGAAGTGTTCAAATTAGGTCATAGAGTTGGGATTCTCTGTCTTCCATAGTTAGTTAGAACACGAGAAGCATCTTAACATTATCCCATCTTGCCTTTGCATCGGTGTTATGATTGATCACTTATAGATGTCTTTAGGAAGACCTTGAAGAACAATGTTTGAAGCCGATATGCATCGAATCTCTTTTTCTCCTTATCTTCAAGCTCATCATACATTTTATGTCTGTCCATTCCGTAAATAAGTACCATCTTCATTAGTATCAAGTATGTCTCTAGTCGTCTCCTTTCGATATGGTCCTTCATCAATGGATTTGAGAATGTTGACACCATTTTCCTTTCCAAGGCGGTACAATCTGATTCGTTGAGCCCAAGAATCGTAGTCAGTTCTGTCAAGCATGGGTGGGCCAGTATCGACCCACTGCTTGAACATCCTCTGCTTGATGGAGATGATAGTAGAGCGTTGGTAGACATGTTAACAGTAATACGGATTTTATAACTCTATGATTAAACCGAGAAATAGATTCTTTCACGTGATTTTACTAAATCAAGAGAAAACCGTAAACAATCACCCAAATTAAGCTAGAAGATAAGGCACCAAGTCGCTAACACTTAACTTCGCTATACACTAAGTTAAGCTAGAGTCCCAAATTAAGCTAGACAAATGCAAGTATTAAGTAGTCTTCGCTAAGCCTCAAGTCGCTAGCAAAATTTTGGCAGCAATTAGCTACTCAAGTCGCTAAAGATACAAGTCGCTAAAGAGCAGCTCGCTCTGACCAAGTCGCTACCACCAGTCGCTACACGTAGTGGAGAGTCCACTACTTGTACTTAAATCGCTAGGTCTAAGTCGCTAGGTCAAAAGCGTAACTCGCTACAAATTTGTAAAAGCAAGTCGCTACGAAGAAAGTAATCCGTGAGTTAAGTTAAGCTAGCGAAAAAACCACATAAACATCACTTTTCAATCCAAAAACAATCCAACCAAGATGATTCAAGCTTACCAAATGAAAACCTACACTTGTGATGATTCTAAACATAAAAGTACTAACAAAATCCAAACTTTAACACAAGAAATCAACCAAATGATGCAAAAACCACTAAACTTTTCAAACTCAAAAACCACCTAAAACCACTAGAAATCCAAAGATGTGCAAGATATGATCTAACCATGGCTCTTGATACCAATTGTTGGATATTGGATTTCACATTCACATCAAACCATAACACAAAAGTGGTATAAATGGAATTCTAGAGAGATAAAGTTAGAGATTTAGGGAACTTAGTGAGAGAAAGTGAAAGATATTATTATAAGCTCCAACTCTCTACCTTGGAGGTAGAGAGTATTTATAGTCTTACATAAATCGCCACAAACGGTATTGGATCAGGCATACATGGGTAAAGACCGTCCGAGTCCTCCACGGTGTTACTTAACTAAATACTACTAACCTAAATATAACTACGACTACGAGCATTCTAACGATTACATATACTTGAGGTGACCGACTCTTTAATACCGGGAATTTCTAATTCCTAACAAAGACAATCAAGCCACACCTGTTACGAGTAACAAGAGTTATCGACATCATGTATGTTTTCTACTCGGGTTTCGGGCATTAGACGAGCATTTCCAGTTCTACAATTCTTAAAAACGTTAAATAGCAGACCCAACATCTGGGATTTTATGTTACTAGATCTTTTTTGAGTCTTGATTAGTGATATTATTGGAGATTGGAGGACATGTTTAACACACTGATATACACTTTGATGTTCTTTAAAAACTGTTATTTTTTTAAGCTTAGAAACCATAGTATGCATACTCACACCATGGTACGTTTAAGTTGACGGGCTCATTTATTATCACTATACGACAGGAAGTTAAAATCATTTAACAGCAATGATTCTACCTAAATCATTCAACAATGATGATTTGAAATCATTATAAAGAGCATGTTTACATCCTCAAAACACCAATACGACAATACCAAAAAATAAGATTGATAACGCTACACGCGTCGTTCGGGGTCAAAGGAACTTCCTTTTCTTCGAGCAAGTTTTATAACACCCTAGGCAGTGAACCTAATCGTTGTAGTGTAGTATTAGGGTAAGCCACGGGAATTGATATCATTCTTTAGGGAATAGGAATGCTAGTGAGAAGTTACTACGCTAAGGTTGGGGTTGAGGAAGATTATTTTTGTATCTTTTATGTTTTTTAGGAATTAGAAAGGTACGAATCTCGGGGTTTGGATTTGGGGTTGGTATTTCTACCGATTACTCTACTTGTCTAATTATCTAATCTAAGGTGTATGTGATGCATGTCTAGTATTATTGTGCTGTATGATGGTTTAAAGATGTGTTTACTTAGGTTTTATTACTCCTTAATTATTTCCTATTGATGGTTGAATTGTCACGTCCTTATTCTTAATCGCGTTGTGTGTCTAAAGTCGTAGGGTATGCGTTTGTCCCTAACTCTTTGAAACTACCAAAGGGTCTCGTCTACAAAATCTCCAGGAATTATAAACTCTAACTCTAAGGTACTCTTTGGATGGTGATATGTGCTTAAACACATATAATTTCATTATCAAAACTGACCCAAATTAACCAAGAACGAGCCGTTAATGCTTTATTTGCGTGTTTCTTGAGTTTTTGCATGTCGAATGCGGATATGACAAAACAGAACAAAAGAAAGCAAACCGAAGAAAAGAACACGAAAAAGAAGAATGCAAAAAGCAGAAATTTGGGAAAATTTGCATTTGGACAATCAATTCTCAAAATGGCAGTTTTAGTCCCTGAAGATTCAGAAATGACAAGTATGGCCCTTGGATTATTAGAAGATTGACAAAATGGTCCTTGGATTACTTTTTCAGAATTACAAGATTGGTCCCTGGATTTTCAGCATGTGCACTTTTGGTCCTTGAAACACATTTTGGGTCTAAAGTATATCCTAAATCTAAATCCAATGACAAGCCCAAAATAAATACATCCAAAGCCCAAACCAATACACACCCGTGACCCTTATACCCAGTATATCCAACCCGCCCACTATACCAATTTTAACACCATTTACCCGGTCAAACTCACTTATACCCGGTCAAAAGAAAAACGAATTATATTAAAAAACCCAAAAACAAGCCCGCCAAAATCCTCCCCAAAATCCCCAGGCATTATGAACCCTAAAATACCCTCAAACCCAATTGATGCAATTCATTCTAATGGGGTATATTAGTACATGTCTTGACACCACCAGCGACACGGAATGCCGGTTGGCAATCCGTGTGTCATCACTATTCCTTGCGATTGGTCCAAGATCGCGTGGCGATTTAATCTAAGGGTGCTAAATGGTGATGATAGCTGGGATTTAATCCAAGGGTTGTGAAGAGCCAAGAGAAAGCACAATTACACCTTCCAGATTCTTCCAATTCCTTGTGCTCAAGTATTTAAAGACCCCATTCATTCACAATGAGATCATCCTTTTCTTTTCTTCTTAATTTAGTAGCATAAATTGTAATTTTACTTCAGTTTTAATGTTTTAAGTTCTTAAGCTTTTGTAATTCACCTTTTGTATTCAAGTTTTATAGATTAATGAAATTCCGTTTTTAATTCTCAAATTATTGTTTAGCTGTTTGTGTTTCAAATTCTGCTTATTAGAATTGCTTATTGCTTATTTTAAAATAAATTAGGTTTGTTTCTTATCATTAATCAAAAAAAATCGAGAAAAATAGTTGGAAAATTAAAAAATACTCTCAAACTCTTTTAAGTTTATCTTAAACTTAACTTCTTGTTTCATTAGGTTCATATAAGCTTGTGCTAGCTTATTGTGAGCTTTTCTCTTATCTCAATCTCAATTCTCACTCAAATCTCACAAGTCAAACTAAAGTCAAAGAAGCAGTTTAAATGGTGGTATGGCTCAGTAATTGATATGATGGAATTGGGTTGAAGAAAGAGGTTAGGCGGGGTATAAACAGGTTTAGGATAGTGGTCATTTGAGTTGTTTGGCAAGCCATAGTGGCTAAGGACACAAGTGAGTTTTTTTTACAAATCCATATCTGTTATAATCTGTTCTTCAGCTTATTGTTCATTTGATTGTGTTTGTGGGTATAATAGCATAATTTAGGTGTTAGTTGATTTCTTGATTAGGATTAAGTATTAGAGTAAAAGGATTAAGTAGAGTAGTAGTAAAAGCTGTTTTACGAAGGATTGTTTGGATCATTGTGTTAATCTGAGCTAGAGATTAGTGTAGTGTTTAAGTATAGTTGTTATAGGTTCATTTAGGTTTGCTATAGTCACTTCAGCTTTCATATTGCATCCACATACTCATTTAGTCAAAATCTAATGAAATCTGTCCTCTTGTTCATAACAGCTTGAATCAATAAGTGAGATTTTGCATTAAGGCTTAGAATCCATAAAGCTAGCTTAATTAGGTCATATTGCATCATAAAACTTCAATTTACATTTGTTTTTTGAAGATCAAAGTTGGAAAAAGTCAAATATCCAAATCTGTTTTAGATAGTCAAAAGTTGCAAAGTGGTTTTCACAAAACTTCGAATTTTCCTGATTCATTTTTAGCTCAAATCACTTAAAATTGTGGGATTATTAACTTCAGTTGGTCAGGATTTCAAAATTTATTTTTGAGGAATTTTTGTGAATTTATTTAAGCTCCAAATTAGTGCTTAATCAAGGATATAAATCCCCTGTGCACACTCATCATTAACTGAGTTGTGCACAGGTGTCTTGCAGCAGCCATAATGAGCTCATATTAGCTTGTTGTTGGCTGAAATTTGGTACAATTGTTTTCTGATTGGTAGTTTTAAGTTCCCAAGTTCTGGTTTCCACTTTGGCTTAATAGAAAAGCTTGTGCTTAAGCTAGAAATAGGTAGGTTGTAGACTGTTTTCATATTAAAATCAATTTGGTCAAATCATTGTAGATTGCTCATTAGAGGTTTAGACTAGTTGAATTAAGTTGCTTTTGAGTAGATTTAGCATACTTAAGCTTCTGTTTTCAATTTGTGCTTATATGTGGCTTATAGCTTAAAATTAAGTGCTTATTTATAAGCAGTTTCATAGCAGATCCCATTTCCAGCACCCTAGACTAGGTTTTCTTAATTTTCCTAGATTAAGAATAATATTTTAGAATTTTCCTGAATTTTTCATATTTTTCTGGAACTGTTTGATATTTTTCTTATTTAAAACTAGTTTTTAATCCTTTTTATATAGCTTTTAATACAATTAAATCAGAAAAGCTACAAAAAAATAAGTTTTCAATTTTAATAAATTAAGATAAATATAAAAAGCCAAAAAAATATTTTTCCATAATTTTCCTATTTCAAATTATAATTTTTAGCAATTTAATTAGTTTTAATTAGTTTTTAATTCAAATAAATTCGAGAAAAATCATAAAAAATAGTTTTAATTCTTAGTTAATTTTCTAATATCATTTTTAGTTAGAAAGTAATTTTAGATCATTTTTAGGACTTAGATTAGATTTAGTTGCATTTTATTCGTGATTTATTAATTACGTTTTAGAATAATTCGCGTATTTAGGATTTCCCGTAGTGTAATTTTCCTTATATTCTTTTCTATTTCCCGTAGTTTTAATATAATCATAAATCCAAAACATCGAGCATTTTAATAACGAACCTTAAACGACGTTGCCTATTCACACCTCGTTGGGACCGACTGGATTTCCTAATCCGTATCACTATCACTCACGGGTTTTGATTCATTATCCTTTTCCTAAAGGGATTTTAAATCATTACTTGTGGTTATTTTTGATATCGATATTGTGGTTTATCCATACACACACACACCCTAAGCCTACATGAATCAAATTTTGGCGCCTTGCCGTGGAGGTTGTGTCGACAATATCGTTAGAGGTTTGACGATTAGTGACTCGAGATCCTTCCTTTGTGAAGTTACTATTTTTTATAAAAAAAATAAAATAAAAAATATTTTCCTTTTTCTTTTATATATATATATCATATTAAAAATACAAAAAGATTTTCTCTTGTGTTTTTGAGCTAAATAGAATACATCAATTATATAACATTCTCAACGGAGGTGTTATCATTAGTAAGTTCCCGAACCAAAGATCAAAAACTTGCCTTTGTATCGCTTGTGAGTCGATTTATTTCTATCGGATAAACAAACTGTGTGGTGGGTATAAGGACAGCCTGACATTAAATTGCTTGGCCGGGTTTTAATAAGCTTGTGCGACCTAAAAAGCTTCTCCGCTCGCTTGTGCGTTTGTCTTATAGAAGTGATTTATTCACTTGGGATTATTGGTTAAGTTCACTGTGTTTTCGAATACCGTTCGTTTTAATTGCCTTGGTTTTGAAAGTGCATGCGCACTCGTTCTAACTACTGACCGATACGTGAAGCGCTACAATTCCAAGAAGGCGAAATAGGCGTGCTCCATTAGTCGAACCAGATTCGAACTAATCGACTCCGCCATCGTCGAAATGGCGGAGGACAACCGATCCATGCTAGAGCAACTCCAAGAACCCACCGAGGGTTATGGAGAAGCAATCGTCGTCCGGTCGTTGCCAATAACTTTGAGCTTAAACATGGTTTGATCAACTTGGTATCGTCGAGCCAATTTTACGGTTTGAGAGGGCGATCCTCACTCTCATATCCGACGGTTTAACAAGCTCACGTCTACGATCAAATACCGTAACGTTAGGAAGAGGCTATCAAGCTACTACTCTTCCCATTTTCACTCGAGAGAGCGCGGATTTGGCTCGAAAAACAACCCCTCGATCGATAACCACATGGGAGAATTTAGTGTCAAAATCTAAATAGCGAATTCTTCCCACCGTCTAAAACAACAAGCTTAAAATGAAATAACAAAATTCACACAAAGATTTGATGAATCATTTAGTGAGGCATGGGACCGATTCAAAGATTTGCTTAGGCAATGTCCCCATCATGGTTTTTCTGAGTTACACCAACTTGATACGTTTTATAACGGTTTGAATGAGACTGATCAAGACTCTCTCAATGCCGCCGCAGGTGGTAATTTGTTGACCGATCAACGAGAATGCCTTGTCGATTATTGAGAACAAATCTAAAGTTCGTTACCTCACGTAGCAAATCGGTTCTTTGCCCGTTGAGTACACCATCGTCCTCGTCTTACGAAAATACATCTAGCACCGATGCTAAGATTGATAAGCTTACGAATATGATTAGAGGCTTTGGTTAAGATTAAGACCGCTAAGATTAATTCTTCTCCACCCGCTCAAGTCAAAGCGGTGGAATCGACTTTTACTACTTGTGGTGGCCCGCATGCTTACTACAATTGTACCGCCACCGATGAAATCCTTTGAAGCTAATGTCGTAACCGGAGGTAACCAATACCGTCCTCAAGTTGAACCGAACCCTCGTGTTAGTAATCAAATGGGACCTCCGGGATTTTCTTAATCAAACAATCAAACTCGTTTTAATCAGAATCAAGTTCGTGGACCAAATGTTCAAAACCAATTCAAAGCCCCATCAAATCAATACCCGAACCAAGGAGTCAATTACAATCAAGGATATCAAGCTTCAGGCTATCAAGCTCCGCCTTTGCCCGAATTCACAATTACGTTCACACAATAATGCTAAAATCCACACATCAAACTCGGATTTCAAGTTTGAGAAATTTCAATCTTCATTAACTAGACAAAGCAATGAGTTTAGAACGAAATCGACTTCAGAACAACAAGATGGATGCTTGAGAATAAACTTGAGAATATGTTGAACGGCGTTTTGTGTCAAATGAGTCAACCCTCGAGTTCCGGTTCTCTCCCAAGTAACAAAATTCCAAACCCGAAGGAAATGAAGTTACCATTGAGATGATGGGCCCTCAATGACTACTTCCTCTCCGGTGAGGAGTGTAGCACGAGAGACCAAGGTGACAAAGGACCCGGTAATTCCTCTTGATAATGGAAAAGCCAAAAACGTCCAACCTTTGGTTGCCCAAGTTCCTTATATCTCAGTCAAAATACCAAGTTCTAACCTTTCACCGTGCAAATCTATTCAATCACGGTTCGACAAAATGAAAGTTGTTTCTGGAACCAAGTTCAAACTTACGACTGATATGATCAAAGCTGCTGACATGATTTATGAAAAGAAATTGGAACAAATTTCAAAGATTTCACTTGAGCCTACACCGTCTAATTCTTCCTCGAACCAAGCTCAGAGAAGCTTGGTGATCGAGAAATTTCTCCTTCCTTGTTCTTTAAATGATATTGAGGAATGTAATGCCTTAACGATTAGGTGCAAGCATAAGTCTCATGCCTCTTGCGATATATCATGAGCTTGGATTGAAGACTCTTATACCGACTCGTATGACTATTGAATTAGCTAATCGAACAATTGCTCACACGATTGGTGTAGTCAACGATGACAGGGAGAACCATTTCTTGTGATAGCTGCGAAAGAATCCTTGGAAGATCGTGATCAAAGGCGTGCAATCGAAAAAATGAAAAATTGTGTTTATATGAAAAACGTCAAAACCTCCACCCGATGATCATTAGATTCATAGCATCGGTGTGATTGATTTTTCTCAAGAAAGTGGCGATCCCATTTTACCATTTAATCCAATTATGACCGACTCTTTCCCGTCTCTCACTAAGGATAGTGACCCCATTTGGGAAGAGATCGCGGCCTTTCTTAATGATGATTGATTCAGTTGAGATTAATAATAATGCTACTCCTGACCCGGAGGGGGACATTCTTTTACTTGAAAAGTTGTTATATAATGAGCCATCTTCTTACCCCTCTCCGGACGATCCGGATGATCCGAATGATGTGAAGAAAGTTGAACCTAAAACATCTCGAATTGATCTTTCAAGATTTACGATTAAGAGTATGTCAACAATACAAGCTGAACGGAAAAAGAAACAAGAAAAGGAGTCTACAACGGTAGTGGTGGAAACTGCTAGCTCTAAGAGCACACCACTTGTCCCACCTCTGATTTCTAAGAAAATCGACCTTCCTTTGAGTGGCAATCCCACTCCTTCTTCTGAAATCATGGAACCTTCTTTTGAGACATCTTTCAATCCAGAATCTTTTAAAACATTCACGAATTCCTTGTTTGAATTCGATTCTGAATATACTCTAAATTTTGACAATCCACTCTTTGACGAAGAAAGTGATGAGTTCACCGATGAACTTGCTTTTACCGACTCAATTCTTTCTGAGGATGAAGAAGAATACGATGATCCGTTTTTTCCGAAGAAAGATAAGGAAGTGAAGATTCGACAGGATGAACTTGTTGATCCGAGGTCCATATTATTTTTTATCCGAGAGTGATTCCTCTTCTCGTGAGTATTTTCATGAAGATGATACGTTGATTTCGTTCCTCTCCGAGGACAAGATTTTTAACCACTGGATACTCATCGGAGAGGACATTCATATCAAAAAGTTTTCGGAAAAATGATCCTCTCTGGATGCCTTCGCTATTGAACCTTTGAGTAACACCTTTCTATACCATGAGCTCCGGACTTCTTTGGAGTATTCTCTTATCGATCCTTCATCCTTCGTCGCCCGCAAAACCACGGATGATGGATGGTTCTTTCATATGCCTTATGTGAGTTTGGGAGGAGTTATTCCGTATGTGCTGGAGCCCGACATTTTCTTTCCTCTAACCCACCCAGTCTCATTCTTTGGAATGAGGACACCGTTTTGACCCGGTATCTCTACCATTTCTTCCCCAAGGACAAATGAATTCGGGGACGAGTCAGGCTAGCGACTCGGTGAAGAAAAACGATGGCGCTTCGTGGGAGGCACCCCATGCTTATCCTTCTATTTTCTTTCTATGTTCTAATAAGTGACGTAAAGGGGTTAGCCTCTTCGATTTCTCGTGTTTGGTTGTTTGTGATGTTGTGTTTAGGATTTTCCCGATATGAAGACTCTCGTGCTCGAAGTTGTCTTTTCTCTACTCGAGTTTCATGATCGATGCTGATGGAAATCCGATATCGAAAATCTTATCGACTAACGTTTATCTTCTAGCATACTTAATAAACGGCTTTTAGATTTTCGTTGATACCCTTGCCTTTAAACATTGAGGACAATGTTTTGTTTTAGTCTGGGGTAGGGTAATCTTCGATTTGATTTGACCGCACTTGCTTATTTTTGTCGTGAACTCTCGCAACCCCGTTTTTCCTTAGAAATAAAAAATTGTGCAAAAATGTGAAAATTTAAAATTTTTTGTAAGCTTTTGCTAGTTTTATGATTGAAAAGTCTTTGCGAGTTTCTTAGAAGTTACTTTAAATATACGTTTTTCTTGAAAAAGCATTTGCTAATTGCTTAGACAAGAGGCTATAAAATGCGATTCTAGCTCACAAGGCCAAGAATTTGCAAGTCTCCTAAGTGATTTTAAATATGCGAAGCTTAAACAAGAATTTGCTAGTTTCTAATAAGTGACTTCAAAAATGCGAGACTTGAGATTATTTGTGAAACATTGCTAAGTTAATATATGTTTTGACACCTTGTTAACTTTCATTTGGTGAGTAGGAATGGAATTGACTTGACGGGCGTGTTGAGCCCTAGCTTGTTCCCTTAACCATAGATAAGTAAAATTATCGGCTAAGCATCCGCGGATCTCATTATTTGGGATTTTAAATTTTCGGAGATCGAGGAATGATAGAGTTACTTATGAGTTTAGATGCTAAGCGTGGAGTAGATGGTTCTATTTAGAGCCCATCGAGAGGTACTATGGCTTTTGTTCCCACAAAATTGTTTCACCCCATATCGCAAATAATAATTAGAGATGTTGAGTTTTTCGGCGATAGTTAGTTCTTTATTCTTTAGAGAATCTTTGCCCATGAAATTGGGTACACATCAAGGTACTGTCAGTGTTTAGGTGTAATAGACAACGATTCACGATAGTTTTTGCTATTGTTTCTATTATAAAAGCCGTAGGATTGAGTTTGGCAAAAATTAACATGAAATAAAGCCCAAATGTTTAAAGTTGAAAAAATCAAAACCATAAAAGTTGTCATAGACTTCTAAAAAGGCAGAGGAAAAATCCAAAGTCATAATAAGACTTCTGATAAAGCGGTAATCCCGTTGAGTTAGTGGTTGAAAAGACCAAGGGCCTAAATTGCAAAATGCAAATGTCTTTGAAATAAGTGTTAAGCCAAACTTTGAATCCGGGAAATATCTTCCTAAATCATGTTAAATTAGGACCTTGATGTGGACCTCATTCTTGTGTGCAATGGTTTTCGGAGGAAGGTGGATAACTAATTAGCGACTTAGCTTTATATCTTTATCAGAATAAAAGTTATCGAAACGAGAAACATGAAGAAATTCATTTCACAAAAATAAAAAACCTAGAGGAAAATAGGAAAATGGGAGCAAAAGGTAATTACACAAGTAACTTCCATGGGTAGTGTTAGCATCTAGAATCATATTTAACAATGATTTCGATTTTACGCTTAGTTTGGGGACTTGTGAAAAATCAGGGACGATGTATTCTATCCGTATGGTCACTTCAAGCTGTGTTGTGTTTCCTATTCCGTGATCCTAACGTGTCGTTTGAAAAATGTTGGAGTTATCGATCGACATGAAAGTTCAACAAACCGTCACTTATAACGAATGTGCTTAATGTAATATCTACATGTGAATTAAAAGGTAGCGGGCGTTTTAGAATTAAGGCTTTCTTAATCTCTTTTGAGGAATCTTTGCTACTATTCTAGGTTTAGTAGAAAGAGATTGAAATCCTTGGTTTTAGAAGCGTGAGTTGATTGCATTGCGTGGGGAGACGACAATGGTCTCGTCTGGGGTATTTTGATATGTGCTTAAACACATATAATTTCATTATCAAAACTGACCCAAATTAACCAAGAAAGAGCCGTTAATGCTTAATATTTGCGTGTTTCTTGAGTTTTTGCATGTGCAGTACGGATATGACAAAGCGAGACAAAAGAAAGCCAAAACCGAAAACCGAGCACGAGAAAAGAAAGAATGCAAAAAGCTAGAAGGAAAGGAATTTGCAAGTTTGGACAATCAATTCTCAAAATGGCAGTTTTAGTCCCTGAAGATTCATAAATGACAAGTATGGCCCTTGGATTATTAGAAGATTGACAAAATGGTCCTTGGATTACTTTTTCAGAATTACAAGATTGGTCCCTGGATTTTCAGCATGTGCACTTTTGGTCCTTGAAACACATTTTGGGTCTAAAGTATATCCTAAATCTAAATCCAATGACAAGCCCAAAATAAATACATCCAAAGCCCAAACCAATACACACCCGTGACCCTTATACCCAGTATATCCAACCCGCCCACTATACCAATTTTAACACCATTTACCCGGTCAAACTCACTTATACCCGGTCAAAAGAAAAACGAATTATATTAAAAAACCCAAAAACAAGCCCGCCAAAATCCTCCCAAAATCCCGGGCATTATAATAAAATACCCTCAACCCAATTGATGCAATTCATTCTAATTAAGGGTATTTATTAAGTACGTATCACGACACTGCGACACACGAATGCCGGGTTGGCAATCCGTGTGTCAATCTCATTCCTTGCTTACGATTGGTCCAAGATCGTGTGATTTAATCTAAGGGTGCTAAATGACTGATGATAGCTGGGATTTAATCCAAGGGTTGTGAAGAGCCAAGAGAAAGCACAATTACACCTTCCATATTCTTCCAATTCCTTGTGCTCAAGTATTTAAAGACCCCATTCGTTCACAATGAGATCATCCTTTTCTTTTCTTCTTAATTCAGTAGCATAAATTGTAATTTTACTTCAGTTTTAATGTTTTAAGTTCTTAAGCTTTTGTAATTCACCTTTTGTATTCAAGTTTTATAGATTAATGAAATTCCGTTTTTAATTCTCAAATTATTGTTTAGCTGTTTATGTTTCAAATTCTGCTTATTAGAATTGCTTATTGCTTATTTTAAAATAAATTCAGTTTGTTTCTTATCATTAATCAAAAAAAAATCAGAAAAAAATAGTTGGAAAATTAAAAAATACTCTCAAACTCTTTTAAGTTTATCTTAAACTTCAGCTACTGTTTCATTAGGTTCATATAAGCTTGTGCTAGCTTATTGTGAGCTTTTCTCTTATCTCAATCTCAATTCTCACTCAAATCTCACAAGTCAAACTAAAGTCAAAGAAGCAGTTTAAATGGTGGTATGGCTCACATTAATTGATATGATGGAATTGGGTTGAAGAAAGAGGAAGCTGGGTATAAACAGGTTTAGGATAGTGGTCATTTGAGTTGTTTGGCAAGCCATAGTGGCTAAGGACACAAGTGAGTTTTTTTTTACAAATCCATATCTATTATAATCTGGTCTTAAGCTTATTGTTCATTTGATTGTGTTTGTGGGTATAATAGCATAATTTAGGTGTTAGTTGATTTCTTGATTAGGATTAAGTATTAGAGTAAAAGGATTAAGTAGAGTAGTAGTAAAGCGTTTGAAGGATTGTTTGGATCATTGTGTTAATCTGAGCTAGAGATTAGTGTAGTGTTTAAGTATAGTTGTTATAGGTTCATTTAGGTTTGCTATAGTCACTGACTTTCATATTGCATCCACATACTCATTTAGTCAAAATCTAATGAAATCTGTCCTCTTGTTCATAACAGCTTGAATCAATAAGTGAGATTTTGCATTAAGGCTTAGAATCCATAAAGCTAGCTTAATTAGGTCATCTTGCATCATAAAACTTCAATTTACATCTGTTTTTTGAAGATCAAAGTTGGAAAAAGTCAAATATCTAAATCTGTTTTAGATAGTCAAAAGTTGCAAAAGTGGTTTTTCACAAAACTTCACTGAATTTTCACAGATTCATTTTTAGCTCAAATCACTTAAAATTGTGGGATTATTAACTTCAGTTGGTCAGGATTTCAAAAGTTATTTTTGAGGAATTTTTGTGAATTTATTTAAGCTCCAAATTAGCGCTTAATCAAGGATATAAATCCCCTGTGCACACTCATCATTAACTGAGTTGTGCACAGGTGTCTTGCAGCAGCCATAATGAGCTCATATTAGCTTGTTGTTGGCTGAAATTTGGTACAATTGTTCTCTGATTGGTAGTTTTAAGTTCCCAAGTTCTGGTTTCCAATTTGGCTTAATAGAAAAGCTTGTGCTTAAGCTAGAAATAGGTAGGTTGTAGACTGTTTTCATATTAAAATCAATTTGGTCAAATCATTGTAGATTGCTCATTAGAGGTTTAGACTAGTTGAATTAAGTTGCTTTTGAGTAGATTTAGCATACTTAAGCTTCTGTTTTCAATTGGTGCTTATATGTGGCTTATAGCTTAAAATTAAGTGCTTATTTATAAGCAGTTTCATAGCAGATCCCATTTCCAGCACACTAGACTAGGTTTTCTTAATTTTCCTAGATTAAGAATAATATTTTAGAATTTTCCTGAATTTTTCATATTTTTCTGGAACTGTTTGATATTTTTCTTATTTAAAACTAGTTTTTAATCCTTTTTATATAGCTTTTAATACAATTAAATCAGAAAAGCTACAAAAAAATAAGTTTTCAATTTTAATAAATTAAGATAAATATAAAAAGCCAAAAAAATATTTTTCCATAATTTTCCTATTTCAAATTTGTAATTTTTAGCATTTAAATTAGTTTTAATTAGTTTTTAATTCAAATAAATTGAGAAAATCATAAAAATAGTTTTAATTCTTAGTTAATTTTCTAATATCATTTTTAGTTAGAAAGTAATTTTAGATCATTTTTAGAACTTAGATTAGATTTAGTTGCATTTTATTAGGTGTTTTATTAATTACGTTTTAGAATAATTAGATTTAGTTTCCGTAGTGTAATTTTCCTTATATTCTTTCTATTTCCGTAGTTTTAATATAATCATAAATCCAAAACATCGAGCATTTTAATACGAACCTTAGCGGCGTTGCCCATTCACACCTCGTTGGGACACGACTTCGGATTTCTAATCGTATCACTATCACTCACGGGGTTTGATTCATTATCCTTTTTCCTAAAGGGATTTTAAATCATTCCTTGTGGTTATTTTTATATCGATATTGTGGTTTTATCCATACACACACACCCTAAGCCTACTGATCCGGATGGTTTAGCCTACAACTACTCTAGATGTTATAATCTAAGGTTCACAAAGATTAATCAAGCATTAACTACACAACGAATGACCTATCGCATTACTAGATCATTAACAATTAAGATAAGAGACAACCAATCAATATTCAATAATTAAGTTTCATATTCCCTAAGCAAACACACTAGTAAATTAGCCGGACATGGAAAACATGCAAGCATACACACAAATAATTGAAGACATAATTGAATTAATGAAGTAAAACACTTATCTTGATGTAAATTAGGGTTTGGAACCTAAAATCTTTACAAACGGCCCTTGGTTTGGTTTAGGTTTTACTCCAAAGACTACACCTTGGCCCGAAAAATTGGATTCTATATATAAGATTATCGCTGACGGCGTCACCTTTTGTTTGTACGGCCGTCGGTGCCGTCATTAGGGTTCGTCTTGGCGCGTTAGTCTTGCGAGTGTCACCTTATCTTTGCGTCGTCCCCCCGTTCTGCGGCCCGTGCGGATCAAATCTAGGCGATGCGGTTGCGACGACCTACTCTTTTAAAGCGACACCGTCGCGAAAATAAGCAATTTGGCTCTTGGCCGTCCCAAAAGTGATCGCGGCGTCACGGGTAACACTGAAGCCGTCCCCTTGTGTTTCGGTCACAGGTGGCTCGATTCTTGACTTTGGCCATTTTCTTACATATCCGGCACTAGGTCCAAATAAGTGACATTCCAGTAATTTGCCTTCAAGACCTAAAAAGTGAAAAGGAACGATATTAAGTAATAACGGATACAAAAGTTTCAAATAAGGGCTTAGCGACCCTCAAAAGGTACATTTTAAAACCTTATCAAATATCCTACACTTGGTGTTGTCCTCGAAACAAATGTGCTTTTAGCCAATCAATCTATAAGTTAGGGGTCATGAAGCATTGGTTTAAAACAATCCACAACACATATAGCCCATAAAAGTCATAACACACGAAATTACATACTAGCACCTCACATGGGGTGTTTGGATACTCACATCTCTCGGATGTATATGAAATATATCAAGTTGGAAATGGAAGATAAACATTCATTAACCTGTCCTAGTACATAGATTACCATAGGCTTGAGAATAGATCAAACCTCCATAAGCTTTGGTAAGCACCTAGGAAAGACTATCAAAGAGATCTTTTAAAGGGTTGTAATGTTAGGCTTACGGTAGGGAAACAAAGGGTTTGGTGGAATAGGCTATTTAGTGGTGGCAAGTCAAAAATCTTTATGTTACAAGCATACGAAGAATGGCGTTGCTAAGCCAAGACTCGACACTCTAAACTCTAAATAACTGAAACAAACAAACATAAATTTAAAGATAGATGTAGGATGGTAGCCCGTATGTTTTTTGTTTTTTTTTTGTTTTTTTTTTTTTTTGTTTTTTTTTTTGAAAACTCTATTTTTTTCTTTTTCTCTTTTTCTATTTTTTTTCGATTTTTTTTTTTCATACACTTTTACTCTACCATCCTCTATGGTAACATCAAAATGATAGGGATTTATAGGCACATCCCTACACTTGAGTTTTATTACTCTAACACTAATTTGACCCGAATTGAAAAGATCAAAACACTTGGAGTACATTATTACGCAAATAGAGGGAATTTGAATGTTCCCTTCCCGTCATTTTATAAATTTTAACTTTTCCCATGAGTCCCAATCGTCCCAAAACTGTATACAAAGGATATGACTCGAATTAGCAACTCATGCATGCAACTAGATAATTGAACTAAGGGTTTTTAGGGTGATAACAATAATGCACTAAAAGTGAGTGCATACAAGGTAGGCTAAGGCGATTTGGGTGCATATTTGGGGGTGGGGTGTAAACAATGCTCTTCATTGATATTCCGGAAAACCGAAACATCACGAGAACAGCGAAAAGGATAGGCTCTGAGGGGTTAACTAGGGTATCGTGTACTAAAGATGAGTACAACGCAAAGGTGTGGGGAATTACTCAACCGATGTGGAAGAAGTAATTATATTACGGGTATCAAACAAAGGGTTATCCTAATGCCTCTTATCATTTAGTTATTCCTAACTACACAAGTGTAGTCTTACTAGCGATCTCGGGATGCATCACAAAACAAGTTCTAGAATCTAATATACTACCGGTTCACACTCTAAGCATTAATGATGAATGCTTTAAGTCCTACTAATCTAAGGGCGATCCTCACATTTTGGGTGGAATTTAAGTGGTAAAGGGTTTTGTGCTAGTCATATAACTTCCTATCAGTGAGGCGCTTTTGTTAAGACTAATGGCACTCTATATGTCATGAAAAATTTTAAATTTGTGCCAAAATTACCCTAACCGACATTTTCTCATGGTTTATTACACAAATACAATTGGACAAAGCAAATATTCAAGGATAAGCATAGTTTCAAAGTTCCCGTTTTATTTTCCCTCCTACACTTGCTGAACATTGTCCCGATGTTCCCTAAAAGTATCAAAGTTATGATAATGAAGGTGATTAAAAATAGAGAAACTAATACTCCCTGATTAGCTCGGTAGGATCCGTGTAAAGTGGTGGTTAAATCCTTTCCAAGAAGAATGTGTGCGTGAAAAGCTCCTTTCAATCTTATGTATCTTCTTCTTGATAAATTAAACCTGCACACTTGAAGAAAACTAACGAAACCTTCACGTAAAATCGGCGGTAATAATATATAAGACTCTACTAAACTAGGATATAATGCTTGTGGAATGGATGTTTCTGAAATTCACGGAAAATTAAGACTGGAAAATTCCAAAATTTATAAGCTGACTCGAAGCGAAAAAAAGTAATGCATTGTTTTTACTCCTTCACGGCGCCGTCAGTTAGATCTGGCCGTTAGGTTATCCTAACAAAAGCGGTCTGCGATTGGAAAAATTCGGAAAATTTACATCTTTAGAATCTGGAAAAATTTCTTTAAAACATCCATTATGACTCGATACAAGCATTTGACTCGAACAAACACACATATATATCTTTTAACTAGTTGCAATTCTCATGTTCCGTTTCTTTTGAAAGCGTGTAATCCCTCACACTTATCCTTTTTGTAAAATACCTTTATATACAATTAAAACGAGGTTAAAAACAAAATAAATCATTTTTACAAATTTAAACATGAGAATAAGCAATCAATAAAAGATATATAACACTAACAAGCAAACAATTAAGCATGGGTTGCCTCCCACGAAGCGCTTATTTATGAGTCTTGTAGCTAGACTTCGTATTCGTGCCCTACGTGACTTCATTATCGTCACCTTCTTCTAAAACAATATCTTCATCGTTCACCATTTCATTATTATCAAGCGATAATGTTTCACACGTTGTCCATATCACGGTAAATTCCCTTCCATGGTCTAGTAGCACCACCGCTCCATTGCTCATCTGCTTCTTTCTTGAAAAAGGTCCATACCATCTCGATTTGAGTTTCCCGAAATAATCTCGGTCTTGAATTATACAAGAGCACCTTATCTCCTTCCAAAAACTCTTTAGGACTCTTTATTCGTTGATCATGCCATTTTTTCGCCCTTTCTTTATATGTGATCGACGATTCATCGCTTCCGGCCTTAGTTCATCCAATTCTTGAAGCTGTGAGAACCTATTTGACCCTACTTGAATAATCCATATTCTGGGCCTTAAGTGCCCAATATGCTTTTGCTCAAGTTCAATAGGGAGTGTACGCCTTCCGTATAGCGAAAAGGGGTTGTTCGATAGGTGTTTTGTAGCGATTCTGAATGCCAGTGCCTCATCGGTTTAAATGCCCAATCTTTTCTATTACGGTGGACCATTTTTTCAAGTATGCCTTTAATGCCCTATTTGTGTTTTCTAATTGTCCATTAAATGCGAGGATGATATCAGATAGAAAATCTATGTGGAGCATCATACTTCTTCATTACCTTCTCCATTTGAGCATTGCAAAAGTGGGTTCCTCTATCACTGATCAATGCCTTGGGAATCCCGAATCGTGTGAAGAGCTTTTTAAGAAAATGAATAACTACCCTTGCATCATTAGTCCTAAGGGCTTGAGCCTCTACCCATTTGGATACATAATCAATAGCTACGAGAATGTATTCATTTCCTCCGGACGATGGAAAAGGTCCCATGAAGT
>OU343221.1:54653244-54781790 GCA_910596185.1 Chrysanthemum makinoi | reverse complement strand
TAACATCATCTAGAAAGCCTAGAAGCGGCTAGCTGTGAAACATTGCACCTAAACTGAGAGGCAAATACGTACACGTGCAACTAATAAATTAAATAAATATCTTGAAAAAACATGTAACCCATCAAGAAATGTGACGAATTGGTAACTTTGGTACAAATTCAAAAGTTATAATGATGGTAAGAGGATATTTCTAAGTCCGTTATCTAGATGTGAAAATTTTAAAAAATACGGTATCTATCTTTTGACTTAACCCTGTGTTTTACTTAAATTTGTGCTGTTTGGTATTGTTTATTAAAGCTGGTATCTTTGTTATTGGATTTTGAACAAAGATTTTCATATGGCATGGCTCATGGATTTGATAAAGTGTGCTCTTATGATTAATTATAGCAGTTTGCTTTAAAATTATGTTCGAATTTTCTTTTTAATAAAAATGTAAAATGAAGGTGAAAGATGAAGATGGAAAAAGGACAAAAGTGAAAAGACGCAATTTCCCTCATGCAATCACGTGTCAAAGTTTAAAAAGAAAGATTAAAAGCGTTAGTTTTATTGACTAATAGCGTGCAAAAATCCAAACGTTAAAGAGGTTTGCAGTAATTTTCTCCATAGTAAGGACTAAGCATAAAATTTTCATATACCACTAGGACTAATGATGTAACTTGCTCTAGTTTTATGATCATAAATAAACTTTAAATCTAGAATTCAACCAATTAATAAATGCCAATAGGATAAGATGAATGTGGATATCATTATCAACTCTTATTCTCTAGGTTTTCCTACTGTCTAAATGCACGTCAAATAATTCACCAAACAATATTATTCTTTTCCCCTTAGGATTGAAAAGTTTGATACAAAATTATCCAAAGCAACTTACATTATTTGTGCTCAAAGAAAAAACTCAAAAACGACACTTTATGTAACAAAAGAGGCGGCAACAAACTGAAAAACCCATTTGAATTCCAGATCGGATCTGATTTGGATGATAATGTTTGAAGTAAAATGGGTATTTTTGGGTGGTTCTTAACCTCAAATGGATGATCTTGAATGCGGTTATTTATGGACTCAAAGTTTTTCAGACAATGATGGAGATTAATTATTTTCTTTTTTGATTGAAGATGAAGATATTTTTTAAGGTAATATGCATACCACAATAAGAATGTACAAATCACAAAATCACTTGTAATGCACATTTTACAAGACCATATGCATGTTTAATTAGCTTTCTCATCCAATCCGAACTTTCATAATTTCGCCACTCGAATTGCGGATAAGTATTAAATAATAAATATGGACCAAGTCCAATGTGAGGTTAGGGTCATTTACAATGTTTTAAAAGTTTTTAATTGACCCGGTTGAGTCGCCGATTCACCGGGTCATCCGTTCAACCAGTTCAATTGCTGGTCGAACCGCTTATACGCTTTGTATATTTTCATAAATCTTTGAAAGGTATTTGTTCAATTTTGATCTTACACTCAATTGGACCGATAAAAATGCGATGACTCTATTGGGTTTTAGCCATTAATATCCATATCTACAATACTAAAACAATGCAAAAACAATCAATTTATAGTTCTCGTTTATAATAGATTTATAGTTATAGTTTATAAAACTGAGATGACTCCACCGTGTTTTTAGAATCCTATATTTATTAACGAACCTTTTAAATCAAGCAAGTATTATACCAAAATTAATTTATAACTCCAATTTATTATTTCATTAAAACTTAACCACATCAGTCACCACTACAATTTTCAATTTAACTATAAACTTTCTACACCATAATATGTTTATACATCAATTTGTTATTTCATTAAAACTTAACCACATCAATCACCACTACACTTTTCAATTTAACTATAAACTTTCTACATCAATTTAACTTAACCACACCGGTTTGAGCGTGTTTATGTTGTTTTTGGTGGGGATTTTTGAGGTGCTAGCTTTTCTAGATCCAGTGTTATTTACTATATTATGGGGACATTTAATTTCTAGCTCCATGCTATATTAAAGAACTTTTCAGTTCAAAAAAAGACTTCGAAAATATATAAATGGTGTAAAGATAAACACATGATGGAAGATAAGGTGTGCATCGCAAGAACCATTATTTAATCATAAATGCTCTTATTAATCACATAAGTAACGATAAGGAACCTCTCATTTTCATTTAAACATGAAAAATAATGTTATACTTTTTATAATTGTACATTTGAATTAAAATAACATAAATGTCTTACAATGATGACAATGTACAATTATAAAAAACACAACATTAATATGAGAAGATCTTTATCTCACCAATAATTAGACCTATATGTTTTGGAAGCATTTGATCATACTGTTGGAATTATATAACATGACTAATCATAAATATAAACAATAAACATCAAAGTAAGTGCGGAAGCGTATAAGAACATATAATGAATAATTAATTAACTAAAGAATAAAATATGCGTACCTTACTTGATTCTAGCCGAACAAGAATCAAATCCACAAACTAGCAATTAGGATGAACCCTAATTAGGTTTATATTATAATAATTACCCCTTACCGTTTTGTAATTCAATCCAAGATACAATCAATAGTGTGATTGTACACGTCTTGTACACACGCTATAACAAATTAAAGTAATTCTAGTTTTAATCAAACCAAATAACTTGAGTTGGAAAAAGTTGATGATCGACACCCACAAGGAGGTGGGCGATCGTTTAAGCAAAACACACAAAAACAAATTTTTAGGTTTAGCTTAATGAGTACAAGAGATAAATTACAAACACCCTTTGTTTTGTATTATACCCAACTAACTTGGTGAACAAGTTTGAGTTGTAGAGGGATTGGGTTTCCTTTTCTTGTGGCCGGTGGTTCTAACCATCCCATAAGGATTCCGGAACCTTCCCAATATTTACAACATAGTCCTTTTCCAAATACATTTAACGACCGTTAGTCCATTACACTAATTACTTAACGTCCATTATGTTATTTCATTTAATTAATAAATAAATATAACTATTACATTTAATTATTAACTTTAATTCTCATACGCAAAGTGTGCAATCCCGTGGTCTCGAGTTCGATCCTAACACACGTCTATTAATTTATTGTCCATAAAACCAACAAATCCCACTTGGACATATCTTAATAGAGTGATCACATCGGTTAGCGTCTAGCAACATTTCGATGCCTCTAGTACAACTCGAGCAAGGCTCCTGGAAAACCTTTTAATGATTTCTCATTATTATTATCGCTTTTGTTTATCTAGTGTTAAATAAAGATATGGAATTAAGTCATTCTTTATTGACCATTACGTTTCTCGTTATTAGTGATTGAGCAATTCAAATCTTCAATCATATTGGAGAACTTTGGGTGTAGCCGCATACATCATGTCAACCACGAGGGGCCAGTGATAAGCTCAAATAAATTTGAAGAACAAATTATCTTGACTACGAGGCAAACTTTGCAACGAGAAACAACCTTTATGACTACCCATTCGCATATAAGTTAAGTTACAATGCACTACATTCATGACACTTTATCGATATCTCAATAGGGATAACTATTCATAATTAACTTAACAACAATATCCATAAAGTAAATTATGTAGTTGGGATAAGTCTATATTCAATTCATTGAATATCATCTGAAATTGGTATGCATTCTCATCAATATACTTTCAAGTATATTCTATCATATCTCTCGATTTGTCTTGAATGATACTCCCATATCATTAATTAACAACGGACGATTTAGAATAAATAAATTTTATTCACGGATACATGCTGAATATAGGATACAATATATATTATAAAATCAAACATACCAAGTATTTGATTTATTATAATAATTTTTTAACATCCCTTATCCAAATACCAAATAGATCATGCATGAAAATTCGGTTGATGAATTATGCCACAAGTAATGACAATCATACTTGTTGACAATGCATAAATCAACCAACTTGATCTATAGTAATTTTGAGAATACTTATTTCAAGAATTCAATTAATGAAGTCCTTGTATGTGTGCATTCAACAATCCATATAATAATTCATAAAGTGTGCTCCTTTTCATCAATTTTGACAATTTATTTTTAAAGTTTAAAAGTATTCTTATTCTTTTAACATAATGCAAGCGTGCTTTTAGTAGCACTACTAGTTCACATGGCCATTAACAAGGATGTAATCTTACCATGACTAGTATTGAGTGTCATCTCAATTAAACCAACATCATTGTATACAAACAACAATATGCTCATTAAAACTCCGTAAACTTTAATATCTTATGGTGTAATGTTTGATGCTTTCCTAACTTTCAAGTTTAAAGATGATGACAATTTGCACAACATTTGACATATTGTTCATCCATAGAATCTAGGAGCAATTCCAGGCTGAGGATGTAATTCTTTTAGAATATTCATTACACAAGCTATCTAATAACTTTTAGTTAGATATAAATGTTGTCAAATCACTTCTTATTCAAGAATGATACAACAATTTTAATACTACAATGATGTACATATGTGAATCTACAGGTCAAACTTAGACTTCATTCATGTTCTATCTTGTCAAAAGATATTTATCCATTTCCCAAATGATATATCATGTTTTATTAGAATCATTTATTTTACTGCACATGTTTATTTATTAATAATAAACATATATTTCAAGGTCGTATGTTTTAATTCTTAAATCTTACAAATGAAGTTTCATTCCAATCTAAGACTTAACATTTAGCTTACAAGGAATGTTACTTCCTATATGTTATACAACATATAAGATTTAAAACCTTAACATAATACTCCATACAGCTTTCAGAATACTTAAAATTTATCTTATTTCAACTATAAATCAAAACAAAGATTTAATAATTAAATATAAGAATAATTTCATAGATGCATGCATTTATTCATTCATGAATTATTGCATAGTACACTTGAAGATTATATGAATTCAAAACCTTTCTATTACTTACCGTCCTCGCTTAAGTAATTTTCTCAAGAAAGAGTTTTGATATTCCATTGTCATATTTCATATTAATGAAAACAAGTGTGACAATTATCATCTTTATATATTTAATGTGTTTAGGAAAGAATATTCAATCATAATTAATTGCTTAAGTATGATTAATAATCTTGTCATAAGACAAGCATTAAATATGTGTACAATATTGTCCATATGATTTCTACATAGAAATTCAAACCACTAGGGTTTTTCATCTCTTTGAAGAAACTCATTTCCATTCTCGGTCCTAACTATTAAGATAAAACAAATTTCCAAAATTGATTATCTTTATGGACAGCATCTTTAACATTCATAGTATGAGTAATTTACCCAATTCAATATTTGGTAATCCATCATAATGATTATTGATGCCTGGAAACGATCGAAGCTTTATCATGGCCCGCCACTTGAATGCGGACCGTAACAAGCTTAAGCAATTTCGAGGCGAAATCAATGAAATCCAGGGGAGTATAGTGTTTCCCGGTCGTTATGTCCCCGTGGTGCTGATGGATCACCCAACGAATAGTGATCGAGAGATTTGAACGGAAAAGAAGAATCTGATTTATTATAACTACAGGAAAAGTACATAAACTACAAGGGCTAAAATGGAAATTAAAGGAAATTAGAAAGATAAAACCTATTAAATAAACGCTATCACTAAAATTAAAATGATGTTTTTGTTTTTATGATTCTGGCCCGAAATTAAAATATGTGACGTCAATAAAAGTGAAACTAATTCAATATTAACCCTAAAAATATGAAAATGATGTTTTTACAAACCTAATGATAAAATAAAATTTATGGAAAAAGAAAATTATTTTTATAACTAATTACCTAATTAAAAACTATTTTTAACTATTAGTTAATTACCTAAAATGCAAGAAAATAGGAAATTAGGCTAGAAAGATAAGATTAAGACTTAGAAAAATCTAAAATATCAAAATAGAATTTTCAAAACTATTTTTGTATTTTTCTGATTATTTTTCTATTTTCTATGAATTTTAAACTATTAAAAACTAATTTAATTACTAAAAATTACCAAATAAACTATGAAAAATCTGGAAAATTACTTTTTTCACTTCTTATATTTATCTAAGCCTAAGAAAAATGAAAACTTATTTTTTTGAACCTTTTCTGAATTTTTTGTATTAAATGCTATTTAAAAATGAATAAAAACTGTTTTTATTTAAGAAAAATACCAAACAGTGTCTAAAAATTATGAAACTTTCAGGGAAATTCTAAAATGACATTCTAAAGCTAAGTAAAATAGAAAATGTGGTGCTTGTGTGGAAGAAACAATGATTGCGGTGCAATAAGAAATAAGCTACTTCAATGAGCTAATAAGCTCTTCATGAACCAAATGATAACATAAGCTAAATTATCCCAAACCGCCTCTGAAACTAATTACATCTACTCCTAACCACTAATGAGCATTTTAACAATGATTAAGCTAAAATGACCACTATAAGCTAAACTGATTTACCCCTACTGTTTAAGCACTTGCACTAGCTTATCCAATAAGCTACAGAGAAAAATAAAAGTATGGTCCTCAAGACCACCAACCAGAGCTCATTTGTACCAATTTTCAGCTAATAAGGACAAGTAATGCAGCAATTAGAGATCAAGCAAAATGGGTATAAATGGATCAGTGATCGTGAGAAACATTATGCCGGATACCTACTTTGAGCTTATACAAGGACTTATCGGAAGTGCTTAAGCTGCAGATATAGGTTCTTGAAGACCACCTAGAATACTACAAGTTGACCAAATATGAGACCATGAAAAGTGTGAACAGTGCGAAGTGATGCAAGATCTGCACAAAATGGGTTTTTGACAAAGGTTGACTTTTGAAAACAGATTATGATGTTGACTAAAATGAGATTTGAATGCAATAATTTGACTGATAAAGATGAAATAAGATGTAATGAGACTAAAGCAAGCTAGATTATTAACTACAAAACCTATATGTGAAGATTTTAGAAACTGGATTCCAACAGAAAATGCATACAAATCAGTTATGTGCTTTGTTGACTAAGGATGCAATTTGTAGCAAACTAATGACAGAAAAGACATCAAAAGACTATATCAAACTCAAAGAAACTGATCTAATCCATTGTTTTGACCTCTAAAGCAGTTTAAATCCTTAAACCAAACACCACTTTAAGGGCATTTTTGCAAGTGGTATCAATCAAAACCCAAACCTAAATCATAACAAGCATCAATACAAGTTCAAATTATCAGATTTGATCTATAAGAAATGAATAAGACATCAATGTAACACACAAACAGATATGATCTAATTATGCAGAATCAGGAACAATACAAACAAGACAGATCATAAGCAACATTGTTATTAAGCTACTCATGACAAATAATATGATAAACTGAGATTAAAACAACTAAATGAGCAGAGATTTACACAATCTAAACCAACCTAATAACTGATAAAGGAATCAAACAGAAGCAAACTTACATTAAGTCCAGCCACTAAGGCTTATTCATGAGACCATTAGAACAGTAACCTAACCCAAATCTCAACTCATTTTCACCCAGATCCATTACTAATTCACTTAATCAAACCACTTCGCCTTTGACTTTCGTTGACCAATGACCAAAGTTACTTGAATCTAAATACAAGCTTGTAAAAGCTAGAATAGCTTATAGAAGCTTGTTTGAGATGATAATTAGGCTTTTGAGACTTTAACAAATGGTACAACTTGGAAAATTTCAACAGTTGAGACAAGATATTAAATGTAAACAAAAGCTTAAATTGAAACTTGATGAGTTGCAATACCTGGAAAAACCTTTTTGAATACAATGGAGCTTGAAAATATAAATACAAAACTATTTAAGACTAAGAAAATAAAATTCGACATACATTGTTTTTAAACTAACTAACTACTCCTTTCACAAGCCTCTTCGCTTCCTTTTAGCTCCCCATGCTTTCTCTTTCCTCTCAACATATCCCGTGTTTGAGGCCATAGGATGAATCTTGGCTCTCCATTGCTTTTGGCGGGAAAATTGGTTTCCATATCTTGGGGAGAGGATGCATTTATTGTGGTGGGATGTTAGGTGGGTGGGGGAGACAAAGGGTGTAGTAGGGTGGTATTTGGTGGCTAGAGGAGGGGGAGGAGCATAACAATCCTGGGAAGACAGTTTTTAAGTGAGGTGTGTTGTTAAACATGGGTCATTGGGTTGGTCGGTTAGGGTTTGGGCCGGGTAAGCAGTTGGGCCAAAGGGTTATGTTGGGCTTGGGTTAGTAATAGGATCCGTTTGGTTTGTTTTTTAGACACAAGGACCTCATTTGCAATTTCATAAAACCAAAGGACCAAAAATGCAATTCTTCCAAACTGAGGGACCAAATATGTAACTTATGAAGGGTAGTCAAAGGGTTGGTCTTGCTAAACTTTAATAATCCAAGGGTTAATTTAGACATTTTTGAAACTCCAAGGATTAATTTTGACCAATTTAAAAAACTCAGGGACCAAAACTGTAATTTTCTCAAAACTTTTAGATTTTTCACCAAATGACTAAATATGACAACTTATGATATTAAAAGGACCTTTGGTGACTTTTCTTTTGAAATTTTGACTCAGGGACTATTTTTGACAACTTTTGAAACTTGGGGGACTAAAACTGCAATTTTTGCAAATTTGATATGTTTTTCATCTGATTTTGATATTTTTGCATTTAAAACACATAAAACACTGATTTGTGATATTTTTATCATTTTGATGCATTTTTTAGTGTTTTCGATGATTTTCAGCGATAATGGTATAAAAATGATGAGTATTTAGACACTCATCAATCCCCACACTAAGATATTGCTAGTCCCTAGCAATGATTTGAGAAAACATAATGGATTTTAATCTCTTTACCAAAAGCCATTACTTCTGGAGTAGCCAAATGTTTCAGTTCAAGTAAGAACCATGGTACAGGCAATGTGATTTTGAGAGAAACCACCAAATTCCAACGGATTTGATTTTGTCTTTACCGAAGCCGTACTTTCGGACTAGCCAACTCTAAGATAAATTATCAATATTATCTTTGGTGAGCTGATTACCAATTATGGTTTTTCCTCTGCCTTTACCACAAGCCATAACCTTGCTGTAGCCAACTCTTCACTAATTAGGATATGGTGAGTTGAGAACCATACAATTTTGGGCAAATTGCAAGCCATATAAACGGATTTGAAATATCTTTACCAAGAGCCGTTTGCTCCTGGATTAGCCAATCCTTTGTCTTTGGACACGGTGATAACCAAATGAGTAAGTGCAAAACACTTACTCCAAAAAATTTTGGCCAAAAGCGGGGGGTGAGGTATATTACATGATAAATTTTGAGAATCCCCCACACACTTAGAAATGAATATTGCCCTCAATATTCAAAGTACCGGCGGTTATGCTGAAACAAAGAACGAAAAAGGGAAATACTACGGCCATTATTTAGAAAGAATTTTTTGAAACATGTGAAGCAACCAGCACTAGGGTGGTAGAAAATAGAAAGAAGTCAGAAATCTGGGTGAAAACCCATATGGCATGCTACTTGTTTTTGATTCAGTCGCCCTAGCGACTCGACCCAGAATTAATTTTTCATGGGAAGCAAAGTGGAAGAACCAATCTCCATCGGACTTTCATTCAAGATGTTTGGATAAACATTGAAGTGCGTGAAAGTTCCACCGATAAGAGATATACTCTGACAGACCGGCTCACAAATGGTACATGGAAATGCCTGGTCAAAGATAGTGTCCTCACTCCCGAGCAGTGAAGAAGAGAAGTCACCGGTAGGTGAAAAGAAGGAAAATCATGATGACGATCATGATTAGATCTTCAGGGTGATCACGCTTGCACTCGTTTGGATACTCGGTTGAGCTCTTAGGTTTGGAAAGCATCTCGGGAAGGAGGGTTGGAAAATTTGTCATAGAAATACAAATTCTCATGATTGAGAGCTTTTCCCCCCGATCATGATTTTTGCCATCCAAGCGTCATACTCCGTGAGTCATGATATGAGTGAGTTCATCGAGAACTCCTTGAGGTGAATGAATCATATTCAGAATTGATATGAGTGGGTTCCCGGTGAACTCCTCCAATGTAAATGATTCATAATTGGGGAGAGAATTATGAGAATGAAAAGTGGTGCTGCCACTAATCTTCTCTCCATATTATCAAAACAGGCTTTCATTTCGGAATAGAATCATCTGAATGATGTCACTATCCTTAATGGGGATAGGAGATGAAATAGGTTTTTCATTGAAAGCCTCGATTTTAGAAATGAGAAGGCTGACATTCAATAATGTTGCTCGAAGAGCTTCATCTTTGATTTCGGTGTGATAACTTCATCATTCTCTTCTTCTAAGCTAACAAGCTCGAAGGTAAATCTTCCACATAGATGTCTCCACAAGAAGCTTGAATCATCATCATGATCAGAGGACATCTCAACATGATCATTTTGGAAGACAAGAGGAGGATGGATATCACACACATGATCAAGAATTCCCTGCGACTCTCTCGGGATTGGGACAAAGTCCTCAACACTAGACTTTATGAATTCGTCCGATTCCTTTTCGAACGGTGTCGAGATGCTCGTCCCCATAATAGAGAGTGAGTGTGAATCTCGGGTGTGATAGCGCTTGTTTGAGATGAAATCTCAACTGTGGAATCATGGCCCGAGGGGTTGAGAGATATTACTTTTAAAAGGATAAAACCCTCCTCGTCATCATCATATAGAGCAGCCTTAAGAAATTGGGAGCATGCCAGAGCATGCTCTAGGGCTAATAATTCTTCCCTGGATTGGCGGGCCTCTCGCTCTTCGGCTAGCAATTCTCCCATGGTCTTTTCACCACTCACTTGATTCTTAAAGTTACTCATCATATCCTCAGTGTTTTCATTAGCGGTTTCAATCTGGGAGATTTCATGAGACAACTCAGTGGAGCTTGAACCGTATATAGTCTGTGGAGGTTGGAAATTGTCAAACATGTGAGAGTCATGATTGTTACAAGGAAATGGATTCTGTTTGACAATCAATTTAATGGGGACCTCCACAGTACTTCAACAAGATAAAAGCTGTTGAGTCTGACAGTGAACTATATGGATATTGGTCATAACCAAAACTCGAGCATCACCTGGAAAACTGTTCATAGATAAACGTGTTTTCGGATTGACACTCAAATCCTTGGTGAGGACCTCCACAAAATTCACAACAATAAAACTGTTGGTTATATGAAGATAAGTCGGGGTGGTGGTAATGGAAAAATTAGAGGTCGTTAAATGAGTTAGGATCATAATCAAATGAATTCCTCGAACCACAAAACAAACAACTCCGTTATGGATATCATTACCACATTGTACACAAGTACACCAGACGAGGGTGAACCATAGAGGCTCACCACCCGACCACAAGGAATAAACGATTGCATTTGAAAGTTATGAAGAGGAATCGGTTTATTCAAAGAATCAACAAAACCAACATGGTGATCCGGATGACTATCAAGTCTCGAAGAACATTCAGAAAGATCAGGAGGTGGGACAAGTGGTGTGCTCTGAGAGCTAGCAATTTCCACCACTTCCGTTATGGTCTCGGCTTGGTTCTTGAGAAACGTGAAGATTAGGCAAGTCATTCTTGCTAGTCACCGTGTTTGAACGGGTTCATCGTAATCAATTCTAATTCTCGACCTTTTTCATGGTTTGAATTTGTTCGATTAGACTCTATCTTCAAAGAAAGTGTCCTCGTAATCCTCGGTGGGTGCTGGGTAGCTCAGATGTTTGAACTGGTTTGTGAAGATTAGAATGTATTTCAGGTTGTGGCGGGTGGTCGAAATAACTTTGAAAAGAATTTATGATGGATAATTCATACGAATTGCAAAATTAAGCTGACTAGGCCCTCCACACCGCTCACATACATTTCTGACGATGAAGTTGACGATTGTTGACATAAGAATTAAACATATAGAGGATTAAGAAGAGATGATTGAGAGGATACGAAGAATAGAATTAAACTGAAAGAGAGTAAGAGAAATAGAATCAACGAATAAGAGGAATGAGAAGAATATTTTTGTGTTTTTAGATAAGAAAAGATAAACATATACAGATGGATGGTATGAACAAAGAGTGAGGCTCAAACAACTAATCTGCTAGACGTAAGACAATCGCATACAGAGCTCCCGTAATGGCCAAAAATTGATGCGCTCAGCAATTAAGCTTTCACACAAGCCCGCCACTTGTGTAATGGCGGAATAGAAAAAGCTTGGCTCGAGGCGAAATCAATGAAATCCGAAATATAGTAAGTGTTTCCCGGGTCGTTATGTCCCAGTACATCATGATGGATCACCCAACGAATAGTGATCGAGATTTGAGCGGAAAAAGAATCGATTTATTATAACTCAGGGAAAAGTACATAAACTACAAGGGCTAAAATGGAAATTAAAGGAAATTAGAAAGATAAAACCTATTAAATAAACGCTATCACTAAAATTAAAATGATGTTTTTGTTTTTATGATTTACAACGAAATTAAAATCTACGTGACTGACTAAAAGCGTGAAACTAATTCAATTTTAACCCTAAAAATATGAAAATGATGTTTTTACAAACCTAATGATAAAATAAAATTTATGGAAAAAGAAAATTATTTTTATAACTAATTACCTAATTAAAAACTATTTTTAACTATTAGTTAATTACCTAAAATGCAAGAAAATAGGAAATTAGGCTAGAAAGATAAGATTAAGACTTAGAAAAATCTAAAATATCAAAATAGAATTTTTCAAAACTATTTTTATTTTTAGATTATTTTCTATTTTCTATGAGTTTTAAACTATTAAAAACTAATTTAATTACTAAAAATTACCAAATAAACTATGAAAAATCTGGAAAATTACTTTTTTCACTTCTTATATTTATCTAAGCCTAAGAAAAATGAAAACTTATTTTTTTGAACCTTTTCTGAATTTTTTGTATTAAATGCTATTTAAAAATGAATAAAAACTGTTTTTATTTAAGAAAAATACCAAACAGTGTCTAAAAATTATGAAACTTTCAGGGAAATTCTAAAATGACATTCTAAAGCTAAGTAAAATAGAAAATGTGGTGCTTGTGTGGAAGAAACAATGATTGCACGATTCTGGCAAGAGAAATAACTACAATGAGCTAATAAGCTCTTCAGTGAACCAAATGATAACATAAGCTAAATTATCCTTAAACTGCCCTCTAGAAACTAATTACATCTACTCCTAACCACTAATGAGCATTTTAACAATGATTAAGCTAAAATGACCATTACCTAATAATTTACCCTCTTGTTTAAGCACTTGCACTAGCTTATCCAATAAGCTACAGAGAAAAATAAAAGTATGGTCCTCAAGACCACCAACCAGAGCTCATTTGTACCAATTTTCAGCTAATAAGGACAAGTAATGCAGCAATTAGAGATCAAGCAAAATGGGTATAAATGGATTAGAGTGATGCGTGAAACATTATGCCGGATACCTACTTTGAGCTTATACAAGGACTTATCAGAAGTGCTTAAGCTAAAAACAGATATAGGTTCTTGAAGACCACCTAGAATACTACAAGTTGACCAAATATAAGACCATGCGAAATTGAGCAGTGTGCGGTGATGCTGAATCTGCGCACAAAATGGGTTTTTGACAAAGGTTGACTTTTGAAAACAGATTATGATGTTGACTAAAATGAGATTTGAATGCAATAATTTGACTGATAAAGATGAAATAAGATGTAATGAGACTAAAGCAAGCTAGATTATTAACTACAAAACCTATATGTGAAGATTTTAGAAACTGGATTCCAACAGAAATGCACAAATCGTTATGTGCTTTGTTGACTAAGGATGCAATTTGTAGCAAACTAATAATGAGAAAAAGACATCAAAAGACTAGATCAAACTCAAAGAAACTGATCTAATCCATTGTTTTGACCTCTAAAGCAGTTTAAATCCTTAAACCAAACACCACTTTAAGGGCATTTTTGCAAGTGGTATCAATCAAAACCCAAACCTAAATCATAACAAGCATCAATACAAGTTCAAATTATCAGATTTGATCTATAAGAAATGAATAAGACATCAATGTAACACACAAACAGATATGATCTAATTATGCGAATCGGGAACAATACAAACAAGACAGATCATAAGCAACATTGTTATTAAGCTACTCATGACAAATAATATGATAAACTGAGATTAAAACAACTAAATGAGCAGAGATTTACACAATCTAAACCAACCTAATAACTGATAAAGGAATCAAACAGAAGCAAACTTACATTAAGTCCAGCCACTAAGGCTTATTCATGAGACCATTAGAACAGTAACCTAACCCAAATCTCAACTCATTTTCACCCAGATCCATTACTAATTCAGCTAATCAAACCCACTTCTGCAACTTTGACTTTCGTTGACCAATGACCAAAGTTACTTGAACCTTAAATACAAGCTTGTAAAAAGCTAGGAATAGCTTATAGAAGCTTGTTTGAGATGATAGGCTTTTGAGACTTTAACAACAGAATTTAACTTGGAAAATTTCAACAGTTGAGACAAGATATTAAATGTAAACAAAAGCTTAAATTGAAACTTGATATGAGTTGCAATACACTGGAAAACCTTTTTTGAATACAATGGAGCTTGAAAATATAAATACAAAACTATTTAAGACTAAGAAAATAAAATTAGGCATACATTGTTTTTAAACTAACTAACTACTCCTTTCACAAGCCTCTTACTTCCTTTTTATAGCTCCCATGCTTTCTCTTCCTCTAACATATCCCATGTTTTGAGGCCATAGGATGAATCTTGGCCCTCCATTGCTTTTGGCGGGAAAATTGGTTTCCATATCTTGGACAGGGAGAGAGGATGCATTTATTGTGGTGGGATGTTAGGTGAGGTGGGGGGAGACAAAGGGTGTAGTAGGGTGGTATGGTGGCTGCTAGGAGGGAGAGGTGCACAATCCTGTCGGGGAAGAGCAGGAGGTTTTGGAAGTGTGTTCTGTTAAACATGGGTCATTGGGTTGGTGGGTTAAGGGTTTGGACCGGTAAACAGATGGGCCAAAGGGAATTATGTTGGGCTTGGGTTAGTAATAGGATCCGTTTGGTTTGTTTTTAACACAAGGACCTCATTTGCAATTTCATAAAACCAAAGGACCAAAATGCAATTCTTCCAAACCAGGGACCAAATATGTAACTTATGAAGGGTAGTCAAAGGGTTGGTCTTGCTAAACTTTAATAATCCAAGGGTTAATTTAGACATTTTTGAAACTCCAAGGATTAATTTTGACCAATTAAAAAAACTCAGGGACCAAAACTGTAATTTTCTCAAAACTTTTAGATTTTTCACCAAATGACTAAATATGACAACTTATGATATTAAAAGGACCTTTGGTGACTTTTCTTTTGAAATTTTTCGGGGACTATTTTGACAACTTTTGAAACTTGGGGACTAAAACGCAATTTTGCAAATTTGATACGTTTTTCATCTGATTTTGATATTTTTGCATTTAAAACACATAAAACACTGATTTGTGATATTTTATCATTTTGATGCATTTTGGGTGTTTTCGGATGATTTTCGATCTAAATGGTATAAAAATGATGAGTATTTAGACACTCATCAATTATCAGGTTTACTATAATCCTGTAACTCATATTTCTCATCATATAAGTCAAATATCTGAGATATCTTTGCAGATCTATGAATGAAAATTCCATCATCATGAGGTCTATCAATTACATGTCTAACCTCATCATGATATTTACTAGTGTGTTCTAGAAGATTATGTATCTTGTAATTTTATCTTTCAAGATAAAAAAACTCCCACTTGCCTTTTGTAATATATAGACTATCTATATATACTTTAGCAATTTAGAGCAAAACTACATTGTTCTCTTTTTGGGACATTACAAATACACATTGATAATTCTTGACTTAAGTTTGTTAATAACCTATTCATAAGTAGTTTAACAAATTCAGAATCTTCAATTTAAAACTTAATGTGATTCATCACATTCCATAATGAAATGGTGTTTTATTAATCTTCTAGGTTGGAGTCATATTGAGTATATTCAATCCATACTCAATATTCTAACCTTGTTACTTTTTAAGAAAGAAGTTATGATTATCATGAATCAAACAAATCAAATAGAGTTTGATTCTCCTAACTGAACATACCATCAACTTGTGGTATTCATTAGAATTAATATTGTAAGACAATCTAACAATACATAAGATAAACATATTCCTTTTGGCTTACCTATTTACCAACTAAGTCAACTTAATGATATAATAGACTTTTCAAGCCAATTTGCATGCTTTATAACACAAGTACTTTTAACCAAGTCACTTCATATCCATGTTTCATCAAGAAAACATAAATTGTTATAATCCCATTTAACGTTATAAATCATTGACCAACTCAATAACTTCTTGTATATGTCTTAATTAAAAACATAACAAATTAACGTCTTACTTTATTATAAGTCTTAAAAGACTTTATGTTTATGTCTTTACAATAAATCATAAACATGTTTAACTAAAGTAATTATGAACACAACTCTTGGTTTCAATAGCAGTTTCAAGTTAATTTATTTACTTCACAATAATGTAGGACTACATTATTTTTCATTTATGTCATTCCAAAATACATAAATAAACAAATTGAAGTAGTATTAGATTACTTCATTTATTTATGTCATTCTAATAATACATAAATATTTAATTTGAAGTAGTCTTATATCTATCATCTTGACACATATTCTAAATACTTGTCTAATTAAGAAACTTCAAATATGTCCATGCAAGGTCGACTTCATAGAGATTTACTTTGTTGTTGCAATCTCGCCAAGTTCTCACATGACGAAATTGCAACACCAAGTGTTTCTTAGATATGTTCAAGTTATATTAGAATGTTAGTCTCTTACCTTGCAGTCAAGAGAATCCTTTAAATCATATACCTATATGTTGTCCTTTGCACACAATATAGATTTCTCCCACTTGTGCATTGAACAACATCATGTAGCAGATAAACTACACGACATATGTTTGTTTATGTGACTAATATGATTGTGTCATTGATATTAGCATAACTAGTAGATGTAGAACCACTTCCTTGTCTAATAAGGAAGCGTACATGACTATCCTTGAAAACATAAGTGTCTACTAAAGTAATTATCTAAAGACATTCTAGAGATAATCTGGGTTACTACCAAGATGACAAAGCTTGTAACTCCCACTTAATAAGAGATCATTACATTAACTCCTTATTGATGTAAGAAACTCCCATGGATTTGACAACATTGTAAGTGTTTCATTAACCAGTAAAAGAAAATAATGTTCTATTTACTTCCCTACACCTTTGAGAAAGTCCATACATAACAATTACTTATGTACTTAAAAGAATGTATTCTACTATGTAGATGATGAATTTATCCATCATTGCTATTAACTTGAAAAATTGGGCATGCAATTTCTTTCTTAATAGTTCTACTATTCCAACAATTTGTAAGTAGTACTTTTAAATGGTCAAAACAAAACAACTAGATAAAATATGCTAGTTTGTATTTTACCAATTATACAGTAATTAGTCTAGCTTCTAATTTAATAACTCATAACATATGCAATTTTCTTAACTATTAAAATATGCTTACGAGTTATGTATTTAGAATTTAGACAATTCTAATTGTCCTATCATACTGTTAGCCTTAATAGTTTTATTAGAAGTGATGGTCATTCACGTTTAGGAACTTTGTACAGTGTTAGATATCGTGATAGAATAGTCAACGGGCTTGTGGATTGGGCTAAGCTAATTGGGCATAAGTTATGTTAAGCTAGCCTTGTCTAGTTCGTGAAACCCAAGCCTAATCCAAGTTCATCTCAAGGCCCATGGCCAAGCCTTAGGGCATCCTCTCTCTTGTACTATATACACCCCATGTGGTAAAGAAGAACTTTATGCCAATTTCGCATGTGGAAATCCTTTTCTAGTTCCACTCTTAACTCCACTTTTACTTGGCCAAACTTAATCTTCTTTCTTCAAATCTTCTTTGTAAATATCTTTTGAAAAAACAAAATACAAAATTTGAAAAACCAACAAAAACAAAATACAAAAATAGAAAACTTTCAAAAAATACAAAAACAATATAAAATCAAAAATCCAAAATATTCTTCTCACGACATGTCTCTTGTATAATCGATATTATGCGTATCTAGAAATGTCATTCAACAATGATACGGGCATGTACAGATGCTTGAGCGAGAGTTCTTTAATTGCTTTCTAAAACATGTCGTTTCTCAAAATTTCTTCAATAATGGCTTTTAGTATACTTGATCGAAACCGGACTTCAAATTAATGGCTACGGACACATCAGTTCAGGACCCGCGCTTTAAAAAAAGGAAAGTGCTTAACCAAATCAAAGGTTTTAAATATTCAAAGCACTATTCCTAAAAACAATGGCTTATAAGTATTTCCGCTTGCAACCCGATCTTTAAAGAAAGGAAAGTGTTGCGCAAAATCGATTTTCATACATATAGAGCACTTATCCTAAAATAAATGAAGATAATTTTTCTCAAATATCTTCAAAAGATTTTCAAAATCTTCATCTTGCGTACCATTGATTCGAAATTTTTCAAAAAGATTTTTCAAAATCTCTCAAATTTGGTACCAAGATAACTCCCTCTAAACCCCAATTGATTCTAAATTTTCAGTATGAAAATATATTTTCTTAAGGGGTATAAAAACCAAAATTGTTCCAAAATTCATGCTAAATCGGTTCTCTCCAAATGTTTTTAGAAAAACATATCTTTTAATCATTTTGTTTCAAAAACATCATAGATATGCTATTTTTGAGGGGAGGCATTGATTAAAATGTGATTAAAAAGTTTAATGATCGTTGTTTGAATCTCAAAAGAGCTCGACTCAGTCGTAACCAATGAATTGAGAAATAAAAGTCGGAAATGTACCATTCGAGAAACTTTCTATGGACTTGACCGGAATGGGGTAATAATTTCAAGCTAGTTCTCTAGTGATGTAGCGTGTCTCGAATCGGTCAGTTCATTTTAGTCGATCAATTCAAAAGTCACGAACTCTACCCTCTATGTGCGATTTCGCCAAAACATATAAGCACATGTGAAGGGGAGTGTTCTGAAAATACAAAACTCACGGAGTGTTTCAAACATGTTTTCTATCATAAACACTCTGTGAGATTTTCAAGGAAAATGGTTTTATGGCAACAATAGGACAGTGTGGGTTATAAGGTGACTAAGGATAGAAATTCGTCCTGATCGCCAGAGGCGGAGGGATCTACCCAAGGACATCACAAATAGTTAGTATTAGAAGTCCTTAGGAATGATTGAAAAAGGAGTAATGTGAGAAAGGAGAAAGGGGTTGAAGAATTAAAAAGAAAAGGTAATGAAAAAGGGTGAAAAGAAATAGCCCTCCATATTCAACCTTAGGGCGAAACCGGGTTCAATACATATGCTCTTGGTTGTCACTAGATGACCTGGTATTGAAGACCAAGCGTCATGGACCAGTGGCCTTGCGCACTAAACCTTCTAGCCTCAATTCCTCAAAAGGGATTTGTTTCATTCTCAGGAACCCTACATAATCTGACCCTGTAGAGATCGTTGGTACTGAAGAAGGAGACCCTCTCCCTAGTCTCCGCTCAGAAAAACCAAAATGCACTATTGAGTCTAGAACCACGAGATTCATCAAAGATCTCATAGGACACTTGACATGAAACGCTTGTTCATCAATAAGGACACAAGTGATATATTATAGAGTCCTACGCAGTCATCTGCGGAGAACATTTATGAGAAGTTTCACATCGTGATCTTCATGATTGAATGGAAACTCTGCGGGGTCAACATCAAGCAGCACGACAGCAGTCACCGGTAATTCTCGTGGATTACGCTTAGTGTGTCTCAAACGGTCTGATGGTGGGGTGATGCTTGGTACCTCGGTGACTCATCTGAACTGTAGATGTACTTCGGTATATCGCGTTATCTCACTTGTGGGACTCCAGTTCAGAACGGCCTCGTGAGAGTAGAGGCGTGTTTTCACACTATGTTGTTAACACCCTCGAAATTCAAACTTGTAAGTGCCGGAATCCGCTTATTACTAACCTGTTTTATGTTTTCTCTTATGGAAGCTCCGAGATGGATGTTGATCGCAGACTCATACATGCATACCAACAACACATGAAAGTTCTCATCAATATCAAAGGCAACTCAAAGTTAAAGATGATTCTTCATCTATGTCAAAGAATCTACGTAGTTTAAAGACTCGAGAACTACATCATTGGTAACTCAAAGTCAAATAGAAGTGTGAGCATGGTGGAGAAAGACGTGGAGATACCTAACCAACGAAGTTGACAACGGCAGAACAACCACATTATCTAATCACAAAGCATGAAGGAACAAAGAATCAAGACTATTCTATATCTACATGCAAAGTTCAAGCTCAAGGAAAGTAAAGATCTTATCAAGTGGAGCATCTTTTGAATGACCACCCCTTAAGGGGAGATTGTTAGCCTTAATAGTTTTATTAGAAGTGATGGTCATTCACGTTTAGGAACTTTGTAACGCGTGTTAGATATCGTGATAGAATAGTCAACGGGCTCGTGGATTGGGCTAAGCTAATGGGGCATAAGTTATGTTAAGCTAGCCTTGTCTAGTTCGGTGAAACCCAATCCAAGTCCATCTCAAGGCCCATGGCCAAGCCTTAGGGCATCCTCTCTCTTGTACTATATATACCCCTCAAGTATGTCATTTGAGGGGTGTGCTTGAGTGTGTGTATGTGTGTTTTCCTTTGAAGCAATATAACATCTTATTGTTTCATCTTTCTTCTTACTCTTTGTCTCTCTAAACAAACACATCATATAATCATTCAAGTCACCAAGTTCTTCATCTTTCCTTTCTATTCTACGCATACTGTTTGTGTTTGTGTTGGGTTTGCTTGTTAAAGTGATAAGGTTGATATATCTTAGGTCCTACACATACCTTTCTTCATTCATGAAAAGGAATAGGATTGAATCTCACTCTTTCTTATGAAAAGAGGACTAGGTTTATTCTTTTAGTAAAGTTGACTCTACCAAAAACCCTTACAGGTGTAGATCAATTTACCAATACAGGAATAACCTTCACTTACGGTTTAATGTTGCATTAATACATTTAAAGAATTAGCAAAATTCAATTTTAGTATTTTCGATAATTAAACTTTTCAAGAAAATAAAATACCCAAGGTAATATTCATATAACCATAGAATTTTCTGGAAAACTAGGATCCAAATTATCGTAGTTCCATTACATCAATTGATCTGCTAGTAACGAAAGCACATAATAGGGTAATCTGTCGAACATTAATTGGAAAATAATTTCCAACTCCTAGATCATTATGGGATTTATATTTTCCAACGCTATTGCAAATATAAACATGTTTCATCCCATCTTATGCCATTGAGTCCAAGTCTCACTTCCTACTCAACTTAAGTGTCTAACTTAAAGAACAGCAAATATGTCCATGTAAGGTCTCACTTTACATAGAGATTTACCTCTCCATCACAATCTAGCAAAGTACTCTCATGACATAAATTGCAACTTCAAGTGTTCCTTTTAATTAGATGGCATATAACTTAATTTTAAAAGGGTAGTAGTTTTGATTTTATGTGGTCAAATCAAAGATGTACAAAGATGTCATGCATTCATCTTGTAGCTATAATAAAAAACTTTTAATTAACAATTCATAAAGATCAAATTATCAAAGTTTTGATTGAGGTATTGGGTTCACCAATCAAGGAATTTAGCGTTAATTATCATCCATTATACCGTACTTTTGCATAAGTGTAAACACTTAGTGTTTCGGATAATTACCACCGAAGTGGCATATGGAATTAAAACTAATTGCCGCCAAGATGGGCTTGTACATTTTATGGCTTACTAAGTAGCTCCATTCGAACTACAGAGAGAGGACGGGGTAAGCAAAAAGCATAACCTTAGACATCTTTCAGTGTATATGCGCTTCTTAAATAACCCCTTTATAGTTCATTCAAATGGGTGAGCCGTTCAGTCATTGTACCAAAGTCACCAATCAATTAAACTATTGAAAACTTAACTCTTCCAAACAAATCAAATTTCACCATTGTTTAGTCCATTATTTTTATTCAAAATTACCCTTTGCTTAAAACATGCACATAATAAACAAACAAGTAATACCAATAAAAAATAAACTACTAAAAACAATGCGCACATAATAAACAATTTATACGTGTAAACAAGTAGCCACATGCAACTTATTCGATAAAACCTATTAATAATCAATATCTAGGTTAAATTAATGTATATATTAATTAGGCTTTCACTCTCTCAATTGAAAGTGAGCCACATACATCGACGAATCGATTGCGTAAACCCATAATTAATGATATACCAAATTGCACATAATTGATTCATTAATGTATATAATTGAGTATTCTCCATTCAAGATTTATCATAAATATACATGTGTATAAAACTTAACAATTAATCCAATCTTAACAATTAAATAATAATACAAGCAACTATCCATGACAAACATGCATGTACCATCATGGATATAACATAACAATTATTCAATTAAGTCACAAGATCGCATACAATTCCATGTCACATAACACTTTATTCATGAATTTATCACGTAACAAATATATATTAAATCTAGGTTTCGATGTTGATAACATAACAATTATAATAAACCCTAACACAATTTTTAAAACCATCGACTAAAAAAAAATTAGGGTTTCAACCCAAAAAACAAATTTGGTCGATCCATAAAAAATTTGAAAACAAATTAGGGCAAAAGCCCTAACCCTAAAATTAGGGTTTACATAATCATAACCAAAACCCTAGAATAACCATATCAAACAACATACAATATTCGTTTTTTACGTGTTTAGTAATTAATTACTCATTAAAACCAATGACTCGTGATGCCACTTTTGGAATTATATAACATGACTAATCATAAATATAAACAATAAACATCAAAGTAAGTCGAAGCGTATAGGAACATATAATGAATAATTAATTAACTAAAGAATAAAATATGCGTACCTTACTTGATTCTAGCCGAACAAGAATCAAATCCACAAACTAGCAATTAGGATGAAGAGGTTGAATAAGTTATGTGTTTAGTTAAATATGTGAAAGTGGGTGTGTTATTAGACCTGGCGTAATTGTGACTATACAAGATTGCGGTCATCATTGCCATATCAGCGTTAACTTAGCTTTTATCTTTGTAACTTTTCTCATGACCAACTTAGCGTAATGTTTAAAATGGTCATCATTTTTTTTTGTATTTTTTTTTTCATTTTTTTTAAACATTAAAATTAAATGTTCGTTAATAATTAAAAATATTACATTAATTTAAATAAAATAAAATAAAAACATTACAGTAAAAATTAAAACTTAAACTAATGGTCTAATTCTCCTTTATCTTTTGCTTCATCTTCAACATCGTCTCTCGTTATCTTGTGGTTAAATGATCATCGGGAGTATGATAAAACATGAGGTCTTTGTCCCATTTTTTTTCTTTTTGAAAGATAAATATTTGACGTTGCAGCTCAAGTTCTTATTTCTTTTGTGCAATCTTCTGTTGTTCTAATTCCATTTGCTGCTGACGCGCCTTTTCTTCCATTTTCATTTGCTGATGCTTCAAATCTAAATAAGAATCGTGAGCTTCATTATATTTGGAAAAGGAACCTGAAGCAACGTTTTTTCATTTATCAACTAACTGAAAGAAAAAAAAGGTGTAGCAGCTAAAGATTCCGAAGGAACGAAAGAGAATGACGCTTCTTTTTAGCTTTGTCCCGATCGGTTGATTGAACTTCCCGAACCTCTACATCCTTTGAATAAGCCGATTCGTCGTCGAGACAAAAACCACCATGTGGTGAGTCCGATGTGGCGTGTTCTATATGGTGTGTGAGGCTGTTTTTGTTGTCTTTGATTTTTTGAGAGTAGCTTATTTGGTTTTGTAAATTTTGGCATTTCTATCTCTTACCAATTTTTATGTTGCGTCAAAAGTTTCACGGCTCAATCTGTTTGAAACTTTAATCGTACATCGCTTTATATTCAGATACCGCTTAATCGAAGATTAGTTGGCCATTTACGCCACTCTAGTGCCTCTGGTTTACAATATAGTAGACCGCACAAAATTGATCAACTTTAGCACGAAGCTTATGTTTCCATTTGCATTTGAGGGCATTATATCCTCTTCTCGATTCTCGCATTTCCTTCTCAAAGTAACCTAGTACAGTCACCCAAAACCTAATAGCCTCTTGAGCATTTTCTTTGACACTATTTTCGAACGCGTTTATACAAGCTTTACACAATGCTAACTCTTATGTTTAGGTCTGTGAAATTTTAGCGTCATTTTTATCTGACGTCTTGGATCTTTGACGTCTTTTTGACACCTTCTTTTTGACAGGTGCCACCTCTTCGACAGGTGAGTCGTCTTGAACAGGTACGGATAGACCACCCGAACCTTGAGCCGGAGAATAATCTTGACTACCACTGAACAAATCCAAATCTTCTACCTCCTCAACATTAAAAAGTTTAACCAGAGAATAATGTTGAGAAGTTTAAGATTAGTACGTTTGTGGTGACGATGAATCATGTAACATGTGCAGACGATACATTTGAGATTGTTGTTGTTGTTAGTACACTAGTTGGCTAAACGGAGGTTGGAACGGATTATTTTGATTAAAGGTTGTTGTTGTTGTGGTTGTGCTTGGTATACAAAATTTGCGGGTTGATAATGAATGGGTGGCGAGTGACTTGTTAAACAAAATTTGGAATCCAATGTTGGAACGTTTTGTTAGCGTCGGGATTTTAGTGTTTTGGTTTTGGGAGTTTTTTGAGAAATTTTTTAGTTAGATAATTGTATACTAGTTGAGTAAATAATTAAAGATTGAGTTTGAAAGTGTGTATAAAAATGGTAAAGTATTGGGGTATTTGGTTATATTTTTGAAAAAAAATATTATTTTTTAATAAAAGCGGTCAATTTTTATTGCCGTTGGGCTTTTTTTTGTGCCACATTACTCGGTCGTTACATTAACCAAGTCTTCCGTTTTTTCCGGCGGGGGGTGGGGGCGTTGCGGATGGGGTTTAATGGGGAGGACGCGTACTCGGCGTCGGGTGGCCATTCAAATGACCATCCATTACAGATGGTGTTAGGGTGTTTGGACTAACAAAATTTCTAACGAGCACTAAGGTTTTCAAGTGTGAGAGAGTGAAAAACACAATGTTAGACTTGGAGCGTGAAACCTTAAATTTAAAGACTATTCCCAATCTATTTACACCTTAAGAAGCAATGGTGTAATTTACCCTGTTAACTAATAGCAAGTATCAACATCGACAAAAACTACACAATCAAGTATCAACATTAACAACAGCTACACAATCAAGTAATGAATTAATGAAATTATTATACCTGACCCACACAAACTAATGAGATAAGAAATATTAATATAAAATATTCATTTGTGGCCTTTGTACGTCCCATTGTCTAGCTGAGACTGTAGCTTCAACAATCAATAATTACGGAGAATTATTAGTTTGATTTATTATAGAAAGGCATGATTCTCGTTTTATGTATAACGACAAACCTTTGCGTATCCATGACGACTTCCTTCTTTGGCGAACTTTTGTCACTCTCTTCGACGTTCTTCGATTTTTAAAGAAAGAGAGAAAGATTAAACTAGATGAACAATTGTGAAACGATATGAAATATCGTAGTTCATTATAATATCGATATGAGACGTTATTGTATCCGAACCTGACGAGATATGATAATACCTAAGCAACATAATGGATTTGATATTTGTCTCACAACAAAGAGTAAGAGCACGTTTGATAAAGAGAATTTCAGAGATCAAATATGAAGTAGAGAATGAAAATCAAAGAAATTGAATTGATTGAGAAAATCATTAAATTAGAAAATCATTAAATTTCACTGTTTGATAACCTTAAAGAATTGAAATAAAAATAGGGTTAAATACTTATATTACCAACGTACTTTACAAAATTTTCACATATAAGTAATATACTTTTAAAAAACTTATTATCACCATCCAAACTTGTAAACATTCCAAATATGGGTAATATTCTTTTATCTCGGTCCCTCATATAGGTAATATATTTTTATCTCGGTCTCTCATATGGGTAATATACTTAACAAAATTTTCACATATGGGTAAAGATTTACCAAAAAAGTTTGGACGGTGATAATGGGTTTTTTAAAAGTTTATTATCCATATGTGAAAATTTTGTAAAGTATATTGGTAATATATGTCTTTAGCCCTAAAAAAATAATAATAAATTATTCGTTTCCTATAAAAAAGATATTAAAAAAAATGGTTATACTATGATAATTTCACCAACAATTTTTTCCCAAAAATGTTTTGAGCACTTAATGTTGCACACGTAATTCTTTAACATAAAATGTTTAATTAGCTTTCTCATCCAATCCGAACTTTCATAATTTCGCCACTCGAATTGCGGATAAGTATTAAATAATAAATATGGACCAAGTCCAATGTGAGGTTAGGGTCATTTACAATGTTTTAAAAGTTTTTAATTGACCCGGTTGAGTCGCCGATTCACCGGGTCATCCGTTCAACCAGTTCAATTGCTGGGTCGAACCGTTTATACGTTTGTATATTTTCATAAATCTTTGAAAGGTATTTGTTCAATTTTGATCTTACACTCAATTGGACCGATAAAAATGCGATGACTCTATTGGGTTTTAGCCATTAATATCCATATCTACAATACTAAAACAATGCAAAAACAATCAATTTATAGTTCTCGTTTATAATAGATTTATAGTTATAGTTTATAAAACTGAGATGACTCCACCGTGTTTTTAGAATCCTATATTTATTAACGAACCTTTTAAATCAAGCAAGTATTATACCAAAATTAATTTATAACTCCAATTTGTTATTTCATTAAAACTTAACCACATCAGTCACCACTACAATTTTCAATTTAACTATAAACTTTCTACACCATAATATGTTTATACATCAATTTGTTATTTCATTAAAACTTAACCACATCAATCACCACTACACTTTTCAATTTAACTATAAACTTTCTACATCAATTTAACTTAACCACACCGGTTTGAGCGTGTTTATGTTGTTTTTGGTGGGGATTTTTGAGGTGCTAGCTTTCTAGATCCGGTGTTATTTACTATATTATGGGGCCATTTAATTTCTAGCTCCATGCTAGATTAAAGAACTTTTCAGTTAAAAAAAGACTTCAAAAATATATAAATGGTGTAAAGATAAACACATGATGGAAGATAAGGTGTGCATCATAAGAACCATTATTTAATCATAAATGCTCTTATTAATCACATAAGTAGATAGGAACCTCTCATTTTCATTTAAACATGAAAAATAATGTTATACTTTTTATAATTGTACATTTGAATTAAAATAACATAAATGTCTTACAATGATGACAATGTACAATTATAAAAAACACAACATTAATATGAGAAGATCTTTATCTCACCAATAATTAGACCTATATGTTTTGGAAGCATTTGATCATACTGTTGGAATTATATAACATGACTAATCATAAATATAAACAATAAACATCAAAGTAAGTGCGGAAGCGTATAAGAACATATAATGAATAATTAATTAACTAAAGAATAAAATATCGTGCACTTACTTGATTCTAGCTGAACAAGAATCAAATCCACAAACTAGCAATTAGGATGAACCCTAATTAGGGTTTATAGGATTATAAAAATTACCCCTTACCGTTTTGTAATTCAATCGATCTGATCATAGTGTGATTGTACCGCGTTCTTCTATGCACACGTCTTTATAACAAATTAAAGTAATCCTAGTTTTAATCAAACCAAATAACTTGAGTTGGAAAAAGTTGATGATCGACACCCACAAGGAGGTGGACGATCGTTTTAAGCAAAACACACACAAACAAATTTTTAGGTTTAGCTTAATGAGTACAAGAGATAAATTACAAACACCCTTTGTTTTGTATTTATCATGCTTGAACAAGTTTGAGTTGTAGAGGGATTGGGTTTCTTTTTCGTGGCCGATCGGTTCTAACCATCCCACAAGGATTAGAACCTTCCCATATTTACAACATAGTCATTTTCCAAATACATTTAACGACCGTTAGTCCATTACACTAATTACTTAACGTCCATTATGTTATTTCATTTAATTAATAAATAAATATAACTATTACATTTAATTATTAACTTTAATTCTCATACGCAAAGTGTGCAATCCCGTGGTCTCGAGTTCGATCCTAACACACGTCTATTAATTTATTGTCCATAAAACCAACACATACTTGGCCAAAAATGGTTGTTCGGGTTTAACCCAAAACCCACGGGCAACCCGTGAAACAATAGATAATAAGGTCTATAAATAGACAAGACTAGTTGTAGTAGTACCACACAACATCATAAACAAACACTTGTTTAGCAATACTACAATAAAAGATTGATCATGAAGAATATGCATGCAATGGTGTTTCTTCTCGTTGTTATGACGAGTACGACCTCGACTTTGTGTGTTTCCTCAAACAATGATGGTGAGCGGGAGATTTTCATGGTTGTGGATGATCAAACGACCATGCATGATGCAGGAATACAGATCAGTAAGGTACATTACATGCATTATAAATGCGAGATGCTTGCGCTAACATTTTGTATTTCATATATATACCACTATACCAGTAATATTTTAGCAAAATCTCCTTCACTTAGCTCTCATGTGAAATTTCAAGAAAACAAACTACGCAAAGATCGAGACCTTTAAAAATGAATAATGTTTCTGTCGTCCATTTGTGCAGGCCAATCCGCTCCAAATCGGAAAATTTCTTTTGGAAGATGGGAAACTATTGACACTTTCACGGAAATCAACCCCGAGTAATGAGTGCATTTATCCTGACCAACCGTGTGGGGCTTTTGATTGGTGTTGTGAAGGGCTTTTTTGCGATGGATATTTTGATGGAAGATGTCATCCCCAAGCAGGTTGTATTGCTAAGGGCGGACAATGCTACTTACTCAGCGCGGCATGTTGCTTTCCCTACACATGCAGCAGTACTCATCTAGGCAGCACTTGTGTCTAGTTTAGTTAATTGTTAGGGTTTTGTAAGCATGTGTCTGCGTGCATGCATGTGAAACAACCCAATATTGCTGGCTTGCTATATCTATGTGTGGTAATAATTAAGGCATGCATGCTGATTCAGTGTGTCGAGTACCGTCTACTAAAATTTAACATATCGATGACGTGACAACGTTGTTGATCGATATGGGTTTGAATTCTCTTTGTGTGTTTGTTATTATGTTTAATGAAATGTGCACTGCACTACTGTTTCTATATTTTCAATGTCAAAAGTAACATTTAATTACATGCATGGACACTATATTGTATCCTCACTGATCATCAGTTGAATGCTAATGTGATTTATCTAAACAATAATGTAGATAAAACTATGTATATACATGACTTGCCTTTCAACATGCTAAACTTGTGAAGCACTCATACATGTATGCTGACAAACGTGTTACGGGTTCCATGTTATAAATAAGTCCATGTCACTTAAAAGTTTAAAAAGGTGAATTGGAAACGTTGAGCTCTGATTTGGATTGGGAGGTTCAAACTTGGAGCTAACATGCATCGCTAATTAGTTTAAAAGATCGCATTCGAATTCAATGCAAGGATGTGACAAGGTCATGTGGGAGTTCGATATCATGTCCATGTCGAATTAGATACCAACTGTTAATTAACCTTTCTAGCTTCTTCGATAAATGGAGGGTTACAAAATCCTTTGGTTGATTATCAGTTAGTTTCTGCCGGCAACAATAACGATGGTGGCTGATCCGCTGACTCACTCGTGGAACAGAGATAGAGATGGTGACATTATTTCAATTACCAAACTAATCCGCTAATTAGTTTAAAAGGGTGAGTTGGAAACGTTGAGCTCTGATTAAATAGATTATGTACCAGACTCCACAATTTGTTCGTTGTGGCTAAAAAGTTGAAAGACAACCAAAATTCTATTTTTGGTTAAATTTTATGACATGCAGAAATTGTGGAGTCTGGTACATAACTTGCACCTGGTTAGTGATCAAAATCTGTATATAATCTGTATAGTTCAATCAGAAAATTAAATGTCGTCTAGGTGTGATGAAAATTGTTCATGGAAGTGTGAACCACCACTCGAGTTTTGGAGTCAGCCGACATGTGCACGCAGTAGTACATTCACAACTTTTTTTTACGCATAACGCAAAAAGGATCATGCAGAATAGAAACCCTTTTTAGTGATGTAAATAGCAGGGATTACATGTAATGTACATGTGTGGTTGTTTAAAATGTTCTTTAGAAAATACCAATAAATGGGCTTATTCATATGTGTTGTAGCTGTAGGCATCGCAAGTGTAATATGTAATGCAGTTAAGAGTAGGCTTTAGAAGAGATCTGAAACGGTTGATGTCTATGATTTATGATTCATTTGAGAAACTATTAGCGCAGAGAAGTTCATCCGTTTAGATTGAAAAAAAAAGGACACTTCTAACATCATGGCCAGCAACAATTATAGAATATAGGCACTAATGTGCACATTGATTGAACTACTAAGGCAAGACGGAGTGGACGTCGGGTTGCAAATGAGAGCTAAATGAACTCCGCCCTCGGCTACACCATTAGTTTACAGGAAGCGGGTTTGAAATTCGAGTTGGGAAGCCGAAGGTTTTGTGATTAAAATGGGTGAGATTAATGATTAAAGTGTGTGTGGAAGGTTTTTATTGGATAGAGGGTACTAGGGTACCACTCCCACTAGTTAGGGTAGTGTTATGGTAGTATTGGGGTAGTTTTGAGTTGTAAGGTTTTTATTGGATAGAGGTGATGTGGCACCCTCAGGGTATTAGGGTATTAGGCTTCCACTCCTCCCTCCCTAACATCATCTAGAAAGCCTAGAAGCGGCTAGCTGTGAAACATTGCACCTAAACTGAGAGGCAAATACGTACACGTGCAACTAATAAATTAAATAAATATCTTGAAAAAACATGTAACCCATCAAGAAATGTGACGAATTGGTAACTTTGGTACAAATTCAAAAGTTATAATGATGGTAAGAGGATATTTCTAAGTCCGTTATCTAGATGTGAAAATTTTAAAAAATACGGTATCTATCTTTTGACTTAACCCTGTGTTTTACTTAAATTTGTGCTGTTTGGTATTGTTTATTAAAGCTGGTATCTTTGTTATTGGATTTTGAACAAAGATTTTCATATGGCATGGCTCATGGATTTGATAAAGTGTGCTCTTATGATTAATTATAGCAGTTTGCTTTAAAATTATGTTCGAATTTTCTTTTTAATAAAAATGTAAAATGAAGGTGAAAGATGAAGATGGAAAAAGGACAAAAGTGAAAAGACGCAATTTCCCTCATGTGCAAATCACGTGTCAAAGTTTAAAAAGAAAGATTAAAAGCGTTAGTTTTATTGACTAATAGCGTGCAAAAATCCAAACGTTAAAGAGGTTTGCAGTAATTTTCTCCATAGTAAGGACTAAGCATAAAATTTTCATATACCACTAGGACTAATGATGTAACTTGCTCTAGTTTTATGATCATAAATAAACTTTAAATCTAGAATTCAACCAATTAATAAATGCCAATAGGATAAGATGAATGTGGATATCATTATCAACTCTTATTCTCTAGGTTTTCCTACTGTCTAAATGCACGTCAAATAATTCACCAAACAATATTATTCTTTTCCCCTTAGGATTGAAAAGTTTGATACAAAATTATCCAAAGCAACTTACATTATTTGTGCTCAAAGAAAAAACTCAAAAACGACACTTTATGTAACAAAAGAGGCGGCAACAAACTGAAAAACCCATTTGAATTCCAGATCGGATCTGATTTGGATGATAATGTTTGAAGTAAAATGGGTATTTTTGGGTGGTTCTTAACCTCAAATGGATGATCTTGAATGCGGTTATTTATGGACTCAAAGTTTTTCAGACAATGATGGAGATTAATTATTTTCTTTTTTGATTGAAGATGAAGATATTTTTTAAGGTAATATGCATACCACAATAAGAATGTACAAATCACAAAATCACTTGTAATGCACATTTTACAAGACCATATGCATGTTTTCAGTGTGCACAATTGCTTATTGTGATGCGGATATTAGTTCACATTTTTTTTCAGATACACAGACTCCCTATATTGTCACATCAAGAAATTTTGATCAAACCGTGCCTCACTATGTTATGTCGCATCAAGAAGTTTGGTCAATTGACTGTACAATCCACGATGCACATCGTATAAGCTGATGATGCATCCAATGATTGGATACCATTCCTATAGGAGGGTGTGGATAACTCACCCCATTTATTAAAATCAGGGTACACGAGATATAGCGACAAAAAGATTCTTAATATTGATTGACCTAAGAATAGGGGTGGAAATGAGCCGAGCAGCTCGTGAAATGCTCGGGATCGGATCGGTAAAATGCTCAAACAAGCCGTGTCTAAACGTGCTCGAGCTTTAAGTTGTTGCTTCGTTTATTAATCAGAGCTCGGCGAGCGAAACTTTACATACAAGCTTCGTTTGGGCTCATGAGCCTAAGCTATATTATAATATTTTAAATATTAAATATATATGAGAGATCAGAAACTGTCTTATTTCCGAAAAAAGATATATATATACGAGCCGGCGCTCGATTTCGATAGCTTGAACTTTCTTTGTCAAATCATTATAAACAATGAAACTCGGCCAGAGCCGAGCCTATATAACACCACGACCGAGCTCTACTTGAAATTTTCAACTTAAAATTTAAGGCTTGAAGCGAGCAGGCAAGCTTTATTACTTAAGCGAAACCGAGGAGCTGGCAGCGAGCTCGATTCATTTCGGCTCGACTCGTACTACTTAAGAGCATTAGGTATCATCACTTGGGTTAAAGTTTCACCTACTGTCACGTCAGCGCCACACAAGCTTTAAAATTTACAATAACTAGTATTTTTTTACTTTTGAAAAAAAAAACTGAAATTGTAAAACACCAAAATTGGTTCTCTTCAACCTTTAAAAAGCTGCAATTTTTACACACACGTAATATAAACACACACCAACTATTGAGATAAGAAATATTAATATACAATATTCATTTGTGGCCTTTGTATGTCGCATTGTCTGGTAGCTTTTACAGTCAATTATTACGGAGTGTTATTAGTTTGATTTATTTATAGAAAGACATGATTCTCGTTTTGGACTGTGAGGGGGTGAACAACATAATGTTAGAGACTACGGGTGCGAAACCTTAAATTTAAAGACTATATTCGCAATTTGTATATACCTTAAGAACCAACAGTGTAATATACTCTTTAACTAGTAATAATGTAATATCAAGTATCAACATTAAGGGGGTTGATTTGCAAACCAAAATTTTTTATTCTTTCATCACACCTTGTGTACTACAGTGTTGTACGATGTGCTATACACTTTATACAAAATGGTGTTTTTATCAAAAAATTTGATGTGCAAATCAATCCCCCAACATTAGCATCAACATCAACAACGACTACACAATCAATCAAGTATCAACAATCAACATCAACAACGACTACAAAATCAACTAATCAATTAATGCAATTATTATAGCCGACCCATACTTTTTTTTCTTTCAAAAAACCGAATTTATATTGATAATATAGACTTCAACATTGTTGAAGTGCAATTACAAAACACTTGACTAGAGATCCTTACTCGACTACAATACAAACTACATTTTATATTAATATTTTTTTATCTCAATAGTTCGTATGGGTCGGCTATATAGTATAGCCGACCCATACAAACTATTGAGATAAGAAATGTTAATATAAAATATTCATTTGTGGCCTTTGTACATCCCATTGTCTGGTAGCTTCTACAATCAATTATTACGGAGTGTTATTGGTTTGATTTATTTATAGAAAGGCATGATTCTCGTTTTACGTTTTAGGGCCTGTTTGGTTTATGGGTTTTATCCAATAGGTTAGGGATTAAGATGAAATCATTTGTTTGGTTTGTGTATGCTGGATTTAAATTTGGGACTCGGTCCAAAAATTAAGGCATACGTAAAACCTTTGGTCATTGACTACTTTTCATGTTAGGATTTCTGACAGGTCCCACTGCCATATTCTCTTTCATCTTTATACATATTTTTCTTATTATTTTTTTTGTTTTATGAGGAAACGGACAACTTCTATAATGTGTAATTTTTATTTCAAAAATCATATTTTATGTTTTTTAGTAGGGCCACTCATTATTTATTTTATTTTGAAATTGAAATAAATATAAATCCTAAACTATAAGTTATATCTCATCATACAAACAAACAATTCTTTTTCTTTTAACCCAAATCCAAATCCTAATCCTAATACTAAACCCATCTACGAACCAAACGGGCCCTTAGTTGGTTTATGTATGCATAGTATAATTAAACTTATATTCTAAGGGTCAAACACAATAACACGAGACTTCTAAATTATATATATATATATATATATATATATATATATATATATATATATATATATATATATATATATATATATGTGTGTGTGTGTGTGTGTGTGGAGGGTAAAGTTAAAATAAAAGATAAATATCCAGTAAAGAAGTTAATAAAAAGATTTATTTATTTTTTAAATTCTCAAAATTCCAAAAAACTTCCAATGATCGGATATGTTGGTGCGTAAAACTTTTGTGAAAACAATTTTTATAATTTTGAGTTTTGATACGTTTTTTTTAATGCACAAAAAACGAATTTTGATGCAAAATTTTCAACTTGTTTTAGTTAGATCTTGCTATGTTATTTTGATGAAAAAGTTAAAAGAAGTTGGGTGCAAAACCAATTTTGATACACAAAAAACGATTTAATCATGAATATTTTTCATAATTTTTTTTGAGAAAAAATATCCAATTTTAGAAAAAAGTTTTTCACAACTTTTTCATACACCATCATACCCGATCTTGTGGAATTTTTTGGGAATTTTTCGAGAACTTTCTTTGAAAAAAAAATCTTTTTATCTTTTACGGATATTTGTCTTTTTATTTGATCTTTATCCTATATATATATAAAAGGAAGGGATCCAGTGCGGATTAGATTTTAAGTATAAATTGTGCGGATAACATCATAGTAACATTAAAAGAAAATTCAAAAAAATCTGGAAAAATTAAAAAAAGAAAGAAGACAACAATTTATTAAGAATCACTGAAACAAAAATCAGAAAAAAAAAAAAAATCATTTTCATGGTTAAAAGGTATAATGATATTATGAATTTTGTTAATATCACCGTAATTATCATGCTTTCTTAATATCAAAATTAATTTTTTTAATATCACCGTAACTTTTCTTAATATCTAAATAAAAAAAGCAGTGATATGAAGTTTTTTTCTAATATCAAAGTAACTTTTCAAGTAAAATTGTTAATATCACAGTTACTTTTTACATATTTTCTTAATATCAAAGTTAATTTTTTACTATTTCTGATGGAAAAGTTAGTACTGCTGATACAGAAATTAGTGCTTCTAAGATAGAAGTTAGTACTGCTGCTGCAACAACAACAACTAAAGATGACATTTTTACAGATCTGAAATGGCAGTACTAATATCTATTATGGATTTTGTTAATATCACCGTAATTATCATGTTTTCTTAATATCAAAGTTAAGAACATAACTGGCAGTACTAACAAGTAAGTAGCAGCAAAAAAAGTATACGAGCAGTACTAAGTGAAACATAGCAGTACTTAGTAAATAAGAAGCAGTACTAATTAGATTCTAATATCAAAGTAACTTTTTAAGTAAAATTGTTAATATCACAATTACTTTTTACATGTTTTCTTAATATCAAAGTTAATTTTTTAATATCACCGTAACTTTTCTTAATATCGTAATAAAAAAAACAATGATATTAAGTTTTTTACTAATATCAAAGTAACTTTTTAAGTAAAATTGTTAATATCACGGTAGGATTCATAATATCGTTAATATCACGGTATGACTCATAATCAAAAAAATAAAAAGTGCTCAGAAAAATCTGAAAAAATAAAAAAATGAAAGAAGATAACAATAGTAAGAATCTCTCTAAAGGAAAAAAAATTTAAAAAATAATTTTCATGATCAATTGATACCGTGAAGATAGCGCTAGATCTTGATAGTTAAAATCGGATCTGGAAATGGGTTGTCCAGATTTATCCGCACGTCCGCCCAAAAAATAAAAATCCTCTCTCTTTCTCTCTCTCTCTCTCTCTCTCTCTCTCTCTCTCTCTCTCTCTCTGTGTGTGTGTGTGTATATAAATACGATAAAGATCAAATAAAAAGACAAATATCCGTAAAAAGATAAAAAGATTTTTTTCTTCATAAAAGGTTCTCGAAAAATTCCCCAAAAATTCCACAAGATCGGGTATGATGGTGCATGAAAAAGTTGTGAAAAACTTTTTTAAAGGGATATTTTTCGAAAAAAATTATGAAAATCGTTTACGCATTAAGTCATTTTTGTGCATAAAAATTGGTTTTGCACCCAACTTCTTTTGACTTTTTCATCAAAATAACATTCGCTATATATAACTAAAACAAGTTGAAAATTTTAGCATCAAAATTGTTTTGTTCATTAAAAATGTATCAAAACTCAAAATTATAAAAAAGTTTTCGAGAATTTTATGCACCAACATACCCGATCTTGTGGAATTTTTAGAATTTATGGAGAATTTAAAAAATATATTTTAATTCTTTTCTAATATCTGTCTTTTATTTTAACTTTTACCTATATATATATATATTTATATATATATATATATATATATATATATATATATATATATATATATATATAGAATCCGGATCGATTGAGAAGGTTTTCAAAAACGATAGATTTTTAACTTTGATTCATGTTTTTCAAGCGTAAAACTCATTTTAATGTGATTAAAATTCAAAATGTGAAAAAAAAATTGAATCAATGTTAAAAATCTCCGATTGAATATATATAGAATCTTGAATCATCTGCATAAATTTAATGAATCATCATCATAACTCGATTTTAACAATGATTTGTGAATCAAATTTGTGATTTATAGATTCGATTCACCATAAATGGATGTTTACTTGTGAATCAAATAAAAACATGAATCAATTCTCAAGCGAAGATTTCTAATATTCCGAAATGGCTTAAAACCATTGGAACCAGGGCTATTTATATATATATATATATATATATATATATATATATATATATATATATATATATAGAGTTAGGATCAAATGAGAAGTATACTTAAAATAAGAAGAGTAAGAAGTGATTACAACCAATCATATTTAATTAGAATTAAGGGTATTTTTGACATTTCTCACACTAAATAAAATGTAACCCCCTCCGAATTAAATTTTTCTGGAAATCAAATCTGTTTCTTTTCCAGATTCATTTTAAATCATATTTCTTGTTCTCCATATTCACGTTCAAAATCATATATAGATGCATGTGTTTACTTTAATCACAGATATTATTGGTTGCATCTAACTTTTATTCCATCTTGTCTTACATACATCTATATTTAATTCAATTGATCGATGCATGATGCCTTCTTACATGCATGCTGCACTATAAAAAAAAATAAATCCAGTTGTGTTTTCTAAAAATCATATACAAACGTTTGCAAGTTATTTAAGAACTTTTGTTAAACTTTATGCATATTAAATCGATGATGCATGTAATAGATGTTAAATGCATCGATGCGTTTAGGTTCTTGGATGTCATATGCATCGATAAACTTTTTAATGTTGTTGAATGATAAAAGTTAAATGCATATTTCAAAAATTGTAAGTTTGAATGAATTCTTTCTTGTTTTACATGTCATGACGCATGTGCATCCATGCAAAAAAAAATTCGATGTGATCTGCATCTATCTCGTATACACCGATACTAAATGAAAAATTAGATGCACTTATTATTTTTACTTTAAGATTGTTGACAAATACTTATAGTACCCATGTTTTGACGAAAAAGATCGTCATTTGAATTGATGCATAAAGTATGTTGTGCATTTACTTCTTTTAGAATACAAGATGCAGAAGTAAATTAGATGCGCAAAGTATGTATGCATCTATACTAACGATAAAAAAAAAGGTGCAACAAGTTATGTGATACAATAAATTATGTGGTGCATCTGATGAAAAAAAAAAAAAAAAAGGAATAAAATTGATGAATGAGCAAAAGGAGAGAAGTTCTCGTTAGTTTGGTAACTGCCGGTGTTATCAGGCATGTATGACTAAATGACGATGGTGCCCTTATTTAGTCATTATAATTGGAGTGTTATTTACAATTATGCCATGATATTGTTTTAGCCCTTGATTTAAGATCTAATGGTTCACATTACTTCTTATCCTTCTTATTTTTATTATACTTCTCACTAGATCTCTACTATATATATATATATCAATTTCTATCAAAAGAATTGAGAAATACCTGTAAGAATGGCGAAAAGTAAAATGGGTTGACGAAGCTATATGTACTTGCACATTTAACTTATTATGAACAAGATGTGTGCATTGCATTGTCATTTTTAGTCTCGTTCTTAATCATCAATGATATAAATTAGTGTTGGAATTTAAACATATTAACAAGTAATAGATAAATACAAGTAATAGATAAATGAGTACGCAACATAATAAAGATCACATATAGTGCACATTAATTAACCTAACTAATTACATTTTTTAGCTTTTCTTGTTGTGGATCAAGTCTAGAAACGAATTCAAGTAACGGATCTTGGGTTTATACCAACTACACGAAAACTACACAAGATTCAAAGAGTTGAATCCTCTATAGTTTCGCACACAACACGTTCTTTAGAAATAAAATTAGAATGCTAGTACTTGGATCACGAAACAAACTAAACACTTTATTGTTTTTACCAAAATCGAAAACCCTTGCCTTAGGATGTTAGGTCAGCATAAGTAAACACAAGTATGTAGATGAGATAAAGAATGAGGGATGAACACAATATCACACGACAATAATGAAAGGTTATGCGTAAGATTTAGATAAAGTGAACAACCAACCCTCAAATGAGGGTTTACAATAGTATTTATAGGGGAAGGGAGCTAGGGCAACACATGTAGTCCCTGCCTTTCCTTATTTGGGTTTTGCATAGGCTCATGGGCCACTACAAAAAAAAGCCATTTAGTGACACACAAAAAGTGTCACTAAAAACGAAATATATGTCACTAATGACCCGACTGGGAATCGGTGGCAGAAAAAAATGTGTCACTAATGTCGCTGCGACTAAAGGGTTTTAGTGGCACTTTATACTTGTGTTGTTGCAGACCTTATAGGTTTTAGTGGCACTTTTTTATTGTGTTACTATTGACCATTCTAACTTTAGTGACACACAATTGTCTGTCACATGAAGTTTTAAGGATTTTGTGGCACTTACTTTGTGTCATTATACTCTCACTATGATCACAAAGTAAGATAGCTTTAGTGACAAAACATTTGCCACTAAGATTTTACAATATTAGTTCTTGCTACTGATGTTTTCAAACTAGTGGCAAAATGTATTATTAATTCTCAATTACTTCACAAAGGAAAAAAGAAACTAACAATATTCAAACAAAAATGCAATTGCATTGAACAAGGTATCTTTTATTGTCAAATAGAAATATCCAACATTATCAGGAGCAAACAATATTCTTGAATATCCAAAAAAAAAAAGTAAACTAAGTCTAAATCTCCAACTGAATGTCATAAAAAACTACCAACTTTAATTTAACTTCATCAAAGGTAGCAAGCATTGTGATAACTCTTGACCTCTTCACACCCCGAGAATCTGTATGCCAAAAAAAAAATGTAGAAATTCATATTCAAGATGAAGGCAACAAAGCATCTACCTGAAAAGTACAAGATTTTCGTTAGATATGTGACAAATTTTCTAAATCGGATAAACAAAAGTGATAAAAAGTAAAGAACTTTCATAGCATGGAGAGGAAGAAGTGTACATCGAAAAGCATACTCAAGAAACATTTGTTGGAGTACCTGAGTAAAAAAGAAACAAAATCTGATTAGTGAACTAATGTTACTTAGCCGTATTTAAACAAAAAAATATAGTCTTTTACCAATGTTTTGATCTGCAACAACTTGTAGGGATGCTTGCATAGCAATATCATGTTCCACCGTTAGATAATATGCATACTAACGTGTGCTAGTTTAAATATTGAGAAATTACATTACCACAAGTTGAGCAGCTTTGTCATTAACAATACTACCTTCCTTACGGGTGCGGCTTATTTGGTATATTTTCCATTGTGTTGGTTGCACCCCATTATTTTTAGTAGCCTATAACAAGAATCATCTTACTGACATGAACTATGTTCTATGAAACTAGCGGAACTACCAAAATATGCCAAGTTAAATATAATTGAGATCTTCATGCTATACTACAAAAATTCAGCAAGAAGGTCACAACGGAACTGCCATTTTAGACTTTATAACCACTGTGATTTATTATACGCAGCATTTTAATTATTTCAAACATTATGGGTTAATCAAATTTCTATTTTAGTAACAACCAACCAAAGGAATAAAATAGAAAAAATGCTACTGAGGAAACATGTCAAACGATTCCAGCATTACCTATCCTTACAGTTTCTAAAAAGGGCTACTGAACATCACAGTAGACCCATTTGAAGTCAAAGCTTTTGAAAACTAGTACTCATTGTATATTCATTCTATGGATATGAGATTTTACATAAATATATTTGTAGACACATTTACGTACAAGGTCATTTACTTCTTTAAACTCATATTTATTTTATCACATTCTTAATAGTCTAAATTAGAGAACCTCTTTAGTCAAATTACAAAATTTTTAAAAGAAATATGGACTTTACTTGCTTTGCACACATTCACCTACTTGACATGCAAAACCTTATTACTTTACTGTGACAACATGACAAATATACTATTGTCATTAATAAGCTAAGCAAAAATGTCGAACTCGTACATCTGTTAATTTCATTTAAGTTCCATCATTGATCAAACGACGAGATAAACTCTAGACCAAATCTACCAATTTCGAATAAGCGGTTGATATTCGAACCTAACATTATAGCTAAGGTTGGATAAAGAAGCATATAAAGATTGTCCAGCAAAAAACATAAAAGCCACATAGTAAATTAGCAAGATTTAAGTGTTGAAAAGACACATACCCCTAATCCCTATGATTATCATATTGTTCATTAGAAACCGTATCCATCTTAGAGGAATTTGCATCATTTGTTTCATTAGTTGAGTGCCCATTCGACTGAGTTTGTGCTTCATTATGGCTGCTCCCTTTCAGCTTCAATAGAGATCATACAGTCTCTTGTGCCAAGCCATGCTAGAGTATACAAGAAATAAAAAAAAAACAAATAATAAGAGTTACAAATAGGGATGAGCATATCGACCTTAATCCCAGTACCGAGCCGAAACCGTACCAAACTGGTATCGATTCTCGGTACACGGCACACGGATCGATACCATGATATCAAAAAAAAAATCCGGGATACCCAAAATGGTACCGGTACCAAACGGGATTATACCGAAATTTAAAGAGTGATATTTTTAGTTACCACTTATCCAAACACCCTTAATTCATCATACTTTACTGTTTATTACAACATTTGATTGTTGAATTAGAAGATTCAAATAAATGACATGGTGCATCACTTATTTCGTCATACTCTAGCGTCAATATTCTTTGTTATATAAGCATGTTTATTCAGCTCAAACTCCAACTGAATCCAATATAAAACCTCCACAGAAATATATATCTCTAGACATGAAGAGGCATATAACACACAAATATTAAGACGCATAACATGTCATCCTATTACATGTCTACCATGCAATGCGCAACATGAACACTATATGATTATTTCAAAGCATTATGTATGCATTACAACTCTAACATTCCAGTTTTATTGATGAACATATCATTCATGGTTCAAAATTATTGAGGTCCATCTTACTAAGTTGCTCAACAATGATCATTTGAACTTAACGGTATAGTAGTACCGAATGACCGGAACCGGGTACGAAATCCCGTCGGTGTACGGTATGTACATCACATTAGGCCGGGAAAAAATCGGGTACCACCAATCCGGTACCGGTTCGGTACGAGATTGGTACCGAGCTCATCTTACTATATATCATAATATCCATATATCCGTTACTGTAAGACATGAGCTCAATAAACCAAAACATACAGAAACGAAACATACAAATGAAATGTTACAGAACCAAGACCCAAACTCTAATGCCAAACACCCCATGAGATCAGTCACATATTGCCACCCACTCTAGTAAGTCAAAACTCACTAGTTAGATGTCAAAACAGCCAAATAAACAAGTAAGGCCTGAACAACATAAAAGGGAGCAGGAAACAGACCTAGAACTTGACCCATACAAATTATGATGAAACACATTAGGCATACCATTTTTTTGCAGTAGAACTGCAACATAGGGGTGTTTGGCATAACCATTAGACAGTCTATTTCTTAACAACAGAACAATAAAAATGACAGTTGAAAGATTTCATCAAAAGACACATAACCATTAGGCTAACCAATTCCAATTTTTAAAAAACATAGATTTATTTAAAACCAATTTTTCAAGTGTTATATAATTTTAATGCAAAACTACACAGCAAACACTAGTAATAATCATAGAATAAAATTATTAACAATCACATTGAATCACGATCAGGTTGTATCAAACAAAAAAGGTAGATTAAATATTAAATCCTATTACCTGACAAAAGGATGAGGACAATGATCGAAATTAAGAAAATATCTCTTATTGGGAATTTGGGATAACTGAAAGTTGTGAAGGGCGCTGGAGATTATGTATGAATTAATTTAGGGATATATAACAATTGTATATAATTAATAAAGAAAAGGCGCTTGTTTTAATTTGTTTTAGTGAAAAGACCGCAAGATTTTTAGTAAGACAATTAGTGACAGATATAAAAAAGAAATAAAGGAAACTAGTAACTTTTAATGGCATAATATTTGGGTGTATCACAAATTACATATACTTTTAATAACATGCTTATTTTCGTGTCATAAATATCAGGAACAATTGTGGCATAAACCATAAAGTGCCACTATAGTTTTAAAAAAAATTAGTGGCACATAAAATATGTCACTAAAAATGTAATATAGTGACACATGTAATTCTGTTATTAAAAACGTGTGCCACTAAATGGCCCTTTTTTTGTAGTGGGCTTTCTACATGAGCCTAGCCTTAATTACTAACATAAAACCCTAATTAAGCAACCTATTACATATTAATGACTAACACTTGAAATACAAGTTATGAGTGATTCCAACAATCTCTCCCTAAGTGTTAGTGATGAATCCAGCAATCTTCAATGAGTTGTTGGTGATGATGTAATAGCGGTTGCTTGACGTCTTCTAGCATTCTTCTTTCTTGTGAGAAGAAGTGCTTTGATTCCAACAATCTCCCCAAAGTAAAGATCTTGTTTCTTTTGAAGTTTTCAGCTTTGACGTCTTCGTATTCTTTGTTCTTTGTTCATATGGTGGATGTAGTGAGAGTATGTGATTGTCTGCCTCCAGTTAGCTACGTTGCTCAGGTGTCTCCACGTCTTTCTCCAACATGCTCACATGCCTTTTGACTTTAGATTTCAGATGTAATGTAGTTCTCTAGTCTTTAAACTTTGTAGATTCTTTGGCTTTGATGAAGAATCATTTTGACTTTGAGTTGCCTTTTGAGAGAACTTCATTTGTGTTGTTGTTGGTATGAGCATGAGGAGAGTCAGCACGATCTTCCCTCCTAGGAGCATCCATCAGAAAAAATATAGAAATGAGTTAGTGAAAAAACACCAATCGATCACGGTGGTCTTTTCTAAAAAAATTAACCACTACGATTGTTTTACTGATGAATGTCTTGATTCCATTCACCTTGGTCGGGCAAATCAGCCGTCCGAATCCCGTGGAGGGACAGTTGGCATTACATTGAACAAGTTCAAGCAATGACCCACATCTTCAGGACTCGATTCTTGAAAGGAATCTCCTTAGCGGGATTTCCAGCACTTATAAGTTTGAACTTCGAGGGTGTTAACAGCAGAGTGTGAAAACACATCTCTAGTTCTAGCAAAGGTTGTTTCTGAACTGGAGTCCCTCAAGTAGGATAACACGATGTATCGAAGTACATCTACAGTTCAGGTGAGTCGTTGAGGTACACCGAAGCATCACCTCACGACTGTAGACCGTTTGAGACAACACTAAGCGTAACCCACAAGGGGTTACCGAAGTGACCTGCTGTCAGGGTTGTTTGATGTTGACTATGGCAGGAGTTTCCATTCAATCACTGAGGAGCACAAATGTGAATCCCCTCATAAATGTTCTCGGCAGATTGCTAGGATCTGCGAAGGACTCTAGAATGTATCACTTGCGTCCTTATTGTTGAATGACAAGCGATGAAAGTTCAAGTGTTCCTATGAGATCTTTTGATGAATCTCGTGGCTCTAGACTCAATCAGTGTGCTTTGGTTTTCCTGAGCGGAGACTAGGGAGAGGGTCTCCTTCTTCAATACCAACAATCTCTAAGAGAAAGTCGATAGTTTACGTAGGGTTCCCTGTGAGAATGAAACAAGCTTCTGTTGAGAGAAACTTGAGTGGCTAAGAAGGTTTAGTGCAGTACATCACTGGGTCCATGATGACTTTAATCTTCAATACCGGTGTCATCTAGTGACAGCCAGTAGCATATGAATTAAACCCGGTGTCTGCCCTAAGTTGAATAATTTGGAAGGCTATTTCTTTTCACCCTTTTCTTTACTTTTCTTTTTAATTCTTCAACTCCTTCTTTCTCCGATTCTCATTTTCTCCTTTTTATAATCATACCTAAGGACTTCTAAGTACTAACTATTGGTGGTGTCCTTGGGTAGATCCACCCGGCTCTGGCGGATCATAGGACGTTTATCCTTAAACTTAGTTACCTTATAACTCCATGACTATCCTATGTTGTCATAAAACCATTTTCTCGAAAATCTTTCAAAGTGTTTATGAATGAAAAACATGTTTGTAACACTTCGAGAGTTTTGTATTTTCAGAAATACTTCCCCTCCACATGTGCTTAAGTGTTTAGACAGAAATCTGCACAGTGAGGGTAGAGTTCGCACTTTTGAATTGATCGACTCAAGATACACAATTCCCCGTGAGACACGGTTACGTTGTATAGTTGAAGAGATGCATTGTCAGCTTTTAGGTGACAACTAGCTCTAATAACTACCTTGAAGGTGTGGACAAACCTTGAAAAGGTTGTCAAACCCATCAAAGTTCATGTCTATCAGGAGTTTCTCGAATAGGTACGATCTGCTCGGATAAGTCTTGGAAGACAAATATTTTCGATTTATGACAGTTCAGATCTCGTCAATTCATTGGTTAAGTCTAATTACACGAAGATTCAATCACAATCAAACATATTTGTATCCCACAATTTTTCTCCCTCACAAAAATGGCATATAAATGCTATTTTTGATGAAATTTGTTATCGAATATGTCCATTTTGAGTTTTTTGGGAAGATTTCCACGAAGAACATTTTGTGAACAAAGATATTTTGCAAATACTCCCCCTCAACAAGTAATACTAACTTTTGAGGTTTTGAAAAATATAAGGGGAAGTACTTGTTCTTTTGAGCAAAACTTTGAAAATGATGAAAGTTTTGATAAGTTTTACTCAAAAGTAAGAAGCTTTCAGTCCTTTTATAAGGATTGTGGCACTGAAGCGTACCATAGGGTCCTTTCATTACAAGTACGGGTTGTACACTGTTATGTGTGCACAAGCCATAATGAATAATAAATCAATCAATCATCAAAATATCAATCAAAAGAGTTTACGGAGTACCCAACAATTAGACAATTAGACCCGGGGTTCTCTCTTCACGTTGAAATGTTGTAATCGAGAAACTCTGTCTTCCACCCACATAACTCTCCAATCTCCTCATCTGATCCCGATGAAACATCCTTTCATCCAGCCTCTTGATTATCCTTTTAGCTTCCTTTTTTTCCTCTGAATTCCACCTCTTCTTTGACCCAATACCTTCCTTAATATCCTTTAACCGGTACGCTAACCCATCACGAACCATTTTCAACGTGTGATCGCAGAACTTATGAATCTCGTCGTATGCCATGAAGCAATTATGGTGAAGTTCACTGCGGTAAACAACTCCAAAATTTGGTTTCTTCAAGATGGTGTACTGAGATAGTTGGTTGATGTTGGGAAAGTGTAACGGCGGTTGTGTTAGGTTGATCTGCTTCTGGTATGATTCGACCGCAAGCTGGAGATCTTCAACACATTCTTGAATCACCTTGCTTTGAATGAAGATCAGTAGGGCTGTGATGTACTGAAGCTGAACATTTGTGGAGAATTGTCTCATCCGTCCTTGTACCTTAGCAAGATACATATCTTCGATGTCGTTGAGCAACAATCTTGGAAAATCAGCCTCAGTGAAATCATATTCTTGTTCATCCTGTCATTTGACCTTGATTTCCTTCAAGAATGAATAATCCCATTTCGTAGCCAATGTGACGTTCATGATAGCAACGATCTTCTTATCACTATAAACCTCCTTGTTCGACCTTTGAACTTGGCAGCTTCTGTAATACAAACTTCTCCTTGATGGCCAATGATGAATCCCATATTTTGCGTCAAGATCATAGTCCACCACTTTGTCAACGAATAGTTTGGTGGCCTCTTCCTCAATGGCAACATTGGTAAAGAAGATTGCAGCTGGTATGTTGAAGGTTAGTGATGTAGCATACTTTTTGCTGATGCTACTTCCATGCTGAAGAAACTCAAGGTCGTTGTTAAAGAAGAAGCTGTATGGAATTTTAGGTTGCTCTGGTCGGCCAATGGTTGGTAGTGGTTTGGTCTAATCGGTGTAATATGGAGTGTTATCCCTTCTTGACACGTCGATGTTCAACTCAGGATTTAGCCAGTCAATGTTATTAGACATGGCTCGTGCAATGTTGTCGAGATGATATTCGACTTCAACAGCACTGTTGGATCTGTCTTTCAACAATTGGAATGTGTCGTTCTTGATCCTGAGTAATTCCCCTTTCACCATCTTCTTGACTTTAAACTGATCCTGGATAATCTTAACTTGCTCCATAGTACGACCATCTACCGGTTCTTGACCTTCCGGTAATCTTGGCGTCGCATCAACTAATTTACTAAACCAGTCATACTCTTCTGTGTCGTCTTCGTCTAACCAGGAGACGACCGAACTTTGTTTCTTTTTCTTTGGTTTGGAGGATGATTCCGGTTGTTGCTTATATGATGGTGGAGGTGATGGCTGTTGTTGGGGCTCAGGATTTTCTTTGTCTTCACCACCGGTATAGGGAAAGTAGTCACCAGTTTTCTCCAGTGGTGGTGGAGACTCAGTATCCCGAGGTTTATCAGACGATTGACGTTGCTGAGAAGCTTGAGTAGTTGATGTGGTGGTGGTCTTTGGCTATGGTGGTGGCATGGATGATGATGACTCGCCAGTTTTCTTTGGACGTTTTGCATTCGGGTCTTTGTCCGTGTCATCATCATCTCTTAGACGCTTTTCTAGACCAGTTGCGTCCTTGCATGTTGTCTTCAGTTGATGAGCAAGGAGTACCTCAAGAAACTTTAATTCGTCATATGTGAGTGTAGAAGATCGAGAGGACATATGTGTTATCAACTGTGATAGAAGATCAGTTTCAGTGACATGAGGAGGTGGGACTGGTCGAGTTTGCATCGTCACCGGTGTAGTTGTAATTGTTTGCCTGACCAGTGTTCTCAATGTTGGGTAGAATTTTTTGGAGAACATTTCTTTAGTTACTCCAGGGACATATTGGAGAAGGAATTGATGAGTGTATTCCTTAATCTGCTCGTCCATTTTTCCTTTAATGTCTCTGTTGAGGAATAACTTTATCTGATCTCTCTCCTCTATGAACGTGTTCATCTCTTTACCAAGTTCATTGACCTTGTCAACTAGCATGTTCAATTTTCGGTCTACAAGACTTTTTTTACGTTTTCTTGCTTGATGCACGGCTTTCTGGATCTTTGCTTTGGTACGAGATGCCCATGTGTCCGCCTTTTTCTTGATAGACTTGGATGATGATTTTATTGTTGTTTCTTTTGATGGTGGTGGTGATTAGTGGGATGATGATTCAGTTGTGGAGTGGTCATGGGGTTGCTCTGAAGATTGTTGAGGGTTGTAATTAGGGTTATCCAAAATGTAATCATCTGCTTCCTTTCTGATTCGTTCCTCTTCGGCCTTCTTTGCAAGTGCTTCTTCTGCAGCCCTTTCTTTTGCAGCTTTTTCCACATCTTTATCAGTAATCATCTCTGTAGTTTCTTGCTCATTTTCTTCAAAGTCAAACCTTACTTCATACTCCTGTTGCTTCTGCTCCGTAGATTCCTTGGTAGTGGCACCCGTTCCCTTATCGGGTTGATTAACCGCATCAAGAACTGGTGTAACAGGAACACCACCGCTGGAATCTCCAGGGACTTTGGTTTGTTGACTTTCAAAGTCTTTGGCAGCTTGTTCCGTTCTTATTCGTTTCAGAGTTTTCTGGTATTCTATGTCTTCATCTTTAGGATTAATCTCATCGTCTGAATCTTCTTCTTCTTCTTCTTCCACTGGCTTCTTTACTTTGTCGGATGGGGGACTGGTGGGTTTGTCCTCTGACTTTTGAGTAGATGAGTCATGTTGTTGCGTTTCAGAGTAGTAAGTCACCTCATCTGACTTAGTTTCAGAGTCTTCGTCATGTGGATTTGGTTCTGGTTTAACTTGAGGACGAACGATCTGAGCTGGGATACTTTTCTTGAAGCTTGGATGCCTCTTTTTATACTTGGTGGTGCTCCCAGTGCTTCCTAATCTTCTTGCCCTTGTGGTAGCCACTGAAGTAGACTTCTCATCCGTAAACCCAACCTTACCAGCACTCACAACTTCTTTGTAACGAAGGTACGAGGGAAGAACCTTGATTGCATCAGTAATCAAGCAGTCAAGTAACTCTGCACCTTGTTTGCGTGTTGAAGAGTCTTTGAATCTGAAAATGTTTAAAGTAGGCTCATACAGCATTGAGTGAGTTTTCGGGTCATTGATTCTCATTGGGATGTCCTGGTGCTTCCCGAGAATATTTTGGATCAGCAACTTAGTGTATCTGATGAAGGGAATCTTTGAACCAGGTTTCTTATGATGTTGCATCATGTCTTCCCATATCAAGCTTGCGTAGTCGATGTGTTGCTTGTTGACCATTCCCCAAAAGGTTTGAAGGTGCATCAGTTTAGGATGTTCATGACCGCTATCTCTTCCAGATACAGACTTGGCGATCATGATGTAGAAAGTCCTCCAGGGCCGAGGGATATTCTTGAGATCAACACTGGAGTGTTTAGTGATGATGCCAGCAGCTTCATCATATCCAATGTCAACCATAAATTGCATTACTTCCTCTTCAGTAGGAGTTGGAACGTAATCGGTAGACTGAATGACTAGTAGAAGAAGAATAGTTCGAAGATCCGCTACTGTAACTGTGACTTCCTTGGTGCCAAGGATCACTTTGACTGCATCTTGACCATCGATTTTGTCCATGGTATGCCAAAATTGATGAATGTATATCTCTGGTACTGACGCCAAGTTAGACAGCATAAGATGGTAGGGATGTTCCTTGAGAATGTCCACAGCTACTCTGCACGAGGATTCTGAGCAAATGAAGTTTTCAAAGTCAACTCTGAGGTTGTTCTTTCTAATTGTTTTGTGATAACCCGCAGGGAAGATATCTGCCATTGTTAGTTCATTGGAGGCATTGAGATTTTCCATATTGACGTCCATTTCGCGATCTGAAAGGTATTGAGACAAAATGACCAACATATCAAAAGACATTATGTTAGTCTGAGATTGATTTTATTGTCCAATTATTGATTTAAGTTATCATGTTTATGAATGTTACGAGTCCAAAGTCACATTTAGTCCAATAGTCCGAAGTTGAGTTGATAAGTTACGTGAGTATGTTAATTTTGAATTTTAATGTCCAAATTTCATTTAATCACACAACATTTTATCCTTTCATAGCTTATGAGTGACATTTTGGTTATTATGACTTATGAGCAACTTGTTACAAGTATATTCCGCGTAATATCGCAAATTAAAGTGACAAGTTGGCTTAGGCGTAAGCTTGTTAGCTTATGCGTAAACAATGGTCCTTATGCGTAGGCGTAAGCTTAAGCGTAAGGGTAACCCTTAGGCGTAAGAATCTCCTATGCGTAAAAGCATACCCGAAGCTTATGTGCTTACGCGTAAGCTTAGGCAAACGGAGTTACGCGTAAGGTTTACTCGTAAGAGTGGCCCTTAGGCGTAAACATCCAAGTTTACCATATCCTTCCAGGATACGCGTAGTCCCACTTTAGACCCTTATGCGTAAGTGTTACGCATAAGATTGCTCTGCTCTTATGCGTAACCTTTACGCATAAGGTATTCCATATATGTGTAACACATGAACACCTTGATTCTGATCTTTACGCTTAGTCAACCTGTAACAATTTAAACACAACAACTTGATTACGATACAATCCTAACACTTTCAGTGATCACAAAATAGGTCAATGACAAGAACAGATACGCGTAGAAAAGCTTAGGCGTAAGATGACTTAAACCCTAAACCCTAAAATTACGCGTAACAAATCTAACCATGGAAAATCAACAAGCTTGTTTCTGCACTATCTTAGATGACTAAAGAACATGTTGCAACATATTTTAACACAAAATGACCAACGAATCAAGAGTTTCATTGTTCTTCGACCTTCAAACCCTAAAGATCAAATTCTTCACTTTTGTTGTTTCTGGGTAGAATTCAAGGATTATTTTAGGTAATTAACATTGTTATAAACCTATCCTAAGCATCTAATCAAGGCAAAACACTCTAACAAAGAAATACCCAAATCGAACATAAACCCTAATAATTCAAAAATTATTAAAACGAGTTTCTGGGTTGAATTAGTTGAAGGAAATGGGTATAACACTGATGTTTAAACGTTTGGACACTACCCATATCATCAAAAACATATTTTTTCAAATCCTTTGTTCATACGCGTACGCGTAAACACAAAATCATGAATTTTGAGAGTTTTAACCGTTGGATTCGAAAATTATTTGAAACCAATGTTTGAAATTATAATTAAAAACGATTGAAACTTACAGATTGTGATTTGGTAACACGGATTTGTAGATTGATTCTTAGGCGTGGATCTTGGTTGTTGAGGTAATAAATGTTTGAAGTAAATGATTTAATTTTTGTTAGGTGGAGAGTTTTGTTAAAATGAATTTACAAAAATGACAAAATTAGTCCCTCGACCTCAACCATTTTCAACCAAGACCCATTAACTTCCACTTTGGTTAGACAAAACTTATTTTGGGAAAGAAACTTGACGATACTCCCCCTCGACTTTTGAAATGATAAAATTTTAAAACATTTGAGTCCGAGGAGAGTATTTAACAAGAGACATATCCACCATTTCTGAAGAAACAACATATTTTTGGTAACATGCAAGTATAAGGTTTTATGAAACTGAAAAATATTTACATTCTCCCCCTCAACACTTGTTCGAGAAAAATGGAGAAAGGTTTGGTGGAACAAAGTGTTGACTGAAGATTTGTACTTGCAATATTTGGTGTTTTTGATAGAAATTTAGATAGAAGAATATTTTTGGATTTTATCAGATTTTATATTTTTATATTTTGTTTTTGAGAATTTATTTATAAAAGAGGTTTTGGTGTTTGACTGTTTTCAAGAATGTGTTAAAAGTTCGTCCAGTTCTTCTGGAGTCAAACACCTCATACGAATCCGGTGAATCAAATCAGTAAAACTTGCTGGAGCCAAGGCTTTAGTGAGAAGATCCGGCAGTTGGTGTTCAGTACCTACAAAAAGTATAATTCAACGGTACCTTTTTCCACATGCTCTTTGATGAAATGATATTGAAGATCGATGTGCTTTGACTTCGAATGTTGAACGGTGTTGCACGAGATCTTAAATAGCACTTCGGTTGTCACAGTACACCATGATTCTGTCAAATTGTTGGATCGATGTACTCTAACCAAACTAACTTAAATAGCTTGTTAAGGTTTAATAACCTCGGATAAATCCTAAGTTATTAACAATGAAACACTGTGTTGGGTTTTTGGTTCCTTGAATTATGAATTACTCTAAGTACTGGAACTACGGACAGTGTTGATGTAACCACGGATAGAAGAGAGTAACCACGGATGAAGACAACCGCGGCTAGTAGTAATGTGTAACCACGGATGATATATTGTAACCACTGCTAGTGTTTTGTATAGTCGGTTAGTTTATTGTATTAGATAAATATGGAAAAGATATTTATCTTTTAGGTTACGTAGCCAAAATTTGATTGGTGCTAAACAGTCAAGTCAAATCACACAAGCTAGCCACTTGTGAATGGCTAACCGTAACAGACTTAAAACTGCCTAAAACACAAATACAATTAAGATCAGAGGAATATAGGGAATTCCTGGGTCGTTAAGTCCCACGGAGGATGAATTGGTGTAATAAACACTTGATCAGACGATAGAATGATCACTAAGGATAGTGATCAGGAAGGTTTTGGATGGAAAATTACCTAAAGAAAAGATTTACAAATTAAAGCGACTTAAATGCAAATTAAAAGAAATAAAAGATAAAAGATATTAAATAAACGCTATCACTATTTTTACAGATCGATGAACGTTTAAAACCTAAAACGTACGTTTTAATTAAAAACTACGTAACGTACAAAATAAAACGTGAGTTTTAAAGAAATAAAAGACCTACAAATATGAAATTGATATTTTTACAATCCTAATAATAAAAGAAAATTATTAGAAAAAGAAAATTATTTTTAAAACTATTTATTAAGTATTTAAAATGCACTAAAATACAAGAAAATACAAAATTAGCCTAGAAAAATGAAATTATAACTTAGAAAAATCTAAAATATGATAAAACTTATTTTAAAACTGAAAATATATTTTTTAGACTTATTATGTATTTATTATTAATTTAAAACTATTTAAAACTAATTAAAATGCTAAAAAAATACTATTTAAGCTAAGAAAATTATGGAAAAATACTTTTTATGACTTTTATATTTATCTTAATCTAAGAAAAATGAAAAATTATTTTTTTGAACTTTTTATAATTTATTTGTATTAAATGCTATTTAAAAATGCCTAAAAACTATTTTAAATTAAGAAAAATATCAAACAGTTATGAAAAATTATGAAAATTTCAGGAAAAGTCTATTTTAATATACTGAATCTAAGAAAAATAGAAAAACATGGGCTTGTGTGGAGAAATAAGCAACTGCAGTGGCAACTGCTTATTAATAAGCACTTGAAATAAGCTAGAAGGACACAACAAGCACCAAACTGATATAAAAGCTACAATAAGCTGTAAGAACTCTAATTCAACTAAAAACAACAAACCAAAACCTCTGGATTGCAAGTTAAGCACAGATTTGATGTTTGAGATTAATGAGCAAAACAGAATTTGATAAGCTACTTTGAGCTTATGCACAGACTACCAAATAAGCTAAAACTGAAAAGTAAAAATTGGAACTTGTATTAGACCTGGTTGAGACCAAATATACAAAAACTCAGACCATGATAAGCTCTTATGAGCCTTGTGTACAAGATGCAAGAACTGAGAAAATCTCAGTATCAACTGAGTTTTGCACAGGGCATTTAAGACCCTATAGACAAGCTTGTTTGAAGCTTCTAAAAATTTCACAAAAATGTATAAAAATACTAATAACAAAGTAGACCAGTTGAACTTCAAAAACCCAAGATCTCACTTAATTTGGTTTAAAAATGAATCAAGGAAAAATCCTTTTAGTTGGCTTCAAAACAGATTTTTCATGATTTGACTTTTGAACCAAAAATGAAAAGTTGACTTTGTTGAGCTTTGCTACTGATTTTAAGTACTTAGATTGATGTTAATGATTGAAATGGAACCTATGCAAGTTTTGTTTATGACTTTTGAACACAAAACAAAAGTTTGATTTGCCAAGATCACAACAGTTAAAGAGTTAAAGAGAAATTTAAGGAATTTTGACTTTATGTGTATTGCAGGTACAAACTAAGACAGGTAAGTACTCAAATAAGATATACAAACTTAAACCAACCAGTGTTATCTACTGAGCAAGCCTATAGATCAGATATATCAGTAAAACCAAACACACCTTTATAATACTGTCTTGGTAAGTTTTCAAAGTAAATCACAGAGATAGACCAAGATACTGATTACTGACCTTATGATATCTTTAAATGAGACTAAAGAAGCATTAACTAACAATAATAACAACATATAACTAACAATTTAAGCTTAAACTAATTTTACTGTCTAAAATGAGATTTTACTATCTACTGATTTAAAAGAACAAACAGCTAATTTTATAGCTTAGATACACTTAATTATGATTAGTGGTCACTAAGAAACAGATATTACACTTACTAGACAACTAAAACACAGAAATGCAAAAATTGATCATAAAGCTTACAAATGGCTTCAAACTGAAAACTTAGAACCAATGCATAAAAACACATCCTAAAGCTTCCCAAGAAGCACTAATCCCAAGGCCATCCACTATATACCCTGCTCCAGCCTTCTTGTACCTTGCACCATGACTTTTTATTTTTAAGCTATTTACTTGGTATTTATGTGAATTTCTGATTTTGGCTAATAAACTGCTTTTAAGAGTATCTAATAGCTTCAATAAGCTATATAGGGAGCTTATGTGGGCTTATGAGTCCAAACTAACAGCTTCTAACAACATTTCATTATATTGAGATTTTTGAATTAGTAAAAATTGCATAACATGAGATAAGACCTCAAAAGTGAAATTGATGATATCAAAAGTTTTATGTTACACTGGAAACATGAAATACAAGATTTAAAAGCTTTAAAATACACTGAGATTTAAAGTTTAAGCTAAAACGACATTGAAAATTAAAATTACTCTAGATATTTTAATCCACTACACCAAACTTGTATTTATTGACTTCCTTCAACCTTGTCGACATCTCTGAGAATATCCCACCATAATCCAACCGTTGAAATCATCCAGATCATCAGAATTGCCATTTGGCGATTTTGGCGCCAAAAATGTCTTGAGCAGGTTTTATTCATTAATTGGCTTTGGATTGATATGGAGGTGGAGGGGGGAGGTAATCAAGTGGATATGGTGAGGTGGAAAGGTGAAAACCAGTGGTAAAAACCACTGGTTTTGGTGTATACAGGGGTGGTGAAGAGGGTGAACAGTGATGGCGGTTTCTCTGTTTTTAAATTATTTGGGCCGGGTCAAGTTACTGGATTGGATTTGGGCTTAGTAATAATAAAGGGTCCGTTTGGTTAATGTTAACAACAAGGACCAAAGGTGTAATTTAGCCAAAGTTGAGGAGCTGATCTTGAACATTTTCCAAAGCTCTCATAAGGACTAAAACTGCCAAATGTGATTAGTACAAGGACCTATATTGATAATTTCCATTTTTTTAAATCCAGGGACCAAAACTGTCAAGTTTGAAACTTGAGGGACCAAACATGTAAATTCTCCAAAGTTTTATCATAAGGACCATTTTTGTCATTTATAAATAGAACAAGGTTAAAAGTTGATAATTTTCACTTTTTAAATTAACCAAGGACTATTTATGACATTTTTCAAACTTGAGGGACTAAAGTTGTCATTTTGTGATATTTGAACTTTAAAAGGTTTGTTTTGACAACTTTTGAATCTTTAGGACCTAAAATGATATTTTACAAGTTTTTGAATTACCAGGGACTGATTTTGACAACTTTTGTAACTTGGGGGACTAAAACTGCCAATTATGCAAACTTGATATGTTTTTCACCAGATTTTGATGTTTTTGCATTTAAAACATATAAAACACTTGTTTGTGATATTTTTATCATTTTGATGTGTTTCTGAGTGTTTTCAGATGTTTTTGGCATTCTAACAGTATAAAAATGATGAGTATTTAGACACTCATCAATCCCCCACACTAAGATATTGCTAGTCCCTAGCAATGATTTGAGAAAATTTAATGGATTTCATCTCTTTACCAAAAGCCATCACTTCTGGAGTAGCTAAATGTTTCAGTTCAAGTAAGAACCTTGGTACACTGATAACCAAATGATTTTGAGCAAATCATAAGCTGTAAACGGATTTGATTAGTCTTTACCAGAAGCCGTTTGCTTCTGGACTAGCCAACTCTTAGATAAATTATCAATATTATCTTTGGTGAGCCGACAACCAATTATGGATTTTCAACTGCCTTTACCACAAGCCATAAACTTGCGGGCTAGCCAACTTTTCACTAGTTTAAAGATATGGTGAGTTGAACACCATACAATTTTAGGCAAATTGCAAGCCATAAACGGATTTGAGATATCTTTACCAAGAGCCGTTTGCTCTTGGATTAGCCAATCCTTATGTGGGTTAGACATGGCGGATTGATTACCATTTGCTGAGTAAGTGAAAAACACTTACTCCAAAAAAAATTTTGGCCAAAAACGGGGGAATTGGGTGGAATAATTACATGACAAAATTCGTGAGAATTCCCCCCCACACTTAGAAATGAATATTGCCCTCAATATTCAAAGTACCGGCGGTTATGCCGAAACACAGAACATAAAAGGGAAATACTACGGCCATTATTTTGTTTTTGATATATACTTTTTTTTTTTTTTTTTTAATATAGAAAATGATTGATATACACAACAGCGTGAGGAAAACTCCCCCACACTAGGGTGATAGAAAGGGGATAAGAAGACAGAAATATGGATGAAAATCCATATGATGTGTGCTACTATTTTTGATTCCCGAGTCACTAGCTTGACTCGATCCCCGCATTCATTGGTTCATGGGGAATGTTTGTAGATCCGGGACAATCACAGATGGAATGTCCTCTCCAAAGTAATGCTTTAATCGATGACCATTTACTTTAAAATTAGGACCATCAGGTTGAGATAACTCAATGGTGCCATAAGGATAAACCTTAGTAATGGTAAATGGACCAGACCAACGGGACTTAAGCTTTCCCGAGAAAATCTTCAATCTTGAGTTGAAAAGAAGGACTCGATCACCAACGTTGAAAACGAGGTTCTTGATTTTAGAGTCATGAATCTTCTTTGTCTTTTGTTTGTAGATCAAAGAGTTCTCATAAGCTTGATCACGAAGTTCATTTAGTTCATTCATTTGAACTTTTCTGTGATCACCGGCTGTCTGTATATCGAAGTTTGCATGTTTTAAGGCCCAGTAAGCCTTGTGCTCTAGTTCAATCGGAAGATGACATGCTTTTCCGTACACTAGCTTGTAAGAAGTACACCCAATTGGTGTTTTGTAAGCTGTACGAAAAGCCCAGAGTGCGTCATCCAGTTTATCCGACCAGGATGCACGATTTTCACCTACTGTCCTTTCAAGGATTCTTTTAATACCACGGTTTGAAACTTCCACCTGCCCACTTGTTTGGGGGTGGTATGCAGTAGATAGACGGTGGGTAACACCATATTTTTGCATGACACGATCAAATTGGTCATTACAAAAATGTGTACCACGATCACTGATTATAGCACGAGGAGTTCCAAACCTGGCAAAGAGAGCTTTCAAAAATTTCACAACTACTCGGGCATCATTTGTAGGTAAAGCTTTCGCTTCAACCCATTTTGACAAATAGTCAACAGCCACGAGTATGTACTTGCTACCACGAGAAGATGGAAATGGCCCCATAAAATCAATACCCCATATGTCAAATATCTCACAAACTTGAATGGCATTTTGTGGCATTTCATTCCTTTGAGATATGTTTCCATGACGCTGACAAGCATCACAGGCTTTGACAAAATCGTGGGCATCTTTATAGATTGTGGGCCAATAAAACCCGGAATCAAATACCTTTTTGGCGGTGTAGTTGGGACTATGATGGCCCCCGGTGGGTCCAGCATGGCAAGCTGTGAGAATATCAATAGCTTCCTGTCCATAAACACACCGTCGGATGACTTGATCCGCACAGATTTTGAACAAGAAAGGGTCGTCCCAGAAATAATGTTTAACATCCTTGAAGAATTTATTCTTCTGCTGGGTCGACATCCCTTTCACAATAAAGTTACCCGCATGGTAATTTGCAAAGTCAGCAAACCATGGGGTAGAAGAGTTTCCACGAAAAGAAACCGCATTGAGTGTCTCGAGAGGAAATGTTTCATTTATATCCTTTTTCTCGAAAACATCTTGGTGAGGGTTTTCTAATCTGGACAGATGATCAGCAGCCAGGTTCTCAGCTCCTTTTTTATCACGTATGATGATATCAAATTCTTGGAGGAGGAGAACCCAACGGAGCAATCTCGGATTTGCATCTTGTTTTGCAAAGAGATATTTAAGAGCCGAGTGATCCGTATACACTACACATTTGGTCAAGATTAAGTACGGCCGAAACTTCTCAAATGCATACACCACGGCTAATAGCTCTTTTTCAGTGGTGGTGTAATGAGTTTGAGCTTCAGTCATAGTTTTGCTTGCGTAGTGAATAGGCTGAAAATGCTTGTTTCTTCGTTGCCCTAAGACTGCGCCGATAGCAAAATCACTTGCATCGCACATAAGCTCAAAGGGTAAATCCCAGTCAGGAGCAACGAGAATGGGTGCTTCAGTAAGCTTTTTCTTCAATGTTTCAAAAGCTTTGATGCACTCGGGTGAGAAGATAAAAGGAGCATCCTTTTCAAGAAGATGGGTCATAGGCCGGGCGATTTTGGAAAAATCTTGAATGAATCTACGATAGAAACCGGCATGACCTAAAAAACTCCTAATACCCTTGACGGTAGTAGGATGAGGTAGTTTAGCAATAACATCAACTTTTGCTCTATCTACCTCAATCCCATTCTTTGAAATCTTATGGCCAAGGACTATGCCTTCTTTGACCATAAAGTGACTTTTCTCCCAGTTTAGACAAAGATTGGTGTCTTCACACCTTTGAAGCATTTTATCTAGATGGGAGAGACATGTTTGAAACGAATCCCCAATGACCGAGAAGTCATCCATAAACACCTCCATTGTTTCCCCGATCATGTCGTGAAAAATGGCCATCATACATCGTTGGAACGTGCCAGGAGCATTACATAAGCCAAAAGGCATACGTCTATAGGCAAAAGTTCCGTATGGGCAGGTGAATGTAGTTTTATCTTGATCCTTTGGATCAATGGGGATCTGAAAGTATCCCGAGAAACCATCAAGGAAACAATAGTATTCATTCCCTGCTAATCTCTCAAGCATTTGGTCCATAAAGGGCAGAGGAAAATGGTCTTTACGGGTGGCGTCATTTAACTTACGATAGTCAATACACACACGCCATCCCGTAACCAGAGGAGTTGGAATTAACTCGTTATCTTCATTTGTGACAACAGTTATGCCACCCTTTTTAGGAACACAATGAATTGGGCTAACCCAAGGACTATCCGAGATTGGGTAAATCAATCCTGCATCAAGAAGTTTGATAACCTCTTGTTTGATAACATCATGGATTTTTGGATTTACTCTTCTCTGATGTTGAACTGCTGGCTTAAAGTCATCCTCCATTAAGATTTTGTGAGTACAAAATTCAGGGTTGATACCCTTAATGTCGGAGAGTTTCCAAGCAATTGCTTGCTTGTGTGACTTCAAGATTTTTATGAGAGCAGCTTTTTCATCTTTACTCAAATCTCTAGCAATAATGACAGGTAATTTATCATCACCTTCTAGAAATGCATACTCGAGATGAGGTGGTAAGTCCTTAAGCTCAACCTCAGGAAATTCTTCAGTTTTCTCAACTGATTTGATTTCCTTATTATGAAGTTTGATGGAAGGGAGAGGAGGAGAAATGTCATGATTTAACAACCTCTCAAGAAGAATATCTCCCTCCAGATTAATCTCATTTTGATTAATCTCATCAGGAATTGAATCACTAGAGTGAGGGGTGGATGATGGATCATCATTAAGCAACTTCTCAATGAGAAGTATGTCTCCCTCAATGTCAATTGGAGCGTGATCAATTTCCCATGGAACAGAATCACTGGACAAGTAAGCTTCAATCTCTTCTAAGATGAAGTCACTTTCCTCAAATGGGGTAAGAGAAGGAGTAGAATTGGCGATGATAGGTTGAGATGAATGAGTGAGATTATCACTCGAAGAATTATGATCATAACCAAGAACTTCTTAAGAATACTCTTCTGAAGCAACATCAATGATATCTATTCGGTTAACCGATTCAGAATCATAGTTTGCAGAGTACCTCGAAGTTTGATCAAGGTTAAAAGTGACAGCTTCATTACCAACACATAATGTGATTTCTTGCTCAAATACATCTATGAGAGCACGGCCCGTTCTCAGGAATCCTCGACCAACAATGAGAGGAACCCGATGATCGGCATCAAAATCAACAACCACGAAGTCAGCTGGAAAATGGAACTTTCCTACTTTCACAAATACGTCCTCGGCAATGCCAAAAGGACGGGATATTGTATGATCTGCAAGCTCGAGAGTCATGCATGTAGGAGTAAGTTCCGGAAGAGAAAGTTTCTTCCATACTGAATAAGGCATCAGATTGATGCTTGCACCAAGATCTGCTAGGGCAAAGCATTCAACCATTCCTGGAAATACACAAGGTAAGAGAAATTTTCCAGGATCTCCAAGCTTTTCTGGAAGCTTTTTCAGAATAACTGCAGAGCAGTTCTCGTTAAGAGGAGTTTTAGCCATTTCAAACAGATTTTCCTTGTTGCTTAACATGTGTTTGAGAGTTGATGCAAACTTGGGCATCAGCATGATAGCATCCGCAAAGCTTATGTCAAAATGTAACTCTTGGAAAATTTGGAAAAATTTGTCCATTTGATGATTAGCTTTTTCACGGAGCTTTTGCTCATTCAAACGTGATGGATAAGGAATATAAGATTTGGATTTGGTATTTTCAATGGGAGCTACAGGTGGTTCAAAAACAACTCCTGGATTAGACTTGGGTTTCTGGACAACTTGAGGATGGACATCATTGGTTCCTCTGTTATTAACAGGAAGTTCCTTGATAACTTGACTCATTTCTCCTAGTGGAGGAGGCATTGGAGTCGTAGGTCCATTGTGTGTCTTGGGTTCACTTTCCACTACCTTAGGGAGAGAAGAAGAAGAGGTAGTAGGAATAGCGGGTCCATTGTATGAAACACCACTTCTGGTCGTGATCGCCTTAGCATCGCCCCTCGGGTTAGCGATCGTGTTGCTCAGAAGTTTTCCTGAGCCCGAGGGTTGATCATTTAAAGACTTTTGAGATCGCAATCTGATGACCAACAACCTGTCCATTTCATCTTGGGATTTCATGAACTGCTTCAATAACTCATCAGATGATGGTACTGGAGGATGTGGAGGGAAATTCTGAGGTCTGATATTTTGATTAGGACCTTGTTGTTGAAAATTCCCTTGATTAGGATTCACATTCCCATGAAATTGATTCCCACGATTGAAATTGTTTTGATGAAGATTCCCTTGTTGTTGGAAACCTTGATTGGGTCCAGGATAGAAATTACCTTGGTTTTGATAACCTTGGTTCATTCTAGGTTGATTCTGATTCCGGTTAAGATTCTGGTTAAAACCGGGTGGTGCCTGATAAGTGTTAGCACGGTAGCTTGGTTCATTCTGAGGACGGTATTGATTACCTCCTTGATTTGAAGTACCGGCTATAGCATTTGCTTCAAACGGACTACCATCAGTGGCAGTACAGTTGTAGTATGCATGAGGACCACCACAAGTAACACAAACTTCAACTTTCTTCACTTCACCATGTGATGGTGTTTGAGTGAAAGTGACTTTCTTTTGGTTAGCAAGAACCAAAGCCTGAACAATGTCCGTGAGTTTATCAATCTTAGCATCGGTGCTAGATGTACTCACAGGAGATGAAGTAGAAGGTCCAGCATTAGACTGATTTTGATATGTCTTTGTGCGGAAAGAACGGACCTGGGACTTGTTTTCAATGATTTGTAAGGCTTCTTTTGTGGTTTTGCTAAGGAAATTACCTCCCGCGGAGGCATTTAGAGAGTCTTGGTCAGCTTGTCTCAGACCATTATAGAAAGTATCCATTTGCATTAACTCGGTAAAACCATGATGTGGACACTTGCAGAGCAATTCTTTGTAACGATCCCACGCCTCCCCGAATGATTCATCAAATCTCTGAGAAAATTTCATTATCTCATTCTTAAGACTTGTAGTTCGGGATGGAGGATAGAATTCGTTAACAAACTTGGTAACTAGATCTTCCCATGTCTCTATAGAACGAGGGGGTTGTTTCTCAAGCCAATTCCGGGCTTGTCCCTCTAGAGAGAATGGGAACAGAAGAAGCTTGATAGCTTCATGTGGGACATTCTTGTATTTGATGGTAGATGCAATCTTGTTAAACCATCGAATGTGTGCATGAGGATCATCCCGCTCAAAACCATAGAATTGGCTTTGGGTTACCAGATTAAGTAACCCGGTTTTGAGTTCGAAGGTATCAGCCACAATGGCTGGGACAACAATGGCATCTCCGTAACCCTCGATGGGTGCTTGGAGAAGCTCATTCATGGGTTTGTCTTCTGCCATTTCGACAGGGGGTGGTGGTGGTAGACGTTCCTCAGTCACGGCTGAAGGAGCTGAACGTCCTCTACGTCTGCGAGGAATCTTTCCAAGTTCAGAAAGTGGACTTGTAGAACTGGAAGAACGAGTGCGCATGCACTAAGTATAAAAATCAATTTTCAAAACAAATGAGGCAAAACACAAGTGAACTTAACCAATAATCACAAATGAAATGGCTTCTTTGAAAAAGGTACACCAAATCACAAGTGACACAAAGGCAAGTTTTAAATCTGATGTTCGGGAACTTATTATGGTCGCACCCCCAGTTAGGTAGTGCACTGCCTTGATTTGCGGTGGTTGATTTTTATGTATCTTAAGTACCACTGAAAAGACGTAGGTAATGATTTGTGCAGATGGGTTTAAAAACTTTTGACAATATTTTTGGTATCGTCTCGTTTAACCAAATCGTATTTCTTTAAGAATCACCTTAAAAGAAAATACAAAATAGAAAACGTTACGATTGTTTTGTTGTTTTATATTGTTTTTGGGTTTTTAACACTTTAGGAAAAGTGTTAATGAACTTTTTGATTTATATAAACTTTACAGAAAACTTTTTACAAACTGTGGTATATGTGCAAGTACGGGTCTGAAAATGCTAGAACACGCTTACAGCCTCCCCGGCAGCGGCGCCAAAATTTGATTGGTGCTAAACAGTCAAGTCAAATCACACAAGTTAGCCACTTGTGAATGGCTAACCGTAACAGACTTAAAACTGCCTAAAACACAAATACAATTAAGATCAGAGGAATATAGGGAATTCCTGGGTCGTTAAGTCCCACGGAGGATGAATTGGTGTAATAAACACTTGATCAGACGATAGAATGATCACTAAGGATAGTGATCAGTAAGGTTTCGGATGGAAAATTACCTAAAGAAAAGATTTACAAATTAAAGCGACTTAAATGCAAATTAAAAGAAATAAAAGATAAAATATATTAAATAAACGCTATCACTATTTTTACAGATCGATGAACGTTTAAAACCTAAAACGTACGTTTAAATTAAAAACTACGTAACGTACAAAATAAAACGTGAGTTTTAAAGAAATAAAAGACCTACAAATATGAAATTGATATTTTTACAATCCTAATAATAAAAGAAAATTATTAGAAAAAGAAAATTATTTTTAAAACTATTTATTAAGTATTTAAAATGCACTAAAATACAAGAAAATACAAAATTAGCCTAGAAAAATGAAATTATAACTTAGAAAAATCTAAAATATGATAAAACTTATTTTAAAACTGAAAATATATTTTTAGACTTTTTATGTATTTATTATTAATTTAAAACTATTTAAAACTAATTAAAATGCTAAAAAATACTATTTAAGCTAAGAAAATTATGGAAAAATACTTTTTATGACTTTTATATTTATCTTAATCTAAGAAAAATGAAAAATTATTTTTTTTGAACTTTTATAATTTATTTGTATTAAATGCTATTTAAAAATGCCTAAAAACTATTTTATATTAAGAAAAATATCAAACAGTTATGAAAAATTATGAAAATTTCAGGAAAAGTCTATTTTAATATACTGAATCTAAGAAAAATAGAAAAACATGGGCTTGTGTGGAGAAATAAGCAACTGCAGTGGCAACTGCTTATTAATAAGCACTTGAAATAAGCTAGAAGGACACAACAAGCACCAAACTGATATACAAGCTACAATAAGCTGTAAGAACTCTAATTCAACTAAAAACAACAAACCAAAACCTCTGGATTGCAAGTTAAGCACAGATTTGATGTTTGAGATTAATGAGCAAAACAGAATTTGATAAGCTACTTTGAGCTTATGCACAGACTACCAAATAAGCTAAAACTGAAAAGTAAAAATTGGAACTTGTATTAGACCTGGTTGAGACCAAATATACAAAAACTCAGACCATGATAAGCTCTTATGAGCCTTGTGTACAAGATGCAAGAACTGAGAAAATCTCAGTATCAACTGAGTTTTGCACAGGGCATTTAAGACCCTATAGACAAGCTTGTTTGAAGCTTCTAAAAATTTCACAAAAATGTATAAAAATACTAATAACAAAGTAGACCAGTTGAACTTCAAAAACCCAAGATCTCACTTAATTTGGTTTAAAAATGAATCAAGGAAAAATCCTTTTAGTTGGCTTCAAAACAGATTTTTCATGATTTGACTTTTGAACCAAAAATGAAAAGTTGACTTTGTTGAGCTTTGCTACTGATTTTAAGTACTGAGATGGATGTTAATAATTGAAATGGAACCTCTGCAAGTTTTGTTTATGACTTTTGAACACAAAACAAAAGTTTGATTTGCCAAGATCACAACAGTTAAAGAGTTAAAGAGAAATTTAAGGAATTTTGACTTTAGGTGTATTGCAGGTACAAACTAAGACAGGTAAGTACTCAAATAAGATATACAAACTTAAACCAACCAGTGTTATCTACTGAGCAAGCCTATAGATCAGATATATCAGTAAAACCAAACACACCTTTATAATACTGTCTTGGTAAGTTTTCAAAGTAAATCACAGAGATAGACCAAGATACTGATTACTGACCTTATGATATCTTTAAATGAGACTAAAGAAGCATTAACTAACAATAATAACAACATATAACTAACAATTTAAGCTTAAACTAATTTTACTGTCTAAAATGAGATTTTACTATCTACTGATTTAAAAGAACAAACAGCTAATTTTATAGCTTAGATACACTTAATTATGATTAGTGGTCACTAAGAAACAGATATTACACTTACTAGACAACTAAAACACAGAAATGCAAAAATTGATCATAAAGCTTACAAATGGCTTCAAACTGAAAACTTAGAACCAATGCATAAAAACACATCCTAAAGCTTCCCAAGAAGCACTAATCCCAAGGCCATCCACTATATACCCTGCTCCAGCCTTCTTGTACCTTGCACCATGACTTTTTATTTTTAAGCTATTTACTTGGTATTTATGTGAATTTCTGATTTTGGCTAATAAACTGCTTTTAAGAGTATCTAATAGCTTCAATAAGCTATATAGGGAGCTTATGTGGGCTTATGAGTCCAAACTAACAGCTTCTAACAACATTTCATTATATTGAGATTTTTGAATTAGTAAAAATTGCATAACATGAGATAAGACCTCAAAAGTGAAATTGATGATATCAAAAGTTTTATGTTACACTGGAAACATGAAATACAAGATTTAAAAGCTTTAAAATACACTGAGATTTAAAGTTTAAGCTAAAACGACATTGAAAATTAAAATTACTCTAGATATTTTAATCCACTGCACCAAACTTGTATTTATTGACTTCCTTCAACCTTGTCGACATCTCTGAGAATATCCCACCATAATCCAACCGTTGAAATCATCCAGATCATCAGAATTGCCATTTGGCGATTTTGGCGCCAAAAATGTCTTGAGCAGGTTTTATTCATTAATTGGCTTTGGATTGATGTGGAGGTGGAGGGGGGAGGTAATCAAGTGGATATGGTGAGGTGGAAAGGTGAAAACCAGTGGTAAAAACCACTGGTTTTGGTGTATACAGGGGTGGTGAAGAGGGTGAACAGTGATGGCGGTTTCTCTGTTTTTAAATTCTGGGCCGGGTCAAGTTACTGAATTGGATTTGGGCTTAGTAATAATAAAGGGTCCGTTTGGTTAATGTTAACAACAAGGACCAAAGGTGTAATTTAGCCAAAGTTGAGGAGCTGATCTTGAACATTTTCCAAAGCTCTCATAAGGACTAAAACTGCCAATTGTGATTAGTACAAGGACCTATATTGATAATTTCCATTTTTTTAAATCCAGGGACCAAAACTGTCAAGTTTGAAACTTGAGGGACCAAACATGTAAATTCTCCAAAGTTTTATCATAAGGACCATTTTTGTCATTTATAAATAGAACAAGGTTAAAAGTTGATAATTTTCACTTTTTAAATTAACCAAGGACTATTTATGACATTTTTCAAACTTGAGGGACTAAAGTTGTCATTTTGTGATATTTGAACTTTAAAAGGTTTGTTTTGACAACTTTTGAATCTTAAGGACCTAAAATGATATTTTACAAGTTTTTGAATTACCAGGGACTGATTTTGACAACTTTTGTAACTTGGGGGACTAAAACTGCCAATTATGCAAACTTGATATGTTTTTCACCAGATTTTGATGTTTTTGCATTTAAAACATATAAAACACTTGTTTGTGATATTTTTATCATTTTGATGTGTTTCTGAGTGTTTTCAGATGTTTTTGGCATTCTAACAGTATAAAAATGATGAGTATTTAGACACTCATCAATATTGTATAGGACTCCTTAGCCTATAAAAGGAGGTCCTAGGTTAGGTTAGATATACGTAAGTTTTATATCTAAAGTCGATACACTTCAAGGTTGCAAAACCCTAATACTGTAAGAGTATTCAGTATTAATAAATAATATTGAGGTGTTGAATGTTTACTGTTCTTCTTCTTAAGATTAAGTATTAAATTCCGCGTAATACTTAATAAGTTCTTTGTTCAAGACAGTTTCTATATTAGATCGTTTGCTCAACTGGGATCAACAAGTGGTATCAGAGCTTGTGATCTAGAAACTGTAACCAAGAAGAAGTCTGTTAATCTTTATTCAAGTAACTTAAGATGTCTGACGAAACTCACATGGTGACTGCTTCAAAAGTGCCCATGCTCAAACATGGTGAGTATCAAATCTGGAGGATGCGAATGAGGCAATACATTCGTATGATTGATTATGCTCTCTGGGATGTAGTTGAAAAAGGAGACACTCTTCCTAAGATGGGTGAGGATGGACTGGAGATTGCTATTGTTAGTGAACCTGATAAAGCTAAAAGGAAAATGGAGATCAAAGCTCACAGTATTCTCTCCATGGGAATACCTAATGAGTTTGCCTTGGACTTTGATCAATATGAGTCTGCTAAAGACTTATTGGATGCTCTTGAATTAAGGTTTGCTGGTAATGAAGCTACTAAGAAGTCAAGGTTGAATATGCTCAAACATCAGTTTGAAACCTTCACTGCTCTTAGTGGAGAAAAGATTGATGGTACATACAATAGACTTCAAAAACTTATCAGTCAACTGAAGTCAGTGGGTTACAAGTTCCTTCAAGAAGATATTAATTTGAAGTTCATTAGGAGTTTATCATCTGAATGGGCTATTCATACAATTGTGTGGAGAAATAAGGAGGACTTTGCTATGATGACTCTTGACAATCTCTTCAATAACTTGAAGGTTTATGAGTCTGAGAATAACTTTTCTCACTCATCTTCTGCTAATCAAAACATTGCTTTTGTATCCACTAATCACAAAAGCTCACAAGATGTATCCACTGCTGCCTATGGAATAACCACGGCTATTGCAAATACTACCACTGTTAGTGATAATATCAGTGATGGTCCAATCTGTGCTTTTCTGTCTGATTTAACTACAAGTGTTACTATGCTGAATCAAGATCTGGATCAAATTGATCCTGATGATCTAGATGAGATCAATCTTCAATGGCAAATGGCAATGTTGACTCTCCAAGTAAGGAAGTTTCTGAGGAGGACTGGAAGACAGGTCAAGTATGATGGTCAAAGGAGAGCTGGATTCGACAAAAGCAAGATGGAGTGCTTTAACTGCAAGAAGAAAGGTCACTTTGCTAGGGAGTCTCGAGCTCCTAAAAGAATTGAAGGCATTCAGAAGACATCAGAAGAGCCTGCTGCTTCTTCAGCTTTGGTTGCTCAGGATGGGATTGGTGATTATGATTGGAGTGATCAAATTGAAGAAGGTCCAAATGCAGCTTTTCTTGCTAGTGAAGCTTCAAAAGAGCATAACTTTGCTCTAATGGCCTATGCTTCATCTTCTGGTTCAGATTCTGAGGTATCTAATGATTCTAAAATATCTACTTGTTCTTTTAAATCATGTTATGATAACTTAGAATCTCAAAAGGCTATCACTGAGAGTATGAGAAAAGAAGTAGAGAGATTGACTCTAGATAACTTAGGATATAGAGTTGGTCTAGAGGGTGTGGAAGAGAAGCTAAAATTCTGTATTAAATGTGAGTTTGAGTATGTAGAAAAGATCAATATACTAGGTGGTGAAATTGATCTTAAAGACAGAGAGATTAAAATGCTTAAAGATAAACTAGCTGAGGCAGAGAGTGTAAAACTAAAGGCCCTAGATGAAAAAGAAAAACATGTTGTTAGGGTTGCTAAAACACAATATGCTTCTAATCTAGTAAATAAGCCAATAGGTCAAAAACTGTTCAAAGATGGTACTAGTCTAGGATACAATAATATGCCACCACCCTCTTTGATGAAACATGCACCACCTGCTAAAGAACTGTCATTTAGTAGTGAATTCAGTTTTAACAAACCTGTTGAAGAGATAAATAAGATTGAAACACCTAAGATAAGTTCTGATAAGTTATCTGATGCTCCCATAATAGAAGATTGTGTTGGGTTTTAGGTTCCTTGGATGATGAATTACTTTAAGTAATGGAACCACGGACAAGCTTGAAGATAACCACGGACTGAAGAAGTGTAACCACTGATGAAGATAACCGCGGCTAGTAGTATTGTGTAACTGCTGATAGTGTATTGTAAGTACTGCTAGTTTTCCAAAGTCGGTTAGTTTATTGTATCAGATAAATATGGAAAAGATATTTATCTTGTAGGTTACGTATTGTATATTGTATAGGACTCCTTAGCCTATAAAAGGAGGTCCTAGGTTAGGTTAGATGTACGAATGTTTTATATCTAAGGTCGATACACTTCAAGGTTGCAAAACCCTAAAACTGTAAGAGTATTCGTATTAATAAATAATATTGAGGTGTTGATTGTTAATTGTTCTTCTTAAGATCAAGTGTTAAATTCCGCGTAATACTTGATAAGCTTTTGTTACAAGTCAGTTTCTATATTAGATCGTTTGCTCAACTGGGATCAACAAGTGGTATCAGAGCTTGTGATCTAGAAACTGTTATCAAGAAGAAATCTGTTAATCTGTACTCTAGTAAGTTAAGATGTCTGAAGATACTCATATGGTGACTGCTTCTAAGGTGCCCATGCTCAAACATGGTGAATTTCAAATATGGAGGATGCGAATGAGGCAATACATTCGCATGATTGATTATGCTTTATGGGAAGTTGTTGAAAAAGGAGACACTCTTCCTTTGAAGGGTGTGGATGGTAAGGAGGTTGCTATTATTAGTGAACCTGATAAAGCTAAGAGGAAGATGGAGATCAAAGCTCATAGTATTCTCTCCATGGGAATACCTAATGAGTTTGCATTAGACTTTGATCAGTATGAGTCAGCTAAGGAATTATTGGATGCTCTTGAGTTAAGGTTTGCTGGTAATGAAGCTACCAAGAAGTCAAGGATGAACATGCTTAAGCATCAGTTTGAAACCTTCACTGCTCAAAGTGGAGAAAAGATTGATGGAACATACAATAGGCTTCAAAAACTCATCAGTCAATTGAAGGCAGTGGGTTACAAGTTTCTTCAAGAAGATATTAATTTGAAGTTCATTAGGAGCTTATCATCTGACTGGGCTATTCATACCATTGTGTGGAGAAACAAGACGGACTTTGCTACAATGACTCTAGACAATCTCTTCAATAACTTGAAGGTTTATGAGTCTGAGAATACCTTTTCTAACTCGTCTTCTACAAATCAAAACATTGCTTTTGTATCCACAAATAACAACAGCTCACAAGATGTATCCACTGCTGCCTATGGTATAACCACGGTTATAGCAAACAATACCACTGTTAGTGATAATGTCAGTGATGGTGCAATCTGTGCTTTCCTGGCTGATTTAACTACCAGTGTTACTGTGCTGAATCAAGATCTGGATGAAATTGATCCTGATGATCTTGAAGAGATCAATCTTCAATGGCAAATGGCGATGTTGACTCTTCAAGCAAGGAAGTTTTTGAGGAGGACTGGAAGACAGGTTAAGTATGATGGTCAAAGGAGAGCTGGATTTGACAAAAGCAAGATGGAGTGCTTTAACTGCAAGAAGAAAGGTCACTTTGCTAGGGAATGTCGAGCTCCTAAAAGAATTGAAGGCATTAAGAAGACAACAGAAGTGCCTGCTACTTCTTCAGCGTTGGTTGCTCAGGATGGACTTGGTGATTATGATTGGAGTGATCAGATAGAAGAAGGTCCAAATGCAGCTTTTCTTGCTAGTGAAGCTTCAAAAGAGCATAACTTTGCTCTAATGGCCTATGCTTCATCTTCTGGTTCAGATTCTGAGGTATCTAATGATTCTAAAACATCTACTTGTTCTTTTAAATCATGTTCTGATAACTTAGAGTCTCAAAAAGCTATCACTGAGAGTATGAGAAAAGAAGTAGAGAGATTGACTCTAGATAATTTAGGATATAGAGTTGGTTTAGAGGGTGTGGAAGAGAAGCTAAAATTCTGTATTAAATGTGAGTTTGAGTATGTAGAAAAGATCAATATACTAGGTGGTGAAATTGATCTTAAGAACAGAGAGATTAAAATGCTTAGAGATCAACTTGCAGAGGCAGAAAGTGTAAAAATACAGGCCCTAGATGAAAAAGAAAAACATGTTGTTAGGGTTGCTAAAACACAATATGCTTCTGATCTAGTAAGGAAACCAATAGGTCAAAAACTATTCAAAGATGGTACTGGTTTAGGATACAATGATATGCCACCACCCCCCTTGATGAAAAATGCACCACCTGCTAAAGAACTGTCATTTAGTAGTGAATTCAGTTTTAATAAACCTGTTGAAGTAGTAAATAAGACTGAAACACCTAAGATAAGTTCTGATAAACTATCTGATGCTCCCATAATTGAAGATTGGGAATCAGATTCTGAGGATGATAGAACTGAATCAACTAAATCTGAAAAGATAGAGTCAGTTAAGAAAGTTGGTTCTAAGCAAGTCAACGAAGCTTAAATGGTCTAATTTCTAACAGACTAGGTGATGAGTTTCAATGTGTTAATAAGGCTTGTTTTGTGTGTGGTAGTTTTGAACACTTACAGAGAAATTGTCATAAAAACAGACCACAAGTTTGGAATCATTGGAGGAGGGTAAATCATAAAAACTTTTCAAGAAAAACAAACCCTCATACTAACAGTAACATGATTCCAAGAGCAGTGCTGATGAGGAATGGGAATACAAAATCTATTGTCACTGCTTCACAAAAATGGGTTCCAACCACTGATAAGCTAAATGTAAACACGGCTGAGCAGTGTCAAACCACTGATAAGCCAAAAATCACCACTGATTCAAAAGAGGTTTTAAAAATTCCAAAGGTGATAACTGATACAGTGGTTGGAAATCATTTTTATGCTGTTAAGGCCTCAGCAAGTTGGCAATGGAAGCCTAAGACAAAGGTTTTACCATATGTCAAATGTGCATCAATGGACCTAACAAAATTTGAATATTTTGATGCACAGGGCAGACCCAAGTCAGTACTGACTTGGGTCCACAAAAGGAACTAACTTGTGTAATCTTATGTGCAGGGCAATCTTCAAACTGAGCTAAAAGATAAAGGAGTTTTTGATAGTGGTTGCTCTGGGCACATGACTTGGGATGGAAGCAATTTGGAAGATTTTGAAGCTTATGATGGAGGATATGTGGCATTTGGCAATGATCCAAAGGGAGGAAAGATACTTGGCAGAGGCACAATCAGAACAGGGAAACTAGACTTTGAAAAGGTCTATTTGGTACAGGGACTAAAGTACAATTTATTCAGTGTTTCTCAAATGTGTGATAAGAAAAACTGGGTACTTTTTGGGGAAACTGAGTGTGTGGTGTTATCTCCTGAATTTAAGATGCCTGATGAAAAATTCATACAACTTAGGGTACCTAGGAAGGAAAATATATTGTTTTGATCTTAAAAATGTTCTTCCTAATAGGTCCTTATGTTTGTTTGCTAAAGCATCTGTTGATGAGTCAATATTGTGGCATAGAAGGCTAGGTCATCTCAATTACAAAACAATCAATAAACTGGTAAAAGGAAACTTAGTGAGAGGGTTACCTTCAAAGGTTTTTGAGTGTAAGGAACTGTGTGTGGCCTGTCAGAAAGGAAAACAACATAGAGCCTCTTGTAAGACCAAAACTGTAAACACCATAACACAACCACTGTTTATGCTTCATATGGACTTATTTGGACCAACCTTTGTTAGAAGCTTGAACCATAAGCAGTATTGCCTAGTTATCACTGATGATTATAGTAGATTTTCTTGGGTATACTTTTTGGCTGCTAAGAGTGAGACTAGTGAGATTCTTAAGAGTTTCATTACTAAGATAGAAAATCTAGTAAGTCATAAGGTCAAAGTAATCAGATGTGATAATGGAACTGAGTTTAAGAATGATGTGATGAATCAGTTCTGTGTAGCTAAAGGTATTGAAAGACAGTTTAGTGTTGCTAGAACACCACAACAGAATGGTGTAGCTGAGAGGAAAAATAGAACACTAATTGAGGCTGCTAGGACAATGTTGTCAGAATCTAAGTTACCAACTACCTTTTGGGCTGAAGCTGTAGGAATTGCATGTTATGTGCAAAACAGAAGTAAGGTAGTGAAGCCTCATAACAAGACCCCCTATGAGCTGTTACATGGTAGGAAGCCAATGATTGCATTCCTAAAACCTTTTGGGTGTCCTGTTACCATTTTGAATACCATAGACTACCTAGGCAAGTTTCAAGAAAAAGCTGATGATGGATACTTTTTAGGCTATTCTACAAATAGTAAAGCCTTTAGAGTATACAATAGGAGGACTAGAATTGTTGAAGAGAACCTACATGTTCAATTCAGTGAAAAGACTCCTAGTGTTGAGACCAAAGGACCAGACTGGCTGTTTAACATTGATATGCTAACCAAATCTATGAATTATGAGCCTATCATTGCAGGAACTTCCACTAATGCTGATGCAGGTATACAAAAGGATTCTGAAGTAGATAAATCTTCAAAGGAAGCTGATTCTCCAACAGAGTTCTATTTGGTTGAAAAGTGGAAAGCTGGTTCTGTTCCTCCCATCATTTACAAGTCAGTTTCTATATTAGATCGTGTATCAACCTTTGAAGAAGAAAATGGTCAAATCTAATGTTGGAAAAGGCAAAGAAGTAGTACTGAAGTTCAAAAATAAAACAGAACAAGAGGCTTATGATGAAGAGTATGCTAGAAGTTTAGAAGAGGAGGATAAAGTAGTTTTGGAGAAGAGAAAGAAAGATGAAGAAGAAGCTAGTCAGAAGATATTAGCTACATGGTATGAATCTCAAAATTATCTTAAAGCTTCTGAATTGATCAATGATGAGTATACAATACAAGAATGGGCTTTGTTCGATGATGAAGAAAAGGCTAGACTTCTGGGTATGTTGGCAAAGAAGGTTAGTAAAGAAAAGAAGAAAATTGTAAGAAAGAAACCTCCTTCTATTGCTAAGTTGAGGAATGTTTTGATGAGAATTATCAAGAATTCTGGTATCTATGTTTCTGAAAATCTTAGTACATGTTCATTTAAAAGAATCTTGGAAATCTATGAGACATGTATGAGAATTAATAATGATGATTTCTGTCCGATGAATTCTCAAAAGGAGAAAGAATGGATTAAAGAGCATGATGCATGGATGCAAAGTAAACGAAAAAGAACATCTGAGGTTCAGGAGACATCTGATTCTAAGAAGTTGAAAGTTGTTGCAGATGTGAATCAAATCATTTCTTATGAGTTCAATCTTTTGTCAAAAAAAGTCAACACCTTTTATATGCTATTTTCAGTTCCTGTTTCTTGTGTCTCTTCATGTCCATGAATCAGTTTCTGGGTAAAATATTTTTGTGACTAGTTTTTGTACCAAATCCGTGGAAAAACTTGTGGTCAAACCGTCAGTTTCGTGGTCAAACAAGGTTAAAAGAAGCATTTTTATGCCTCTTCTGGGTTTATTATGAAGACTGGTCGGAAAAACATGGTCGGAAACACTCGCCGGAAAAAGTCAACTGGGTCAAAACCCTAGTTTTCTACGCATAAGGATTATCTACAGTGGTGATACGCGTAGCTGTGAAGTTACGCGTAGGAAAAAGTTACGCGTATGTTTTACGCATAAGCCTAGGCTTACGCGTAAGACTGGGTTACGCCTATGTAAAAAACCTACGCATAAGCAAACTGACCCTACGCATAAGGTTTTGAAGCATAGCCTACGCATAAGAAAATGGTTACGCGTAACAATGACTACGACCACAAATACCATATACCAAAATAAAAACATCAAGACCTCAGCCAAAACATCATCAGTCCGAGTCAAACAAAACCAAACCCAACTAATCCTAGACCTAGACTCACCAAAGAACTCTCTCATCACGCCTCAACACTCATCCAAGACTCAAAACTAAATGAAAAAATCAAAATCTCAGATTCATTTCGTGTGTATTCAAAGATATACCAAAACCATTGAGGGTTCTCACGACAACAATCATCACAGATTTATGTAAGGATAAACCTTCTTTAATATCCGAAACATAAGACAAGATTTATAACATCTTTGTTACCATCTTATCTTTGTTCGTACAAAACCACAAAAACAAGAAAAAACGGCAAATACAAAACCTACCCGAGACCCATCAAGGATCTTGAAGGCTGCTCATTCTTGATCTTTAATGTAAAGGTGGGTTTGAGATTTGATGTCGTGGTGCGTTCGGTGTTGATTGTAGATCTAGAGAGAGATTGAGATGATGAGTTTCGATTTGAGAGTGATAGGTGAGAGATATGATAGAAAGAATAAAGTTAAGTGGTAGGCGGATGGTTTGAGTGACATGTAGGTAGGTTAATGATATACCTGATTTGTATATGAATCGGGTATTATCTGTTTTGATTGGATCCCGATTTGTTTTTGGGAGGTATATCGTGCTAAAGGGAATTGGGCTGAACCAATTTAATGGTTTGGTCTATACTCTAATTTTTGGGCTACACGAGATTGATGGGCTAAACTTCATGGGATATATGAAAATTGTTATCCGAATTTTGTCTCAAAATTGTGATACAATGTTTCTATGCAAGTGGTAATATTGGTATGGTAAATTTTCATGAGGATACTACGTTCACGGCTAAAGTTTTCGATGAATTTTAACGTGACCACGGAGATGACTCTTTATTATTTATTTGGGTGTGAAGTGAAGTTTGACGAGCGCGTGTACTTATTTCATCTTCTCTCTTTCTTCCCTTCCGCGAAGATGACTTGTCTGGGCAAATATGTTGAGTGTGATGAAGACTTGCTATCTAGTTACTTTTGTGATTCTTTCTCTCTTAACCCACAAAGTAGCTATCACTTCGGTGTCTCACGTAGTTGAGGATACGCCAAGAGGTTTTGTACATTGGGTACACCGTTCTTTTTCACAAGGATAGTACAAGCTTAAGTAATCAGTCCGGGAGATTTGACTTCATTCTCAAGTTCGTCATATTGGGTTATCTTCACATGTGGTTACTACAGACAGCCGTTGAATTTTGATACAGGGGGTTGAGATGAGTTAGACAATTTCAAATGGTATTGTTCATCGACATCTTCTCACGGGCTGATTTGATTTATGACAGAATGCTTCCAGTTAATGCTTCATGTACACTATTGTATGCTGATTCCGATAAATCGTAACCATCAGGGGAGAGAAATGTGTACATTATGGGCTGATTTGATATATGAAAGATAACTGGAATGCATTTGGTGAGATGAAGATGTTGATATCTTATTCCCCCGAATGGACAATCTTGAAGAAGGTCGAGTCGACAGTCTTTTCTACATTTTCCGCTGCGTGTTAGAAGACTAAAGACGGTTCTAATTTAATTATCAAAAGACTTCTTCGAATTCAGGAAATTCATCAGAAAGGTTGTCAGTTTGGGGGAGAGCACTAATTAGGGGAGAGCAAAAAGGTCAGATTTAATCCCTAATTAGATTTGCTCATATTGTTCTTCTGCAAGTAAAAGAGATGGCAGCTGAGAAGATTCATGAAGTTTGATGACTGTGAAGACACTTTGGAGCTGCTGCGCTTATGTTTTGTATTTGATTTTGCTTGTAGGGAACATTGTAAGCAACTCCCGTATGACATCACTTGGGGAGAGATTGTTAGCCTCGCTAAAGTGAAGTCATTACGGGAATTGCATTAGTTTATTCTTTTACTCATTCACAAGGACTAGTTTAGTCAATAGTGCTAAGTTAGGCTTGTTGAAGTATAAATACCCCTCCTAGTCCCAACTAGGAGGGTAGGAAGTTCATATTTTGTAAAGAAGTGTGTGTGGTTTCTTCTTCTTCTCTCTAGAAACACACACATCTTCCCTTTACTTTAATCTAAATAATACCATGTCTTATTCATTCTTTGAGCTTCCCCGACCCCCCGAACCACATGAATCACTAGTTTTTATCGATCCTACAAACGGTTACTGGAGAAATTATTCATATGCTTGTAGAAGGTGATTATCCTCAGTTGAGTAAGTATCCAGCAGTTATTGCTCAGATGTTGAAGCCTGGTTGTATCAAGATGTTAGAAGCCTATGATGGTCAAGCTTACGATTTGTTGCTGAAGTATGAGAAGATATTTAAGGCTAGTAAGTGTTTGGCTACATCCTCCATTTCAGATGTTTTGAGCTTAAAAGAAACTTGAGGATTATGTTGGAATTTATCAAGTTTAGGGGAGGATTGTTGGGTTTTTGGTTCCTTGAATTATGAATTACTCTAAGTACTGGAACTACGGACAGTGTTGATGTAACCACAGATAGAAGAGAGTAACCACGGATGAAGACAACCGCGGCTAGTAGTAATGTGTAACCACGGATGATATATTGTAACCACTGCTAGTGTTTTGTATAGTCGGTTAGTTTATTGTATTAGATAAATATGGAAAAGATATTTATCTTGTAGGTTACGTATTGTATATTGTATAGGACTCCTTAGCCTATAAAAGGAGGTCCTAGGTTAGGTTAGATATACGTAAGTTTTATATCTAAAGTCGATACACTTCAAGGTTGCAAAACCCTAATACTGTAAGAGTATTCGTATTAATAAATAATATTGAGGTGTTGAATGTTTACTGTTCTTCTTCTTAAGATTAAGTATTAAATTCCGCGTAATACTTAATAAGTTCTTTGTTCAAGACAGTTTCTATATTAGATCGTTTGCTCAACTGGGATCAACACACTGAGTAATCTCTATTAAGTATGCGGAATTTACTTAACAAAGCTAAGAAAAATTATAACTTTAACTTTCAACAACTTTATTAATAACTCTAAATCTGCTTATTATGCAGACCTTTTAACAACTCTAAAACACTAACTATCAACTTGTAAATTGTACTTTAAGAACTCTAATGATACGTGTATCTTTAATGCCAATCTAGGGGTCCTTTTATAGACTCAAGGATAACCCTAGTCGGCTTACAATTTGTATCCTTGTACGACATGTAATCTAATAAAGAATATTCTAGAATTACAAGACTTTCATAAACGAATATAACAGTTCTTTTAGCCTTGCAGTACTTTGACTTCGACAGCAGTACTTTGACTTCCTCTTTAGCAGTACTTTGACTCTTTGACTTTTTCCAGTACTTTATCATTCTTCAGCACTTTCATATCCCAACAATCCTCCCCTAACTTGAATTCTACTTGCTTGACTTCAAGTTCCTTTGTGAATTTATCTTTAACAGCTCCATCTTTAAGGAAAGATTGTATCTTAGTCTTTGGATTGTATCTTTGTAGTTTCTGTGCTTGTATCAGTATTATCAAAGTATCTTAAATTATTCTTTTATAGCATCATCCAGCAAGCTCCATCTTTTCAGCAATCACAGCAACAATTAACAATTTGTACATTAATTCAGTTTAAGTTGCAGTATATTCTCATCACTTTCAGGTGTGTTAACTCCTGTGAGAGGTGAATCATTGAAAATTTTAATGGATTTTGATCTCTTTACCAAAGCCATTAACTCTGGAGTAGCCAAATGTTTTGGTGTATAAGACCATGGTACATTGATAACCATATGATTTTTAGCAAATCATCAGCTATCAACAGATTTGATTTGTCTTTACCAAAAGCTGTACCCTTCTGGACTAGTTAGTTCTTTCATCTATGGTGAACTAATTACCAATAATGGTTTTTCCACAGCCTTTACCACAAGCCATTTTCTTGTAGGCTAGCCAACTCTTCACATTTACTGATATGGTGAGTTGATTACCATACAACTTATTAGCAAGTTGTCAACTAAAAACGGATTTGAGATATCTTTACCAGAGCCGTTTGCTCATGGATTAGCCAATCCTTTTGTAACCATGGTGGATTGATAACCTATTGATGTTGCCATCTCAAAAACCATTTATTTTATTCAACCTTTGTTTCAAAATATTTGTTACTTAACACAAGGTTTCTTTCAAAAATCATTTAACTGGTTAAAAGCTGCAAGCAGTACTTTAATGAAAGTACTGTTTGATCAGCAGTACTTTGAATAAAGTACTGATATTTCAAAAAGAATTTATTCAATTAAAATTCATACCAGTTATTCATCATCATCAGCCATAGTAGTCCAGTTGATAAACAATTTGATGACCATAAGAGCAATTTCATTATCATCTTCAACTTCCATTCCATGCTCTAACATCCTTCTCATAAGATCTGTTGTAAGCAGATATCTTCTTTCTGCTAACATGTGAATCATAATTCCATCTTCTAACTCTAGAACATGTACTCCAGATTCTTCAAAGAATCTCCAGCTAACAATCTCCCAATTCTCTTGATTCTTCCAAATTTCAGCAGTGCTTTGTTCTTCAGTTTCCCATACAGTCGTGAGATCTCCAAGCAAAACTAAACCAATTCCTTCTGATGGATTGTGTTCAAAATAGTCTCGCACCACATGATATAAATAAAATAAATCCACTCTATCTATGATGTGCAATAAATCCCATAGTCTGTTAAACACTCTGAAGCTTTCATCATTTCTATGAAACATCAGATAACTTCCATCTTTTGATTCTACAACTTCAAAAGTACTAATTTGAGATTTGTTCATCTTCATCTCAGCATCATCTCTAGAATTTTCAAAATCTACTACTCTTAAGTAATTCCTTAATTCATCAGTAGTATCAGATAGTAACTCAACTTTCTCTTTCTTTGATGACTGTATTTCTTCAACTTCAGTTTTTCTTTTTCTTTTTAAGCTCCTTTTGCTATCTTTTTCTTTCCAAGCAGCATCATCTTTATAATCTTTGATGGTTTCAACACTTTTCTTATAAGCTTCCCTAACAGCATCATACAATTCTTTCATCTTAAAATAATTAAACCTCTGCAATCCTTTATACCCTTGACTTTTTAGATAAGCCATCATTGCATTTCTGTCCTTAGCTCGATTTGGTCTTCTTGGTAGAAACGAAATAGGAATAGGTGACTCTAATTGTTCATCAGCTTCAGCATTCAATTCCTCTTGCAATTTCTTAGCTGCTTCTCTATTCTGAGCTTCTTCAATTTCCTTAGCTTCTCTATCTTTAGCATTTAATTCCTCTTGAAACTTTCTAGCTGTTTCTTCATTCATAGCAACTTAAGCAGCTCTTATCTGTGCTAAAGTAGGTTTCTTTTTCTTCTTTGTTTCTACCAATATACCTTTTCCTTTATCTTTTGGATCAATAACAGGTTGAGAAGTTTGTGGTTGTTCTTCTGAAACTCCTGGTATGCTAACACCCCTTGGTTTTGACAAGTCATGCAAGATCTCAGCAATGGTTTCATCATCACTTGCAGTGTGAATAGGTTTGGGTGTATCAGCTTCCTCTGGTATGACAGTTGTTGAAGGACCAGCTTCCTCTTCAAAATCTAACAACCTTGGAGTAATTAATCCTTGCCTGAAAGTTCCTTTAACAACAGTACTTTGATCTTCAGTACCTTGATCATCAGTACTTTGAACTTGAACATCAATAACTTGCTCCTCAGTACCTTGAACTTGAGTCCTTTCTTCCTCAGTACTTTCAATATTAACATAATCTTCAGTACCTTGAGGTTCAGTCTCCTTAACAACATCTTCTTTCAAATTCTCTTCTTCTAAATTCCTCCCCAATTGGACAGAAGATGATTGTTTTTGAACCTTTTGGCGTTTTGTCTTCTTAAACTGCCTTTGCTCCTTCTTTTTAGATTTGACCCATATACGATGATGTTGAACCAATGGCCAGACAAAATTCTTGAGTCTTCTAAACTTGAGCTTCAACTTCTTAATCTGTTTAGCTTGAGCCTCAGTAGTTTTCTTCAACTTGACTAACTCCCTTGTCAGAACATAATTATCCAATGTCAAACCTTCAGGGGATATAGTATGTGAATCATCTCCTTGAATTGGTGAATGTTCCTCTGGTTGAGAATCAGGAACAGATCTTTGTGGAGATGGTGAAGGTGAAACTGCAACATCTTCTTGAACTTCAGTACTTGGTGAAGCAGTACCTTGTGATGCAGTACCTTCTTGAGATGCAGCACTTTGAGAAGCAGTACCTTCAGAGGCAGTACCTTGAGTATCAGTACCCTCAGAAGCAGTACCTTCTCTATCTTCATCCTCTGCAGCATCAGCTCTGACAGCTTGAACAACTTCCATCATAGAAGTAGTCAATGGAGTATCCCTTCCAGTGAATAAATCACTCTTCCTAGCCATGAAAGTAAAAATCTTTGCTTGTTGTACCACAACAGGTAATAGACTTGTAGGCTTGGGTATATCTGAAAGTTGTTTATTGAGGAATACTTGAACAAACCTTGGATACATCAACCATTTTGAACCATGAGTGATGTGTGAAAGCATTCCATCTAGAATTAGCCTTGAAAATTGAAAACATGATCAGTAGCTAATCCCACTATAGTAGATGCTATGTTAGATCCAAATTGCTCCCATGAAGTACTTTTAGCACTAATACAATGAAGCAACACATGCACTAAAAACTTCCAGTGGGGACAAAATAAAGGTTTCCTGAATGTTTGTTCAGTTAAGGAACCTTCATAACCAATGTGCCCAAAAGTATCCCAAATCAGTTGCTTATCAAAACGAATAGCCCCATCAGCATCATCAAACAATAAGTCTTCACGAATAGAGGCTTCAGTAACCTTGACATTTCTCCCAGCAACCATAGCATGAATATATTCTTCATCATTCTCCATATGAACCCTAGCAGTTTCCCAAAATTGTTGAATCCAGGGCTCAATAACATCTGGTTCTACTAATAGTGCATACCTGATTGGCGACCTAGTAAGAAAATCGATGATGTCATGAAAGATTATATTTGCTTCAGTCTTATCTAAATTCGCCACCATGTTGTGTTTGGAAACAGTAGTACGATTCGCCATTGATGATTATATGATCACAATAAGAAATAGAACGAGTAATATAGGTGAAAGTGAGAGAAATATGGAAAACATTATGAGATATCAATATGAGAGGGAAATTCGGAGAGTTGGTATTTATAGGTGAGATTTAAAAAATCACAGCCATAAATAACAAAGTTACCGTTAGGTGTAATTACCCCTCAATATTACCATTGGCACAGTACTTTAATAAGACAAATAGTACTTCCACGTATGCAGTACTTTCTAAGCAGTACTTTCATAAAATCAAAAAGCAGTACGTTCCCAAATTCCTCCTTTTATACTAAGTAGACATTAATATCCTCCCCTCAAATAATGCATAGGACTATACTGTCATAAAATAGCCCTCCCCTTAAATGTAGCTCAGTAGTTAATCATGCCAATGCTCACCACCATGTGATTGAATCTTGAAACATCAAAACCTTTGGTGAGTAAATCAGCTACATTGTCATCTGTGTGAACCTTGACCACATTAATGAGCCTGTGCTCATAACAATCTCTGATAAAGTGATGCCTAATCTGAATGTGCTTAGTCTTGGAGTGATATACTGGATTCTTCACAATGCAAATGGTACTCTCATTATCAATATTGATAGGAGTATTCTTGAAATTGAATCCATAGTCCAAGAGTTGATTCTGCATCCACAAAACTTGTCCACAACAGCTTGCAGCAGCCACATATTCAGCTTCAGTAGAGGATGTTGCTGCAATAGTCTGTTTCTTACATTGCCAAGAGACTAATCTTCTTCCAAGATATTGGCATCCTCCAGTTGTTGATCTTCTATCATAGTTATCACCTGCATAGTCACTATCTGAAAAGGCTTCTAAGTGAAAAGGTGAATCTTTTGGATACCACAACCCCAACTTAGGTTGTTGTTTCAAATAACTAAAAATCCGTTTCACTGCATTCATATGAGAGACTTTTGGTGAGACTTGATATCTTGCACATAGACAAACAGCAAACATGATATCAGGCCTTGATGCAGTAAGATACATAAGACATCCAATCATGGATCTGTACAACTTGACTTCAACAGGTTGTCCATCTTCATCCTTGCCCAATGAGTTAATAGATTTAATAGGTGTAGTGACTGGCTTCATAGCATCAAAGTTGAACTTCTTAAGTATCTCAGATACATACTTGTCTTGACTTATGAAAATTCCCTCCTTAGACTGCTTAACCTGAAGTCCCAAAAAGAAAGTTAACTCACCCATTGAACTCATTTGAAATTCATTCTGCATCAGCTTCTCAAACTCCTTAACCATGGACTGTTTAGTAGCTCCAAATATGATATCATCAACATATACTTGAACTAACATGATATCCTTCTTATCTCTCTTGATAAACAAAGTCTTGTCAATGGCTCCCCTCCTGTAACCATGTTGCAATAAGAAAGTAGATAGCCTTTCATACCAAGCTCTAGGTGCCTGATGAAGGCCATAAAGAGCCTTTACCACCTTATAGACTTTGTTTGGATGGGTAGGATCTTCAAAACCAGGAGGTTGTTTAACATATACCTCCTCTGTAATAGTGCCATAGAGAAAGGCACTCTTGATATCCATCTGATAAAGCTGAAATCCCATATATGAAGCAAAAGCAAGAAATATTCTAATAGCTTCTATCCTTGCTACAGGAGCAAATACTTCATCATAGTCTACTCTTTCTTCTTGTCTGTAGCCTTGAACTACTAACATTGCCTTGTTCTTGATGACAGTGCCTCTTTCATCTCTCTTGACTCTGAAAACCCATATGGTTCCTATAACTCTCTTCCCATATGGAAGATCACATAATACCTAAACTTCTTGAATTTTGAATTGAAGAAGTTCTTCCTGCATAGCTTCAACCCAACTCTCTTTAGTCAATGCTTGAGCAATATTCTTGGGTTCCTCTTGAGAGATAAAACAAGTAAACAGACAGGTTTGATGGTCCTTATGATTCAGCCTGTTTTGTTTATACACAAAGCTAAGTAAAGCATTGTGAGGTGTAGCAAAACTCTTAGCTTTGTGTCTTGTCATTACTCCAGAAGTAGAAGGACCAATGATTTGATCAGAAGAATGATTCTTATGAATTCTTAAGTTTGGAGACTGTGGAACTCCATAAGCATCATCCAAATTAGTGAAATCAGCATCTTCATTGGAATCTAAGAAAATACCTTTATTTTCAAACTCATCATCAGTTTCCTCTAAGCCAGGCATGGTAGGATCATCCAAATCATCCAAAGTACTGTCAACAGGTGCAGCAGTACTTTGGTCAAAAGTACTGTCCACAGTACTGTGAGAATACTCTGCAGTCTTGTTCTTTTTCTTTGCTTCTTCATAAGCTCTTCTTTGATCATCAATATAAGAATTTGCCATTACATCTTGAAAAAGCATATGATTAAGTTCCTCTTGAATAGATTGATCCTTAGCGGATAGTGAGGATATTAGATCATCAGGACTTTGCTTTGGTGAAACAGTACTTTGCTTTGGTGCATCAGTACTTTGCTTTGGTGAAACAGGTAAAGGTTCTTCATCAGGAACAACATCAGGTCTAAGATGAACTCCATGAACAACATACTATGAATCTTCGCGATTGTACACATGTTGATTTTCTTCTCTAACAGGTACATAGTTCATGGAAGGAGTCAACACTTCAAGATCAAACATCCAATCAGGACCTTTACCCTTCTGATTCTCTTGATCTTCTAAAAATTCAACATGAAGACAATCTTGAACCTTCTTAGTGACTCTGTTGTATACTCTAAAGCCCTTACTGTTGGTACAATAACCCAATAAATATCCTTCTTCTGACTTGCCATCAAACTTTCCCAGATTATCAATAGTGTTTAAAATAGTTAGAGGGCATCCAAAAGGCTTCATAAATCGAATGTTGGGTTTGTTACCCATCAGCAACTCATAGGGTGTCTTCATCTGTGGTTTGGTGACTGATACTCTGTTAAGTACATAGCAAGCAATACTTACAACTTCAGCCCAGAATTGAATAGGTAGTTGTGAATCTGCTAGCATTGTTCTGGCTGCTTCAATCAAAGTCCTATTCTTCCTCTCTGCAACACCATTCTGCTGTGGTGTTCTTGCAATACTGAACTCCCTCTTGATTCCTTTGTTTGCACAAAATTCATCCATAAGCTTGTTCTTGAATTCAGTCCCATTATCACATCTAATACCTCTTACCTTGAGTCTCAATTGGTTTTCAAGTGCTATTATTAGAGTCTGAATAGCATCAAAAGTATCATCTTTAAATCCCAAGAAAAATACCCAACTGAATCTACTGCAATCATCTGTAACAACCAAGCAGTACTTTTTCTTGTTTAAACTTGCCACAGAAACAGGTCCAAACAAATCCATGTGTAACAGCTCCAAAGGTTCTCTAATAGTTCTTTCCTCAATCTTCTTGCATGAAGCTTTGTGTTTTTTACCCTTCTTGCATGCCAAACATGAGTGATCATTCTTGTAAGTCTTTGAAGGTAAACCTCTAACTAAATTTCCTTTGACCAGTTTGTTGATATTCTTGAAATTTACATGGCCCAATCTTCTATGCCACTGATGTGCTTCTTCAGATGTTGCTTTTGCCACCAAACATGTGGCTCTCCCATAAGAATGAAGACTCTTCATATCTAGACTATACACATCATTGGTTCTTGGTACTCTAAGGACTACCAAGTTATCATCAACAGGCTTGAATTCAGGAGAAAGGATGAGACATTCTGTGTCAGTGAATAACACAGGATGCTGTTTATCACAGATTTGAGAGACTGACAATAAGTTGAACTTGAGCTCCTTCACATATCTAACATTCTCAAAATCTATACGCCCTGCTTTGATGGTTCCTTTCCCAGTAATTCTTCCTCCATTAGGATCATTCCCAAATGCAACTCTTCCTCCACACATAGATCTAAAATCTGACAGAATCTCCTTGTCTCCTGTCATACTTCCAGAGCAACCACTATCCACAATAAGATGATCTTTAAGCTCCTCTTCTGGGTTGCCCTGCACAAAGATAAAAGAGTTAGTGATTTTTAGGAACCCAAGCCATTACTGACTTGTGTTCCCCTTGTGGAGTTACAAACTCAAATTCTTTGAGTATGTAATTTCCACTATTTTTCAAAACATGATCCAGAATTATCTTTTGATTTTTAGCATGTGGATTTTCAAAACTTTCTGGATTTTCAACACAACCCTCTTTTTCAATTTCATTCACTTTTTCTTGTATCACAAAACATCGATTCACTTTTTGTTGAAAGTACTGTCGTCCCTCACAGTACTTTCTCTCTTAACCCATTTAGATTGAACAGTTGGTTCCTGTGATCTAGATACCCTATGTGAATTGTAATTCCTTCTAGGTTGATAGTAACGAGATCTCCTAGAGTTTCTGTTCCAAAGAGTGTTATCAGTACCTTGTTTTGACTGAGCAGTACTTTGAGAAGGTACTGCTTGTGAAGGTACTGGTGGTTTTGAAAAAGGTCTTCTCTGGTGAGGGTACCTATGATTTGGTGAGAAATTGCTATGATTGACCCTATTTGAATTATTCCAGACTGGTTTGTTCTCTCTAGGTTTCTGGTTGGCAGACCTATTCTTTGGAAAATTTCTAAGGTATTCTGAGTGAAATTCACAATCCTTGATTAAATGATTAGGGCTATAACACACAAAACACAATTTTTGACCCATATTCCCAACATGACTTCTTTTATGTCTGTGACCAAAGCTATTATGTCTTCTAGGTGAATGATTAAAATTGTTTTGACCAAAATTATCCCAAAAAGGCTTAGCAGTATTTTGAAAAGGTTTTCTCAAAGGTACTTCTTGTGTAGCAGTACTTTGAGTAGAAGGTACTGCTTGACTTTGAATATTAGCTTTTGTGTTTTCAACAGTTTCTTTTGGGGTTTCTGACCTAGATTGACCAATAAGCTTTTTCCTAAACTCTAAAATGTCTACTCCAAACCGAGAAACATCAGGCCTAGGGGGTTGATGACTGCTAGTGGGATGAGGAACTGCATGATAACCAGTATTTTTCTTAAACTCAGGAGGTGTTTCACTTATTGAATCCTCATTACTAGATTTGTCTACATAATTAATGAGTTCATCATCACTAGTGGTTATATCCTCAAAATCACCTTCATCCTAATCACTAGGTGGGTTTTCTTCTATTTTACTAAAGTCCATACCAAAACCTAGACCAGTTCTAATGTAAGCTCTTCTCTGTTTTTCAACATAACTAACATGAGAAAGTCCAGATTCACCCCAAGCAGCAAACCTAGCTAACAGATCATCTCTTTCCTTAGTCAGTTTCTCAATTTCAGAAATTTTACAGTTTAATTTCCATTCACTTAGTTTTAACTGATAGTCCTGTTGTTCATACTTTTCTGCCCAAGCTACTTCATTATTTTCATGTGTTAAGATTTTGGCTTCCATTGACTCTAAGGTTATTTGATAACCAGCTACCTCATACCTAGCCCTAACACAATTATCTCTTTCAATCACATAACTGCCAAGTAATTTTTGATAAAAATCATGACAATTTGAGCATACCTCAGAGATAGGGGTGAACTTGGTGAAGTGGCTACCATTGCAAGTAGAACAGGATCATCTTCACACTCCAAGCTCCAATCAAATCCTCCTAGACAATCTCTGGATTCCAAAGCAGCATGTTCAGGTTCCTCATCAAAAGCAGTGCTCCAGTCCAATTCTTCCACTGAATCTTCAGCTGCTTCTTCCACTGCTACCATACAGTAAGTCACTGGTTCATCATCAAACTCTTCACTCCAGTCAACCTCTGATAACTTCTCTTGAGCAACCAAAGCCTTTGTTTCAGTAATAGGAATTTCTTTGAGCTCCAGCTTTGGTTTCTCAGTCAACCTGTTTGCTTGATACTTAGCAAACCTGCACTCCCTAGCAAAGTGTCCAGTCTTTTGACAATTGAAGCATTCAATTTTGGATTTGTCAAAAGTGATTCCCTGTTTTGGTTTGAAGTCAATGCTTTTTCCTGTTTTCTTCATGTACTTCTTGATCCTTGTAGTGATCATTGCAACTTGCCACCTGATATCAATTTCTTCTAAAGCATCCTCTTTAATCTGTGAGAGATCTTCTTCATAAGTTACAAGTAAAGAAGCTTGTTGTGCAAAGAAAGAGCATACAACTTCATCTGAGTTTATGGTAGTAGTTGGTGGGGCTTGCTGAGCATGGGTGGGGGTAGTATACGAAACAGTACTTTGAGTAGGAGAAGCAGTACTTTTGGTGGAAGTACTGCCCTTCTTTTCAGATGACAGAAAAGCAATACTGTGAGATTTGGAACTGGTTTGGCCATTCATCTCATGCTCATACACCTTCAGATGATTGTAGAGATCATCAAAATCCATGGTGTCCAATCCAGGTTGTCCTCTTATCATTGTAGCTATCACATGCCATGTAGATGGCAAACTCCTTAAGAACTTCAGATTAGCATCTTCAACAGATACTTCTGCCTTGTATAACTCCAACATGTCGAGGAGATTTTGAAATCTATCATATGCAGCATCAAGACTCTCTCTTTCACCAACAGTGAAAGTTTCAAACTGTCGCTTCAACAGATTTCTGTACATCTTCTTAGAAGCTTCATTCCCTCCAAATCTTGTCTTGAGAGCAGCCCAGAGCTGCTTTGCATCTTTAGCATCATGAAACTTCAGTAGATGTCCATCAGGTATAGCAGATAAGAGAATGTTAAGAGCCTTCTCTTGATTCCTTAAGGTAGCTGCTGGTAAGACTGTTTTGGGTGGTTTAGGTTGTCCAGCAATCTCCACAGGTTCTGGAACTACTTCATTACCATTGACAATTACATTCCATAGTGCATGGTCTGTAATAGCAATGTACTGCCTCATCTTCATACACCATAGGTCATATTCTCCCTTCTTGATGATTGGAATTCTGAGTGAGGTGATTGATGGTGGTGGAACTGCTTCAGTCGACATCTTTAGGTTTTGTTGTAGTAGGGTTTTAGGGTTTCTTCTTAGTCAGAGTTTCCACACAAGCTCTGATACCACTTGTTGGATCGATGTACTCTAACCAAACTAACTTAAATAGCTTGTTAAGGTTTAATAACCTCGGATAAATCCTAAGTTATTAACAATGAAACACTGAGTAATCTCTATTAAGTATGCGGAATTTACTTAACAAAGCTAAGAAGAATTATAACTTTAACTTTCAACAACTTTATTAATAACTCTAAATCTGCGCAGACCTTTTAACAACTCTAAAACACTAACTATCAACTTCTAAATCGTACTTTAAGAACTCTAATGATGCGTGTATCTCTAATGCCAATCTAGGGGTCCTTTTATAGACTCAAGGATAACCCTAGTCGGTTTACAATTTGTATCCTTGTACGACAAGTAATCTAATAAAGAATATTCTAGAATTACAAGGCTTTCCATAAACGAATATAACAGTTCTTTTAGCCTTGCAGTACTTTGACTTCGACTGCAGTACTTTGACTTCCTTTTTAGCAGTACTTTGACTCTTTGACTTTTTCCGGTACTTTATCATTCTTCAGCACTTTCATATCCCAACACAAATACATAACCATAGTCTTTGAGTTGTGTTCTCATCCAAATGACTTGAGCACAACACGCAGAAATGGCTACATATTCTGCTTCAGTTGAGGACAACGATGTACAGTCTTGTTTCTTCGATTACCGTGACACCAATTTATCACAAAGGATTTGTAAACCTCCTGAAGTACTTTTCTGTGAATCTAAGCATCCTGTATGATCAGCGTCTGAAAAAGCTATTAGTTCAAAACCAGAATCCTTCGGATACCATATCCCCAAATTAATGGTTCCTTTTACGTATCGGAGGATTCTTTTAGCCTCAGTGAGGTGTCTTTCAGTTGGTCATGACTGATAACGGGAGCAAAGATATACAGAAAATTCAATGTCGGGTCTACTGGCTGTTAGATACATGAGAGACCCAATAATACTTCGATATTTGGTAGGGTCAACCAATTTCCCATGCAAATCAGCATCCAATTTGTTGGTATGTGCCATTGGTGGTGCGTAGGTGTCACACCTTTGCATTCCATGTTTATTTAATATTTCAAGAGCATATTTGGACTAACTTAAGAAAATACCACGGGGTGATTGATGAACTTGTAGTCCTAAGAAGAACGTAAGTTCACCTATCGTTGACATTTCAAAATTTGTTTTCATTAATTTTGAAAAAGCGTTTGAGTACTTTTTGTGGGTTGAACCAAAAATGATGTCATCCACATAAATCTGAACAATTAAAATGTGTGCCTCGTGATATTGAATAAACACTGTTGGGTCGACCGATCCTTTGACAAAATTATGATAAAGGAGAAAGGAGGATAACTCACCATACCACACCTGAGGGGCTTGTTTGAGACCGTAAATAGCCTTGTTCAGTTTGTAGACGTGATTAGGTAACTCTGGGTCAACAAATCCTTCTGGCTGACTAACATATTGATACGCGTACAACGCGCGTTAGGGGTCAAAGGAACTTCCTTTTCGTCGAGCAAGTTTTTCAACACCCTAGGCAGTGAACCTAATCATTGTAGTGTAGTATTAGGGTAAGCCTCGGGAATTGATATCGTTCTCTAGGGGAATAGGAATGCTAGTGAGAAATTACTACGCTAAGGTTGGGGTTGAGGAAGATTATTTTTTATCTTTTTTATATTTTTTAGAAAATGGAAAGGTACGAATCTCGAGGTATTGGATTTGGGGGGTTGGTATTTCTATCGATTACTCTACTATTATCTAATTATCTAAACTAAGCTAAGGTGAGTGTAGTCTATTTTTATTGTTGTGTACTCTTATGATGATTTAAAGATGTCTTTACTTAGATGCTATTACTCCCTAGTTATCTCCTATTGATGGTTGAATTGTCACGTCCTTATTCTTAACGCGTTGTGCCTTCTAAGGTCGTAGGGTATGCGTTTTTCCCTAACTCTTCGAGACTACGTTAAGGTTATTGCCTATGAAATCTCTAGGATTCATAAACTAACTCTAAGGTTATCTTTGGATGTTTAGACTACAATAACTCTAAGTGATTATAAACTAATGTTCACAAAGATTACTCAAGCATTAAAAACACAATGAATGACCTATCGCAATACTAGGTCAATCACAATTAAGATAAGAAACAACCAATCAATATTCAATACCTAGGTTTCATAGATCTAAACAAACACACAAGTAAATTAGTCGGACATGGAAAACATGCAAGTATACACACATACAATTGAAGACATAATTGAATTAATGAAGTAAATCACTTATCTTGTTGTAAAATAGGGTATGGAACCCTAAGATACTGCCCAAGACAGCCTATCTTCGGTTTAGGTTTTACTCCACAAAACTACCTCTCTAAAATACTGAAAATTCAAATTTTATATATAGAGTTACAATATGCGACGACGTCACTCTTTAATTGTGACGCCGTCGGGTCGCCGCCATTAGGTTTTCGTCTTGGCCACGTCAACTCTGTGACGGCATCACCTTATGCTTGTGACGCCGTTGGCTTCAACCTCTGACGCCGTCGGGATCCAAATCTAGGTCGTCTGAGTTGTGATGCCCTACTCTTTTAAACCTGACTTCGTCACTTGTAAAATAACAATTTGCTCTCTGAGTCGTCTCAAGGTGTGTCGCGACGACGTCGCCATTAAGTTGTGACACCGTCCCTTTCAGTTCCAGCAGCTTGAGTGTCTCGATTCTTGACTTGGGCCATTTTCTTTGTATATTCGCGCCTTTTAGTCCGAATAAGTGTCATTCCAGCAATTTGCCTTCAAGGGACCTAAAAAGTGAAAAGGAACGGAATTAAGTAGTAACGGATACAAAAGTGATCAATTAAGGGCTTAAATGACCCCTCAAAAGTGTACCTTTTAAATCCTTATCACATATACTATTTCCTTCAGTTTACCATTCAGAAAAGCAGTTTTGACATCCATTTGATAGATCGTGATGTTCATGTGAGCCTCAAATGCCAGAAAAATCTGTACAGCCTCAAGTCTAGCTACCGGTGCGAATGATTCTTCGAATTCAATCCCCTCTTCCTGTCTATAACCCTTAGCCACCATACGTGACTTATTTCAGATAACCGTACCCTCAGCATCTAACTTGTTTTTCCAAATCTATTTGAGACCAATGACATAGACCCATGTTGGTCTTTCAACCAATTCCCATACTTCTAAACGTTTGAATTGGTTTAGCTCTTCTTGCATGGATTCAATCCAGTTGTCTTTGGTCATTGCATCTTTGATGTTTTTGGGTTCAGTTTGACAAATGGTGAGGGCATAAATGCAGTGTTCACAGTCAGTCTGAAGGCGTTATCTAGTTACGACTGGTTGGTTCGAGTTGCCAATAATGTTAACAAGAGGATGGTCTTTAGTCCAACGATATGTGGAGGGTTGATGTTGATATACGTTGTGCAGATTTGGTGGATTTAGATGGCTAGTTAAAGATTCAACAACATCTAAGTTTGCAGTTTCAGTAGCGAAAAGGTTAAAGAATGCATTTCCATCATAATCCACGAGTGCAAGTACATCTTGATTAAGAAGAGCATCATCCGGATTAGCGTCATTAGAAGCAGTTTATTCAGCTGTTTTCGTGGATTCAATTGGAGGTGCATCAGCAATGGTTGTTGTTGTTTCAGGTGTATCAGGGATTGGAATATTATCAGGTTGAGCAGTGGAAACATTTGATAAATCTGGAGCACGTTGATCAATATCATCACTAAACAGAGGAGCAAACAATGTTTCCATTTGATGACGAGTGAGTTGAAAAGATTGATCCGCTGATGATTGGGGGAAGTTGAGACGGTTATGTCCGAGTTTCAAGCTGTTTTGCTCAGAAGCCATTTCTGAGAGCTCATCAAAATTTGCATGAATCGTTTCCATAATCTCCCTTGTACTACGATTCCAAATCCGGTATCCCTTTGAGTTTTCACAGTATCCAACGAAGACTCTAATGTCAGCTTTGGCCTTGAGCTTTCCAAAGTCATCACGATCATTATTTGGGTAACAAAGAGCACTAAATACATGAAAGTGTTTGAGATTCAGTTTTCGGTTATGGATAAGGTCATAAGGTGTTTTGTTGTGGCGTTTGGTTATCATAGAACGGTTCTGAGTGTAGCATACAGTTGACACAACTTCTGCCCATAAGTAATCTGGAAGTTTTGCATTGATCAACATCGTTCTTGCAGCTTCCACTAACGTACGGTTTTGTCTTTCGACAACTCCATTTTGTTCTGGTGTCCGTGCAATTGATGTTTGATGCTCAATTCCCACTTTCTCATAGTATTCTCGAAGAGTTTGATTCACAAATTCAGTTCCTTTGTCTGTTCTGACTTGTCTAACTGTGTTCCAGAGCTGAACTTGAATTTTCGTGAGAAAGGTGATGACAATTTGTGGAGCTTGATCTTTACTTCGAAGAAAATAAACCCAATTCCATCTTGAGTAGTCATCAACAATTACTAGAATATAGCGTTTGCCATTAATCGTCTGCACACGCATTGGGCCACACAAGTCCATGTGAAGAAGATGAAGAACATGCTGAGAGTTGTGTTCCCTCTTTGAAGGAAAGTGAGCACGAGTGCTTTTCCCTTATTCACAAGTTGAGCATAAGTGATCTTTTGAATACCTAAACCTTGGAAGACCTTCAACTACTTTATGTCGTGCAAGATTGGTTATGGTTTGAAAGTTCAAGTGTGAAAGACGTTGGTGCCATAGCCAAGATTTTGTAGAGGATGCCTTAGAAAGTAGACAGATGGGAGATGAAGCAATCATGTCTTGCATTGATATTGTGTAAAGGCTTGATGTGCGGTTTCCAGACATAAGATCGTTTCCTTGTAGATCACGAATGAAACAAGTTTTCTCCCTAAAAGCAACTTCTAAATCACCATTACAAAACTGATCGACTGAAAAGAGATTGTGACCGAGACCTTCCACATAATAAACCCTGCTAATTTCGATGTTCCCATTGATGTAGTCTCCGTAGCCCATGATAGATGCGAAGTGATCATTCCAGAACCTGACAGTGCCGATGAACTTTGAGACAAAGTTTGATAACAGTTTGAGATTGCATGTCATGTACCGGGAACATCCGCTATCAACAATCCAAAGGATGATCTGTATCACCTGCATTACATACAGGCAACACATATGGAATAGAAGTAGAGGTGGAACCCGAAGAGTTAGAGGGTTTCGTTACAGTTATAGTTGAAACACGCATGTTAATGATTTTAGGAATCCATTTAAATCCTAGTGTATTTTGTAACCATCTCTGCCAAGTCCAACTAGTTTGTTCTTTGGTCTTAGTGAATGCACTAGGTGATATTCTCTTACTAGGAGGTGAATTGGGTTCTATGGGTACATCAACGATATTAGCAGAAATACTAGAAGGCGGTTTACCTAGCACAGACTTAGAAGCATTAGTGGACCTAGAGGTAATGCCATTCTTAGGTGTCCAATAACGAGATAAGATAGACTTAGCAACACATTTATCATGACAATCAGAAAGCATACTTTTACGACATACAACACAAGAAGCTTCAAATCCAACATCAAAAGTACTTAAAGGTTTAGCATTTGTTACATCACTTTTTCTATTACATTTGTCTAACGCAATGTCTAAAGTGGGAGCAACATGTGTTTTATTCAAAGTCCTAGTGTGTTTTTCTACTTCAAGGGTCTTTACTGATCTTTTCTTACGTTGCAACTTCCTATTCTTCTTGTCAACGCTTCTAGACTGTGAAGTGCTAATGCTAGGATAAGAGGCAACTACTCTTGTAGAAGTGGAAGAAAGCACATTAGTACCTTGTGTTGTGTCAGTGGGTTTCCTAATGTCAATTTTAAACATTCCAGGTGCAAGGACATTTGTGTTACTAGGCTTATCTTTCTTAAGTTTCACTAACTCTTCTTTCAACTTAATGATAGTGTGCAACAAATATTGGTTTTCAGAGCGGATGTTTCCATTAACGTTTAAAACTTCTTTAGTGTATGCAAGATGATTATCAAGTTCTTGTGATGCTTTAGCACGAGTCTTTTTGAGCAAACCAAATATGACACCATATTCAGTTTTGACTTTGGCAATTGTTCATATTTTGAAATTTGACATTTTAAAGACACATTTTCATCATCCAGTTGTTCAAGTTTTGGTTCAAAAGGTGTGGCACGCAATTGGTTGATTTTGTTTTGCAAAGCAAGTTCTCGATTTTGACAATCTTTTTGACACCATTGAAGACGACGTTTTGCATTCGAAAGCTCATTTAACAAACGTTCATTTTCAACTTTCAATGACTCGATTTGAGGCACATTATCGACATTCTCAACATTATCAATAGAATCAACAGAATCAACAGCAATATAATCAAATGCATATGCAACAGTATGTAACAACACAACATTTATGGTATCAGCACAGATAACATCTTCCAAGATTCGATCAACATGATTTCGCAAAATTTTCTTTTTCTGTTTAGTATTTGAAATCTTTGTTTCTGTTTTCTCGAAAACTGTTTTCATAAGACCAATCTCCTTCTGAAGATCCCGTTCCCAATATATTGCACACATTCGTAAATTTCGGACATAGGGTAAAAGTCTTTTCTGAAAAATATGTCTTTGATTTCGCACATGTGGCGATTGAAAATGTTCAACTTTTATTTCAGAATTAACTTCAATTTCATGTTCCAAAAGTTTGATGTCAGACATGAATGTATCAAAATATTTAAGAATTTGACATCTTTCGGCTAATGGTTTTAGTTCACTGAGGGAAGGTAAAGGACCATTAATTTGTGCAACATTGTTTAGGGGATCAATATCAGAAGAGGACTCAGGAATTAGTGTGATAACCCAAGGTGTGTTAGTATTATCTTGTTGTTTAGCAAAAGGTATAATCGTTGAGTAATCGAATGGTTTGTTAAATTCAACATTTTCCATTTTTAATCAACTCTCAGCATCAGCATCTGATTCCTCGTCACGATTATGTTCTGCACTGTAAACTTGAGGATTTGTACTGAATGCTCTATGTTAAAAACGTAGTTTGTAATCAGCAAGAATTGGTCCATATCCATCTGGATTTGGCTTAAAAGAAAACTTTTGAATTGTCGTGATTGACTCACCATTTTTATAAACAACATTTCGAAACTCTTTGATTTTGTTTTGTAAATCGACAATTTCGTCAAGATACTGATCAATTCTCGTCCTTGAATGTTTTTTGTACTCAGAAAACTGTTTTTGACATGTTAACAACTCGGACTTGGATTTTTGAGTTTCCGAAGTAAGAGTGTTAATTTGTTGTTGATGATCAAATTTTTGTTGTTATATTTGAGAAAGCAATGCATTCTTGGATTTGACTACATCACGTATCTGTATTTCCAAAGATTTTTTATTTTGGTATGATTTTGAAAAGGCGACTTCAAAACTGTATTCACGTTTCTCTTTTGTTTCAAAATTGTTGAGTTGTAACTTATAGCATTCATTATCCTTAGTTAACGATGCAATCTTAGCATGAAGATTCTTATTAATCTCATTGCACTTCTCTAAGTGAGCTTGGGTGGTCTGAAATAAGGTCATGAGCCCGGGATCTGGATTAGACATAGGCTCATTTTGTTCAACTTGAGTCTCCACATAATCATTACTTAGATCCTCAAATATAAGCACGGAGTCAACTTGATTATCAATATTAACCATGAGGTCATCTTGATCGTCAAATGTAACTACGGGATCCATTTGATTCTCTTCGTGATGAGATGTAGAAGGCTCATGTTGAACAGTTTGTGCCTCGTCGGATGCAGATGCAGGCAGAGATATCAGATCATGTATAAGACATATGTTAGGATCAGGTACCTGAGACAAGCCATCAATGTCATACAACGGGCCTGTGTCATTCATGTGGAGCTCTTGCATGTTAGCCATCAACATCACAGCTGCATTAGCTTGCAAGTCCTCCATGTCATCATCAGATTATGCATTAGCCATGAAGCTCTGTTCCTTGTTGGTAAGTGTTCCACCAGCTTCATCCTTGAGAGCCAAGAGTAAAGCCTCCTTGTGATAAGCGTTGCCTCTTGTTCTCGGCTTTGGGCAAGCGTTAGCCAGATGACCCTTCTCGTTGCAGTTGTAGCATCGAAGACTATTAACCCCAGTCTGAGCATTTCCCTGATCAACCATTTGAACCCGTTGTTGTGGAGCACCCATGTTATTCCTTTCATTAGTATTAAATCCTTGACCACTACCCATCGGACGACCATTACCACGGTTCTGAACCTCAACTCTTCCATTGTTAACAACATCTTGATTTCTTGTGTTTGATGAGGTACGAATACGATTGTTGGATTTGTTAGCGAATCTCCCGAAGGCTCTAGTAATCATTACAAATCCTTGATTCAATGCATCGAAGGCCTCAGCATCCTCATCTTGAGTTTCATTGTAGAGTGCTGAATCAGTATTGTTGTTGTTGTAAGGAACTAGCCGAGTTTCTTGTGCTTGCTGTGATGGATCATATGGTGTAATCTGAGAAGTTTGTTGTGGTGGATTTGTGAAAACAGTTGGTAAGGTTGGAAATTGAGGATAACATGCTTGAGTATACAAAGCAAGAGTTTGATTATCCGGGAGAGTTGGAGAAGCAGGGACTCCACGAATGATTATGTCTTTGCCTACTTCCTTTTGATGGTGCTTCAAATAGTCATACAACAATCCGTATGTTGCTTGATGAAGATTCTTAGATTGACGGATGAATGTAACATACTTCTCCCAATCAGGACCAAGACAGCTGAGGAAATTTGTATTGATTGCAATCTTTGGCATAATGATGTTGTGTTTGTCCAAGTCATTGATGATGTCTGAGAACCGATGATATTATGACTCTAATGACTCCCCTGGTTTAATCATGAAATTCTCATATGATAAGTAAATTTTTGATTCCATGTCTTCTTGATTGAGTTATGTGCCTTCCATTAGAAGATGAATGTGTTCCCACATAGCTTTGGCAGTCTTCTGAGCATCAACACTACAAAGTATCAGATTAGGCAATCCCAAAAGGATATATTGCATTGCAATTTCATCAGCTTCTAAGTGAAGAAGTTGTTCAGTAGTGAGTTGATCTACTCTGAGAATGTTAGTAACATCATCTCTTGGTGGAGTAGCATTTGGATCTCCGGGTATAGTGATAGTAGGCATCTGAAAAGGACCTTCAAGGATGACCTTCTTCAAAAACTTACCATGTGGTTTATTGAGATCACAAAACCTAAAAAACCTTATCACCCATTGATCATAGTTTCCGGGAGTGAGCATTGGAGGTCTATCAAGGGATCCAGCTTCATAAATGGATTGTTGGCTGCTTAAAGCTTCACACATCTTTGCAAACCAAGAAGGTTCCTTCTGCGTTGTGACATTCATAGCATACTTAGCTGGAAACTGATATTGGAAGTAGTTACAATGTTGATATTGTTGACGAGGGTTTGGTTGAGGGATTTGTGGTGGAAGAGGTTGTGCTCCTTGAGGAAAGCACACTTGTGATGGTTGTTGAAATTGTTGTGGAGGATATTGTTGTAGTTGTTGTTGTTGAGGATACTCATGAGGAAAGTAGTTAGAGTATGGTGGTTGAGACATCTTGAAACTTGTGTTGATGATGGATTTTTGTAGTCGAATGAAACTTGATGTTTGTTGATGAAGTACACTTAAGCGTAAACCAAGCTTAGGCGTAAACTGTTATCCTTACGCGTAAACAAATGCTTAGGCGTAAATACTTCTTACACGTAAGCTTTAGGTTAAACGTAAGCTTAAGCGTAAACTAAATGCTTAGAAGTAAAAAACCTTACGCGTAAGATGATCTTAGGCATAGAGTGTTTACTCGTAAGCTTTTGAGCTTATGCGTAAACTTAGGGTTTTCCCAAAAATCCTTTATACTTATCCAAGTGTAAAAGATATCCACAAGTCGAAGTGTTTTCAGGCTTATCCAAGCAATAAAACACTAAGTAAACCAACAGCTTCGAAGATCAATTAAGAAATTCCTTACGCGTAAGAAACTGTTAGGTGTAACCAGAACTTATGCGTAGAGCTTAAGCGTAAGATTAGGGTTTTGATAGGCGTAAAAGTACAAAATTCGCCAAAACTGATTTTTATGCACAAAAACGTTTTGTAAACCTGATTTTAATGATGAAACAGCTTCAAAATCACCAAAAGAACTAAAAAGTTTGAAACTTGATGATTCAACGAAACTTTCAACCTTACGCGTAAACCAAGTACACGTTTCAAAACCAAGCTTAAAAACAAATGTAAACACGTAAAGTTTGCAACTTTTTGCAAAAAACATAAACTTTCACACTAAATAAACCTTAACTCATAAGATTCTTGAGTTTACAAGTGTAAAAATCAAAGCTTTATGCGTATAAAAAATGTATAGCGTACCAAACTTACGCGTACAAGACTAAAACTTCAAAAACAATACGTTTCACCCAACTAGATGGCGTATGATACCACTGTTAGGTCACCATAAGTAAACACAAGTATGTAGATGAGATAAAGGAGGGATGAACACAATATCACACGATAATAATGAAAGGTTATGCGTAGGATTTAGATAAAGTGAACAACCAACCCTCAAATGAGGGTTTACAATAGTATTTATAGGGGAAGAGAGCTAGGGCAACACATCTAGTCCCTTTCTTTCCTTATTGGGCTTTTGCATAGGCTCATGGGCTTTCTACATGAGCCTAGCCCTAATTACTAACATAAAAGCTTAATTAAGCAACCTATTACATACTAATGACTAACACTTGAAATACAAGTTAGGAGTGATTCCAACATAGGGGTAGGGGTGGCAATCGAGTCGTATTTGGCTTGACCTATTCGAGTTCGCGGGTTGGCGGGTTACTATAAACTTACTCAAACATGACCAATTTATTAATCATGCCAAAAAACTCAACTCTAACCCAGACCTGCATAACACGTATAACCAGTTTAGGATCTATTTAACCTGTTTAAGCAGATACTTTTAGCAGCGAATAGTATGAGTAGTTTGTCGATTTAACTAATTTAAAAGCAAAACAAATATACAGATCTAACAAATTTTAAATAATTATAAGACAAGCTCAATGATATGTGAGTTATAATTATAATTTACTTATATTAAGTATATAATAAAATACATTTAATTTAAATTTAATATAAAATCCAAGCTATGTATTTTATTTTTAGAGGTCTATATACTTATATGGGTTTACGGGTTAACCTATTTATTACTTACTCAACCCAAACACGACCCATGTATTAAACGGTTTAGACGGATTTTTGACCAAAACCTTTTCATCCTCAACTCAAACCCGTTTAACTTCGTGTTAGATTCATGTCGTTTATCGTGTCGTGTTGTGAATTGCCACCCCTACTTAAAAGGGGGTTATGATCGGCAATGGCAAAAAGGTGAGCGGAGAGGAATTTTAGCTTGTTAGTTTGTTCCTCTTAGTTACATTTAATTCCCTTGAGTTAACGTTTAACCTCCGTTAGTCAAATATCGTTAAGTAACTATATTAGTTAACGGTTGTTAGGCTTATTTAATGAGATAATATTAATCTAATACACTAATATTTCAATTACTTATTAATTGTATTTACGTTTTAATGCGTGTGACTCCATAGGCTTATGTATTTTCCGGTCATATAAATATTTGTGATATGGACATATCATAATAGCTCCCACTTATACATGTCCCAAATAAATAAAATATAATGACATTAACAAACGTCTAGCAAAGATTTTAGGTATATGCATCTATTTTGAGCTAGAAGAGATATTAGGTAGCATTTAAAAGACTAAAAATGCATCTAATTATAATCGATATATCTTTAATGTGTAGTTATAGTTATTTTTTTCATCCTTTTTATTTTAAATATTTTTCTCATTTAATCATAACTTTATTATTCATCTGTAACTGGCTAATGATACTTTTATATGTAGATATTTTCAGTCTTTTATCGAAAAATGTTTATATGAATTTGTTTGAGTTTGAATTACGTGGTGAAAGTACTATCGTCAAGTTAACCTTATTTCACAACTTCACAATAATTTAAATCCAAATTCATTTAATCCTTTTATCAAGTAATCAATTAATGAAATTATTATACATATTTCACATGAATTAGTGAGATACGAAATATTAATATAAATTGTCATATTGTCATATTTACCTTATTAAAAATCAAAATGTCATATGTACTCTATTTAAACATTGTATTATCATATTTACCCATTTTTTTATTTAAATCATTTGAAAACAGACTTATATATAATCATTAAATCATCATTATACCCTTGATAGTCTAAATAAAATAAAATTTTCATCTTTATATGCATTTACATATTATTTTGCGACCATCAAAATGTAATCTTATGCTACTCGATGTACTAATAAGCCGTAACCCAAAATAAAATTCTTGTTGTTGAATCAATAACGTATGACTACGTATACAACACTCACTGAGAAATCAAATCTAGTTTTGAGATGACAATTAATGTATCTCTCTACTCTCTAGACACTTGCTTCACAACCTAAACATTTATTTCGTTTTATGATGCGATATATTGTGTTATTTGACTTCCCGACACGTAAGTTAAAGAAACGAGAATAGAATCAGTAAAATGCATTTTTACGCACCAATCATATTTTTCATATGGGATTCAACCACTTGTGGCATACAAACATGACTAATAAGGGAATCTTAAAGCAAACAAATGCAACATTTATAAAAAGTATATATATGCAGGTAAAAACGAAAATTTATTAAGGTAAAAATGAAAAAATTAAAATTTTGAACGGCAAAATTTTATTAACTAGCAAGACGCTAGATCAAAACATTACAATGAAATAATAATATTATAGTCAAACGATTTACATAATGAAATGGGAAAATATGACAACATAATATTTAAATTGGATATATATGTATTGTAATTTTAATTGCTTAAATATGTATTTTTAAAGTTTATATTGGGTAACGATCTAAATCGGATGTATAAGTAAAATGCAACAATGAAAAATATTGATACGTGGGGAACGATCTTTGACATTTGTGGCTTTGTACGTCCTATTTTCTGTCTGGTAGCTTCTACAATCAATTATTACGGAGTATTATTCGTTTTAGACTTTTAGTTTGATTTTTATATAGAAAGGCATGATTCTCGTTTTATGTTGATTGGCGAACCTTTGTGTATCCATGACCACCCTCTTTGGCGAAATTCTGTCACTCTTTTCGATGTTCTTCGGTTTCTTAAAAATGAAAGAACGATTAATAGTAAAGTAGATGAAGAACAATTGTGGAATGATCTAAGGGCCCGTTTGGTTGGCGGTTTAATGGGGGAGGTTTTGGGTTGAGACAGAAAAGCAATGTTTGGTTCCCAGTTTGGGGTTGAAGAGGGCCCACAAATTTCAGATAAATGACCATCTTCAAATCTAGGAGGAAAGGGTGGGTTTTTGTGGTTACTTTTGTGCATGACTAACGTGGCATATTCTAAGCCATTTGTTAATATGAAAATTTTCAAATATAGTACAACTTTTTCTATTAAATATTTTTATATATATAATAATATAGTAATTATGTATTTTATCTCTCCTAATATTTTATGAAATTTATACCAAATCTAAATCCAAATCCAAATTCTAATCATAAACCCACCTACAAACTAAACGGGTCCTAAAATATCGTAGTTCATTATAGTATTTATGTGAGACGTTATTATATCTGAACCACCCCAGATATGACACGTAAAGCATCTTTATCTTTTACACAATGGATTTGACATTTTTCTTGCAACATAGACTAAAGTTATATAAAATAGTAACGACATGCACAAATTTGATTCTACTATTAAAAGGTAATAAAACAAAATAACCAAAAAATAATAATAATAAAAATAAAAATAATAATAACTCTGACTTGATATTTAGAGCATCCATTATGAATGAACCTATTAAAAGTTTATAAAATTGCTACATCTTATAATGTCATTAATTCATAAATTTTTTCATATTATGAACTTATTCATACTATAGATAAAGCTTTTGAGGTATATAAATTATTCCAAGTTCCAACATACAAATGTCATTTATTATTTAGTTAAAAAAAAAAACAAAGAAAAAGCTAATAAACATTTCTTGGACCTCTCCAAGATCTTAGACCTTTTCATGCCACTTAGGCATGAAATGGTTCCTCACTATAATACAAAAATTGTTAGACCTCTTTATAAATTTTTAGGCCTATTCTTAAACATCCACTATGGATACTCTTATCTTGTCATAAAAGGTTTAATTGTTTGTTTTAAGAAATAATATTTTATCAGAATTAAACGTTGAAAAAAAAGGTTTATATTATCATAGTGACTTAGTGAGGGCATACGCTTAACAAAACTACTTTCAAAACTATTACCAGTGTTGCAAAACAAAAGGTCTCTAAGGCCGATTAATCGCCGCCTAGGCACTACAGGGCCATCAACCTTGCCGATTTATGTAATTGTGTCAAACAGATAGGTCAACTGTGGTCAACGGCGTTCAATGATAGTCAAACTTGCCGGAAACCACAAATCTTGCCAGAAGTACCCAAAACTCACCGTAAACTTATTTTGATCACTTATAGTAACCGTTTTAATCTATTACAAGTTGTTTGTTAGAAAACATCTTGCCGAAAATACATAAAACTCGCCAGAAATACACAAAACTTGGCGGATGATGACGTATAGTCCGCATTCGGGTCATGAACCCGACCAATGGACGCTACTAACACTCGAGCCCAGTACGAGTAGGCTAACACAGTAACGGTTTGGGCTCACGAAGGCCCAAACCCGAAGTTATTTATGGTTTTGATATCGGATATCTCTTATTGATGGGATATGTATCAACCAACCGACTTAGGCGGGATACGCCGAAGGTTGGGAAACACGAAACCAACAAGGACTTCGTGTGTATATAAAAGGCATCTCGGCCCTCATTAAAGGTACGATCACGAAACCTAACTCTCCACTAAACCCTAAAACCGATTACTTACTCTCACGCCGGAGGATAATCGTGGGAGACAATCTCACGATAAGTCTAACGGTGTTTTCTGTTTTCTTAGTGCGCAGGTCTCAAGCATCAAGGTCTAATTGATACGGGAACCGGAGTCCAAATAAGGAACGCCCAACTTTTGTATCAACAGCGGAAATACCTAAAATTTTAAAAAATGTCAATCCGATTAATTATCGATTAATTCCGCCTAGACTGGTTATAAGCTACAAGATGGTCGACCGCCCGGTTACCGAATCGCGATTTTTGCAACCTTGAGTATTATACTTCCTATGGCACGTGTTCAATTTCAAAATGCATAAAAGGACACCTTATTATTGGTGTAGCGGCACAAGAGTATAAATGACGGCACAAATATGATAAAAATTACTATTTATTGTACTACATGTTAGGCATGTACATTGATCGGTTTTTGGTCAAACCGGTTCGGGTTTGAAAACCGAACTGGTTCTTAGTCAATGGTGCAGAACCGGTTTGAGCCAAAAACTGGTTCGGGTCGGGTTGGATTTAAGGGGGTAAAAACCCAAACCGATTGAAACTGGTTCGGTTCGGTTCCAAATCGGGTTGATCAAATAAACCGGTTTCAAATTGGTTTTTCATTCATTCTTTTTTCAGCTTTGAAGTGTAGGAGTGTTTGGATTTTTTTTTCCTTCTATTCACATTTTCTACACAATAAACTTCAACCTTTATTTAATAAACTCATAATGCATCAAACATAAAGTACTTGAAAGGTGAAACACAAATCTAAAACTTTTGAGCGATTTATTCATCAAACATAAACTAATAAAATTGATCATCTTCAAGTCCCATCTCATCTTCGGATGATTGCCTAGCGTTGGCGGCTTCATTATCTAGACCGATTTCTTCATCTTAAAGATGGGTTGAATCACTCTCTCGCACCTCTTCATTTTGTATTTCTCCTTTGCAATCTAGGGGATCTTCAAGACTTGAAATATGTTGTATATGTTCGGCCGCGTCTAAGTGATCATTCAAGCAAATACACATCTCCAAAGATGCTGGTGTGAGTCTTGTTATTTGTATTGATAATACATTTCCACTAATAGAATAAGCGGATTTCGAAGCAATCTTAGAAGCTTGTACGGCTAGTAAATCTTGGGCCGTTGCGGCTCAAACGGGCCATTGCTAGGTTTAGATTTGAAAATTACACACAATTTTGTATAGAAATGAAGCTTTTAGAGGTTTTTAATGGTGAAAAAAGAGGGAAAGTTTGTTAGATTAGATGTGTGTCAAATTTCATACTTAATTTAGGATTGATCATATTAGGTGTAACTTTCATATTCTATTGATAAAATCTTATGGGAATTCTCACATGTTCATGTTAATGAGCTAAGCTCATCTTTAGTTAAAATTACACATATACGTTACATATCCGTTGTTACTTGTGATCTTCTTCATTTTCTTCTCACCAGCCACTTTGATCTACCACAAGTGAAGTTTTACTATCCGTAGCTACAAAGTTCAAACACTTGTTTATTCTGAAATTTAAACATAAAACCTCATTGATTTTACACATAGCAACCACCCCCACTGCACGTCGGGTTATTGTTATTTAACGTTTGGTAGTTTTCTTTTTTCTTTTGCTTAGTTGTTGAAATGTTATTAATGGTCCATGAATGTTGGCCACTCATCTATTTTTGTGGGACCTGAAATTTACTCGTTGTACACAATGTGAATTATGAACAATATTTTTCCATCGAGACGTACAATTGGCCATAATTAAATAGAGACACCTTGATTCTTTGGAAACATTTAGTCGTAGACGGTCCAGTTACACACCAAAATGATTTTCCGGGTCCAAACGAAAATCACGGGTTAACCCGTGATCATAATAGATAATAAAGTCTATAAATAGACTAGCGCTAGTTGTAGTACCTCACAACAACATCAAAAAACACTTGTTTAGTAATACTACCATAAAAGATTGATCATGAAGAATATGTATGCAATGGTGTTTCTTCTCGTTGTTATCACGAGTACGAGCTCGACTTTGTGTGTTTCCTCAAACAATGATGGTGATCAGGAGATTTTCATGGTTGTGGACGATCAAACGACCATGCATGATGCAGGAATAGGAATGACTAAGGTACGTTACATGCATGTGTTAGATTGTTAATTGGTTAATAAAGTACATAATTGCTTATGCTAAAGAGAGATGCTTGCGCTAACATTTAGTATTTCATATATACTGTATATTATTAGCCAACCTCCTTCAGTTAGCTCTCATGTGAAATTAAGAAACCGAACTAAGCAAAGACACTTTAAAATTGAATAATGTCCTCTTTCTATCATCCCTTTGTGCAGGCTAATCCAGTTCAAATTGGAAAATTCTTTTTGGAAGATGGGAAGGTATTGACACTTTCCCGGAAAGCATCCCCAAGTAGAAATTGCATTTTGCAAGACCAGCCATGTGGGGCGCTTGATTTGTGCTGTGAAGGACTTTCTTGCGATGGTTTTTTTGATGGAAGATGTCATCCCACACCAGGCTGTCGTAATTTGGGCGAAACTTGCGCCTTACTCAGCGAATGTTGCTATCCCTATAGATGCGACGGAACTACAATGGGCAGCCATTGTATAGCAGTTTAGTTTGTCAGGGTTTGGTACGCTTGTGTCTGCATTCATGCATGTGAGACAAGCCGATATTGCTGGCTTGCTATATATATATATGTGTGTGTGTGGTAATAAGGCATGCATGCAGATATGGTGTGCAGTGTACCAAATATGGTGTGTGGTGTACCATCTACAATAATATAACATATCAATGACGTGACACCGTCGTTGATATATATGGGTTTGAATTCCCGTGGTGTGTTTCTTATTGTGTTTAATGAAATGTGCATTGCACTACTGTTTCTATTATGGCAATTAATGTCGAAAGTAACATTTAATTATATGCATGGATGCTATATATATTGTATCCTCACTCAGTTGAATGCAATTGAGACTTATCTAAACAACTATTAAGAATAATCCTATGCACTCATACATGTATGCTCACAAACGTGTTACGGGTTTCCATGTTATAAACACGCCCAATCTAAATGAGCTATTCGAAGAGGTTGGAGAGACAGTAGATGCATGTCTATGTAAAGTAAAAAAGGTAAGTTGGAAACGTTTGAGCACTGCAATCGGATTAGGATTGGGAGGTTCAAACTTGGAGCTAACATGCATCGCTAATTAATTAGTTTAAATTAACTATCGCATTAGAATTCAATGCAAGGATGTGACAAGGTACGTCGTGTGGGAGTTTGATATCACGTCCATGTCGAATAATTAGATACCGACTGTTAAACTTTCTAGCTTCTTCGATAAACCGAGAGTTACAAAATCCTTTGGTTGATTGGTGAATTAGTTAGTTGTTGCCGGCGACAATGATGGTGGCTCCGGTGATAGACTCGCACATGGAACAGAGATAGAGATAGTGATCAGTGGTAAAACTTCAATTAGAAAACATTGGTGCAAGCCGGATTTCAAAGGAGATCGATTCAAATTTGAATAATTTTGACGTGAGACAAACTGAATAATTGTCATTGGTGTGTTTCATTATAAAAAAACTTAACGTGTGTACATTTAGCTCGTGATAAATGCCTCACCAGAACTCCAGAAGGTTATAAAAAAACTAATTTAAATAATAGAAAACTCGTTTAGTGAAAATTTTCAAGATAGAAATTTTACTTTTAAGCTTTTAAATAAAATTCTTTAAAAAAAAGTAACTCACACTTTCTTACATTTTTCTTTGAACTTTCCTACATTTTTCTTTGAACTTTACTACTTTACAAGATCATATTCGAATTCAATGCAAGGGTGTAACAAGGTGGCGTGGGAGGTTGATATCACGCCCAAGTCAAATCAAATACCGACTGTTAATCTTTCTAGCTTCATCGGTAAAAAGACGTAGATCAAATTCTATCCATGGTATTATGTCCGAGGGTGTTTGGATCACTAATCCCCAAGACATCAAAGCTGCCTTCCTTAATTTCTACAAAGAGAAATTTCAGCCCCATGAGTCACTGGTTACATTTCCTCCTTTTTCTACATCTTCTGGTCTTAACTCAGTGGACCGTGACATCTTAGAAAAGAATGTTTCTTTGGAAGAAATTAAGACGGCGGTTTGGGATTGTGGTTGCGATAAAGCCCCTGGTCCCGATGGGTTCTCTTTTGCTTTTGTGAAACGCTATTGGGAGCTTCTCAAGATAGATATTCAAGAGTTTGTTTCCGAGTTCTTTGATACCAAAAAAATGCCATCGGGCTCCAACTCTTCTTTTATTACCCTTATTCCTAAGGTTAGTAATCCTATTCATATCAAGGATTTCCGTCCAATATCTCTTATTAATATTCACTACAAAATCATAGCTAATCGGCTCGCCAAAGTGGTAGATAAGATTGTCAGTCACGAGCAATCAGCGTTCATCTCTGGTCGTCAAATCCTTGATGGTCCTCTAACTCTCAGCGAGATGATCGACTGGTACAAGAAACGAAAAAAGAAGATGTTGATTTTCAAGGTTGACTTTGAAAAGGCATTTGACTCCGTTAGTTGGAAATATCTCGACTTCATTTTACACGCAGCCTTGGTTTCGCATTACTTGGAGGACTTGGATTAAAGCTTGTTTAGAATCTTCTAGGACTTCAATTTTGGTCAATGGAAGTCCTACCTCGAAATTTAAGTAAGCGGTTTAAGACAAGGAGACCCGCTCTCTCCTTTTCTCTTCATCCTCGTTATGGAGGGGCTTCATGTTGCTTTATCAAATGCAAATCAAGGTTTGATTCGTGGTGTCAAATGTGGTTCCTCTGATCTCATATTATCACATTTATTTTATGCTGATGATGTGGTAATCACCACGGATTGAGCTCCACGATATGGACAACATTCTCCGTGTTTTACTGATTTTTATCTTGCTTCGGGTCTCAAAATCAACATCGACAAATCAAATGTATACGGTATTGGGGTTTCTGAAGATGATGTTCATTCTATGGCAGCTAACACGGTTGTGCTTCGGTTCCTTTCCATTTGTCTATCTCGGGCTTCCTATAGGCTCTAATATGAACCTTATTTCCAATTGGAAAATTCTTATAGATCGGTTCAACTCGAGGCTCTCAAGCTGGAAAGCTAACCTCCTTCCATGAGGCGTCTCACTTTAGTCAAGTCGGTTCTCGAAGTCTTGGGATTTACTACCTCTATTTTCAAAGCTCCCGAAACGTTTTGAAGTCTTTAGAGAGTATTCGCAAGATCTTTCGGGGTGGTTATCAAGACCAACGAAAGCTCGCTTGGGTAAAATGGAACAATGTTCTAGCATCGCACACAAAGGTGGTTTAGCTATTGGAAGTCTTAAATCATTCAACCTTGCTCTCCTTCATAAATGGCGATGGAGAATGCACTCTAACCCGAATACTCTTTGGGTTAAAGTCATTAAATCGTTGCATGGTCAAGAGGCTGGTTTTGGTAATAAGGGATGTATCTCTAATGGTATTTGGGCAAAGATAGGCCTCTAATTATTTACATTCAGCGGTATTTTTCCGAGGACTCTATTGCTTCGTGTTGGTTGTGGCACTCTCACTGTTTTGGAAAGATACCGATTGGCAACTCTCCACTGTATCTCGTTAATAGTAGGCTATTTCGGTTAGAGCTCAATAAAGATTGTTATATTATCGACGTGATATTGTGGGCAATGGCAATGGAATTGGTCTACCAACGTATTGGGTGTTCGTAACTTCAGCCTACCTTCGATCTTCTTAACGAGATTACAAGCTGATATTACTTCTAATTCAGACACTTGCACATGGTCCCTCTCCAATGATGGTCTCTATAATGTTGGTCATACTCGTCGGGTTATAGATGACCACATTCTTTCTTCTTTGTCTACTCCAACAACTTGGGACACCGACCGTCTTAATCTATCGTCTCGTGGCATAGAAATTCCGGAGATATCATGCCCGTCTTGTAATGGGAATGTGGAGTCTAATCTCCACATCTTTTTCGAGTGTGATATTGCTAGAGATATTTGGAGGCTTGTTCGGTGTTTGGTGTGGAACTTTATTCCTTCTTTTGCTTCGAATGACCACTGGATTGATTGGCTTAACTCACGCCCATGTCAAAGAGAAGACCCAAGCGATGTTCATCATCATCACTTCTTCTTTGTGGTGGATATGGCGTTACCGGAATAGTGTCACGTTCAATTCTCAATCTACGAGGAAATGCGACATTTTTGATAACATTTGTTTGTACTCTTTTTCATGGCTTAAACATAGAGGTCGTAAGATTAGTAGTTGGTCTGATTGGCTTAAAACTCCTTTGTAATATCTAGCTCCTTGCTAGCTTTGTTATTTTTAATATAATCTTTTGCTGTTCAAGAAAAAAAAAAAAAAAAGATGGTTATTTACAAAATCCGCTGACTCACTCGGTTAATTGGGTGAATCAGTTCGTTTTTTATGGTGAAAATGATGGTGGCTGATCCGCTGATGACTCACTCGTGGAACAGAGATAGAGATGGTGACATTTCAATTACAAAACATTGTACTCCACTCTTTCCTATTTTGTTGGTTGTGGTTAAATTTTTTGGCATGCAGAAATTGAGGAGTCTGGTACATAACTTGCGCCTGCAGGTTAGTGATCAAATATATACCGGTGATTATTTAGTCTTGAAGCTAGAAGCAAATAGGGTATAGTTTTTTTGGGTAAAGGGTTAATTCATGTAATATATGAATTAAAAGGTCTTGGCACGAAACAAACTCGGGTATCCACAATCCGAAATTAGATGTTGTGTGCAGTAGTACATTCACAATTGTTTGATTTATTTTTAGCTTGATGCATAACACAAGGAGGATTACATATAACTTAATTGTGTGGTACGGTTGTTTAAAATTATCTTTAGAAAATAGTCAAAATACCAGTAAAACGGTTTATTCATATGTGTTGTAGCTTGTACACATCGTAAGTGTAATCTGTAATGCATTTAAGAATAGGCTTTTGACGAGACCTGAAATGGTTGATGTCTATGATTTACATTTCATTTAGAGACTATTAAAGTCAGAGCAGTTTATCCGTTTAAAGTAAAAAAAAAAAAAAAAAAAAAGACACTTCTAACATCATGGCCAGCAACAACTATAGAATTACAGGCAGAATGCAGGTCTTGGCCTCTTGGGCATACCTAAAAATTCATAAATATATCTTGGGTCTCTATACCCGCCTAGACAAATATGTGCACATTGAACTACTAGAAAGCCTAGAAGCGGCTACCTACGAAACATCACACCTAAACTCAGAGGCAAATATGTACACCTCGGTCAGTCAAGAAGGGAAAAACTACCCTGCAGAAGGATAACAACTCAGGCTATATACTTAGCTATAACACCTCAGTCAGTCAAGAAGTAAAAAGGTCATGTTTCTAGAAGGGAGCATATGTTTCATAAGTGAGCATATTATTGTCTCCCACATTGTTCTTGTGTCGAGCATGTGAGCCGAACTACAACGTTGATAACGTCTTGTAGTAAAATATACGGAGTAATTCACATATCATCAAAAGTGGCTTGGATAATGTTTTCCACGTACCAAAATCGAAGTGTTGCGTTGATATATAAAGTGTTGTCATTGCTTGGTATTTATATATGAAAGTGTCGTAGTTGATTGCGAAAAGTTTTGCATTCATTGCAAAAATTGTTACTTTAGAGTCTTAAAAGTGTTGCGTTTAAGTCTCAAAAGTGTTGCTCTCCAAGTGTTGTGTTTGATAAAGTGGGTCAACACTTGCTTTATCTATGATAAGTGTTGCTTTAGGCCTAATGCGACGTTGCCTAATGCAGCACTTCAAAAAATCTCGCGTTACCTATAATGCAACACTTTCAAGGCATAATATAACACTTTACGAGTGTTGCCTTAGGTTCATTTTGTAGTAGTGAGAAATGATCACCAAAGAAGATGAGATTAAGTTGAAATATCGTATTCTCTCACTGAAAAACGAAAAAAGAGACTCGATCAGTCGATCTATAAACAAAAATAGTATGTACATATCACAGTCTCAAAATGACATCATTCCTCAATATGTTCTTCTCCGTTCTTCTGGTTAGTTATCTTTATTATTCTTCTTCAAAACTTAATAGGAGCAAGTTCTTTATTTAACCTCCTGAGGTGAATGCTGCACAACTGAAAAACGATCCATTGTTTTAGAAAAATTACATTTCATAAGTCAAGTCCGCCCCTGAGTGAAGTCTAACGTATATTAGTAATTACTAGGTTAAACACTTGTTTGTTCTCAAGTTTAAGCTGACAGACTCACTGATTTTACACAACCGATACAACTACCACCATTACGGGCGCAACTTGTCTATTACTAGTATTTGTTTGGTTGGTTGTTGAAATGTTAAAGGATCCGTATATGTTGGCTACCTGTCTTTTTTTTAAGCAAAAAATTATACATAACAAAACAAATTCTCAAAACGAACCAACAAAATTGGATGGGTAACTTTATCTCCTACAAGTTAGCATGATCACTAGCTATCCGTAAATGTTGGCTACTTGTCAGTTAACTGTGATGAGGGATTATGGCAATCTTCACTCAGTATACAAAAGAAATGAGAGACAGACGTATAAATGGTAAAAAGTAAAATAAGTTGACGATGTTGTACGTACTTATACATTTAACTTATTCTAAGTAACAAATGTGTCTATTGCATTGTCGTTCGAACCTCATTATTAATCAATTGGTAACTGGCCGCTAACAATACTTTATATACTTACATGTTTGTGGTCTTTTTATTAAAAGGTTTATATGAACTTTTTCGAGTTTGAATTTTGTGATGAGAATGCGTACTATATATTATCAAACCATTAAAAAAACAAACCCAATTTCACAACTTGTTTATTGCGGTGTCGTTCTATAAATACTTAATATACCTAATTAAGTTCACAATTTCACAGTAATTTAAATCCAAATTACTATTATCAATATCAACAGTAGAATCAAGTAATCAATTAATGAAATTATTATACCTAATCCACAAGAATTATTAAGATAAGAAGATATTATAAAATATTCATTAAGCAAATGCAACAATGAAAGAAATTGAAATCTGAGGAACGATCTTTGACATTTGTGGCCTTTGTCCCATCGTTTGGTTTAGAATTTGTAGCTTCTACAATGTACTATCAATTGTTTCTAGTTTGATTTATTAATAGAAAGGCGTGATTCTCCTTTTATCTTAGATCGGTGTACCTATACAAATCCTAGTCGCCTCATCCATCAGACTGTGTCAATCATTTTCGTTTGTGTATTTTAGCTTATATAACGGACTTATGAGCTTATGTTAAATTTAATATTTTATTTTATTCCTTATAAGCTTATAGCTTATGTATGTCAGAAATTGTAATTCTCCAAAGATATTGCATTCTTATGAATGGATATTTATAATAACAAATTAAATTGAACCCTTAATGGCCCCCTTCCTCATAAATTAGGCTTTGGCTTACTATTGATCTCTAATACTCTTGCGCAGTTCGAGTGATGATATCACAAAATTTTGATACTGGAGAAGTAAACATTAATAATAAAGTTAAAGAAAATTGTAACCATATTTTGACGAAGAATCCCGACAACATGCAGAGCAAATTCTTCATGAAGCAGCGAAAGCATATTTTGTTTCTTCCCTCCTTTGAAAAAGGCACCGATACCAAAAAGTAAAGGGGAGAAAGTTTACATGCAGGCTTAAAAAAAAAAAAAAGATTTATTATTCTTTTTTGTCTTTTTTATTCTAAAGAAAAGATAAACAGAAATAAGAACAGAACCATGCATATACCATTAAAAGAATCTTAAATTTCTAAAAACCAGTGAAGCAATCCTAACCGTCTATTTTTTCATCAAAATTGGAAAACGCACTTTTAATTTTTTTTAAAAAAATTAACTATCTCACAAAACCGTTAATGGTTACGTGTTAAGAATCATACTATCACGACGAGGATTAATTCATCTTTCTATAGACGGCCATTTCTATATACTTCAAATAATTTTTTTCAACCTTTTTGTGCGTATAGAAATTTACGTTTGAAAAAATTACATATGATTTAATGAATAGCATGTGATTTGTGAAATCACACATGATTCCTACTATACAAATCACATGTGATTTTTTCAGACGTAAACTTTTATACTAACACAAAACTCGTAAAAAGAGTTTTTTGAAAGTATATTGAAGTGCACGGCAAAGATAAAAAAATTCTCGTCGCGATAGTTTTTTTTTGTCGCTTAACGATTTTACCATTCGCAAAAGATTTTATTTTCAAAAAACGAAGAAAAGCATTCTTTTTTTTTTGATAAAGAAAAAATGATTGCTATGATTGGTTCATTGAGTTTTTACAAAATATGGGGTCTTTGTTGAATTCAACTTTAAAAGAAGAATGATATTTTTTTTTTCTATTTTTCTTCACAAATTTAAAGAAACGGTTGGTGTCCTATAGTAGAGGTACAACAACTAGGACGAATATAATTTGATACATAACATTGGAGAAGAAAAGAAGATACTCGAAGATTTTTTTATCTTGAGATTTGACAGGTGGTTATAGGCGGGGGCTCATGGTTGCTGACTAAGTTTAATATTTGGTCCGCTCATGATATCATGTCAGAAGTTGTAATTCCCTGTAGTTATTGCATTTTTTAGAAGGAATTGCATACATATATATCCTTAATACAAGTTTTTGATGCATATGATATAATGGTTTTTATGCATTGCATCTTTGGAAGGATATATACATTGATATTCGATAAAATATATATGTTTTTAACATCGGAAACACGCACTTTTTAGCTAAATAAATAACGAGACTATATGTTTTAATTGAAAATATTCTTGAAAATGGTTATTTTACTTTGTAGGTTCAAGAGATTGAAAAAGGAGCAAAAACATAGAGCCTCGGGCAAAAATTGATCAAGTTTGTACATTTATCGAGGTCCGAACGAAGCCCACATGAATCCCCGAGCATACCGATGAAAAGAGGATGAAAAAAATGAGTCCAACGTATCCGGCCCTGCCCCGTGAACCGACCTGAGTCTCCTCAAAACCGCCAGACAAAGTATTAATCGAATTATATATACAAAATCTGGTACACGTACAAACACGGGTAAAAGTATTAAAGAGGCATTAAATAGCACTACTAGAAACTTCGTCTAGTGGTTAGAGCGTTGGTTTGCTTAGTTAAATGTCCCGAGTTCGAATCCGGCTTGCAAGAAAGAAAAATTATATTTAGATGCTGCCACATCAGTCGACAACTCATAATTCGGTCGAATCTGATGATGACACGTGGCGTGGACGTCGAAAATTATTTCAACAACTGCGTGGGTGGAAGCAGCTAGGAGGGGCTGAAAGTGCCATGTTTAGATAGTTTGAGGGGTTTTTGGGTAAATTAGTGAAACCCGAGTTGCGCCATTATTATAACTTGAGGATTTATAAAAACCCACCATCCACTTACACTTATCATTCTCATTTTTTCATTTTTCTTTCAAGTTTTTATAAAAATTAGTTTTGTTTATTTAATTTTCTCATCTTTAAATTCTTGTTATATTTTAGTTTTTATAAATGTTCTAGTGTAGTTCCTTATTTATCTTGTATATTTACTTGCTTTATTTCCTTAACCTTCTCTTTATTTTATAAAATTCTTTATAAAAGTTTTTTTAACTACTTTTTCTTAGTTTAAATATAAAATAATAATAATAATAACAATAATAATAATAATAATAAAAATCGTGGTTTATTATAAAATTCTCGAAAGTATTTTCTTTTTGCCATAAAATTTTCAAGATTTATTTTCAGGTTATTATAATATTTTAAAAAAATAAAAAACAAGTCTATGTCATTTTCTTTTTATAGATCTGTTTCATTTAAAAAAAAATAGAAAAAACTCTTCAGAAAAATATTTTTAAAACTTCTGGTATCTCTTTACTGTTTTCCAATGTTAGTGTAAATTTTATTTTGGTAAAGGGTTTCCCTGGTAAATATATTCATCCAAAAAATATTTAAGTACAAAGGATATGGGTGAAGTCCCATATCTCAGCCCGTTACATAGGCGGTAAAGCTAACATAACAAGACATTTCCTATCTTTAAAATAAGAAAACAAACCACTACTCACTAGATTACACTTGACACAAAACCAAACGTAAACTAACGTCTAGGTTACTTTTTACCACGACCTTGAAGCTTGATATTATACATGTCATAAAAAGCATCCAGTTGCCTTGGTAAATCATAGACCTGATCCGCATAATCATCATAGTAATGTTCAAGCTCATAACCGCCACTAGACGATGCGAGAAATTTAGCCATAGGTATATCCGGCTCAAGCACCTCCTCATCATCACTGTCAGAAACAACCACATCCCCCACTTTAGAAAATGGGTTACCCACCATAGAATACGGAGAAGAAGAAGAAATGGGCTTAGTAGCCGCATCCTGATCCTTCTCTTAATCAATCTTTTTTAAAGGTTTACCATCATCATCCAAAAGAGTAGCTTTTCCCTCAATAATTAGCTTTTCAAGCTTCTCAATATTCTCAACAACATGAGTAGTACTACTGCTACTATTTCCACCCTTAAAATAAGCCCCATCCGTAGTCAAGTCAATAGTAACACTAGGAATACCAGTCTCATCAGAATCGACCATATTAAGAGCATCAAACTGATTCGATGTAGCAATCTTCGTCCTACTTGTACTAGCTACTTCAGTGATCTTCTTAGTAGCCTCGGGCTTCTTCAGGTTGATACTCTTTCTTCTTAGGTATAGAAGGGCTAAATTTAGTCCCTTTACCCACCTAAAAACCACGAAATGCCTTCCTCTTAGGCATTTGAAACCCATCATTCTTTGTTGCATGCTTTTGACCAGCAAACACATGTTTAGGACACTGGTTCTCATCATGGCCAAACACCATGCAAACACCACACCTAGGTTGTTTCCACTCGTATTCCACCCCGCACAGTGTGTAATATATCCTCATCACCATCTCAACACGGTACAACAATTACCATATTCTCCTTAAGTACCCTATCAACCTTAAGATCAATCAAGGTGCGTACATAGTCATGATGCCCCCAAGATTGCATACACATATTGCTTGTGTATGCATCTAACATAATAGGAGTTCCCAGTTTAGTGGCCATGGCACTCAACCCATCTTCCGTAAATGCAATAACAGGGATATCATTGATTTTCACCCAGACAGGTATACAACCCAAATCTTCTTTAACAAAGCTCGTATTAGGAGTCCTTTTCTTCAACATAATATGCACATAATGAATAAACCAAGGTCCATTCTCCAATTCCCCTTTCAATCCCTCATCAAAAGAAAACTTGAAGAAAACAAACCCTTTAAATTCATCATAGCACGGGACAACCCATACTTCTTCCATGCATTTTCTCATAATTTTCCACTACGGGAAACGCAACCCTCTTACCAATAAAGTAACCGAATAGGCTGTGTTCAAACTTAGAGTTCGCAACCAAGACTGAGGACAAAGGAATTTGTACCTCAACTTTAGTATTACGAGGAGTTCCCGTATCAAGTTCATGAAAGTTAACCTTACGAGTGTTAACTTGAGAACCAACCTTGCTAGGAAACGAATCCGAAGTACCAGTAACCTGCTCTTGCACTACATGAGATAACTTAGGAGTTTCAAAGTTCAAAACTCCTGGAGTTCCTAAATTCAGACCACTAGACACATGCCCATCACTCGGCTTATCAATAAGAGAATGACGATCATACGTGTGTTTGATGCAAATCCCACGAAGGCTCACACCAGGGCTGATGTGCCCATGTTTAGACGAAACATAACCAACTCCTTTACCAGGCGTAACGTCATCAAAATAAGAAGAATTATCACTCGGAATCTGGGCAGGAACCCCATCAGTTCCCATCGTAACCCCATCAACAACCTTGACAGAATTCCGGCCAAAATCATGATCCAAAGTCCCACCTTTTCTCCCCCTCTCTCTCGTAACCCCCTGCATACTCGCAACCCAGATTAAACGACCCTCAAACCAATGCCCTCTTCATAGTCATAAAAGTCAAAGCACATGCACGATTCACCAATCTAGGATAAAGTAACAATAAGAATAAATGATTGGGAACCGACCCACGATCTTGAATCAATAATATGCTATGCTAATTCACATGCAAGCGTATAACCAAAGCAATATATATAATATTAACCAACCCACGATTAATGCATGAACAGCCAAAACGAAAAATAGTGTTACCGACCCATTAAACACAAGTAACCAATTTAATAGTAACCTACCCACGATAGTGAAGTAGATTAAACAATTAAAAGAGTTAAATAATTGCTAGGGAATCGTAGGTAATATGGACATCGATTTAGGTTCGGTGTTCAATCGTAATTCGCTGGAGAGAGATACTTTTAGCGTAAAATTTTCAGATTTGTTTGAAATAGTTTACTATTTTATTTTGATTTATGAACTATTTTAGTTTATTAAATCAGATAAAATACTTTCGTCTTTTCAAAAATTCTGAAAAACTTATTTTAAGCTTCAATCATTTTTCTAAAGTTTCTGTAAATGTTTGGGATTTTTCTGAGATCATTTGATATTTTTCATTAGTTTATGAGACTTTTTGTGTGAAAAATTAGGGAAAATATTATTTTCTTTTTCAAAAAAAATCCAAAAATATTTTTATAAACTGTTTTTCATCAGTTTATTAATCAGTGAAAATTTTAAATTTATTTCCTTAGTTTACTAAATATTTTAAATTTGATACTTGTTTTAGTTATTTAAATTTTCATTTTTCTTGGTTTAAAATTTTTATACTTTTAAATCTTTGACCTTAATACCCAAATTAGTTTACTTTTTGTAAAAATATCTCTTTATAGAGAGTTTGGTGGTTAAGATTTAATTTATTAAGATTAGTTTGTCTTATTTTTTAGCTTTTTATTATAAAAAGCTTACATTAATACATTTGTCGGTAAAATCGTGATTTAGCTTTTGAATTCTCCGAGCAAAATTTCGGGTTTTATCGTTTCTACCTTCTTTCTTTATTTTTAGCTAATTTAGGTTATCATGTTTAGCTTTATTATTATTATTATTATTATTGTTGTTGTTGTTGTTGTTGTTTATATTATTATGATGGTTAATTAGTACGAAGATTTTGTATTATGTTTGTTTAGAAATCGGTGGTTAAGATGTTGTGATTATTTGCGGAAGTTTTTGTTGGTGATACTATTTGTAAGCTTAGGTTAGTTTATTGACTAGTGATTAGGTTAGTCATTTATAGTAAACGGATAACTCTTGGGATTTAAGTGGAACTTGACTAAAATCATGAACGCTCTCGCCTTTTTGGTTTAGGACCTTATTTTTTACTAGACAACTTTAGCTCGAGATAATGTTAGTAAGACACGCTTTAAATCAACTTGATTATCCGTTAATCATAAACGCCTAACTTATTCTAGTACACCATTAATGGGAGAAATCCGACTTATTGTTTACTTAGATTGCTTTTGTTTAATTTGACGGGCAACTAATTGGTTTATTGTGCGCGTACAAGATTAAAAATTCATATACGAAAGTATAAAGAGATTAACCCTCGTACGCGTTTTTGATCATCAAAATAACTTCTTTATTAATATTTAAACCATCATTTCTAGACAAACATATTCTCTTATTATGCATTTTTAGATCCTTGCCATTTGCTTGTTCCCGTAGTGTATTTTAGATAATATTTTCCTTAGAATTATTGATAGTTTCTTTAAATTATATAATATTAGCTTGTTCTTTTTTTAATATTAGAATAAAACCAAAAACAAACTAAAAAAAGTGATATCTAAGCATAAAACAATAAAACTTTTGACGTAATTTTCAAATTCATTGTTTGTCGTGGATACGACTCCGGGAGATTAGATTCTTACCTTTCTTAAGGTATTTATCATATCTACATGGGAAAATTTTTAACCGATACTACCATCCCTGTTTATATCAAAATGATCATACTTATGCCTACTTTTTTGCCCTCACGCAACCCCATTTTGACCTAAATTATGTTTATTTATGTAAAAAAGAAATTTACCGTGCGTGATTAACTAGTCCCTTAAGCTAGAAAAAATAAAATTGACCAGAGTGTTGATCTAGCTATTCCCTTAACTTTTTTGACTAAGCTTCTATAAGTTGTGCAAAAGATAAATGCTAAGCAAGAATTAGTTGGAAAACTAAAAGAGGGGTTAAATAGTTTTTGTCGTTTTAAGAAATATTGGATTCGGTTGCTTTAATGTGAAATCATTACGACACACAATATATATAAACAATAAACAATATGTAAATGCGGAATGTAAACGAAAGATCAAACCAATAGATATGGTGATTTATAGTGGTTCGACACGAAACTTTCTTCCTCACCCTACTCCACTCCTCGAGTACCCAACTTGAGAGTTCCCAAGCACTATATTAACAAGCTCCTTTTTGGCGGAGAAAATGTTACAAGGTCGTTTCACTTCTTTACCGATACTAAGCTAAATGAAAGTCTTTCACAAGGCAAGACCAACCTTATCACTCAATGTATTTTGAGGCCTAAAATACTAACCAAACTCACTAAGATAATGTATGATGATGACTACACATGTTGGTAGATGATGGTAAAATATTGACACAACTACCAAATGCAAAGTAACACAACTATGTATATGATGACACACTATCTACTACAACACTTGGAAGCTTGAATAACTTCTTGTGTTCTTCACTTGAGAACAAAGTGGAAATTGTTGGATCACTTTGAATTTGTTATTCGTCAAGTGAAATGATCAAATAGTGTTATATGAATGCTAGAAGAAGTTATCTCTAGGAGCTAGCTCTTTAGGTATTTTCACCATAGAACTCTACTCTCTTCCTAATACATCTTGGGTTTATGACACGGGTTGTGGTACTCACATATGTAATACTACTCAGGGTCTCATGGGAAGTAGGAAGCTGAAGCATGGAGCTTTAAGTCTGTACATGGGCAATGGTCAACGGGCAGGAGTTGAAGCTATATGCATTTTTCTTTTATGTCTTCCTAGTGAATTAGTGGCTGTTTTGAACAATTGTCATTATGCTCCCTCTATTATTAGAGGAATTATTTCAGTTTCTTATTTGTTTGATGATGGTTTTGTTAATCGTTTTGAATCTAATAAAGCAATTTCAGTTTCTTGAAATAATGTTGTTTATTTTAGTGCTATCCCACAGGATGGTATTTATGAAATTAATATGTCTTGTTCTAAAACAAATGATAGTTCTATGTTTGTTGTTAGCAATAAAAGAGCCAAGTCTGCCTTGGACTCTACTCTTTTGTGGTACTGTCGTCTTGGACACATTAGCAAGAAATGCATGGAGAAGTTGCAACATGATGGACTTCTCAACTCAACTGACATTAAGTCATTTGAAAAGCGTGTTTCATGCATGTCTGGTAAGATGGCAAGAAAACCCTATTCACATCAAGTGGAAAGGGCTAAGGATCTACTTGGACTAATGGCCCATTTAGAACCGTGTCAAGACAAGGAGCAAGTTACTTCGTCACTTTTACTAACGACTATAGTCGGTATGGTTATGTTTACTTGTTGAAACATAAACATGAAGTGTTTGAAAATTTTAAAGTGTTTCAAAAGGAAGTAGAAAACCAACTTGTGAAGACCATTAAGTCACTAAATTCTGATCGTGGAGGTGAATATATGAGTCAAGAGTTTTTGGATCAACTTAAGGAGCATGGGATTATTACGCATCGCACTCCTCCTTACACTCCACAACATAATGGTGTGTTTCAGAGGAGAAATCGAACACTGCTAGACATGGTTCGCTCCATGATGAGTCAAACTACTCTTCCAAAGTCCTTTTGGGATTATGCCCTTGAGTCTGTTGCACGCATTCTCAATATGGTTCAATCTAAGAAGGTTGATAAGACACCATACGAGGTATAGCATAGGCAAGCCCCTAAGTTGTCTTACTTAAAAGTCTGGGGTTGTGAGGCACTTTTTAAGCGTGATACACTTACCAAACCTGACAAACTTGAACCCATATCTATTAAGTATATCTTTGTAGGATACCTAAAGAAAACAATAGGATATTCTTTCTACCTTCCATCAGAGAACAAAGTTATTGTTGCTTGAAATGCTGAAGTCTTTGGATGATGATAGGATGATCAAGAAATATTATGAACCTCAAAGCGATAATTGGCTCCTAATTGTGAAGTCCGCTAGAGACGCTGCGTTCCGATCGAATATACTTATACGTCGATGCTGAACCCAATAGCTATAAAGATGCATTGCTGGATCCTGAATCCATAAAATGGCTTGATGCGATGAATGTGGAAATGCAATCCATGAAAGACAACGAAGTCTGGGAATTAGTTGAGATTCCTTCTAGCTGTAAAACATTTGGCAGCAAGTGGCTTTTCAAAAAGAAGACTGACATGGATGGTGCAGTACATACCTTTAAAGCTCGTCTCGTAGCAAAGGGCTTCACTCAAACCTACGGGGTTGATTATGAAGAGACATTTTCTCCTGTTGCAGACATTAGAGCTATAAGGATTCTCATAGCCATAGCTACGTTCTATGACTATGAGATTTGTCAAATGGATGTCAAAACCGCCTTCCTCAATGGACATCTTTCCGAAGAAGTCTATATGGTGCAACCTAAGGGTTTTGTTAATCCTAAATATCCTAACCGAGTATGCAAGCTCAAGCGTTCTATTTATGGACTTAAGAAAGCATCTATGCAATGGAATAAACGTTTTGATGATGAGATTAAGAAATTTGGTTTCACTAAAAATAAGATGAGCCATGTGTATATCAGAAAGCTAATGTGAGTTAGGAAACTTTCCTAATTCTATATGTTGATGACATATTGCTCATGGGAAACAACATTCCAATGTTACAAGATGTACAATCCTATCTTGGAAGATGTTTTGCCATGAACGATCTAGGGGAATCTGCATATATTCTTGGAATCAAGATTTACAAAGATAGATCTAAACGATTAATTGGTTTATGTCAAAGTGCTTACATTGAGAAAATCTTGAAAAGATTTTATATGGAGAATTCCAAACGAGGAACTATCCCAATGCAAGAAGAGCCTAAGTTGAGTAAGTCACAAGGTGCTGAGACACCTGCTGATAAAGAGCGCATGCAAAGAGTTCCTTGCGCTTCGGCTATAGGATCTATTATGTATGATGTGAGATGTAATCGTCCTGATGTTGCGTTCTCCTAGAACATGACAAGCCGATTTCAACCCACAGAATCCAGGTAAACTTCACTGGACTGTTGTTAAAAATATTCTTAAGTATTTATGCAATACTAAGGATATGTTTCTGGTTTACGGAGGTAATATGAAATGAGAGCTCAGGGTTTCTTGCTACACTGATGTTGGATATCTGACAGATGGTGATGACCTAAAATCTCAGACTGGATATGTATTCGCTTTAAATGGAGGTTGTTTGGTTCGTTATTTTGAGTTGATAATGGCAAAACTAATAAGCTGCAATGTGACAAGAATGAAACGTGAAGGACTAAATATGACAAAGGATAAATCTTTAATTAATAGAAGATACATGATATATTTTATATTCTAGGAAGATTTCTTTTATTCTTATCCCTTTGTAAACCTAGTTCTCTGTTATATAAAGAGATAATAGGTCGTATGTTTTAGTGTGTGTCAAACATGTAAACACCAAAGTGTGTATGTGTGGGAAAACCAGGCATGGGTGTGCCTTGGTTTAGTGAATGTCGACATGTAGTTGGTCAGCCTCAAGGATCCATAATCCCTGTTGTGTAACCGTCTTAGAGTTGATCGTCTAGGATTGGGGCTGTGGATGTGTTTTGTAGAACACATGATGATGGCGAAACCTTGATATAATAACAATGAAAGTTCATTATTCGCTGTGCATACATATTATTGTTCATTGTTATTTGTGCTTATTGATAATCCTAGATAAGGTCTAAACAACCTTGAGCATCAATTCTAACAGAGGTGTTGTTGACTGGAAAAGCTCAAAGCAGAGTATTTCTACAACTTCATCTACAGAAGTTGTGTATATGGCTGCTTATGATGCATCTAAAGAGGCTGTATGGATTTGAAAAATCATTTCTGGGCTTGGCATTGTTCCCACAATTGAAGAACCCATAAATATGTATTGTGATAATACTGGAGCCATTACTATAGCTAATGAAAGTGGAATCACCAAGGGTGCTAGACATTACCACGCGAAAGCTCATTATCTTCGAGAAAACTTTGCAATGGGTGACGTGAAGATTATAAAAGTTCACACAGATGACAACCTAGTTGATCCATTTACAAAGGCTTTAGAATATCGTAAGCATTCTAAATTGACTAGGGGTATTGGTTTGATACCAGCTAGTTATCTAATATAAATCTATGTGTAATTAGTATTTTGATAATATGAAATTGTAACACAGTTTTACTTTTTGATAAATAAAGATACGAGGTATTTTCTATTTTATTCATATAATATGTTATTCCATATTTGCATGTTTATTCCATGAAATGATTTATCATTTTAAATAAGTCCATTGTCAATTAACAATATGGGAATATTGTTATGTAAGGAAAACGTGAGTGTTGGTTATATTTATGAGAATGTGGATTGTTCCCGCCAAACTCATGTGTATTCAGAAGGGATACATATTGGATACCCCAATTTTCAAACATTTACTTTTTGATCCTTGTCATAAGTAAAATGTTGAAATGGTTTGTTAAGTCATCCTTAGACTTGAGATACAAGCAAGTTCTGTTATGTGTGGATATCACTTTTGTAAGTATATGCCAAACGCTGTCCTAAACAAGGTAGTTATAAAATCTATATTTTGGAGTGATGTAAAACAGCATCCACAACACTTATAGCCAACAAAGGATTTGTTACTCCACTTGATACGTGCAGAAAGATACCATGGGCCCTCTCGAGAATTAATCAGATAATTGTTCAGCCGAACCCAAAGAGTAATGCAAGATGATTCTTGATTACATTTGGTATATCTAATTAAAATTCTATAACGAGAGTCTAAATGGTTAAACTATATGGAATGAGTTAGGATCTGTAACAAAGGATGATAAAAGCAAGACATAAATGACCATGCTACTGAGAATGATTAAAACTATATCTAGACATTTCCGTCATTGGTATTTGTGCTATATGCTACTCCAACTCCCAAGTGGGATCTGTTGGAATGTGGAAGTTAGATTAGCATAAGACGGCTAAGGGTGTGTGAGCCTATTGGGGGCACACATGATAAACACTAAAATGCGTTTTATGCGTATAAGCTCAAACTAGACCCGCTTTGACCCGAGATGTTCTAACCCCGAAACCTCTCATTCCAAGCCCATATGGCCGGTCCATAGAAGGGTCTTAGGGGGAGGGTAAATTCGGTTTAGGGGTTGTGAAAGGATATGGAATGTGAGTTAACTTGTGGGACAAGTTGAAGCACATGACAAGCTAGGGTTTGGAAGCTATCAATACTCCCATAACCTAGCTCATACCTCACGACTTACATCCTTATTTACAGCTAATAATACTGAAACTCTCCACCATAATTTCACTCAATCGAAGAACCCTAACTCGATGTAGGGTTTTGGTTTTGTTCCATTTTGATACTTGTTGCTTGCTTTAATCGATCCAAGGTGTGGATAGTTTTGTTTCGGTGTTCCAGCAGGTTCCATATGAAGCTAAAAACAAGTGGTACTTGAGTTTTTTTGTGGCGTTCTCGGGAAGAAAGGGTGAAACATAATAGGGTTTTTTATTTACCCGATATCGGACAGCTAGGGTTTTTGGATCTCGGGTTGTTTTGGTTCTCGGAAAACAAAGGCATCAGGTTGTTTTGTTTGGTTCAGGGTTTGAGCTTATAACACTTGTTGTTTGGGTAAACGTGATACGACTAGCACATCGGGCGTATTCGGTTTAACGTGTTTGCGTGAGCACTCATAGAGGTGATCGTGTTGATGACTAGTTTCTTATTTTAACTTGTGGGTGACTACGAGGGTTAGTTTTCTTGTTTCCTTTTTACTTTAGTTTTTTTATTATACGTATTAATTGTAATCGCTTTAACTAGATCCATTATCCGTTGCGTACTTGTAGTTAATGGTTAACTTATATTCATTAATCCCAACACTAATAACATATTTAAGTCTACGTTCCAGAGATATAAGCAGTAATAGGGATTGTTATGAGTTGAACTCATGGTTTTTGGTTTGTGTATTTCTCAAATTTGTGCCTCAAAATTCACTACCAACAAAAAACGCTAACGTTGTATGAAAATAAAATAAAAATAAAAATAAAAATAATATAACAAACACAATACTTGCGTACCAAAACCTTAAAAACAGACTCAGTTGTCTTCAGCAACATCTTTGTTAATACAAATAAATTGTAAAAAACTTTTATTCATATTTAGCGATCTCTTTGTGTTTTGTTGATAACAAATATAAAGTTATCATAAGTCAAATTATAAGGATACATGTTATTTTTGTAAAGCATTTACATATATAATCATTTAACATTAGTTGATGTAATAATTCATTTTGTGTAATAGTTTATTAGGATGGGTAAAAACCATAACCCATGACCCATACCCATGGAGCATATCCATAACCCATGGAGCTAACCCATGACTAGATGCATTGCATCTTCTAGATACATTGTATCTAATTGGATACCCATGATCCAAAGTCTATGACCCATGACCCATGATCCATGACCCATAACCCAAATAGGAGGAGCGTCCTACGGATCCCCCATATTACATTGGACGGATCCCTCATGTAAGGGATCCGTGGGATCCGGGGAACAATAGTGATTTTTTGCCTATAAATAGTGAGCTATTTCTTCATTGTAACTGTTAGGTTCCCATATTAATAACACAAGCATCAATATAAGAAATAGAAGAGAAGATGATCGGATGAACAATAACACACACACACGTATAAGATGTAAGAAAGGTTATGCGTAAATGATATGAGTGAATTGAACAACCAACCCTCAAGTGAGGGTTATACAAGAGTATTTATAGGGCAAGGAGCTAGGGCAACACTTCTAGACTCCTTCCCTTCTTATGGGCTTGGGCCAAGGCTTATGGGCTTTTTACATAAGCCTTGGCATGATTACTAACATAAAAGCCATATTAAGCTAACTATTACATATGAATCACTAACACTTGAAATATAGTTTAGGAGTGATTCCAACAATCTCCCCCTAAGTGTTGGTGATGAATGAAAGAATGATAAACGTTGTAGTGCCTGATGTAATAGTAGCTTTGACGCTTCTCGACATTCTTCTTTCTTATGAGAAGAAGTGTCTTGATTCGAACAATCTCCCAGTGTAGAGAAATTGTTTCCTTTGAAGTATTCCGCTTGACGTCTTTTGATTTCTTTGTTCTTTAGTTCTTTGTTCTTCGTGGTGAAAGTGATAGTATGGTGTGGTTATCTCAGAGGTCCGCTTCATTGTTCCAGTTGTCTCCACGTCTTTCTCCAACATGCTCACACGCCTTAAACGTTGGATTTCAAGATCGATGTAGTTCTCTTTAGTCTTTAAACTTTGTAGATTCTTTGACTTTGTGAAGAATCATTCCGACTTTGTGTTGCCTTTTGAGAGAACTTCCATTAGTGATGTTGTTGGTATGAGCATGTGGAGAATCTGCACGCACCCACCTGAGCTTCCATAAGAAGAAAACATAAGAATGGTTAGTGATAAGCAGATTCCAGACCTTACAAGTTTGAACTTCGAGAGTGTTAAAGCGATAGTGTGAAAACACAACTCTACCTCACAAAAGTCGTTCCTAAACCGGAGTCCCACAAGTGAGATAGCGATGTACCAAAGCACACCTACTTGCTCGTGAGATGAGTCGCTGAGGTACCCGAAGCATCACCCCACGATCAGACCGTTTGAGACCACTGCGTAATCCACCGAGCATCGGGTTTACCCACCGCCGTATCGTTTGATGTTGACCCCCGCAGAGTTCCATTCAATCACTAAGGATCGCGATGTGAACCTCTCATAAATGTTCTCCCATGTGACAAGCTAAGATCCGAAGGACTCAATAACATATCACTGCGTTCTTTATTGTTGACGACAAGTGATGAAATGTCAAGTGTACCTAAGAGATCTTTAATGAATCTCGGCTCTAGACTCAATAGTGCTTTGGTTTTTCCTGGCGGAGACTAGGAGAGGGTCTCCTTATTCAAATGCTATCTCTAGAGAAAGCTTAGTTTACTATAGGGTTCCCTGTGAGAATGAAACAAGTTTTTGGGAGAAACTTGGTGGCTAAGAAGGTTTAGTGCATGCCACCGGTCCATGACGACTTTGATCTTCACACGGTCATCTCGTGACAACCGGAGCATATGAATTGAACCCCGCGTCCTAAGTTGAATAATTTGGGAGGCTATTTGTTTTCACCATTTTCTTTGCTTTTCTTTAATTTTTCAACTCCTTCTTTCTTTCGATTC
>OU343221.1:54552119-54653144 GCA_910596185.1 Chrysanthemum makinoi | reverse complement strand
ATTTCCCAAGATGTCGATGGTTTCAATAAGTTGAATTATATGATCACCGGTATCCAACGTTGATCAAGCGTCATAATACTTGCATCACATAACAAGTTCTTATTGTCATCATATTCTGCCTCGGGTCATGACAAATGATTCGTTGTGAAGTGAGTGTGAGAAAAACACAAATATCAACAATATCAAATTAACCGTAAAACTCGACAAATCAACCTTTTAGGAAAATGGTTAGTGCCAAGTCTCGCGGTGTGATAAAAGTGATACCGGGAAGTGATTTCCCCAGAATTGTGTCCAAACGAGGTGTGAAATGGAAGGATTCGTTGATTTTAGGTGATTAGAACTTGAATTGGTTTTTAATGATTTGTTTGGTTTGAATTACGTTTCTACAAATTAATCAGGAAAATAATAAGGCAAGGAACCTAATAAACTAAAATAAACTATCACTAAGCCTAAGGAGATGTCATCGAAGTCTAAAAACTAAAAAGTCCCCAGGAGCCATAAGCGTAAAAGTTTTGCAATTTAAGGGCTACGGTGTGAAATCAATTTTCTGGACCTAATTGACTAAAAATAATTTTAGAAAAGACACACGGTATTTTTGCTTTTAAATTATTTATTATGAATTAAAAACTAATTTAATCAAATTAAATTATTAAAAATATTAAACTAATTAAAAAAATCTGGAAAATTCACTAAAGTACTTGAGATATTTGATTCTCAAAAATTTGAAAACTTGTGTTTTACTTTGGAAATAAGTGCTAAATAAGCTAAAAGGGCTTAAGTCTAAGCTGCAAAAGACTACTTAAAGATTAAATTGTGTAGGAATTAAGCGAGACAAGTCCCAAAGGGGCGAGATGGTTGGCGTGTTGTTGTGCTTGAGCGGGGAGACTGGGGTTCGAATCCCTGGTTTTTGAAAATCTATATATTTTTTTACTTTTTTTCTTTTTCTGACTTGAATCCAAGATCAAAAGCAAAGATTTTTGAAAAACTTTTGGCAAACAACTTGAGAATAACGGTTTAAAGCTTATATCCACACACAAGACCACCAAAACACTCCTTTTCACTTATTTTGGCTGTTTGGGCAGATTAAGCAAAACAAACACCCCTTTAGCGACTTTTATATGCACCAATAAGTAGATAAGCGGTTTAGGACTTAGGATGAGAACTAGGCTATCACATGAACTAAATCCACAATAAGCTCTTGTAACATAACTGGGAAAATAAGCGGTTTGCTAACTAAGCTACACTATGGAACCTTAAGCTAAATTGGACAAATAAGCACTAAGAATTTACCAATAAGCACTTAAAAGCTGGGGATGAGCGAGGCTAACCTAATTCAATTAATAAGCACTTAAGGCATCTAAATAAGCTAAGCTACACTATCATTAAGCTAAATGAGATTAAAAATACAAGACACGTTGTTGAACTTGCAACTGTTCATGCAATGGCATTTTAAGCTTATTTTAAGTGAATGGTGAACTCAAGACTTCTGACTGTAACAATTAGCACAGTATAGATCAAAAGAGACCAAATGATGGACAAAACAAGCTTTAACATCTTGAAATTAAACTCTTATCGACTTGTGTTTGGTGAAGACAGAAAAAATTGTAAAAGATTTTTGGAATTCAAATTTAACTAGGCTATGGGATTCTTTGATGCACAAAACTTAGCATAAACTTAGTTAGGATTACCAAGACTTGATAAAAACATTTTTTCCTAATTACAAACTCCAAATAAGCCGAAAGTCTTAGCCAGATCGACCTTGTAGGCTGCTTTAAACTGAAATCAGAAACCAAAAAACTTTATCCCCAAAGACTTAGCAAAACTTGATAAAAAGCTTCGGACATTCAAACTAGCCTAAACTTGTTAAAGATGGTTTGACTTAATAAATCAAGCGGGTAAAAGATTTAAGACCATTTTGAAGCTTCCAACAAACACTCCCTTAGCGATTTTGGTAAATTGTTTCACCCTATCTTTAAACTTAAAACTTGATAACTTTAAAATGAGATTAACTAACTAACATAACATAAAGAGAGATGAAACTAAAAAGCTTTTCATTGATTTGAAGAAAATGCATTACAACAGAATTAAAAAAAAACAATAAAACTAAATTTTTAAAGATAAAACTAGGGGTTCCTTCTACAATGGCTACAAGAGTTCTATTTATACTACAACTTGATCTTCAATCCTTCTCCTCTTGTGCTTCTTTTGTGAGAAATCGGTGCCAAAAGAGCTTGTGCTTTCTTGAGATAATCCCACCCATCCAATTGGTAGGTACCATTTTAGAGTTCATCGAGACGTTGGTGGATGCTTTATGCCCATGGATTGCTAGCTTGGACATTGGGAGGAAGGGGAAAAGAAGTAGTGGGTTTGGGTTTTGGGAAAATCGGGGTAAAGGGATTAAGGGAGGATTAGGTTTTGTATTGGCTGGGGGTAGAAAGTTTGGAGGTGGAGTGTTTTGGGGTGGTGGGTTTTCTGGGTAGCAGAGAAAGGGGAGTAGGGTATCTAGGGTTCTTGGGCGGGAAAATGGGGAAGGAGAGGAGGGTGTTGGGTTTCTTCGGGTTGGATAGGCGTGGACGGGTTGGGTTATTTGTGTTGGGTTGGGTATTTGTAAAAGGGCTTGATATCTTTGGACTTAAGATTAGTTTTTAAGCCAAATGAAATTTCAAGGGCCAAACGTGTAAAATCTTAAATTGTAGGAACCATTCATGAAACTTAAAATGTAACAAGGGCTAGTCTTGACAATCTCTAATAATCCAGGACTATATTTGCCAAATCGAGAAACTTGATGGATGAACTTGCAATTTTCAAAATTTATCAAAAGGATCAAATTTGACAAGTAAGAATTACCAAAGGACTAAAAATGTTTATTTTCCAATTTAAAATGTCCGGGGTAAGTTACGTCATTCTTTGAAATTCCAGGACTAAAGTTGCCATTTTTGAAAGTTGGGGGTGAAACTACCAATTATGCAAACTTTGTTAGTTTTTAGATAATTTTGCATCACGAAACATATAAAACACAATTTTGAGATCTTTTGTTTTTGATGCATTTGGTGTTTTTAGATGTTTTTCATCGATTTGACCTAAAATGATGAGTGAATAAGCACTCATCAAATCCCCCACACTAGAGCATTGCTAGTCCCTAGCAATCTTTTGAAAAACTTAATGGATTTGAATCTCTTTGCAAAGCCATTACTCCGGAGTAGCCAAATGTTTCAGGTTCAAGTAAGAACTATGGTACAGCGATAACCATATGATTTTGAGGCAAACCACCGACTTTCGCGGTTTTGATTTGTCTTTACCGAAGCCGTTTACTTCTTAGATTATCAATATTGGTGAGTCGATTACCAATTATGGATTTCCAACGCCCTTTACCACAAAGCCATAAACTTGCGGGCTAGCCAACTCTTCACTAATTAAAGATATAGTGGTGAACACCATACAATTTTGGGCAAATTGGCCGTCAACGGTTTGAGATATCTTTACCAAGAGCCGTTTGCTCACGGATTAGCCAATCCTTTTGTTTATTAGCATGGCGGTGATGTAGTAAGGCAGTAGTTACCAAAAAAAAAAAATTTGGCCAAAATGGGGAATAGGGTGGTATAATTACATGATAAAATTAGTGAGAATTCCCCACACACTTAGAAATGAATATTGCCCTCAATATTCAAAGTACCGGCGGTTATGCTTGACATAGACGTAAAAGGAAATACTCTACATTATTGATTTTTTTTTTTTTTGAAAACTTTATATACAACGGCGGGGCAACTCCCCACTAGGGTGGTAGAAAGTAGAAAGAAGTAAATCTGGTGAAAACCCATATAGTGTGCTATTGTTTTTGTTAAATTAAGCTAGCTTGACTCGATCCCGCGTTCATTTGTTCTTGGGGAAGCGTGGAAAACCAATCTCGATCGGACTTTAGTTCCGGTGTTAATAAACATATGAACATCGAAGTTCCACACCGGCAGATACAACATGTGGTTAATAGTAGAAACTATAAAGGATGATACCGGGTCAAAGATGGTGTCCTCATTCGAAGAGAAAAGGGAAAAACAACACACCATCGTGAAGAAGAATGCAAAGATGTGCATGAGAATGCAAGTCCATTCTCTCAATAAAATAAATCACCATTTTGACATTTTTAAGCTTAGTCTTGAAGTTTATATGGTGATTGTCAGAATTTCGGTAGGGAGGGTTGGAAGCGGTTCTTCAATCAACAATTTTCAGGAAAAAGGATGTCCCCTCCGAATCAAAGTAAGTATTATCAATTACTGTTGGAATCGACTCATCACTAAGAAAGGCATCGACTTCATTCCAAAAGTTGTCATCTTCCTCATCGGTGAGAGATGGAAGAGTAGAAATAATAAGACTAGTGGATGATGGATCATTTTTGAGCAATTCTTCAATGGGAAGAATGTCTCCCATTGAATCACAAACATCATCATCAATCCGGATGAAGCCGAAGAGAGTTGGTTTCATTCCGAGTTATACGAACTCAATACGATAAACCGATTCGGAGGTGGGACAAGTGGTGTGCTCTTAGAGCTAGCAATTTCCACCACTTAGATAAAGATTCTCGATCATCATCATCAAGAACACTCTCGACTTCCTTGGGACAACTTTCAAACCATTTGTTTGAACTAGGGTTGATTTTCAAAGCTTTTAGCTCAGCACGTTTTTGATGACTCTCTTAACCGTTGAAATTTGAGTGTTGCATTCTTTCGATTTTTGATCAATTGTGGCAACACTGTTTTGTATAGAGGTTTGGAGTTAAGTTGATATTAAGCGTGAGTTCTTAGTTGTCAACAGTATGGTCACTCTTCCTGACAAAATACATCAGTGAAAGCGGCTCGTTCTCAACTCTCCCAAGATGAGGGAACTCTAGGATGCATCAAAGTCTACTACAACAAAGTCAGTGAGGAAAGTGAAACTTTCCTACTTTTCATCTGACATCCTCGGCTATCCCAGTGGGGAGTTTTGGTGTACAGTCCGCTAGCTCGAGTGTCATACAAGTGGATGTAAGTTTAGGAAGAGCATTTCTTCCATCGAGTGGCATGAGGTTAATGCTTGCACCAAGATCGCCAAGGCAGAGCATTGAACCATCCCTAAGAAATCACCGCGGGATTAAAACATGGGTCTTCAAGCTTTTGGGAAGCTTCTTGAGAAGGACGAGCATTGAGAGGGATTTTAGCCATCTGGATAACTTATCTTTGTTGCTTAGCAAGCCTTTAGCGTGGATGCAAATTTGGGCATTAGAGCGAGAGCATCGCCGAAGCTTATATCAAAGTGCAGTTCATTGAAAATTTGGAAAATTTTTTCCATTTGCTCTTTGGTTTTGTCTTTGAGCTTCTCATCATGCAATCGTGATGGGTAAGGAAGCGACTAGACTTTTGGGATAGAAGTCATTTCGGCTGAGAATTTGTCTTCAACCGGTTCCGGACCGCTTGGACTGAAGGTGGGCGATGTGCATTGGGCTTGAGAAATGCACCTTGTCCAGTATCCTTGGTAACTTGACTCATTGCTCACGGTGGAGGAGGCATTGGAGTCGAAGGTCCATGTCGCGTCTTACCACTACGGTGGTGTGACTTTCAACTTCGGCATTTGGATTAGGAGCTGTGCTTGGGAGAAGAAGATGGCGAAGCTTTGTTCATATTCATGTTCATGCTCATCATATTCTTCAACTCATTTGGTGCGCGAGACATTGTGGGTATCAATTTCCTTTTTAGCTCAACTCATGTTATTGATCAGGTTTGCATTGACGTATGCTTGACTCAAGTAATTTCATGAAGTCATTTGGTAAGGCTTGAGAAGGTTGATAACTTTGGCGATTTGGAGCTTGATATGGTTGGTTGAAATTGTTGGGATTGATTGAAATTTGAGAATTGGAAGTTTTGTCCTTGATTGAACAAGCGTTTTGATTGCCATGGTTTTGGGAAAACGGTGGTGTCATCTTTCTAGGTGCCGCGGTAGTGAGGATCGGCTGTGGTGGTATTGATTGTGGTTTACGGCTACGGGAGCTTGGTAAAGCATCGGTTGCTTGACAATCATCAACGTGTGGACCACTACAAGTTTCACACACCTTGTTCCGCGCTTTGATTGGTTCGACATGAATTTGCTTTTGATTTCCTTTACCTCTTTCATCATGGATGGCGTCCGTTAGAAGCGACTAACGGGCGGACTTCGGAAAAGTTTCGGATGAAGGGCGGTGTTCGAATATTGACTTTGTTAGAAATAGGAACTTTTGATTTTATTTCGCAAATCTCAATCACATCTTTAGGCTTACGATTCAAGATATTGCCACCGGCTGCGTTCAAAGAATCTTGATCGTACCGTTCAACCATTATAAAAATATTAACTTGTTGAAGCTCGTGAATTCATGATGGGGCATTTCACGAGAGATCTTTGAATCTCTCCCATGCCTCTCCAAAGTTTTTCGAAATTTTGGCAAATCGAAATTTCATTTTTAAGATTAGTTGTCTTTGATGGAGGAAAGAAATAATTGACAAACTTTTGAACAAGATCCTCCCAATTTTCGATGGTTCGAGGGGTTCTTTCGACCAAATCGGGCGCCCTCAAGTGAGCGGAAATAGCATCAGTTTGATCACTTTTTGTGGTACATCCTTGTAATTGATAGTTGGGGTCAATTTGTTAAACCAGGATGTGTGCATACCGGTCTTCGATCAAACCCGTGGAATTGATTCGATAGACACAAGTTGGATCAAATCGTCTTCAATTCAAAGTGATGAGAATTGATTGGTGGTAAAGCGATGGCATCTCCATAACCCTCGGTGGGTGCACGGAGCATTTCCGCCATAGTTCGTGCCGCCATATTGTTGTTTGGAAAGTACGAATCTCCGGTTCGACTATTGGTGACGCGTCTATGAGCGTCTTCTAGGAATTTACGCTAGATCACGAAAAGGCTGAAGATCTAGAAGAGCGAGTGCGCATGCACTACCAAAAACAACTTTCAATTAAAACAAGCCGAGGCAAAACACAGGTGAACTTAAACCAATAATCCCACGTAAAATGATCACTTCTATAAGTAAAGCACAAAGGCGGGAGAGACTTAGTAGGTCGGCGCGGCTTATTAAAACCGATCTCTACTGCGCGCAATTTAGGGCCGTCCTTATACCCTCACACAGTTTGTTAAACCGATAGAACCAAATCACGGCGACACAAAGGGTTTTAAATCTTTTGTTAGAACTTATAATGATAACACCTCGGTTGAGAATGTTATATTGATTGTGTCTTCTATTTTATTTAAAACAACAAGGAAAATCTTTTGTATTTTTAATCTTTTACATATATATACAAAGAAAAGAAAAATATTTTTGTATTTTTTGATTTTTATAAAAACAATAACTTCACGAGGAAGGTTCTTCAAGTCACTAATCGCAAAAATCACAATATTATTACACACCTCCGGCGGCAGTGATTAGATTGTGAAGTGAGTGAAAACACAAATATCAACAATATCAAATTAACAGTAAAACTTCAAATCAACCTTTTAGGAAAATGGTTAGCGTGCCAAGTCTCGGGTGTGATAAAAGTGATAGGAAGTGATTTCCCGGTGCGTGTCCCAACGAGGTGTGAAATGGAAGGATTCGTTGAGTTTAAGTGATTAGAACTTGAATTGGTTTTTAATGATTTGTTTGGTTTGAATTACGTTTCTACAAATTAATCAACGGGAAAGTAATTAAGGCAAGAGAACCCTAATAAACTAAAAATAAACTATCACTAAGCCTAAGGAATGAATGAAATACACTAAAGTCTAGGGTGCAAAAACTAAAAAACGTATAAAACAACAGGAGCCATAAGCGTAAAAGTTTTGCAATTTGGGACTACGGTGTGAAATCAATTTTCCTGACCTAATTGACTAAAAATAATTTTAGAAAAAGACACAGTATTTTTTTAGACTTTTAAATATTTATTATGAATTAAAACTAATTTAATCTAATTAAATTATTAAAAATATTAAACTAATTAAAAAAATCTGGAAAATTCACTAAAAGTACTTGAGATATTCTTGATTCTCAAAAAAATTTGAAACTTGTGTTTTACTGGAAATAAGGCATAATAAGCTAAAAAGGGCTTAAAAAGCGCAAAAGACTACTTAAAGATTAAATTGTGTAGGAATTAAGAGACAAGTCCCAGGCGAGATGGTGTTGGCGTGTGGTGTTGTGTGCTTGAGCGAGAAGACCGGGGTTGAATCCCACTTGGTCCCCTTTTTGAAAATCTATATTTTTTTTTTTACTTTTTTCTTTTACGGCTTGAATCCAAGATCAAAAGCAAAGATTTTTGAAAAACTTTTTGGCAAACAACTTGAGAATAAGCGAGTAGCCTTATTTGAAATTCCGGACTAAAGTTGCCATTTTGTGAAAGTTGGGGCGCGATTATGCAAACTTTGTTCTTTTTTCATTTGTTTTCGATAATTTTGCATCTGAAACATATAAAACACAATTTTGAGATATTTTCATTATTTTGATGCATTTGGTGTTTTTAGATGTTTTGCATTTGATTTGACAAATGATGAGTGAATAAGCTCATCAACAAACCACATAATCAATATCACATCAAAAGCAGGATAACATCTGATATAACATACCAAAAGACGGATCACAAACATGCGACATATAATACATCAAACCAACTTACCATACGGAACAAAAAGAAGGCCACTGACTTGCTCGAACGGTTCCTCATGACTCATTCTTGACGACCGAAATACAAAGCCGTGATAACACCAAAATGCTAGGCGATGAAACTTCCGCGATTCAAACCGAGTTCTGAACAAATCAAGGAAAAGCAATACCGATCAAAATCACTTAACAAAATATCAAACCGCCTCAAGACGCATGACAAACAAATCGAATAACATAAGCCCAAATCATATGAAGTAGATGAACCCTCCGCCATGGGTTGACTCTTGTCTCCATCTTTTGCGTCTTTGGTTGGTCCGTCCGGCTTCCTCGGCTGCATCGATGCCTCCAGCGGCGGTCGGTGTAATACTTCACGCGAACCTCTCGGCTTCGGGGGCGTTGCGGCAGCGAGGGTTGGCACCATCATCGCCGGCTCCGCGGTTAGTCTCCATCTAACGATCGACAAACGGATGTGCGAAGACAAAATAACAAAGTTCGGCGAAAGAAGAAGGCCAAATCAGTGAAGACAAACAAATATCAAAGTCAAATCTAGCGACAATCAAACAAATGAAGAAGATCGAATGACGAAGCCTAGTGTCTACCCGGTCCTCACGAATCCTAAGGTCAACAAACCACAACTCGATACCATAATTGTAACACCCCACCCGACAAGGGTAGAAATGTCACGATACGGTGTCATATCGAACATACAAATAAAATTCTTCAAGCGGAAGTCTTAAGAATAGCGTACCAAGTCATTAAACAAAAGATTTACAAGGAAAATTACAAAATCCAAATGTCTAAAATAAACTAAAATTTCAAAACAATAGCCGCAAAATAAGTCCAACTAAAAAGGTAACTAGGGTTGGTCCGGATAATCCACTCTCACCCATCAAAGCCCATCTTCAATCCTAAAACCTGCCGGAAGAAATGCGGTGAGCTTAAAAGCCGTGAGCGAGATATAACAAAGCGAAAGCTAAATAAAAGCGGATGTGCGAGAAATGAAATAAGGAAAGCGGATAACAAGGTCGCAAAGCGAAATGAGAACAATGAGTCAAAGAGGATCTGCAGAGAAAGCAATTATACGGATATCCAAAGCGAGCGGATAACAAGGAGAACGAAACAAAGCAAAGCATCGATGACATATAAACAAGCACATACAAACTAGACATACAAGAGCAAACATAAGCAAGCATAGCGGTCGCATCCACACAACATATATGTCATACAATCAATTCAATCGAGAAGGCATACAAGCCAGCGGATATCTACAGGCGAGGAAGCAATTAATTAATAAGTGAGCATGGCAATTCACGAGTCAAAACCCTTAGTTGAAAACATAACCCGATATCATAATGGCGGAAGTACTAACAGCCTTGTCCACCATGGCGATTACGTAACAAGTAGGAATACAACATACGATATAATTGAATGAATCCAAGGGCAAGCGGGACAACAATTTAACAAGCCATACGTCACAAATTGAACCATTTACCCAATCAAACCAGTATAGGCGTAATGTAAACATGGCGGTCAACAATAAGCAGATAAGAATACAACCTGGATAGTCATAGTCCACGAGATTAACCTAAAACACATAATAAACCGAAAAACTATCGATTTCACATTGACGGTCACCGGACAATTGAGGTTCACATAATAGTGAGATCACATATCATCGATGAAAACAAGTAATTGATAACCGCGCATATTCACATCATAGCGGGATAATCAATGGTCACATAAAACATGAATGGCATAATCAAATTCAATAAACACATAAGAACCGGTGCGTGAATGGAGCGATAGTCCAGTAACTGCGGAATGAGAGTGTGACAGATCAAAGCAATGGAATATATATAAATCTTGGTAGTAGAGTGATTCATATAAGTGCGAAAATGAACAATTTATACAAAATATGGTGCGTTGGGGAAAGCAGAAAGAAGTCGATAGGTCTATCAAAAGTGTAAGGGTTGTAATCTACCACGAGCCGGAACATATCATATCATATCATATCATAAGTAACCATTGTATTGGGAGGGTTACCTCCGAATACCATATATCATCTGGAGGAGACCTCCATTAACAAATGGAGTAGCTAGCTCGAATGTGAAGCAGTATTACACGACATCATTCACCATATATATCTCCAAACAGATCAAATCCCTCGAAACATATCATATCTAGGATGCATCCATACCCCCCGAACATATCATAGTGGCCAAATCATATACATATAGTGAGCTCATAATCATATCATATCATAATGGGGAACGGTGTGTATCATCACTCGATACATCTGGAGTCATGCCATTGGTGCATCAATGACACGGTCATGTTACCTTCATGACTAGGTACACATATTTGGCTCGGTATCAAACGAAGGGTCAAAGCATATTCATATCATAAGGGTTCATATCAAAGTTCATATCAGAATTCATATCAAAGTTTCACATCAAGGGTTCACATCAGAGTTTCATATCAAAGTTCATAATCAGAAGGTTCATATCAAAGCGTTCACATAGGAGATTCAATCAAAGGAAGCATAGCAAAGTTATAGGGAAGCCCTAATAAGAAGGCTCAGAGCAAAGGATAACAGTTCCAAACAAATATCGAAAGATGTAAACGAATCATGAGAAACCCCTACTGAAAAGGGATAGAATATCTGTACCTCATTCGAAGAAAGCAAAATAGAAAGCAAAGTCACAAGATGAATCAATCTCGCCGTCCGGAACCTATATGAATTAGATAACGCTTATTAAGATCGGATTACTCATTTTAGACGGCTTTCCATTTTTAGCAGGTTTCCACTTTTAGTAACTTTTTATTTTAGGTAACTTTCTATTTTAGGCGTGTTTCCATAATTAGCGAGGTTTCCATAAATAGCAGGTTTTCGCATTTATCAGATTTAGTCATAAATGGTATAATCAAAGTCATATTAGGTTAAAATGATTAAAATAAGTATTATCGTATCTTAAGGGTCAATTATGACAAGTTTTACAAGTTTAGGGTTTAAAGTGTCATTATTACAAAGTAGAGGGTCAAAAGTGTAAATATTACAAGTTTACTCATTTTACTTATTTAGTCCATGTCTTTACCATATTAACAAATAAACCTTCAAGTTTTATAGATTACAAAACTAACCTTTAACTTTTATTTAATCAAATATCTCATGAAACTCTATATTTAGATTACGATTACCATTTACGTTTTACACAATTTGAACTTGATGACCACAAGATTTTACGACACCCTTTGTGATTCCATTTTAGGTCGCAATAATTAAATCAAGGATATATAAGTATGTTTCTAGTCTATTTTAACTCGACCCAAATTAAATAAACGTGTACATGTCGTGAGCTCAAAACGGACATAAGACAATATGCACATGGGTCAAATACAAGGCCTATTCCATTTGTTATTTTACGTGTTTCATTTATGATTTATATGTGATGAACATTAGGTGATGAATCTTATCAAAATATGTGATGAATGTTTTAATCGTACACATGCATGTTCAGTTAGGTTCTAATCAGGTTTATGTGTATCTAGATATATGGCCATTTCTCATTCAATATATATACATGATTTTAGGTGATGATTACATTTATCATTTCCTGTGATGCTTGCCATGCATGCGTCAAAATGGGACAACCAGTCACATGATTAACAAAACAAGATGAGGAAAGAAATGAATCAAGGATTGATGCAATACCCTCGTAGCGTGCAAGCGAAAGATAAAACAAAACAAGAACCAGCAGGACAAACACCACGACATAGCCTAAGCCAAAATAGCCACTTCCTTTTCGTCCCCACAATCTACGACTAACAGCAGCCTACCCCACGAACAGCCCTGAACCAAAAACACGACCACAATTCCCTTGCCTAAAGCCACGCCAAGATCACACCCACACATCCAACCTTCGAACGTGGAGTCCACAACCGCGATCACCTTATCACAGCCTCCCTTGGTGCATTCTTTAATGTCGACAGAATGAAGAGAAAAGATTAGGTCGTCACCTTTTTGTGTTTGATTGAATGAAATGGAAGAAAAATGTCCAGCCGTCACTTTTTTTTCTAAAGAGGATTAGGGTTTAGCTTCTTTTATTTTGAATACAATATACAAGGGATAAGGAAACTTCTTAAATTGTGAAAGAAACGTGATAGGGGCCAAGAAATCAGGAATTAGGGGCGTGAAGTGGGGGAAACGTTAAAAACCCTCAATCACATGATTTACCTTCTAAATTTAAATGGTGCATTATATTTTATTTTTATTTTTTTTATTAGTACCATAACATGTTAATGTGTTATGTATATATTATAAGTAAATTTTAAGTTTAGAATTTCCAAGGTCTTGTACAAATGGGTTTTCATTAGGCGTTCAACGATTAACGAGCTTTCCACGTTTTATGAATTATCATTCGAGGGTATTATAGTCTTTTAAATGCGTTCACGATTTTAGGGTTTTACAATGGTGGTGGTTCCTCATAATCACCATTGATCAGTTTCACCTTATTCTTGGCACTAAGAGCTATTAACATTGATCTCTTCCAGGTGCTGTAGTTTTCTGATCCTGTTAGCTTTCTTAAGATAAGAATCATGCCTGGGTGATCATTGGGGTGGAAGTACAGTGGATGGAGTGGTGGTGTAATAGTTTGTTGTGAACTGGATTCTGATGGTGCCATTGTTGTATGAGAAAGATTTTGTGTTTAGTGTTGTGGTGAAGCTTTTGTTAATGGAGAATAGTAACTGATTTGTAACAGAATTTTGTTTGATTAGTTGACAAATTGGGATAGATTGATCATGATTTGATTGAGTTATGGTGATTCTTGATGATTCTGATGTATTGTGATGGTTTTGGAGTAATTTTGGTGCGAAATAGTGGTGGTTTGTGGTTGTTTATGATGGTTTGAGATCAAAACATTTTGGCGGGAAAAGTTGTTGTGGTGGTGGAAAGGTAGTTATTTGACCGGAAAAGGTTAGTTATGATGGTTAGGAGCAGTTATTCACCACCATTATGGTGGTGCTGTCTCTGATACCATATAGTGAATTGAGAGAAAACACATTGAAGGTGAAATGAATTATTGAATTATGAAATTGTTACATTGGCTTGATACATGACTATCTATTTATACTACTTGTATCTAAACTAACTAGCGAACTGTTGTACAAGTATTTACATGGACTGACATGCTATCATACTCTATTCATCATTACTCTCATCTTGTGGTGTTGGTTTGGATGTCTGTGAATACTATGAACTGAGTGTGTGGATACAGGTTTTGTATATGTATCATCAAGGCCTAAAGCAACACTTATCATAGATAAAGCAAGTGTTGCCCCAGTTTATCAAACACAACACTTGGAGAGCAACACTTTTGAGACTTAAACGCAACACTTTTAAGACTCTAAAGTAACAAGTTTTACAATAAATGCAACACTTTTCGCAATCAACTACGAAACTTTCATATATAAATACCAAGCAGTGACAACACTTTATATATCAACGCAAGACTTTAATTTTGGTACATGGAAAACATTATCCAAGCCACTTTTGATGATATGTGAATTATATTTTACTACAAGACGTTATCAACGTTGTAGTTCGGCTCACATGCTCGACACAAGAACAATGTGGGAGACAATAATATGCTCACTTATGAAACATATGCTCCTTCTAGAAACCTTTTACTTCTTGTGTGAGGTGTTATAGCTAAGTATATAGCCTGAGTTGTTATCCTTCTGGGGTAGTTTTTCCCTTATGGTTTTTCTAGATAATTATTTATTAGTCGCATGTGTACATATTTGCCTCTGAGTTTAGGTGTGATGTTTCGCAGCTAGCCGCTACTAGGCTTTCTAGAGGATCTTAGTAGTTCAATGTGCACATATTTGTCTAGGCGGGTATAGAGACCCAAGATATATTTATGAATTTTTAGGTACGCCCAAAAGGCCAAGACCCACATTCTGCCTATATTCTATGTTGTATCGATATACTTTAATCAAACTAACTTAACTAGCTTGTTAAGGTTTAATAACCTCGGATAAATCCTAAGTTATTAACAAAGAAAACTGAGTAATCTTTATTAAGTCATGAATTTACTTAACAAAGCTAAGAAGAATAACCTTATTATAAACTCTAAATCGCTTATTATGGATACTCTAATACAACTCTAAGATAATTGAACTTTCTCTAAAACTCTAATTCTAAAATCGTAAGTCATATATCTAATGCCAATCTAGGAGTCCTTTTATAGGCTCAATGATATCCTAGTCGGTTTACAATTGATAACCTTGTATGACAAGTAATCTAATACAGAATATTCTAGAGTTACCATACTTTCTATAAGCGAATGTGTAAGTTCTTTTGTTCTTGCAAGACTTTGACTTTATTGTGCATTTCTGACTTTATCTTTAGCGGTACTTTGACTCTTTGACTTTTTCCGGTACTGCGACTACGATTACTTTGATATCTTCATACTTTGATATCTTCACACTTTCATATCCCAACAATCCTCCCAACAATTCTACTTGCTTGACTTCAAGTTCCTTTATGAATATATCTTTAACGACTTTATCTTTTAAAGCGGATTGTTTCTTAGTCTTTAAGCTTTTATCTCGTAACATCCGCTTTGTCAAAGTATCTCTTAGAATTTTCTCTTCTGACAACATCCGGCAAGCTCCATCTTTTCAGCAACACAACAACATATGACAATTTGTTTTTCGTTTAAGTTGCATACTATTCTCATCACTTTCAAGTGAATCATTGAAAAATAATGGATTTAGAACTCTTTACCAAAGCCATTATCTCTGGGGTAGCCAAATGTTTTGGTGTGTAAGACCATGGTACATTGATAACCATATGATTTTTAGCAAACCACCAGCTATCAACAGATTTGATTAGTCTTTACCAAAAGTCGTACCCTTACGGACTAGTTAGTTCTTCTATCTAATGGTGAACTAATTACCAATAATGTTTTTCCACAACCTTTACCACAAGCCATTTTCTTGTGGGCTAGCCAACTCTTCACATTCCTGATATGGTGAGTTGATTACCATCCAACTTATTAGCAAGTTGTCAACTAAAAACGGAGTTGATATATCTTTACGAGCCGTTGCTCATGGATTAGTCAATCCTTTTGTAACCATGGTGGATTGATAACCTATTGATGTTATCATCACCAAAACCATTTATTCAACCTTTAGTTCAAAATATTTATTACTTAGCAAAACGGTTTCTTCTAAAATTTATTTAGCGGTTTAGTTCAGCAAGTTACTTTGATGAAAGTCTGATCGTCAGCTGACCACTGAATAAAATACGATATATCAAAAAGTATTTATTCAAATAAAATTCATACCGATTATTGATCATTCTCAATGGTAGTCCGGTTTATAAACAAGTTGATAACCATGCAAGTTTCATTATCCTACTTTAATCCATGCTCTAGCATTCTTCTCATGAGCTCAACGTGAGAGGATATCTTCACTTGCAAACATGTGTATCATTGTTCCATTTTCTAGCTCCAAAACATGAACTCCAGATTCTTCAAAGAATCTCCAGCAAACTATTTCCCAGTTTTCTTGATTCTTCCAGACATCATCATTGCTTTCTTCATCAGTTTCCCATATAGTTATAAGATCACCGTGTAAAACCAAACCAATCCCTTCCAATGGATGATCTTCAAAATAAGCCTTCACAACATGATATAAATAGAATAGATCTACTCTATCAATAACATGCAACAAATCCCATAACCTCTTGAAAACTTTAAAACTTTCATCTTCCTTATAAAAAACCATGTAATCTCCATTCTTAGATTTCTCAACTTTGAAAACACTTATCTTTGATCTGTTCATCTTCATATCATCATCTTCCTTTGTATAATCAAAATCTACTACTCACGAGATAATTCTTCAATTCATCTCTAGTCTCAGATCTTAATTCAACCTTTTCTTTCTTTGAAAAAAACATCTGTAACTCAGTTTTCTTTTCTCTTAAACTTTTCTTCCTTTCGGTTTGATCCGGTAGCTTCTTCTCTAAAATCTTTGATGCCTGCAACATTCTTCTTATAATCCTCCCTAGCGGCATCATATAATCTTTTCATCTCAAGATAATTAAACTTCTGTAATCCTTTATACCCTTGACTTTTCAGATAAGCCATCATAGCATTCTGTCCTTAGCTAAATTAGGTCTTCTTGGCATAAATCTAACAGTGTAGGGAATTTGAAAGGTTCAGTAGTTTAAACATCTAATTCATCTTGCACCTCTTGAGTTGCTTTTCTATTCAGAGCCTCTTGAGCTTCTTGTTCTTTTCTATCTTGAGCATCTAACTCTTCTTGAACTTTTCTAGCAGCAGCTTCATTCCTAGCAACTTCAATTGCTCTAAGTTCTGCCAAAGTGAGTTTCTTTTTCTTAGTTTCAACCATAATACCCTTTGTCTTTAGGATCAATGACTGGTTGAGAAGCTCTTGGTTGTTCTTCTTCTTGTACATCTCTAATAGTAACTCCTCCTCTTGGTTGTGATAAATCTAATATTGTAGCAATTACTTCATCATCACTAGCGGAATGAATAGGTATGAATGTGAATTCCTCTTCTTCTTCTATAACAAATGTAGAAGGACCGACTTCTTCTAAAAATTCAATACCCTTGGTTATTACTTCTTGTCTAGATGTATCATTAAAATCAAGTACTTTGATGATCCGGTACTTTGATGTTGTTACCTTGATCGGTACCTTGAACATCATTACCTTGAACATTAGTACCTTGATGTTCGATTTGAACTTGCACTTCTTAGTCTGAGAAATAATCTTTTCTGCGATTCTGATTCTTTTCTTCTTTGTAACATCTTCTTTCAAATTTTCCTTTGCTAAATTCCTCCCCAAGTTGACAGAAGATGATTTAGGAACCTTCTTTCATTTGAATTCCTTTCGAAGTTGTTTACGACGTTTGTTTTCCTCTTTAACCCATAAATTGAAACCTTGAATATAGGGTTTAATAAAATTTCTCAACCAAACATACCTACGTCTCAACTTCCTAAGTGCTTTAGCTTGAACAGTCTTGTTCAATCGAACTAGCTCCTTTGTCAAAGCATAGTTATCCAAAGTTAATCCTTCACGAGGTATTGTATGATCAGTATTGTGAGGATGTGAATGTTCCTCAAGCAGAATAGAATGTTGTGGAGATGGAGTGGTGTTCTTTCAATATCAACCGAACCGGGGCTTGGAGAAACAGTACCACAGTAATGATGCGGTACCTTCAAGAAGCGTACTAGGATAGAGCACTGCGGCGGTACCTTGTGCAGAATCAACACCTTCACTTTCTTCATCCTCTCCACATCATTACATGCGGCTTGAACAACTTCCATCATTGTAGAAGTTAATGGAATATCTCCACCTCCGAACAAAGCACTTCTCCTAGCCATAAATGTAAAGATTTTGGCTTGTTGCACAATAACAGGTAACAAAGTAGCGGGTTTTGGAACATCGACCAATTGCTTGTTTAAGAAAACACATACAAACCTTGGGTACATCAACCATTTTGACGGATATGTGATAGCATCCCATCCAAAATAAGCTTTGAAAAATTAAACACTCGTCGTAGCTAAACCAACCACTGCAGATGCTATATTCGAACCAAATGCTCCCAAAAGTACTTTTAGAACTTATGCAATGAAGCGATACATGAATCAAAACTTCCATTGAGGATGAGAATAATGCTTTCTTGAATGTTTGTTCGTTAAAGACTTCATAACCAAGATTCCTAAAAGTATCCCAAATCGGTTGCTTGTCAACCGAATAGCCCCATCTTCATCTCCAAATAATAAATCTTCTCGAATAGAGGCTTCGTAATCTTGGCAGTCCTTCCGACATCGTAGATCTAATATAATATTCATCCTCCTCCATTTTATCTCTAGCATTAGCCCAAAATTCTTGAATCCAAGGTTCAATTATATCCGGCTCAACTAAAAGAGCATAACTAATAGGCGACCCAGTAAGATAATCAACAATATCATTAAAAGCTATATTTGCCTCAGTCTTGTCCAAATTAGCCACCATATTGTGTTTTGAAACAGTTAAACGATTCGCCATTGTTGAATAAGTGAGCACAAGAATGAGTGGATCGAAGAATAAAGAGATGATGATTGGGAGATAAGTATGGAAAAGATGTAAAGTAATAATATGAGGAAATGAAAAGTAGTTATTTATAGGTAGGATTTGAAAATCAGCCCTATAATAACAAAGGTACCGTTATTATCAATTACCCATCAATATTACCGTTGGAACAGTACTTTAATACGACAATCAGTACTTTCCACATAAGCGTTACTTTCCCAAGCGATTTTCTAAGCGGTACTGGAAAAACAGATACTTTGCCAAAGTACTTCATATAAACTAAGTATAAACAAGCATCATTCCCTCAAGCAATACACAGGACTATACTAACACCTTATAGTCCTCCCCTTAAACAAAGCTTAGTAGTTAATCATTCCAATGCTCACGACCAAGTGATTGAATCGTGACACATCAAAACCTTTTGTGAGTAAATCAACTACATTGTCATCCGTGTGAACCTTAACTACATTGATGAGTCTATGCTCATAACAATCTCGAATAAAGTGATGCCTAATCTGAATATACTTTGTCTTGGAATGATACCGTGAGATTCTTAACAATACAAATTGTACTCTCATTATCAATATTGATAGGAGTATTTTTGAAATTGAACCCATAGTCCAAGAGTTGATTCTGCATCCACAAAACGTGACCACAACAACTTGCGGCTACATATTCAGCTTCATAGATGATGTTGCGCAGTACGCTTTTGCATTGCCGAGACTAACCTTCTTCCAAGATATTGACATCCACCAGTTGTGGATCTTCTATCATAATTATCACCAGCATAGTCACTATCTGCAAAAGCTTCTAAGTGAAAAGGTGACTCTTTAGGATACCACAACCCCAACTTAGTTTGTTGTTTCAAATAACGCTTTTATTTGCATTCATGTGAGATCTTCGGTGAGACTTGATATCTTGCACATAGACAAACCGCAAACATGATATCGTGCCTTGATGCAAGTAAGATACATAAGAGAGCCAATCATTGATCTATAAAGCTTGACTTCAACAGAGTGTCCATCTTCATCTTTACCCAATGAATTTATAGATTTAATAGGTAGTAACGACCATATCATCAAAATTGAATTTCTTAAGTATGTCAATAACATACTTGTCTTGGTGATAAAAATACCTTCCTTTGACGCTTAACGAAGTCCTAAAAGAAAGTCAACTCTCCCATTGAACTCATTTGAAATTCTTTCTGCATCAGCTGCTCAAACTCCTTTTTTATGCCTTTGTTTGCACAAAATTCATCCATAAGCTTGTTCTTGAATTCAGTCCCATTGTCACATCTAATACCTCTAACCTTGAGTCTCAATTGGTTGTCAAGAGCAATAATCATTAATGGATAGCATCAAAAGTATCATCTTTAAAACCAAAAAGAAAACCCAACCCATCTACTACAATCATCAAGACAACCAAACGATACTTTTCTTATTTAAACTTGCCACGAGACGTGTCCAAATAAATCCATATGTAGCGACTCCAATGGTTCTCTAATAGTTCTTTCAAGCGAGAGCTTTGTGTTGTTTACCCTTCTTGCATGCCAAACATGATTGATCATTCTTGTAAGTCTTTGAAGGTAGACCTCTAACTAAATTGCCTTTGACCAGTTTGTTGATATTCTTGAAGTTAACATGGCCCAATCTTCTATGCCATTGATGTGCCTCTTGAGATTTTGCTTTAGCCACCAAACATGTGGGCTGTACCATATGAAGCTCTTTATGTCTAAACTATACACATCATTTGTCCTTGGTACTCTAAGTACTACCAAGTCATCATCAACGGGTTTAAAGTCGAGAGGAAAGAATGAGACATTAGGTGAATGGATGCTTTTATCACAAATTTGAGAGCTGACAACAAGTTGAACTTAAGCTCCTTCATATCGACATTTTCAAAATCAATTCTTCCAGCTTTAATTGTTCCTTTCCCTATAATCCTTCCTCCATTGGGATCATTCCCAAATGCAACTTTTCCTCCACTAATCTTCCTAAAATCAGACGGGATCTCTTTGTCTGTCATACTTCGAAACAACCACTATCCACAATAAGATGATCTTTAAGCTCCTCTTACGGGTTGCCACAAAAAAAGAGTTAGAAACTCTTAGGAACCCACCATTCTTGACTTGTGTTCCTTGTGGAGTTACAAACTCAAATTCCTTGAGTATGTAATTCCCACTATCTTTCAAGTGATGATCCAAAATTATCTTTTGAGTTTTAGCATGTGGATTTTCAAATCTTTCTGGTTTTTCAACATAAATCTCTTTCACCAGTTGATTAGCATTTTCTTATGTCACACAAACATCGATTCACTTTTGTTGAGCGTCTGTGTGTCCCTTACCGGTACTTCCCCTTTTGACCCATTCGGTTTTAACGGTGGTTCTGTGATCTAGATCCCCTATATGAATTGTGATACATTCTAGGTTGATAGTGAGATCTCCTAGAATACCTATTCCAAATAGTTGTATCGGTACCTTGTCTCGGCGTGCTTTGGAAAATGTGAGATCTTGAAGATCTTCTCGATGTGGGTAGCTATGATCTGGTGTGAAGTTTCTGTGATTAACCCTATTTGAATTAGTCCACACCGGTTTGTGCTCTCTAGGTTTCTGATTTGTAGACTTATTCCTTGGAAACTTGCTTAGGTATTATGAGTGTTTGTCACAATCTTTGATTAAGTGGTAGGACTATAACAAAACACAGTTTTGACCCATATGACTAAAGTGATTTCTTCTATGTCTATGCCCAAAATTATTTTGCCTTCTTGGTGAGTGATTAAACTTGTTTTGACCAAAATTATCCCCAAAAGGTTTAGCGATCTGTTTTGAAAAAGAAGGTACAGCGTGTGAAGATACTTTGAGTTAAAGGTATTGCTTGGTTTTAACATCGTTTCCAACAGTTTCTTTGGTGTTTGGACCTAGATTTAGCAACTAGCTTTTTCCTAAACTCTAGACTGTCTACTCCAAAACGAGAAACATCGAGCCTAAGGGGTTGATGAATGCCATAGGATGTGGAGCGAGCATGATAATCATTAGCTTTATATGCGGGGAGGTAGTTAATGAACCATCATTACTAGATGTATCTACATAATTAATGAGTTCTTCATCACTAGTGGTTATATCCTCATACTCACCTTCATCTTGATTACTAGATTGGTTTTCTTCTACTAAAATCCATACCAAAACCTAATCCAGTTTTAAGATAAGCTCTTTGCTGTTTTTGAACATAAGAAACATGTGACAAACCGGCTTCACCCCAAGCGACAAACTTAGCTAACAAATCATCTCTTTCCTTAGTTAATTTCTCAATTTGACAATTTTACAGTTTAATTTCCATTCACTAAGCTTTAGCGGTAATCCTTTGTGCATATTTTTCACCCAAGCTACTTCATTAGTTTCATGTGCTAAGATTTTGGCTTCCATAGATTCTTAGGTTATTTGATAACTGCTACCTCATCTAGCCTTAACACAATTATCTCTCTCAATCACATAGCGCTAAGCAATTTATGATAAAAATCATGAGCATACCTCGAGAGATAGGAGATTGATTTGGTGAAGTAGCCACCAATGCGAGTTGAGCAGGATCATCTTCACTTTCCTTGCTCGGTCAAATCGCCAAAGCCATCATCGATTCCAAAGCGACATGTTCGAGATACTTCATTAAAAGCGTTACTCGGTCAATGCTTCCACGTGTTCATTTGCATCTTCCAGCTTTATCATCTGATGAAGTCACGGGTTCATCATCAAACTCTTCACTCCGTCAACCGATAACTTCTCTTGAGCAACCAAAGCCTTTGTTTCAGTAATGGGAATTTCCTTAAGCTTAAGTTTTGGCTTCTCGATGTCGTTGCTTGATACTTAGCAAACCTTCACTCTCTTGCAAAGTGACCAGTCTTTTGACAATTGAAGCATTCAATTTGAGATTTGTCAAAAGTTATGCCCTGTTTGGGTTTGAAATCAATGCTTTTGCATGTCTTCTTCATGTACTTTTTGATTCTTCGCGATGATCATTAACTTGCCACGATATCAATTTCTTCAAGTGCATCTTCTTGTCAATGCGAGATCTTCTTCATAAGTGGTGTAGCTTGTTGTGCAAAGAAGGAGCACATAACTTCATCCGAGGCCATAGTGGTAGTTGGTGGGACCTGTTGAACATATGAGGGGGGGTATTTGAAAGCAGTACTTTGAGGCGATACTTTTGGAGATGTGGCCTTAACTCTCAATGAAAAATAATCTTGTGAGACTTGAACTTGTTTGACCACTCATCTCATGCTCATACACCGTAAGTTGATGATATAGATCATCAAAGTCCATGACATCCAAACCTTGTTGTCCTCTGATCATTGTAGCAATCACATGCCATGAGGATGGCAAACTCATTAGAAACTTCAAGTTAGCATCTTCAACTGATACTACGCCTTGTATAGCTCCAACATGTTGAGAAGATTCTGAAACCTATCATATGCAACATCAAGACTCTCTCTTTCACCAACGAAATTTTCAAGTTGCTTTTAGCAAATTTACGTGCATCTTTTAGAGGCTTCATTCCTCTAAATTCGGTCTTGAAGCGACCAGTACTTATCTTTACATCATGAAATTTGAGAAGATGACCATCTGGAATGGCGGATAAGAGAATATTGAGTGCCTTCTCTTGATTCCTTAAGGTTGCTGCTGGTAATAATGGTTTAGGTGCCTTTGGTTGGGGAATATCAATGGGGTCGCTACAACTTCATCCCATTCACAATAACATTCCAAAGAGCATGGTCTCGTGATGGCAATGTCTTGCCTCATCTTCATGCACCGAGAGATCATATTCTCCCTTCTTGATTGAATTGGAATTGTGAGGTGATGGAGGGTGGTGGAGCGACTTGATTACATCTTGAATATAGTTGAAGTAGGGTTTCTTCCTAGTCAGAGTTTCCACACAAGCTCTGATACCACTTGTTGTATCGATATACTTTAATCAAACTAACTTAACTAGCTTGTTAAGGTTTAATAACCTCGGATAAATCCTAAGTTATTAACAAAGAAAACTGAGTAATCTTTATTAGTGCGAATTTACTTAACAAAGCTAAGAAGAATAACCTTTTATTATAAACTCTAAATCGCTTATATGAGATACTCTAATACAACTCTAAGATAATCGAACTTTCTCTAAAACTCTAATTCTAAAATCGTAAGTCATATATCTAATGCCAATCTAGGAGTCCTTTTTTAGGCTCAAGGATATCCTAGTCGGTTTACAATTGATAACCTTGTATGACAAGTAATCTATCTGAGAATATTCTAGAGTTACCATACTTCTATAAGCGAATATAACAGTTCTTGTTCTTCGCGGTACTTTGACTTTATTATGCGTTACTTTGACTTTATCTTTAGCGATGCTGACTTTCCAAGATTCTGCGGCTTACGATTACTTTGATATCTTCAGTACTTTGATATCTTCAGCACTTTCATATCCCAACATTCTATAGTTAGTGCTGGCCATGGCGTCAGAAATGTCCTTTTGTTTTTCTTTTTTTTTTTCTTTTTTTTAATTCTAAATGGAATATAAATCATAGACATTAACCATTTCTGGTCTCATCTAAGACTATGTTTATTGGGGTATTCCACCAACCGGTTGGATGGCATATTGACAAAAAATATATAGATATTATATTATTGTCCTCACATGAAGAAAATGAGATGGGTTGTTTGGTGACTTCAAGTCACCAACCGGTTGTCCCATTTTTCAACGTGTCAATTTTGATTGGATAGGTAGAAAAATAATATTTTAAAATGTGTTTGGTTGGGTTGTTGATAAATGTTAAAAATATTGAAATTAGTTGGTAGTATTGGTTGTATAGGTGGAAGAGAAAGAAACTAATATTTTAATGATAGGTTGGGTTGTGACCGGTTGCTGATATAAATAGTTAAAGCCTATTCATAAATGCATTACTATACAGATTACTAGTACTTCATTACACTTACGATGCATGTGTACAGCTACAACACATATGAATAAGCCGTTTTACTGGTATTTTCTGAAGATTATTTTAAACAAACACACAATTAAGTTACATGTAATCCTGCTATTTACATAACTAAGAATGATCTCTATTAATTCTGTCTAATCCTCCTTGCGTTATGTATCAAACTAATTAAAAATAAAAGGGCTATTTGGGATTGTGGTGGAGATCGAGCCCCCGGGCCTGATGGCTTTACCTTTCGGTTCTTTACTACTTTTTGGGATATTATTGAAGAGGACGTGGTTCGTTTTGTTCAAGAGTTTGCTACCTCGCATGTAATTCCTAAAGGTTGTAACCCTTCTTTCATTGCCTTGATTCCGAAATCCCATAATGCTAAGCTTGTTTCTGATTTTCATCCTATAAGCCTTATAGAATGCCAATATAAAATTATTGGTAAGCTTTTAGCAAATCGTCTCAGTAATGTGATTGGCGATTGTGTTAATCCCGTTCAATCGGCGTTCATAAAAGGGAGGTTCATCCTTGATGGCCCTCTTATATTAAATGAAGTCTTGGCTCATTGTCGAAGTCTAAAGAAAAAGCTTCTTCTCTTTAAAGTCGATTTTGAGAAAGCTTTTGATTCGGTTCGTTGGGATTATTTAGACGCGGTTATGGGAAAGATGGGTTTTGGAGTTAAATGGCGTTCTTGGATTTCGGGTTGTCTTAATAATGCACGTTCTTCTATTCTCGTTAATGGCTCCCCATCAAGTGAATTTGAGCTTTTTAAAGGTCTTCGTCAGGGAGACCCTCAATCTCCTTTCCTTTTTATTTTGGTAATGGAAGGACTTCATTCCTCACTTGTTTGGCTGAAGATCGAGGTCTTTTTAAAGGTGTTTCCATCGGAGATGGCAACATGAATATCTCTCACCTTATGTACGCTGACGATGTGATATTCTTTGGTGAATGGTCTTGGGCTAACGCTCAAAATCTTATTAGTATGCTTCGTTGTTTTTATCTTATTTCAGGGCTTAAGATTAATGTTCTTAAAAGCAAAGTGTAGAAAACTAGAAGGGGGGTTGAATAGTTTACCGATTAAAATCTTTGTTTTGAAACTTATTGAAAGATCAATTGATATTGATCTTAAGTATGTTAATGAAATATTTAAGCAATATGTAATAAATAAGAGAAAAGAAATGACAACAAGTTGTTTATAGTGGTTCGGCCTAGGACTCTTTTTCCTTGCCCTACTCCCTCCCAGTCTCACACTCGAGAGTTTAACTTCACTAGTCAACAAGCTCCTTTCACCGGCGGATAAAACCTTTACACTTACACACTATTTCCGACACTAAGCTAGATGTCGAGTTCTTTCCAAGGGTACAACTACTCCCACACACAATGTATTTTGAGGACTAAAATACTAACCACTCACACTCACAAGATTATGATGGTTTGATACAACAATGAAGTATGGATCAACACTAGATCATACAACACTAAACAAACAAGACTTCCAACTTCTCGTTGAAGCTTGAATATGACTTGATCTTCTTTGCTACAAAAGAGATCACTAATATGATAAGAAACCGAGTTAGAAAGGTTGAGAGAAGATATGTATGAGAGTATGTTAGAAAGGGATGAGAAACTACTTGGCTTGGCATTGCGATTTATAGCCAAATTGACGAGGCGTCCACGGACGGACCCTTAAAAGGGTTCCGCCGGTACCAATTGTACCGCCCAGTCAAGATATCAAATCTTGCCTAAAGTCAACTCTATCTAAGTGAGATTGTGCAAGATATGAAGAGTACAAATCTTCACAAAATATCTAATGGAATCTTTCAATGATTTCCATGATGTAATACATGATGTCAAATGTTGTATTACTATTTAGAAATATGCAAATGCTTAAGTAGTGTTTGGTTTTAAGAACCTAACACATTCTACAAGCTACTATCATACATAATGATTAGAGAGTCATCATAAATGTCTTGAATGAACATATTGTTTGAAAGCTTGTTTTAATATCTAATAAACTTGACAAGCTTTAAGCTTTTATAAATCAAATTTACTTTTGTCGTTAACAAAACTTAGGCAAAGATCAAAAATATGAATAACGTTTATAATGACGATATTTGTATTAACAATCTCCCCCTTTTTGTTGAGGACAAAACATAAATTTTATTTTATAAAAAACAAAGTTTGTACAAGAGTTATAAAAATATTAGTTTTAGAACTTGAAAAGGAAATGATAATGCAAGTGTATGAATTTTGACTTTTTATGAAAGAATTCACTAGTTGATGCATGATGTTGACTTTTGAAAGTCAGTATGCAGGTTGACTTTTAGAAAAGTCAAGTATTATCAATGAGGGTTCTGTTTGACTTTTAGAAAGAAAGTCAAATGTATGCGATTGACTTTTAGGAAAAGTCAAATATGAATATTTTAAAGTTATATTTTCCCCCTTTTGTCTCAACAAAAGAGGCTATCTTGAATGTAATGAGCTTGAGCTAATCTCCCCTTGTTCAGCTCCCTAAATTGGGTGCTTTAATGGAAGATACATGGATTGTGAAAATAAAGCTACAAAAAAAATGTTAGTAATAATGATCATTCACAAGCATTTCCAAGCACTATATAATGACACCAATAATAGGGTAAACAACATGCATTAGTTAAAATTTTTCATGAATAAAGATCATGAAAAGAGAACACAATGATGTGTTTCTAGTACAAAAAAAAAAATTCTAAGAAAGCAAATAAAAGAAAGACTATTCTAAAACCATCCTAAAGTGATGGTGGATGGGAAAAGCGTTGAGCGCTGGTTGAGGATGAACCTCATTTCTTCGTTGGAAGTCATGGACCATAACCGGGTCCGTTCCACGGTTTGACCGTTGCTCACAAGTTGAAACAACCATGCCGAGGGTAGAAAGTTTGGGAGGTTGTGGTGGTGGGGTGGATTGGGTGGTGGTGAAGGTGTTGGGAATGTGGGATTCATGATGGATGCAAGCAAAGCATTTTGCATTTGCATTGTCTGTTTTAAGTGAGAATCCACCATGTCTTTGGTGGTGGAGGTTGTGGAGTTCGACTTGAATGCTACAGTGGGATTGTCATCCACATGCTCGAATGTTCCTCAATATGAGGGGGACATTGATGAAGTGGATGATCATAAAGGACCATGAATGTCCTTGTGAATGGGGTGAAAAAGGAGAGTTTTGGCCTAATGGGGCGTTTGGGTCATGGATGACCGGGGTGACTCATGGCGATTCGGTGTGAGCAAATGATTAATGGTGGTGGATGACTTGGTCTAGGGGCAAGTCATTTTGAATTTGGTGGGAAATGGATTTCTTATACCTTAGTACATAATACTAGTTCTAATACCGGTATTAGTTAAGATTGATTTAAGTGATGGAAGATAATTTGGAATCAATGAAAAATTACGGGATCCACGGCACAAAACATATACAGACGGAACCCTAAAGGGTCTTGCTCTAATAAGTATGGTGATTTTCAACTAAGGGCGGTACCAAAATTATGGTGCCGTCCCAGGATCAGGTGAAAATTGGTGAGAGTTAGTTTTTAGGTGTTAGGACAAATTCAGAAACACAAATTTTCTCAAAAGTATACTACATTTCTAGTTAGGAAAAGTAAATAACACATATGTAAACATAGTGGAGCATAGGTTTTGAGCAAGGCTTACAATATAGTGAAAATGGGTAAAATTTGATAGCATATTTGTGCTATCCCCACATGAATTGTTAGCATACACCATTGTTTTAAGTTATATTATCATCCTACATAATAAAATCAACTAAATAGTATCAAACATTAACGATAATGCATTGTTCCAAACACTCCTTAAAGTATCCTTATTTGTCTAACTTGGCATCATCCTATGGTTTGCTTGAATTCGTGATTCATTCTCAATCTCGGAAGAGATGTAATACTCATGAGGTGGAAGATGAGAGCTTGGAAGACCATCCTCGGAGCTATTTGATGATGAAGAAGGAGTTTAGCTCTCTTGCCTTTAGTCTTAGCAACTCGTGCATCACTCAAAGGTACAAAGATGTGAGGGATGAGATCATAGTGAAGGTGCATCCTTTTGGGGTTGGTGGAATTGGGCAGATTTCTATAGAGACGGGTGAGAAGCATCCCGTATGGAAGAGCAACGGATCCTTGAGTTGGAATATCAATCATTCTCCTAGCTATGTAGTAGACTAAATTGAATGGTTGTCGATTGACAAGTTGTAGCATGTGTGCAAAGACAGCGCGTTTATGTGATCCCTATTCCCTATGGTGCTAATGACGTTGGCTCTAAGTAGTTCCTCCCATTTCTTAAATTCAGGCTTAAGTTCATTTAGCTCCATTCCATATGGATCTCGATTGACCTCTTTCCCTTTCGGGTACTCGGGTTGTATCGGTTTTGGGTTAAAAGGTGTTCACGGATGACATCCTTATCGGCCAACGGGTTATGTAGGGAAGAAGGTCATTGATTGCATCAAGAGCCATGAGTGACCACTTATCATCGTAGACACAAGTTCCTTGGTTGGGAATTCCTAACACTTGAGCAAAGTTGCTTAAGGTGATGGTGTAGTCATTTTGGTTGATTCTAAACCTAAGACATAATTCATCATCGTCTTCATCACTAAAGCGGTCACACTAGCATAGAATTCTAACACAAACCTAGGACAAATTGGTTCATCGATGTCAAGAAGACAATCGAATTGAATGGCGGCTAGTTCTTCTCGAAGATTGGTATTTTCAAGGAAGGATGAGTGAATGGTTCTACCCTCATGGAAATACCTTGATTCTAGACCCTAAATATTTCTACTTGTTCCTTGGAAAGTCCTTTGGTTTTGTGGTGAATGTAGTTAAGGTGTCTTTGTGATCATAGAATCTTGCGGCTACCATGGTTATTCCTAGGGACAAGAATTAATATGTTAAAAATATTGAAAATAAATTTTAACGTTTTTTGATTCTAGTGTGTGCCTATATGAAAACAATTTGGAGTTGGGGTTATCTCGACTCATTTTATGCACAAAATGGTTTTAGTGGGTGTTTGGTAAATACCATGAGATAACCCAAATGCTCCTAATTCAATGTGGCTACATTTGAATATATCCAGGAGTGCATATTAGTTATGCAATACCTTTAGTATTCAAGAGCATGCAAGTGATGAAAATTCTAACGTTTCTATTTGTATTAGTAATGAAAATGTTTTCCTACAAGTGAGAAGCTTTTCAAAACTTTTGACATGGGGTGTTTGGTTATTTGAATAAGGCCTTATATTTATTATCTATCAATTAGTGGGAAACATGATTTGTTTATGCAATATGATAATGTAGTACCTAATTTGAATGACTAGTTATGCAATTTGCCAATTGAATTCATATTTGGTATAAAAGCATACATAAAACCCATGTAATGATTTGTGATAGTTTTGTGCATAAATAAGAATCCTAGACTCATAATTAAGAGATGAAATGTAGTTAGGATACTTACAATGATGTTATCTTCGATGATTAATGAGTGGGAAGATGACTATAATGAGCTTGGTTTAAGTTTTACGTTTTGGTATGGGTTGTGAGGAAGAGGATGTTATGTATATAGGCATTTGCTTACAGTAGACATCACGGACGAGCGACACCAATATTTGGTCCGTCTTGTTGTTGCTTGTTGTCGCGTGCTACAGCAGAGATATAAGGCAAAATTGTTTTGGTTTGACTATTCTAATGTTTTAGGCTATGTTTATCCTACATGTTTGGTTCCATTAATCCTAAACCAAGTCTAAGAAGATTAAAAGGTTCTCGTTTAAGAGGTTTAGTAAAGATTTCGGCAATGTTGTCTTGAGGATACTTTCGATTGAAATGTTTCCTTTTTGAATTGTCGCGAAAGTGATGACGGATTTCAATGTGCTTTGCGAGCATGTTGAGCGGTATTCTTCTTGATCGATGGCTCTTTGTTGTCGCAAAGTATCACAATGTCGTTGAGATGAATTCGTAGTCTCTAGAGCTTGCTTCATCCAAAGAGCTTGTTGACATGCTTTTCCGGTAGAGGCGTATTCGACTTCAGTAGTAGAGATGGCTAAAGCCGTTTGCTTCTTTGCAAACCATGAGGTGAGACAATGTCCAACATAAGTGCAAATACCACTTGTACTTTTTCTATCGACATAATCACCCATGATCACTATGGTTTCTATACCCGTTCCTTTGGGATACCATAATCCTAAACACGTTGTTCCCTTAATATATCTAAAAATCCTTTTCAATGCTTCTAAGTGTGATGCCTTTGGGTTTCTTGAAAGACACACATAGACAACTAAACATAATGTCGGGTCTACTAGCCGTAAGATAGAGTAGGCTACCAATCATTCCTCTATATTTAGTGTTATCTACGGATTCACCTTCTTCGTCCTTGGTGAGTTTAGTGTTCGAGGACATGGGTGTTTTAGTTGGTTTGGAATCTTCAAGACCAAATTTCTTAAGCATGTCTTTTATATATTTAGATTGGTTAAAGAAAATACCATCTTCTAGTTGTTTAATTTGAAGTCCTAAAAAGAAGTTTAACTCACCCATCATACTCATTTCAAACTCGTCATGCATGATTTTAGAAAAATCATTACATAGTTCTTGACAAGTTGATCCAAATATAATGTCATCAACGTATATTTGAACAATAATAATTTGTGATTCCTTTTTCTTAGTAAAAAAAGTATTATCTACTAATCCCATAGTATATTTGTTATCAACAAGAAAAGTCTTAAGACGGTCGTACCAAGCTTTAGGTGCTTGTTTAAGGCCATATAATGCTTTCTTGAGTTTGAAGACATGATGTGGTTTCTCAAAGTCGGTAAAACCGGAGGTTGAGCAACATACACTTCTTCGTTAATAAACCCATTAAGGAAAGCACTTTTAACATCCATTTGAAATAATTTAAAGTCATAAGCACATGCATAAGCAAGTAATATTCTAATAGATTCAAGTCTAGCTACTGGTGCATAAGTTTCATCATAGTCAATTCCTTCTTGTTGATTATAACCTTGTGCAACAAGCCTAGCTTTGTTTCTAGATACTACACCATTTTCGTCCATTTTGTTTCGAAAGACCCATTTTGTTCCAATTATAGTTTGATCTTTGGGTTTTGGAACTAGTTTCCAAACATCATTTCTAACGAATTGATTTAATTCTTCTTGCATGGCAATTACCCATGATTCATCTTTTATTGCTTCATTTATGGGTTTTGGTTCAATGGTGGATACAAAACAAAAATGATTACTTTGATTTTGAGCTTGTGACCTTAAGGTTCTTTGATTAAGTTGTCCTATGACCTTTTCTAATGGATGACTTTTAGACTCTTTGATGTTGACAATTCCTTTATTTGATGGTTCATCTTCCTTGTTATTATTAATTTGACTTTCTATTATTTGACTTTCAACTAAGTCATCATCTACCAACGGTGATGTCTTAGAGGTTTAGATCGTCAAATGTTATGTTCAACGATTCCTCGACTATCATTGTTTCTTTATTAAGGATAATGTAAGCTTTACTAGTTTGAGAGTAACCAAGAAATACACCTTCATAAGACTTTGGGTCAAACTTGGTGAGATAATCCTTAGTATTAAGAATAAAACATTTACAACCAAAGACTTTAAAATATCCTAATGTTGGCTTTTTACCTTTATAAAGTTCATATGGTGTTTTGTTTAGGAAAGGACGTATTAGGACTCTATTTAAAATGTATGTAGAAGTGTCAGCGGTTACACCAAAACTTTTGAGGAATGTTTTGTTCATTAAGCATTGTTCTACTCATTTCTTGAATTGTTCTATTTTTACGTTCTACTAATCCATTTGATTGAGGTGGGCGGAAAAGTTTGTGTTATACCATTTGTATCACAAAAGTTTCCAAATTGAGTTTCGTTGTCAAATTCACGACCATGATCCGTTCGGATCGACACGAATTTGACACCTAGAAGATTTTGAATTTTCTTGCTAAGTATTTCAAATTTATCAAAAGCTTCATATTTGGTTTTCAAAAATCCAAGTAAACCTTGAGTAATCATCTACTATGACCAAAGTGTATAAGTTGCCTCCATAGCTTCTTATAGCGGATGGTCCAAATAAGTCCATATGTAATAATTCTAGACATTTAGATGTGGACACCATATTTTTAGATTTGTGACTACTATGTGTTTGTTTACCAATTTTGCAAGCGTCACAAAAGTGTTGGTCATATTTTAGTTTTGGTAAATTTCTAACCAACTCTTTTGAAGATAGGTTTTGTATAAGTCTCATATTAGCGTGACCTAAGCGTCTATGCCAAAGAGATGAGCTATCGTCTAATGTTGTTAGGCAAAGTTTGTCATTATATGTTTTATCTATTTTCATGACGTATATGTTATTTTTCCTAACTCCTTTAGCTATGGTGATACCATCTTTTAGTATTTTACTACCATTTTCATCAAATAGTACTTTATACTTTTATCACATAGTTGGCTAATACTAAGTAGATTAAATCCTAACCTATCCACATGAGCAACATTTTCAATAGTTAGAGAGTTATGAGCAATCGTACCTTTGCCAATGATTTTGCTTTTGAGATTGCTACCGAAAGTGACATTACCTCCGTCATACTCTTGGGATGATGAGAAGAGATTTGTTGCCGATTGTGTCGTGAGCATCCACTATCTTTAATCCATTCATCAGGTTCCAATCCAACTTTCAAGCATACCTAAGAAGCGAATAACTCAAACATTTGGTCCCCAATATCTCATGGGTCCGTTTGGGTTAAACATACCATTTATTTGATTCATGTATGGAAATGATGGGTAAGTGTTCCATGGCATGTAATGCGAGTTTGATATGGTCTAGGAAAGTTTTGATTCCAACCATTGTGTTGGTAGTTAGGTTGAACGTTGTGGTTGCTCTTAGGAAAGGCGCGTTTGGCAAAAGGAGTTTTATATCGTTGTTGAGTAGTTTTTGATCTAAATTCATTTTTAACAAGTCCTACTGATATAATTGGTTTTAGTTTAACATTATCATTGGTTTTCTTTGTTTGCTTTAACAAATTGATGCGGTTCGTATGCGAACATTCTGTTGAAGTACCAGCGGTACCATTTTGCACAACGGACGGAACCCTTATTTTGGTTCCGTCTGGTCCGTCTTGTCTGGCGGCAATTTTGACAGAATGTTCGTCCTTTCGGCGTTTTGTTTTGACTCTTTGGAATTAATACTTCATTAAAACCTAGCCCATTCATGTCTCATGGTGTTTTATGGATTTTAACTATTTCATCGGCAATAGCGATGGTTTTGTTAAACCTTTTAAACTTAGAATTATTTTCTATTAAAACTTCTTGTGTGAGCTTTAGTTTTTCTATTTCAAGATTAAGCTCTTGACATGATTTACAATCATCGTCATTTGCTTTTCCTTTTTCAAGTCGTTTTGCTTTTTTTTTAACTCATATACCTCATTTTCCAAAAACTCCTTTTTAGTTTTTAGAAATTTATTTTTAGTTATGATTTTTTAGACTTAGCTCACACAATTGATTATATTGTTTTTGCAAGGTGTCATCATCTATAGAAGAATAAGAAGAGTCGTAAAGTACCTCATTTGACTCATGTGCCATTAGGCGATTCTTCCTTGCTTGATTCTTCATCGTCTTCACTATCACTCCAAGCACCACTTACAAAAGCTCGTTGAGTTTTGCTTTTAGGTGGCTTGGGACATTCTCCTATGAGATGACTTGCATCACCACATCTAAAACACTTTCTTTCACCTTTAATCTTCTTATCATCCCGATCTTTTCGGAATGGCTTCTTTTCTTCTCGCGGTTGTCTTACAAACTTTCCTCTTCTTCTAAAGAACTTCTTGAAATCTCTAACGGCCATGGCATACTCCTCATCTTCACTATCGGAACAAGATTCACCATCATCGCTTGATTCCGCCTTTGCTTTAAGAGCAGCGGATTTGATCTTCTCCTTTCTTCCTTTGATGATCTCGAATCTTTCTCCATTACCATTTCGTGAACTTTGAGGTTGCCAATTAGCTCGTCTAGTGACATTTTTTAGAGATCTTTTGATTCTTCAATAGCGGTCACTTTAGCTCTCCATTTTGGATGGAGTGCTCTAAGAAATTTCCCGACAAAGTTCTTACTACGAAAAGATTCATCAAGTGCTTTAAGTGATGTAATGATAGTGTTAAAGCGAGCAAAGCCACAATCAATGGTTTCATCTTAGGGATAACAAATTGTTCATATTGTTGAACAAGAAGATCAATTTTGTTATCCTTGACTTGTGAATTACCTTGATGTGTAACAATTAAAGATTCCCAAATATCTTTGGCGGTTTCACACATAAAATTCTTTCATATTCTTTTCTAGGTAAAGCATTATAAAGCATCATTTTAGCTTCATTATTTTTAACTATTAATTTCTTTTGTTCATCAGCGAAATATCCTTTGTTGTAGAACTAAAATCTCCTTTAACAATAATAAACCAAAGATCTATATCTTTTGATTTTACATATGTTTCAAAACGGTTTTCCAATAGATAAATCCATTGGTTTCAAAGAGTGGTGGTCTTTGCATAGATTGCCCTTCTTTAAAGTTTTGAGAATCCATGGATCGTTTCAAGTTTATAAAATACAAGTTATTTTAGAAATTCTTGAGCAACGAGGCTCTGGTACCAATTGTAGAAAACTAGAAGGGGGGTTGAATAGTTTACAGATTAAAATCTTTGTTTTGAAACTTATTGAAAGATCAATTGATATTGATCTTAAATATGTTAATGAAATATGCAAGCAATATGTAAATAGTAAATAAGGAAAGAAATGATCAAACCACAACAAGTTGTTTATAGTGGTTCGGCCTACAAGGACTCTATTTCCTTGCCCTACTCACTCCCGAGTCTCACACTTCGAGTTTAACTTCACTAGTCAACAAGCTCCTTTCACCCGGGAGAAAACCTTTACACAAACTTACACTATTTCCGACACTAAGCTAGATGTCGAGTTCTTTCCAAGGGTACAACTACTCCCACACACAATGTATTTTGAGGACTAAAATACTAACCACTCACACTCACAAGATTATGATGGTTTGATACAACAATGAAGTATGGATCAACACTAGATCATACAACACTAAACAAAAAAGACTTCCAACTTCGTTGAAGCTTGAATATGACTTGATCTTCTTTGCTACAAAAGAGATCACTAATATGATATGGCGAGTTAGAAAGGTTAGAGAGAAGATATGTATGAGAGTATGTTAGAAAGGGATGAAAACTACTTGGCTTGGCATTGCTATTTATAGCCAAATTGGACGGGAGCGTCCTTGACGGACCCCTTAAAGGGTTCCGCGTGTGTATAATTGGTACCGCATGATCACGGCAAATCAAGATATCAACTCTATCTAAGTGAGATTGTGCAAGATATGAAGAGTACAAATCTTCACAAAATATCTAATGGAATCTTTCAATGATTTCCATGATGTAATACATGATGTCAAATGTTGTATTACTATTTATAGAAATATGTAAATGCTTAAGTAGTGTTTGGTTTTAAGAACCTAACACATTCTACAAACTACTATCATACATAATGATTAGAGTCATATCAAGATGTTACTAATCATAAATGTAAATGCTTGAATGATGAATATATTGTTTGTGAAAGCTTGTTTTAATATCTAATAAACTTGACAAGCTTTAAGCTTTTATAAATCAAATTTACTTTTGTCGTTAACAAAACTTAGGCAAAGATCAAAAATATGAATAACGTATAATGACGATATTTGTATTAACACAAAGTTTTGGGTGTGGGTGTCACGGATGATGAGATTTCCCATATGGCGCATATCATTGGTTGCGGAACTTCAATGTGCCCTTTCAAATATTTGGGCGTGCCGGTTGGTTGTAGTATGAAGCGTTGTACCAATTGGAATACGGTTGTTAATATCTTCACTTCCAAGTTATCCACTTGGAAAGCTAGACTTCTCTCCGTTGGAGGCCGGTTATAAGTTTTAAAGTTGGTGCTTGGTAATCTTCCTACATTTTATGCCTATTTGATGCCGTTTCCATTCGTTCCAAATAGAATAAGCTTATTAGAAGTTCTTTAGAGGCGGATTTAAATGAAAGTAAGATGGCATGGGTCAAATGGGAGAATTGTTTGTCTAGCAAAAAGAAAGGGCTTTAATTGGAAGTATTTTTGGTCTCAATATTGGTCTCTTGTTTAAATGGATTTGGCGTTTCCTTACAATAGTGGGACTTATGGGCTCGTATCATTCGGAGTATTTATGGTTATAACGGGGGTATTTTTAACACATCTCATGGTCGGTTTAAAAACTCTACATGGGGCTATTAAATGTGATTTTATCGGCTCAAAGACAAAAGTTATTAACCTTCTTTCTTTATGTGGTGAAAGCTTGGCAATGGGTTACGGTTTTGGGAAGACTCACGGTATGGTCCTCCCCACTTAAGATCCAATTTCTTAGCATTTACAACTTAGAAGCGGATAGGAGCTGTTTTGTTTTACGCTAGAGTTCCTTTCTTGGCTTCGGTTCTTAGGAGACCTCCAAGGGGTGTTGTTGAATTAGCCCAGCTCAATTCTTTAGTTGATGTTATTCGAGATGTTACTCTAATGGACCATTGTGATACTTGGTCTTGGTCCCTTGGTTCTCGGTTCATGGTTGCCTCCACACGTGTTTTGGTTGACGAAAAGATGTTAGATTCAAGTCTTGAGACCACTAGATGGGTTCGGTATGTCCCCATCAAGGTTAATGTTTTCCTTTGGAGATTGCGTCTCAATAAGCTCCCTTCTAAGGTGAATCTTGACGGGGAAGGCATCGACGTTAATTCTTTATTATGTCCTATGTGCCATGCTGATGTTGAAATGGTTAACCATACCTTCTTTAATTGTGAGATTGCTAAAGATCTTTGGTCTCTTTTGGCTAAATGGTGGAATTTGGATATTCCTTTTTGCTCTAATATTGCAGATTGGCTCGATTGGCTTGATCATGTCCGTGTTGATGCTTATGTTCGTTCGGTTCTTGAAGGCGTGGGGGGAACACTTATGTGGGCCATTTGGAATTTTCGGAATCATCTTCTTTTCTCTAATCCTCCTCCTAGGAAGGATTCGCTTTGGGATTTTATTGTTTCTCAATCTTTTTTGTGGATTTCTTTTAGAGATCCAAAATGTAAGGTTTGTTGGTTAGGTTGGCTTCAATGTCCTATTACTAGTTTGAAAACTTTGTAATTTTCTTCGTAGCTTTTGCTAGTTTTAATGCTATCAGCAGTTCAAAAAAAAATTAAAAATAAAAAATAAAAATTGTGAATGTACTACTGCACATATCATCATAGGTACAAAAGGTTAACAATCTGTATTGATTCGATTTGGACGTGATATCAAACCCTCACACCTCCTTGTTACATCCTTGCATTGAATTCAAATGCGATCTTTTAAACTTAGCGATGTTAGCTCCAAGTTTGAGCCTCCCAATACTCCTAATCCGATTTAATGAGAGCTCGAACATTTACAACTCACCTTTTTACCTTTTTAGTCACATAGACATCTACTATCTATAACATAGAAACGCGTAACACTTTTGTGAAATAGAAACAGTAGACATATACTATCTATAGCATGTTGAAAGGAAAGTGTATAGTTTTATCTACATTGTTTAGATAAATCTCGATCAATGGCATTATTCAACACAGCGAGGATACAATAATATAGTGTCATGCATATAATTTAATGTTACTTTCGACATTGCCAAAATAGAAACAGTAGTGCAATGCACATTTCATTAAACAAAATAACAAATTACACACCACGGGAATTCAAACCCATATCAACAAAGTTGTCACCTCATTGATATATGTTGTATTATTGTAGATGGTACACGGCACACTATATCTGCATGCCTGCCTTATTACCACACACACATAAATACATAATTATATATAGCAAGCCAACAATATCGGCCGGCTTGTTTCACATGCATTCACGCAGACACATGCTTACCAAACCCTAAAAAATTAACTAAACTAGACACAAGTGCTGCCTTTGTTAAGTCCGCTGCCTGTGGAGGGATAGCAACATGGTGTGCTGAGTATGGCGCATTGTGCACCCTTAGGAACACAGTTTGTACTGATATGACATCTTCCATCAAAAGGACCACCAACGCAATATAGCCCTTCACAGCACCAATCAAGCGCCCCACACGGCTGGTCCGGACCTACGCAAATAATATTCCGGGATTTCCGAGAAAGATTCAATACAGTCCCGTCTTCCAATAGAAACTTCCCAAGTTGAACCGGATTGATCTGCACAAAGGGACGGTAGAAGATAACATTATTCAAATTTTTAGGTATCTTTGCTTAGTTTGGTTTCTTAGTTTCACCTGAGAGCTAAGTGAAGGAGGTTTGCTAAGAATATATGAAATGCTAATGTTAGCGCATGCATCTCTCTTTAGCTTTTTTTTTTTTGGGTAAAGGGTATTCCACCCGGCAAAATATATTACTCCAAAAAACGTTTAAGCACAATGGAATGTGGCTGAAATACCACATTAACCGCAAGCAACCGCTTAACACAACCACTAAATCATTTATGACAGACCATAAATGAGAACTAGTTACAACCAACAAGCCCACCAAACCAAAACCAGCATAAAATAAGAAACATCGGAAATTTTATGCAAATAATATAAGACAACCTAGTTAAGACAAAAATCTTGAATTCAGTGACCTTTAATTGAAGCGGGAGAGAGGTCAAAATCATCATCATCATAATTGTTGCCGTCACCCATTATCCGCTTTCCATTGCTCATAAAGACTTTGCTCCATACCTCCACTTCCAGAATACGCGTCCCAATGTGATTATCAAAAACTTCATCATCATTGTCGGGAAACTACTACATTACCACCTTGGAGAATGAGTTACCCACCTTAGTTGAAGAATCAACTTTTTTAATAGGTAACCCATCATCATCCACAAGAGAAGCTTTCCCATCAATAATTAACTTTTCAAGCTTATCAATTTTCTCAACAATCGAGGTAGTACTAGTGCTAACATAATTACCCAAAGAAGAGGTACAAGGAGAGGAGAAGAAACTGACTTAGAAGCCTAGCACGCCCCTCTCCCTTACTATTTGGAGAAAGACCAACAACACCCTGGCCAGAATTCAAAACATCAAAGGTTGGAAGATTTAGTGTTCGTGTACTGATTTATCATTAGAAGAAGAAGTCTCTTTATGAACCTTAGGATCCGAACCTTGCTTAGTAACTGTCATCGATATAGGTCTCCAAAACTTAGTTTTTGGCTTGGTAAGCCTAATACCACCAATGATCCGATTTTGAGACGAATCAGCCACACTCTTCCCTTTATTATTTCGATTTCTTACCTCAATAAAACCCTCTTCATGATTTTCCACCGGATTAGACACCTTGGCGCCACATTAATGTCTGTAAAGCGGTCTCCTTGACTCTTTAGGACATTCAAAGAACATGTCCAAAAGACTTACAATCAATACAATGAGGAGGCTTCCATTCATATTCGACATTAATAATTTCCGTATTATAACCATTACCTTCTTCATTCGGTTGCCATTTTAACACGGCTTTTCAATTCGAATCGCATTGAATTCCACTAGCGAGCAAAACTAATGCTATGAATGGATGCACACATAGAGCTAGTAAAAGCATCCAACATAATAGGTTTCCCTACATGCGTAGCAATCAAGCTCAAACCATCCTCGAATAAGCGACCAAAGGCGTGATGTAATTTAATCCAAACCCGTACCTTGTTTACCTCGTTCTAAGGGATAAAGTAGGAGTCCATTTGAGAATAATAGGCGAGTTACAGAATTAACCAAGGGTCGGCGCTCAGAACACGATCCACACCCTCTTTGGTGTAATTTAAAAAGATAAACACCATCACCATTTTTCATAAGTTTTGTAGTCCAAATTTCCCCAGTGTGTTAGTGGCGTAATTTTTAACATTAGGGCATAATGGTCTTACCAAGAAAATACCCCACCAAAGTGTTATCATACGGGTTAGAACCTATAACGCCATCAAAGCGGTCGGGAAGCAATGTATCATGATTCTCCACACATTCCTCATTAACAAAGTGCGAAAATGAATTTTCCGCAATATCGGGAAGCTTATTAAGGGCGTTAAATTAATACCCTACGTTTTAGACTCATGCCCATTTTCACCATTAACACCAGTGACCCGTCGTCGAATGGCTTGGGATTCAAAACCAACTTCGATTACAATCGGTGCTTCCCCGATACTAGCGGGCGTGTACTGGCAGTTCGACATTCTTTTCTTATGATTACTTCCCTGCCGGTGAAACCCTCTCCCTGACATGACTGTGACCTTCACATTAACCCACACAAACGACTCAAACCCAAATAACACGAGAATAGCGGTACCAACTAAGTTTTATCGGTTCCCACTGTTGTAGCAGATCAGCCAAACTGGGTTAGCGGTGTTGACAGAGCGAGTCAGAGTAATCGAGAGTCGACCCATGATTACGACTACATAAAACCGAGTCATCGTGGCTCATCCCTACCATAACTTCTTGGCGATCTCCAAAGATGGTGGTGAAGGGTCTTGATAAGAGGTGCGTGAGGTGGACGAGCGGGTGGAGGAGGGTGGGATGGTGTTGGGAGATCGGGAAGAGGAGGAAGGGATTGTTTTGGTGTGCAGGGTGAGATGCGGAGGCAGGTGGTGAGACAGTGGTGGGTGGATTAACCGGCGCTGCAAGTTACAAAGATGGAGAAGAGGTACAGTGATAGGGGAGAGAGAACTTACTTTTTCTAATAGATACCTACTTTAGCTTTGCTTAGATTGAGAAAATTTCTTAAACGAACATATTCTATGCTACTTCTGAAGGGTTCTCGCCTGAGCTATTCCCGAATGAACTTTCAATGTTATCCGTTCGATCTCTTAAAACATAAATCCCAACACTAGCGTGTATTAGAGGCCACGGGCGTGGCACAGTGTGGTGCTTCTTTGGCGTGGGGTGGCGTGGCCACGGGTGAAGTGGCCGTGGCAGGCCTGGCGTGGGAGGTGCTTTATGGTGGGCTTAGTGAGCAAGTGAGCCTGGTGGAAGCTAGGCGTGGGAGGTCGTGGTGTGTGGGCTTAGGCGGCAGGTAACTGGTGAAGCTGGCGTGGGGAGTCTTTGCAATGGTGGTGAAGCGAGTCGCGCAATGGTGGCTAGAAGATGGTTCTTTAAAATGGCTATGAAGATGGTTGCTCACCTGCGGTGCTGTGATCATCTTGGTTTACTCACATCGGGTTCTTTGATGTGTTTAGCAAAAGGTTACGAGTTCCTTTCTTTAGAAAAAGTATCTTAAGGTTTACGCATACAAAAAGTAGACAAAAGACAACGGGTGAAAGTGACATTTTTTGGTCACTTTGGTAAAGTGTGTGAAAACGGTTCAGTTTCGTATTATCAATGTGTATATGGTTCGTTTGGGTAATTTGCTTGCTTAGATTTCTCTCTTTAGCTTTAGCTTTAGCATCCCTATTCCTGCATCAATATCATGCATGGTTGTTTCATCATCCACAACCATGAAAATCTCCTGATCACCTTCATTGTTTGAGGAAACACACAAAGTGGAACTCGTACTCGTGATTACAACGAGAAACAACACAATTGCATACATATTGTTCATGATCAAAATTATTTAAGGAAGTAAAGTGTTTGTTTATGATGTTGTGAGGTACTACTATAACTTGTCTAGTCTATTTATAGACTTTTTTTTTTATCTGTTATGATCACGGTGTGATTCATGAGATCATTTATGATTAAAATAATGGTTCTTGTGATTCTTATCTTTTTTTCATCACCTTTTTTTGACTGTCTTGTCTACGTGCCACGTATTTATCTTTACTCCATTTATATACTATTATTGAAGTCTTTTTTAGAACGGAAAAGTTCTTGAATCTAGCATGGAGCTTAAAATTGAATTCCACCATAATATCGTACATGACACTGAAACGGGTGTCGTTTGTTTTTCGAGCTTTCTTCTTCATCTGCGGATGGCTTGTTTATTCTATTGATTACTTCTATTTTTTTTCTTTTTGCACTATAAATCCTTTGTATGGTTTGAAATGGGTTAATTAAGAAAAACGTAAATAAAACGTCATGAAACAGCATCGAATGGACAAAATGGATGCGTAAAACGAACGAAATGGTGCTTGAAAAGCGTGGGCAAAACGTGACGAAATAAAAAGATGTAATGAAAAGAATGTAAGGTCTATAAATTAAGAGTGAAAAAGATAAGAAGTGAAAAGATAATGTATAAATTTAGAAGAGAAGTGAAAAGAAGCACTTATATACGCAAAGAAAAAACAAACAAGAAACCTCTGCCCTCCTGCAGACAAAAGAAATGAAAAGAGGAAAAAAGCACTTATTGGGAAAAAAACAAACGACACCTAGCTAGCACCTCAAAAACCCCCGCTAAAAACCACGACGAAAACCTAATGAACTCGACAAAAACCACTTTCGTTAGATGCTTTTGTAATTGTTATGAATGTGATTAAAACTCCTAAAATGCTTGGTTTTGCTTAAGTCCTAAGCCTAAGCGTCTTGAAGTCCAAAATGATTTGAATAGCCGTCTTCAAATCCAAATTGATTTTGCTTGCTTCCCCCCTCCTCCTATAAAAGATGAGGGTGGAAGAGATGTAGTACCTTGGAATTTGATTTGTATACCTTCGAATTTCATTTGTATCTTCGAATTTCATTTGTACATTTGAATTTCGTTTTGAATAAAAGAAAAGCTTCCGTAAATTTTTCGATTGTTATTTCTTATCTTGTTCTTCATCTTTGATTTTCGGTTGTTGAATCTAACAAGTGGTATCAGAGCTAGGTTTGTTTGGCGATGAAGAAAAGAAAAAAAGGTTGTTATGGTTAAATTTTGAGATTGCAGTACGATTGTTTTTGGTTTGAAGAATTGTTTGAATAATCGTTTTTGGTGGAGCATCTAGTTATTAGGATTTGTTAAATCGAGTGGTTTGTTTTGTTTTGGAATTGAAAAGTCAAATTTGTTTGGGTTGGTAAGGATCGGTCAGTGTTTTACACACTTTGGAATTGGGTTGGAAGATTTTTTTTTTTTTTTTTTTTCAAAGGTACAAATCTAATTCAAAGATACAAATCAAATTCGAAGGTACAGAATCTCTTCCCCTTCACCTCCTTTTATAAGGGTGGAGGAAGCAAACTTCAATTTGGATTTGAAGACGGCTCTTCAAATTCAATTTGGACTTCAAGACGTGTAGCTTATGACTTAAGCAAAAACCAACCGACCATTAGGAGTTTTAATCATATTCATAACAATCTCCACCGTGATTGAAACTCCTAAGGAATACCAAGTGGTATCAGAGCTAGGTTTGTTTGGCGATGAAGAAAAGAAAAAAAGGTTGTTATGGTTCGCTGAGATTGCAGTACGGTTGTTTTTTGTTTGAAAAATTGTTTGAATAATCGTTTTTGGTGGAGCATCTAGTTATTAGGATTTGTTAAATCGATTGGTTTGTTTTGTTTTGGAATTGAAAAGTCAAATTTGTTTGGGTTGGTAAGGATCGGTCAGTGTTTTACACACTTTGGAATTGGGTTGGAAGTTTTTGTTTTGAATTTGTTTGGAGCAATCACTGAAGAATCGTTTTCTTCAATTCGTTTGGGTTTTTAGGGAGATTTGGAAATTGTTTTTGATAGAACAGAGTGGTGTTAATAAGTGGTGATATAACAAATTATTTGTAAGTTACCGAGAAAAAAGTGGAAATGACTTTATACTCATTTGACTGACTTTACACCATTTCCACTTTGAATGGCTTTATTCCAAAAAGTGGAAGACAGCTTGAAAAAAAAAAGAAAGAGAAGAAAAGGATGGTTGAATTCATGGGACAGTGGGAATCATTTTTGTTTGTTGTTTTGATTTAGTAACCATTAAGTTAGGTTTGTTCGACAAAGTTTGGATTTGTTTGTCAATGGAATTTAGGCCATTAATTTTTGGGCCATTTGGTTATTAGTATTTGATATCATGGCTGAATATTGGTATTTGTTTTGGGTATTAGAATTTGAATTTGGTATTTGAAATTTGAAGATCGTTTGATGACTTGGTTCAGGTCGTTTGAATTTTGTTCGATCGTTTGGAATTTGTCAGTTTGGAAATATGGGATCTTCGTTTGTCGGGCTTTTGAAGTTGGTTTCCCGAATTTGATTGTATTTATTGAAGATCGTTTGAGCCGATTTGTTTGTTTGGTTAACCGAGTTTGAATTTGTCGGTTAACGTTTGATTGTTCGTTTTGAAGATTATCGGCGTTTGTATTTGTTTGGTTTATTTCGGATCGTTTTTGGGAATCGATCATTCGTTTGAATTAGGCTAGTATCTTTAGCATATGAAATTTTGAATTTTATTTGAAACATTTGGAATTCCTTAGGAGTTTCAATCACGGTGGAGATTGTTATGAATGTGATTAAAACTCCTAAGGGTCTGTTGGTTTTTTGCTTAAGTCCTAAGCTACGCGTCTTGAAGTCCAAAATGAATTTGAATAGCCGTCTTCAAATCCAAATTGGGTTGCTTGCTTCCCCCTCCTCCACCTTTAAAAGGAGATGAGGGGTGGAAGAGATTTGTACATTCGAATTTGATTTGTATACCTTCGAATTTCATTTGTATCTTCGAATTTCATTTGTACCTTTGAATTTCGTTTTGAATAAAAGAAAAGCTTCTGCAAATTTTTCGATTGTTATTTCTTATCTTGTTCTTCATCTTTGATTATTGGTTGTTGAATCTAACAGTAATCCTTACAAGAAATCATATTTGTCGCCAGCTATATATAATCTGATCGATTCTTTTATATTTTTTAATAGGAGGCACGATAACAGCATTTCAAATCAGCACGAGAAGGATTTTATTTCAGATCATCTATTTGAAAGTAAATTTAAAGACAATTTTTTGTCTCTTATCATCATTCGTTTGAATTGAGTAAATATGATCTTGTTGAACATTAAAAACCCTCATGAAGAATTTGTGTCACCTCTTTAAAATGCATATTACATAGAATGGCTTGGGATTAAATGACAACAAAATTTGAAAGATAGAAAATAACTATAACCATACATTTAGAGATACATCAAATAAAAATAGATGCATCTTTAATCTTTTAGATGTACTCTAATATATTTTCAAACAAAAAATTAGATACATATACATATATTAAATGCATTTCATCAAGTTAGGTGAAATCTATATATTTTTCGTCCCTTGGGGGTGTAATTTATTGCTATTACTACTTTACATCGTTTTCACTTCAAAATCACTTTCAAAACTATTAGTTGCATCTAAATGAATAGAGATGAATCTAATTCAAGTCAATGCATCACAAATGTGTAGTTATAGTTATTTCTCGTTATTCTCATTTTACGTTTTCTTCTCACTGGATCTCTACCCTACATAGGATAACTTATCCCAAAAGGACACTAACTCCTCATCAGGCTTGATTCATATTTATCATCTAATACTCTCTCACAATTCGAGCAGCGAAATCGTGAAAGTTCTGATTAGATAAGTGTGGTAGGTTTTGGGAGTAACTTAGGTCATACTCTTATAGAGATTTTAGGGTTTTTATACCCTCTTTTACTGCATATTCAAGAAGAGATAAGTTCTTTTATTAATTCATTCAATATGTTGATGTTTTGCATAATTATTATTATGTTTTCTATTCTATTTAACATGTCCGACTAAATTACTTAGTGTTTGCTTAGATCTAATGAGACCTAGTTGTTAAATATAGATTTTCGTCTCTTATTTTGATTGGTTTGCGTTTGGGGCCTGTGGGCAGTGGGTTACTATTCAGTGGTGGTATTGGGGCATGGCAGGATTGCAGGGATGGAGATTCGTTGACACTTTTGATCTACGGTTTCTTAAGGGAGACTTATAGATTCATAGAGTTAGGGAATTCGGCATCACCCTACGACTAATACCGGAATACAACGCCGCAATTAAACAAGGACGTGACAATTCGACTAATCAAGAAGAGATAACTAGGGTGTAATGACATCTAAGTAAACATGTTTTTACCTATCATACGAATCCAGTTTAATTTTATCGCAAGTAGTTTAATATAGTTTAATTAATTAGTTTTAATTAGTAGATAATTAAAAACCCCACTCTTCAAACCCCGAGATTTTAATTTGCTTTTATAAGATAAAAAAATAAAAAAAGAATCATCCCTCACCTTAGACCTATTTGTCATACACTTCGGATTTCAAAACCACTATTCGAGAGCGAATCAATATCTTACCTATACTACATTACAAGCTGTGTGTTTTGCAGGAGGATTGTAAAACTTCTTCGGAGGTTCGCAACCACCGCATCAAACATAAGCGACATTCAAGACTATTTTACAAATATTGCAGCAGTCGGCTTTCGGTGGCATGTTGGAAGGCCGGAAGAGGTGACTTTTCTTTTTGTGAAGAATTAAAAAACAAAAAATATGGCGCGCCAGTGAACTCCAAACAATTAAAAATTTACGGTCAAAATAGTATACGGCTAGGTTTTGGACTGAAAGTTGCATTTTTTTTCTTTTTTTATAGAGAAAGGATAAATCGTGACGGCTTGGGTTTGATGAAGTGGCATAGAGTCAACGGCTAATGGTGATCTACTTAGTCTTGGGCTTAGACTCGCTCATAATAACATGTCGAACATTGAAAACCTCATGAGGTATTATTTTTATTTATCAACTATTTAAAATTCATAATATGATAACTTAATCCTAAAGGACCCTGACCTTACATCGAACTTGAACCCTATCTATCATTCCATAGATATTAATATGTTAGCCCTTAGCCCGTCTATGTAAATAATTGAATTTGCTATGTGTACCTAGAGTTGAACAAAAAAACCGGTTCATGAACCGAACCGGAAATTATAAAATAGGATTTGCCTTGCGGCGGTTTCTCTTGAACGGTTTCCGCCCAACCGAACCGGCGGTTTCATAACCGGTTGTAAGTTTTTTGGTTGGTCGGTTTGAAAACCGGTTAAAACCGGTCCGATGATGAAAACCGGTTTTGCAACCCGGTTTTAAACCGGTTTGTTTGATGACTTTTTACGGCGTTTGACCCTCATTTTTACAGCTTTTGCATGCATGGTTGAGGAAGAAGACAACCTTGGGTGCATTTTTTTGTGTTACTGTGATGTGAGGATGGAAAGCATTGAAGAAAGATAAAGTTAAAGTTGGAGTTTGGTTTTCGAGGATATGCATGTGAAAGAGTTATAGTATTATAAATGGGTGCATTTTTCAAAGTAATACATCAATCAAATAGCTTTAAAGAACTTTAACATTTCAATTAAACTTTTCTTTTAATTTTTTTTTTATTTTTTTTTATTTTTATTTTATTTTTCATCCACGAATTTATTAGAATTAGACGGTTACAATTATACATTACAACTTACAAGGGGAGAAAGAGTTGCATGGGTCACAAAAGTACACTATCTAATTAAGTGACATTTTCTTAGAGGGTGTTTGGGATTGCGTTATGGACCAGCTTATCTGATCATTGCGGCCCGGAAACGCAAAAATCAAGTTACGAGTGTTTGGATAACAAACTCAAAAAAGTGATTTTCTGCGTTTACATAGCTCCAAAACTTGATTTTGATAATCCACTAGCTACTTACTTTTTAACGCCTTCTGGAAGGAAGATAACTTACTATCAAATCATCTTATTACCCCTCAAATAATCTTGTCTTGTTCATCAAAATTCTGTCATTACCTCATCCACCAATGATTCTTTTCACCATCTCTTGCTCCGTAGTTAGTTATTGTTGTGCATAGGATATTCTTCACTTCAACTTAATTTAGGTAAAATATTAAAGAATCTTGTAACTTTTGAGATTAATTTAGATCAATTTTTTTTGAAATAGATTTGGAATGAACAATAACTATGGATGAATATTTGAGGTAGGAGGCTATAAATTCGATTGGAAGCGGTGATGGAGAAGACGCCCCAGGTCTACATAAGTGTTTTTTTATTTTTGGGCTAAATGAGTTCATTTTCAACTTAAAAAAGAAAAAAGCTACTTGTATCCCCTAGTAGCATTGTTGATTTAAAGTTAATATAACGTATAAAAACAAAAAAGTAATGTCATAATCTTACAAATAAAATTTAGTTATGTAAAACTCAAATATGTCAATGATAAAATAATGTCACTTTGGTCATTTTACCAAATAAACTAATAAATAATTTAATTTACCAAACACAAAAAGCTGATTATCGATTATTGCGATATGAAACCGCATAATCAAATCCAAACACTATATTTCAGAATCACGTTTTGCAACAGCTGATTATCTAATTATTCATTTTCAAGACGGATAATCTATTTTCAATAAGCAATCCCAAACACCCCCTTATTCCTATAGGAGTTCAAACAAGGTGATAATTTAATGTCATCAAAAGTGGTTGAGCTACGTAAATAAAATATCGAATTATTATAAACTTGAACCGTAGGAAACCTGATTACTTTTCTATATTATGTTTAGCATTATACAAATTTATGTTACTTAAAGGATCTTTATTTTTAGTTGGATATATTTGTATACTATTTTATGATTTATCCCACTAACACAACAAGACCAAAAAAATCCATACTAAACTTTATAAAACTACAAGACCACCACTAGTACCAAAATAGTCACTATTTTATGACCCAAGCCACACATTCAACTTTCTCCCTTCCCTAGTTATAGTCATCTCATCTTCTCCGACGAAAAAACACCATAAAAAATATTGAAATACTCCTCATTATTAACCGCTTGATTGTGAGGGCATGTATAGAAAAGCTCTAGAGAAGTATTGGATAACTATTTTTATGTGAAATCACCAAACCAACCATGAAGCATGAGCAAGTTTGTTGACTGCCACTTTGTTCTATCCACTATGTTTTTTGCTTCTCTTACGCTCAGTTCTCGAGTTTTTATGGAAGGGAAATGAAAAAGAATAGGAAAGGGAAAAGAAAGGGAAAAGGAAAGTAAGTGTTAGTTGTTATGTTTTTGAGATAGAGGAAAGGAAAATGAAAGTAATCATAATCATGTTCTTGAGTGAGAGGAAAAGAAAAATAACTTGGTTAAATTACATATATGCCCTTTAATTGTTAATGTCAAATGTTTTAAAAAGGATATATTAGTCTTTATACAACATCGGTTCCGATTTCATTCCACTTTCCTCCCAAAGTGGGAGGAAGATTTATAACAAATCTTATCCCTATTTCCTTCCATTTCCTTTCCTCCTTTAAAAAGACTCAAGAACATAAAAACTTTCCATTTCCTTTACTTTCCTCTTAGTTTCAACTCGAGGCTGAGGCCTTAAAGATTTGTTATATCTTTAACAAATCTCATTTTTGCTTAATCTTACTTGGATCTCTTCTACTTAAGAAACATGCATCTCCTCTTTTGTCTAAAATAAAAGAAAGAAAGAAAGCCGGTTTTGGAACCGGTTTTACACAACCAGTTAAACCGGTCCCAACCGTCACGATCCGTTTGTATTTTTTGTCCTAAACCGGTTTCAAACCGGTCGGTTTGAGTCAAAACCGGTTTTGACTAGTTTGACTCGAAGAGAAGTTTGAAAACATTGCAGTTTGGAAAAATACCCGATTTGTGCACCTCTAGTGTACCACTACTACAAAAATTAGAATAGAGCCCCATATATTAAGCCCGGTTTTTCACAAAAACGGCCTCTATGTGTCAATCCAGATTTTTTTTAACTAATAAAGCCGGGTTCCAGTTTAGATAACCGGGTTCTATATAATAAAGCCCTCTTTCTTGTTTATCAACCGTGCTCTATTCCAATGGCGGGATTCTTTTTAATTTCAATTTTTGATTACATACGATCAAAACACAACCATTTTTCATCCCCATCTCAATTACACACACTCTCATTTGCCTCTTCCTCCGTTCACCATGCCATTCCTATCTCTCACCATCGGCTCCTCCATTCCGCCATATACCGCCCGCGGCTAGTGGTTAGTCATATCCCTTCACTTTTGTTCCTCTATAATTTTGGAAGTAGGGCTAGATATGTTTTATTAAATTTAGGGTTAATGTATGTTTTACCTTTTTAGGGTTGGTTGTTAGATTAATCTATGTATTTCAATTGTTACTCTGAGGCTTAATTAGATCTTGGGAATAATTTAAGATCTAATGCTGGAGAATGGCCATTTATATTTTGTGGTTTGTGTTAGTTTGTCATTTGTTTTAGTATTTATAAAGGCTTTTATATTTAAAATTGGCATATGTTTTTGTCATCTCATTCTTCATTGATATTACATTACAGATTTATCACGAAGCCTTGAAGCTTGTGGGATCTGAGAGGTAAATACATAAGCAACAAACCATTATATTGTATTTCATATATCCTTTCATGCTCAATAAAGGGATACTATTAACTTGGTTTTGAGGGTTTACATGTCTTCATGGTTGATTTGGACAATCAAAGTTGTGGACTTAAACCTCATCTGTTTTTGGGGTGAAGTTATTCAAAGGCAATGCATAACAACAATTCACAATAACATTAATGGTGTATATTTCATTTTCATTTTCGTTGCAAGAGTAGTCCAAGATTAATCTTAATGTATTAACACAAAGTTGTAATCTCAATGAATCTTCTTCGTTTGAATAATGTTCATTTTGCAAGAAAATTTTGATTTAATGGCTAGAGTTACAGCTTAAGAAGGTTGTTTTTGTTTTTGTTTTTTAAATATTTTTAATTCACATAGAGCCATATTAGTTGATTGAAAAGAGGGATCTATAAGCGGTAATGTTGGTTGATTGAAAAAGAGGGGCTGTACTATATATGAGTAATGGGCAAAGAAACTTGTACTTAGAAGTCCCACCTCAGAGTTCAGAGTTCATATGGGCACTATGATATTTTCAACATAGCTCTATGGCCTTTTTTGTAGTAGTGTACGTTAGTGATGGTTTTAGATAATTTTTATAACCAAGCCTATCAAGGGTTGTATCACCCTATCAAGAGTTGTATCAACAATAAAATTAGGATTAGTCTTAGAAATATCTAAATCCTTTAGAAATATCTAAATCCGAGTTAAAAATCCAAATAAATTATGTCCAACGTTACTCATACCTTCGTAGCTTTTCTTTGATATCGGCATTTTATTCGATCTATCTATCTACACTGCTAAAGCAAGGAATTGAGACCTCGTTTTAATTAATTTTTTCCATTATTAATATGCAACCTAAATTGACACATGGCATTGGAAAAACATTTTTAAAATTTCGTGCGAATTAGAACGTAACAATAGCAAGCTCTTGATATTGATTTTCGTAAGTTTGTTATACTTTGAATGTTGTTAAGCATCTAAAACATATATAACACCCTTCCTTATTTGGCAGATGGCAGCGACAGCTGTGGTTATTATGGCGACAGTAGATTGTAGCTGTGATGGTGTCACCGATTTATGGTGGTTTAGAGTGAGACAGCGGTTTAGATTGAGAGAAAAGGAAGTTGGTGTGTGTTTTTATTTGTTAGGTGTGTTTATTTTTTAAAGATTCTAGACATCTATATCTATATTACTTATAAAGCATGTTGATACTTCTCTCCTATTAATTTTTTAAGACTTCCTAAAATAGAATTTTAAGCAGAATCTGAAGGAAACGCATCGTTTTCAAGTATTTTAAGAAATAAAACTAAAAAGCACAATTCAACACACATCTGATTATACGTAATTTAATTAACCACATTCACAATATCTGAAACTCATAAAGCTAAAGGTACAATCATCATAAACACAATTTTTTAATATCAAATAGTAATCAATGTAATTAAAAGGTGTTGTGAAAAGAGCGTGGGGCGTTCGCATGAAGCGGCAATTTAGTATGTATTTTAGTTTTGTATGAAAGCTGTATTCTAACAAAAATTATTTATAATAAAAATTGTCTTTGTTGAAAGCCACTATATGTATGTGTTGATGCATACATTAATTTTATATGTATATTATCATTCATTTGTACGATTATTGTTAAAAAGAAACGTGTAACCAAACAACATTTATTACGCATAAAATAGTATACGAGATCACCGTACGCTACATCTGTGATGCCATAATACTATAATGCATGTTAACACTTCCCTTCTATTAATTTTTAAGAATTCTTAATATAAATTTTAAGCAAATACACCTATCAAAGCATTATGTACAATTAACTTTTGCACAACTAAATACATAAATTGATTAGTCAACAAATATCATTAATGTAGTTTTTAAAATACCCCTTAAGTGAAACATACAAATTGTTAAACCTATTGTACAAACCATTCACTTTCCGATTCATGAATACATTTAATCCCTTATTAATATGAAAAAAGTCAACATCACACAAATTAACAATATTGTCAAACCGCATAGAGCATTGACGACAAGAAACAAATAATAGACCATGTAAAAAATAGTTCAATGTTTAACATATCTAATTACAACCACAATAATTATGTCGTAACTCATCCGAAAAAAATATCAGTCAATATAAAACAACTTTAAAAAAATATCACAATCCATCTCGTCGGATAAAACAAACCACAACAAGAAACCTATCATCCTCAAGATCTTAAGCGGAAAAAAAAAGGAAAAAAATAACAAAGATATCGGGTTTCTTTATAATTGCTATTGATCTTAAAAGAACAAAACGACAACCCATCATTGGCCCAGCACCCAAACAAAAATGAGATACACCTACCTAAGAATCATTTAAATGAAAATAATTAGGTGAAATTTTCGAGGCTTTTAAAAGATATAAAAAGGGTTTGTTCTGATTTGTGTCTTAGTTTAACAAGAAATGATTTTGATTATTTGATTTGTTGTTCGAAACTTGATGGAGAATGTTGAGAGAAAATGATAAGAGAATTGTGTGACTGAGAAAGTAAAGATATGAGTGATTGCACATATTTTTTTAGGTTTAGGGTTAAAGTAGTATGATAAAGGGATTATGTAATCCTGATTTTGACTCGTCCTGATTTTGATCATACAAGAAGAGGAAGTGAAGCGGTACATTGAGCGTCGAAAGTGTAACAAATAGGTGGTCAATGGAAATGACATCATTGACCTCGATTATATGTATTTTGTTGTTTTTAAAATGTAGGGATATTGATTTGGCTTAAGTTACAGATGACAATGGTACACCTCTACACTTACAAAGAGTGATTCGACCAGATGACAAATCTTGAATGTTCCTTTTTACACAAAGAGAACATATCTGCAAGAACCTGGTTCGAACAAAATTGTAGATTTCGAACATGTGTGTCTTACAAAAACATACATGCACGCTTTAAAAAATAACGTGTATTGTAGCTGTCCACACCACGTTTTAAAACTTTCTCTCATCTGATCCATCGCTCATCACCTTCGAACACCATAACTTTAGAATAAAAATAAAAGAAAAAATAAATAAATTTTGGCCAAACCATCTATAAATCAAACATGACCAAACATTAGTTACCATTATATATATCAAAGTAATGATTAATTAAGAATACATAACCAGTCACATCCTCGTATAACAAATAATAATTATTTTCAATTATAAAACTTATCATTGACACCAATATTAGAGTACCGTTTCTAGAAATATTCATGACCCCAAACAATTTTTGTCTAGATTCATGAGTTGAAATCAATATAAATCTCATATTTATTATATATTCAATAAATCAATCTTATCCATTTATTTTTTATCAAATTTAATAAAAAACTATTTTTCATTTTTTTTAAAGCAGTATCTTTACTGAGCGATAAATCTTGGTATAAAAATACTATTTATCGCGGCGAAAATTAAATTATCTTTTATGCAGGATATAGCACTTCTTTATATTTTAGACAATTTTTTAGAAAAATTAGTCGAAAAAATCACATATGATTGGTAAAATCACATCTGATTCGATTTTACAAATCACAAATGATTTTTCAAATCATACATTAATTTTACAAATCACATATAATTTGCAAAAATCATATGTGATTTATAAAAATCAAATCACATGTGATTTTCACAAATCACATATGATTTTTCTACACCGAAATTTTGAAAAAGAAATTGATAAAAAAATATAGAAGTGCATATCTATAGAAAGATAATTTAATTCTCTTCGTCATAGTATGATTATTTTCTCGTAACGATTAACGATTTACGATATATTTAATTTTTAAAAAAATGATGAAAGTTTATTTTTTTTGTTTTGATTAGAAAAATGAATCATATGATTGATTCCTTCGATCCATGGTAAATTTAATATATATATATTGAACTTTTGCCCTAGATACATACGTATTGATTTTTTTTTCCAAATAGCACATAACGAGCAAGTTTGCCCGCGCGTTGCTGCGGGGAAGCATTCATGCAAATTATATTTAGTAATGAGATTCAGTTATTGCAAATCAAGAGAATGAGACATAAATTTTGCCAAACCAAAGGCAAGTAAATTTTAAAAAAGGTATTAGTAGATTCATCGAAAATATGGACCGTAGATGATTTGTTCAAGATGTATAAGTTAAAAAAAATAACACTAACCAAAAATGTAAACAACTTAAAATACAATAAACCATCAAAAGCTTAACTTCCTATCCTAGTAACAAAATGAGCATATTGGGTTGCATAGGGTATATCCATTCAACTGATGAAGTTTAAAATCACCCCTATGGCTTTGCGCATGTCTTCGAGCTATGAAGAAAAAGCACCAAATAAACTATTATACCTTGAAACCAAAAACAACATATCAACCTAACACATCCCATGTCTATATCTAAAGGCTGAAATATCAAACCTTTCAATTTTTTAAACCCGGAATGCATTGTCCATTGTTCCATCATCATTCCAGATTTCATTCTATATGCACACTCTATTTTACACAATTCCAAACCCAACTGCATTTATGTGTAACACCCTTGTACGCTGATACGTAGAATTTGATCAATGCGGTAAGCGGACTGTCACTTAGCAAATGTGTAGTGTCCTACATTGTGTACTTGGAAAGTTTTACAGTCGCTTTTGTACTTAAAGGCAATACGAATAAGCAGTGGGCTGCAGGTGCATTGTCTAGGGATAGTTTATGGGCCTGACATGCATACTTACGTTGGTACAACGCTTATTAGTATGTACACTAACTTTGGGTCGATTAAGGAGGCCAGCAAGGTAACGGGTTTGCCTTTGAAAATAACTATTTATACCCTTAATAATCTAAATGTAGATATTTTGAGTGATGGTATTCACCAGAACAGTTTGGAGACCAACAACGTTGCCTGCTGCAATGTTTCCAGCATTGTCATCTAGGAACAGCTGTATACAATAAAACAAATGAATAATATGTCACTAATTATATAATACCAAAAAAGTCCCCATTTCATCACAACTATGTTAGATTTGCACAAAACCTACACCTTTTAGATGAGACTCCAAAATATATACAGTATGTGAATGTAGTAGGTATGAAAAGAGGTGCTTTTTCCTTGTGTAAGGTCAATATACAAATAGAATATTCACCAAAGTTTTAGGTGTATCACAGTGATACCGATAAGGTATTTGTTCATGTTTAAAGCTGACATTTCTCGATTTTTAGGAATTCCCTTTGTAATCATCAGTTTTTTTTAATTGAAATGGGTTGGGTTATTTTGACCCCCCTATTTTTTTAGATTGACCCCCTCTATTATTTTTGAAATTTTTTATTTTTTATTTATTTTTTTTTTATTTTTATAATTTTATTTATATCAAAAAACTATAAACCTGAAAATCTGGAGCAGATAAATATAAAGTTTAATAAGTCAAAGCGCTTAAAAGCGCCGAAATCACGAACTGGTAGAAAAAGCTATTTATCTTGAAAAAGTGGGGATGAAAGGAATATTCATATGATGTGACATCATAGGGGGGGTTCCAATAGTGTTAAAAGTAGTATCGATTCTAACATCCGAATGTAATCTAAAACTACAATTTGAGCTCTCTTCCTTATTAGGAAGAGAGTAGTTGTCGGAATAAAGATAGATAAGAATAGATGTAAGAGGCGTCATTCATAATCCATCCTTTTGAATCACCCTCATTTTAATTCTAATTTTATTTCTCTTCTGCTGCCAATTTGACACCTACATAACAGAATTAGTTAAAGGATTAAAAACAAATACTTGTACCACCTTAACACTCGTGTGCACTTTGAAAGGAATCAACCTACAACGATAGAAATCATAAAAAAATAAGAACTTTACATACCCGTTATATGCCTCCATAACTTTCTTAGCTTCTTCAATTGTACTCATTGTCAAAAACCCACACTCTTTACTTTATTCAGTATCCGTATTATATATCACCTAAAAAAACCAAACATTTTATTTCAACACTTCAGATTTACCGTCATACCGAAACTATTAATATGATTATTTGGTTTCCATTGGAAGCAGTTTAGAGGGTGCTTGGGATAGCATATCTGATCCAAACCGCTTATACAGTTATTTGATGATGAAAAAAACATGAACACTTTTAGACAATTGGTCTTCAAGAGGGTGTTTGGGATTGTTTAATTTTCGTGTTTAATGCTTATAAATAAGTACTCATAAGCGGCTTAAAAATAAGCACTTCATAGAAAAGTGCTTAAATATGTTTATTTTAAATGAGAACGTATAATAAGAGGTATTGTGTTAAGTATGAAGATAATTAAAAAAAAAATCAAACATTAGTTTCATCTCATATGAGCAGTTTGAAATAAGCTGATTAGCAATTAGCAATCCAAACATCCCTGGTAGCATATTTCAAACAGCTTATCTGATCATTTAAGCAGCTTCAATAAGCAATCCAAATTCCCAAACACCCTCGTAGTAGGAAAATTAAACAACTAAAAAAGCCAAAAGGAACAAACATATAAAAAAAGTCTAGAAAAGTGATGCAAACACGAATCCGAATCCCAAAATACCTTTTTTCACTTTTTAAACCAAGAACATAAAAATATATAAAGGTCAACAAATATATATAGATATTATACCTCTAAGATACTCAAGTAGAGTTAAGTGAGCTAAACCATGAAGAAGCACTTTAAGAAGACCATTAACATACAAAATAGCATCCTTTGATCCCTCTAGCTCATCTTCATTTTTTATGTTTTTTAGTGATTTTGGATCGGTCAGCAACATGTGTGGGTCTTTTAGACTTTTATTACCACATACCTGCAAAGGACTGATAACTGTAGTTTCAACTTTTTAACGCAAGGCTCGTCGTACTACCAATCCTTAATCATCAAATGTATATATACTTATCAAATGAAGAAAAACTAAATACATCAAACTCATGAAACAAATGCCATTACACCAATGAAAAGTAAAATGCAACATATTCTATTAAAACTGAAACAACAAAATGCAACATATTATATTAAAACTGAAACAACTATCCTATATATATCAATCAACATAGGTTTGAGCCAATTTATTCCAAATAATTAATAACCGCATAAACTACTCAAACACTCTGATCATAAGTAAGAAAAATCAACATTTTTTTTTAAAACATATGTTGTACTTAGTTGTTCCTAATTTGAATGCACGCAGGATACAACCCACAAATACCTAATAATAGCAGAATGATCAATAAATTTAATTGCTACAAATGAACATCACATTATCGCTACAAATTGCAGCCATATCAAATAAGAAACACATCATTACATGAGGGAAAAATTACCGTAAAAGTCGTTGCTGTGACTCAAGGGTCGGTGTTCTCCAGAGCATTACCTCTATATCATTTGCAGAATCATTTGTTTCAGCATGCATAGTGTTGAGCACATTTGCAGACTAAAATCATGTAGCTTCCATCTGTCTTTCCTGTATACGGCAGTACATGGATTTTCTGTTACTGAAATAATTATGTTTAAAGATGAAGAAGAACTATGCATACATACAAATAGGCCATACAAAGTATTTAAGCCTTAAAACATATTCCAAACAGAAAATAGTATTACGAAGTATAAAAAGTTCAAGTACTAACTACAGCCACATGAAGGCTATGCTGCCGCTGCGATTGCAGAGATGAAGTCGACCGTGTCACGATCTCCTTTGTAGACCTAGGCTTTTCTTGAGGAGTAACCTAACATCTATTTGCAAAGAAAATATTACTTCTCATAAGAATGACATCAAATAACTGAAACCACTTTCTTTCAACTAATAAAGCGTAGCTTGTCAATATAATTCTAATTACTTGACAATTTTTGCACTTGAAGCTATATTGACAATTGACAATTTCGTAATTACTTAGAAGACCTACTGCCTTTGGTGAACAAATGAAGTTGAAGCTATATTGACAATTCTAATTAGTTGACAATTTTTGTGAATGATGCAGTTTCACAGAATCATGTCATATGATTAACATTAACAAAATGTGGTGACACATACCGTTTAATAGTGGTCAAAGAGATGAAAGATATGTTTTACAGTAAAGCGTTAACTTCAATTTTATTATCTGATATATGAACTGATAAATATACCTGCCCATCGGCATTGATGACCAACACGTGATACTGTCCTTTACTTTCTTCAACGATTGTCATAGCCTTTTCAATGATGGGCAAATGATGTCGGACCTGTGGCAACATAACAGATAATTCAACCAAAAAAAGAATGCAGAAGGAACGCTAAAACTGAAATAGTATGCAAGATTGATGAAAATGGTATAGAAAATTTAAACACCTGCAAGCTTTAGATGGGGTAAAATGGCGTTGCACCTACTCAAGGCTTCCTCGAATCCATTACAACACCTTTCTTCTGGATTAAAACTGAAAACATCTTGATCGTGCGTATATGCTGTATATGCAAGAAAGTTAAAAGATATCCCTAACCCACATTTATGTAGCAACAAACTTCCTGGGGTGTTAAAGCCAAGAAGCATGTAGTTCCACTGATACTTTGTTCGAAATCATCAACAAAGCAAGCATCAGCACTCAAATTTAGTCGAAACACCCCTGAATCAGAAAAAGAAGAAAATAATTAAAATTTAGATGGAAAAAGAATATACAGTATATTGTATAGTTGTTAGGGATTCTATGATCATCTAATAAAATCCACATAAGGAATTAAAAAAAAAATCCAACCAAATTAAGGTAAAACAACAAAACATAAAAGGACTGATTTTTTTTAATAAAAATAATCAAATTTATATATCATATAAACAAAACCCATATGGGAATTTATATATAAAAAAACAAAAACAATCAATCTGCATCAAATTAAATCAATACCTTATTTATGTTACAGATTTGTTGAAGATTAGATAAAAATAAATTATGTTGTTCATTGAGCTGGGTTTCGTCTTTTTGCTGAGTCAAGATAACGTGGGTTTTGAAACGATCGATTCCAGGATGAGTAACTGATTTAGGGTTATTGAATTTGATGAGTTCTGAAAATGGGTGGTATTATGAAGAAGCTTCAGGAATAACGGACCTTTGGATCCGGGTTTAGTAATAAGCATATGGTTGTGGAATTTTCTAGGAGATGAGAGAAATCAGTGGTGGTGGTATTTTTGTGTGGGAATTCTAGGAAAAATCTAACCGGTTAATGACGTTTTGTTTACATATGTATGGTTCTCCTTCAATCGTACAGAGATTAGGTTGTATAAACATTGTTAATGAAGCTTGGGTTGTATTACAGGGGTCATTACGGGAAGACGTACGTGAACAGGAAAACACCCAACACAATTTGGCCAATGAGAAAGTGGCAGTTGGCCCACTAAGGTACTGTTGGGCTCTAATTGCACAAAGTCATTAAGTGAAGACGAATAAGGGGACGATGTAAGTGAAAACTGACCTCCTAGACCTCCTAATAAAACCATAATTGCCCCGTCCAAAGATGCCTATTAGTATATAACGAGCAGGTTAACCCGCGCGTTGCTGCGGGAGCGTGTTGTGTTATATATTACGTGTTCTCGGTTTTATAATGTATATGTTTTAACTGAACCAAAAAAAAAAAAAAAAATTGCCAGCTTTTATCGCATGGTGTATCAATAGTTAAGGCTATGAGCTATTTACGTTTTATAAAAGCAAGAAACACATTTCTAACAACTTATTTGCTTATAACATTAAAAATATTGAGTTAATAAAGTTTCAAAATGACAATCAGTTGCATGGGCACATAAACAAAAACATTAGTTTTAGAAACAAATAAAACAATACTAAACTTCAAATCAATCATGTACAAGTGTACAACATACCTAAAACATCAAACCTTAAAAATATCAAACTTCTATCACATAACTTTCTTAACACTGAATTGTAAATTTCGACAACAGTTTTCACATGAAGCTATATATTAACTAATTTAATAGTATCAGAACACAAATAAGTAATACAAACACCCTTAATCAACTGTAAGGCGCATAAATATCCACTAAAAATATCAAAATAAATAAAAACCAATCTCCAATTCACATATATATACTACTTATATAGTGGAGCGCTAACTCCAAAAGTATCAGATGTTCAGTTGGCAAAAACTTGAGGATGGGTCATTTATAAAAGTTCTAAGCCTGATCATACACATATTTCTTGGATAAAAGGCTATGAAATTATGGATACCTACCAGCAATATCAGACAATCTCAAAGCCTTCAGAAATCCCAATTAGCTTGTTTCACATCATTAAGTAAGATCCTTTATTTTCAAGTACATTTTTGTTTATCTTGAATACTTTTTCTCCTATACAGCTAGTAGTGTTGTTAGGTTGACATGGCAAAACAGGCCATCTTAGGTAACAGGTAAAAGAATGTCGTTTTTTGGTGTAGGTGGAAACGGGTCAAGTCAGGTTCACTAAGAATAGGAGAAAAACCTTACACCAAACAGCGTAACCCACTATTGGAGACGGTAATTTCAACTCATTACATGTGAATGAGTGACTTGGTTGTGTTTTATCTCAAGTGCTCAAATGAAACTATAGCTGAAAAGGAAACATGTCGAACAGGTTTCCTATCTGTCTAAAATTTATTTTGAATGAGATGAAAAAAAGGGCAAAACTAAAATTTTATGTGGAAGAACTTACAACATTGCTACCTTCCATGATCTTTGTTTAAAATCTACTTGCTCAAACTACATGTTGTCATAACTTCTGTACATTTAAGAAAAATTCAACGCGGAAAATGAAATTGGAATGATAACGTGATCAAGGAAACAATATCTTACAGCTATGCTAAAATCATCAGGTCCACTCTTTCGGGTTAATGCAAGCATTCAAAAGTTTCCATTCTTGCTCCCCTCTACTGGTTGCTGTGCATCCAGAAAATATAAATTTGCAATTTTAAAACTTTATTGAGCAATTATACCATAAAAAGAAAAAGAAAGGATAGTCACTGAAATCATCCAACTATATTCCATATTATCATATCATGCATAAAAAGCAAAAGAAATAAGAATTAACCTCCTAGACAAATCGATATCTTTGCTAACTTCTCCCATGGCGCGTTCTAATTCTTTGATTCGTAACCGTAACTCCTTTATTAGATGAGCATTGCTAGCTGGTATTGCAAAACTCAAGTAAGCTTTGGCCCTTATTAGTTGATCTTTCATCTCTTTGATCTTCCTATCCAGTACCCTCCGTGTTGGCAATGGCACCTCCTGATCATGTCCAAGTGCTGCACGACCAGCCTCTACCTGTCACATCATTAAAACAATAGAGAGGAATAAATGGGTTGCATCTTGCAAAACGGCAATGCTGATTAAAACTTTACTTTGATATATGTGCCACTGACAGAAAAGCATAGTATAAAAACAATATTAAGGCCACCATCAACTTAATAAGACCGGTCACGATATCTATAGTAAATGATACAATGAAAAAAGACTATGTAAATCACTTATGATCCATATGCTGACTGTGTACCTTTAAAAACCAAACGACTTTTGCAAATTCTTTTTGGTGAGCCACAGCCAGGATTTGTTCTTTACCCAAAAATGAACAGGAATCAAAGTTGTAAGGACCTAAAGTTATGGCGAAAAGTATGAATTTCTATACCATATATATATATATTTTTCTATCAGGGCATTAAGACAGCAGGGACCTATATGTTGATCAAGTTACAAATAGACTTAATAAATGAAGAGACCTAGAAACAGTGATTAAAGTTTCATGTTCTTCAACGTAGAAGCTTAAACCAAATGATGTATAATACTTTATTTGAATAATTGAGATTTGTATTGAAGATCCATGGTATGAGAGATGAATATGCCGTGGACAGTTAAAAAAAACTGGGAGCAGCAGTAAATAAAATAATTATGGAAAGAGTTGAAAAAAAAAGGGCAAACCTCTTTGTTATGAGGCTACTGAAATCACAAACTCTACCCTGTCGATGGAACCGATGAATCAATCACCTGTTTTAAGCGAAATCTCAAGAGTCATATGCAGTAGACATTTAATAAAAAGCATAACATAAAGATTCAGTTAATAATATTTGTGTGATTAGAGTTGAGAATCATGCCAAACCTTTTGTTAAAGTCATATTCTTTCTGTGGATCCATTTCTTAGCCAACCTGTGCATCATATGTGTGTGTGACAGAGAGATAGACAAAGATATAGAAAGAAGGCTGAAAATTATAAAATTGGAGAAAGAGGACATATTGAAAGAAGAAAGATGCTTTCTTTATGGTCCATATACAATAAACAACTTATGACATACCTAATATCACATTTCACTAATTCACAATTTTCATCCGATGGAACGCCTTACACCTAGGATCGTTGTCTTTTCTTCTCAGTTTCTTCCACAATGTAGTTGAAAGTTAAGGAAGCACAAAAGGGGTTGGTAATGCTCGAGACCAAACTCTGTACTGATGCGTTGTCTTTCTTCTCCGGATTTCTTCTATAATGTAGTTGAAAGGATTGTCTCCAACCACTAACATTAGTTCTAATTAATCAGAATATATATAAACAATGACATGCCTTTTAAAGATTTTTTCATGCTAAACTCAGTTAATAACTGGTGATAGTCGATACTAAAAAACTGATTGTTATTACTGTCCAGTATATTCCCTTAATTTATTTTTACCAAAGGTTATTTTAAATAATTCAAAAAAAATAAATAAATAAATAAAATAAAATAACCCTTATATCATGAACTGATGGAAACAGATGGCGGTGGTACCTTTCCAATCCTGGGCGTACGGAACTTAAATATTGCCTGTTCAATAGCATGTATTACATGAGCACGATTTTATAAGCAGCCTGCACTACACAGAGATAAACACACGTTATCGACAAAATAAGTTAAAGAAAAGCCTAATTCAACTTATATGACCAAACCAGTTTGTAGCACATAACACCGATATAATACTTATTCAATGAATGGAAGTGCACTACCTTGTGAAATAATGCTAACCTTCTTAGGGAACTGGAGGGTATCCCATATGCAAGATATGCCTGCAAGACCAAAATCAGAATGTTGTGAAAAGTGTGTTTTTAGACTGAGAAAAATATACCCATATATGAAATATTGGTGTTGTGAGCTTACATGCATCATCATGGAATTATACAAATTGATCCACAATGCAGTCTGCGCATTTGTTTCCATTTGACTTAAATTTTACTTTTCTAGTTGCTCCACTAAATGTCTGATAAGAAAAACAATTACACATTAAATCAGTGATGAAAACGTGTTGATGCTCCTAAGCATTAAGGGTCCCTTGCGTTGAAGGTAACCAACATTGGTCCAATTTTGATGTCATGTAACAAAGTCCTGAGAAACAAAAACCCCTTAAAATTCAAAAGGTTTTGACGAAATTCAGAAAGTTCAAAACATTAAGAGAAAAACCTCACACTTTGAAAAGAAATATATGGCTATAATATGATGAAAGAGATGCACAACAATGACGGTAGAACAAAAAGCGAAATATTTGGCGTGAATTGTATTTATGGTAATAATATCAACTGCGAAAAATGAACAGGAATCAAAGTTGTAAGGACCTAAAGCTATGGTAATAATATCAACACCCTTATAATATCAACTGCGAATTAATGTTTACCTTAATTCGGAAGTCAAAGGAAATACGGGCTCATAACTTATTTAATAGTGCTAGTGGGAGATTGATTAGTCCACATCGAAGCCGACTTCGTCCCAATACAATAGAAGCTTTAATGTGTGCACAAAGTTGGTTGTGGGAAATCGTTAATACTGGTAAGCATGTTTATTCAACTATCAAGTACTTAATTAAGGTTTTATCTGTTATCTAATAATTTTTTTTTGTTTATATAAGATGAAGGTAAAGCATTTACATCAGATAACAATGCAAGCATTTTTGATGATCATGATACAGATACTGAAGGTAAGTATGCACCCATTTTGGTCAATTGATTTGATCTTTTATAACATGGTACTGATCACAAGTATCGTTTTTTGTTATCTTTCTAGGCTAATAATTAAATCATCGAGGATACAAATATGCTTGTTTGGAACCTAAATGGTATAAATTCTGCACTTCACTCTCTCGATAATTCAACACTCATTTTCATTTGTATGCTATTAAACCGTGTTTGAACTAACACTATTGTTTTTTTCTTCATGCAATTTTTTTGTTTTAGTTCATGTTGGTGAAATAATAATCTGGACTTATCGAGTGTCAATAAATCATGCGGGATTTTTAACCTGTTGAAGACATTAGCCACATGTGCTCATGTTATTGGTTGCTTTTCCTTTGGCATGTTGAATTATTTTGAGTTTTGTTTCCAGTATTAGACTTGTATTCATACTTTGGGTTCGTACTTACGATAAGTCATACTTTTTGTTATGATTTGTGTCGAATGTTTGAATTTAATTTAATAAATGAATTTTGTTTGATGTTAGCATGGTTGCACCGCTGGAAATATGTTATATATGTTAACTTTGTATAGGAAAAATCCGATTCCAGATTAGGGGTCCCCATTTCCGTTAGGGGACGGGGATGGGGACTAATTATGACCCGGAGGGATAGGGGACGGGGATGGGGATGGCTATTGAACTTGGGGATGGGATGGTATTAACCATTCATCACGACTTAGATTCCATCTCTAATTGTGTGAGATGATCCAGTGAATCTCGAATATGGGTTTGTTTTTGTATGTTGGTTTTATCAAGGAATTTTGTAGGAGGTAGAGAGAGGTGTATATACTACAATATTCGCACATGATTTACCCAAACAAAGGGTGTATCTGTTCATTAAATGGCCTGTAGCGGCAACTTTGGTAGCCAATCAGAAGTTGCCTAGTGTAACAAATGGTGGTAATGACAATCAAACAACCAATAGGATTCAAGATTATGATACTAATTACCTTATAATAAAATTGCTTTGTCCAACTCTCCAAACGGCTTTTTAGTATATATATATATAATATATATATATATATATATATGGGAATATATTAGCTACAATTTATTGTAAATAATTATTCTAATTTTGTCTTTATAAAATGTGAGTCTCTGATTATTTTGTGAGTCACGATTAACTACGTGGGTCGATTCATTGCTAGTGTATATTTTTTAAAAGGATTGTAGCCAATTGCTTTCTAAAAGTATAGTAAATTTATCCCATATATATATATATATAGAGTAAGGATCCAGGTGAAGTAAATTAAAATAAGAAGTGGTGAGAAGTAAAAGCCAGAAACCACGTATTTGAGATCTACGACTTGCGTTAGATCATTTCTATTCATATAGATGCAACATCTTGAGTTTAGAGCCGATTAATTTGATGTATAGATGGTGCAAATTGATTTTCATGATTTTGGTAGCGTCGCGAGGAAAAGCAAAGAGAAATCATGAAATCATCTAATATCACGTATATGCATCCGATTAAAAGCTAAACAACACATTATTGTGTGTTATAATGCATCTAAGATTATAAGAATGTATCTAATTTAGCTCCGGTGCATCTGGTTTGGTTATAGTTCTTCTTATTACTTCTTATTTTAAGTAATCTTCTTATTTGATCCTAACTATATATATATATATATAATCTAGATCAAATAAAATCATACTTAAAGTTGTTAAAATGAGATCGAACTAAAATTTGACAAGAGATGCTCTCCTTACAATAAAAATAAATTTTTATTTTACTACTACAACTAAAATTGTTAAAGTTTAGATAGATTTCTTTTTTAAAATAAACCTAGGTGATACACTTTGATTAAAGTTTAATGTGTGTGGTTTTTGTATGTGTATCGGTTTTGGAATATTTATTAGTGTAATGTATGTCCCAGTTATCACTAATCCAAACTCATGTATCATTTGGTTATTAGTTGCTAAAATGTTAATTTGTATTAAAAAATATTTTTTTTTATCACGATTGCTAAATTTATTTGTTATATAAATGTTTTAGTGGTTTTTAGATTTGATCTTGTTTTTTACTTTAAGCTTGTCTCACATTAACCCTCCATATATATTATATATATATATATATATATATATATATATATATATATATATATATATATATATATATATATATATATATATATATATATATATATATATATATAATATAATATCACTGGAAAAAAAACATGTCTTGGAGGTTCCTTTTGTAAATAAACATGAAATATAAACATCATCGTAGTAGTTTCTATACAAAATCATGAACCCTTGAAAAACAAAATTGTTGGGATATGAAAGTGCTGAAGATTGACAAAGTACTGCAGAAAGACAAAGTACTGATGAAGTCAAAGTACTGCTCGATTATCAAAGTACTGTAAAGCAAGTCGGTTGTAATAGATAGAAAGTAATGTTTTATAGAAAGTAATCTAGAATGTTCTAAGAATAGTATAGTAATACTTGTCGTACAAGGATAAGAATTGTAAACCGATTAGGGTTATCCTTAAGCCTATAAAAGGACCCCAAGATTGGCATTAGACATACGAGTTCACAAGTTTACAAGAACGTGAATTATTAGAGTTTTAGAGAGTTCGACATTAGAGTTTTAGAGTTGTTAAGAATCTGTATAACAAGCAGGTTCAGTGTTATTAATAAAATCGTTGAAATTTAAAGTTAATTCTTATTAGCTTTGTTAAGTAAATTCCGCATACTTAATAGAGTTTGCTCAGTGTTTCATTGTTAATAACTTAGGATTTATCCGAGGTTATTAAACCCTTAACAAGCTATATAGTTAGTTTGTTTAGAGTACATCGATCCAACAAAAATGTAAAAGGCATTATTACCTTCGAAATCTTCGTGTTAATTACTATCAAATTCAAAACTTGCAAATCGAAAATAAATAATACAGATCCGGCGACTTTGAGATAAAGAAACTTAGCGGCGACAGTCAGATCTTGAGGAAGGGAGAGAAACGTGTAGATGTGTTGGTGGAGGCTAAGGTTTGAGGGGAGATAAATTTGTGAGAGAGAATAAGATAAAAAAATATACGGAATAACTAAAATGTGGTGTCGGTTTCTAAAAGGGAACAAGGAATTTAAAAAAACATTTTTAGCCTTTATTCATCTATAAAACTTGGCCAATCTTTTGATAAGTGTTGAAAAAAAGGTCTACAAGGCTGATTAATCACGGATTAGGTGCTACTGGGCCACCGTCCTTTTCCGATTTGTGTAAATAGTTCAAACAAATCGGTCAACGATGGTTAGATGAGTCAAACTTAAAGCATGGAAATCTTACAGAAATACCCTAAACTTCGTAGTAAATTAGTTATAATCAACAGTTTATATCTATTACAAGATCATTTTTAAGGAAAATCTTGCCCAAAATACTAACACTTGCCGTAAAGACCTAAAACTTGCAAAAAATGCCAAATACAATTAATCACCGATTCGCTATTTTTGCAACCCTAAACAAATGTAATCACTTATGGTCGTTGTTTATATCTATTACAAGATGCTTTTAAGGAAAATGTTTTCGGGAATACCCAAAACTACCCAGAAATACCAAAAAATTGCCAAAAATGCCAATCCGATTAAGCACCAATTAATCTCGCCTAGACCGATTACAAGCTAGAAAGGGGTCGACTGACTCACTACCGATTCGCGAGTTTTGCAACCTTGCTTTTGATTAATTATATTTATGGCACATTTAATCATATCCATTGATTAAACAATCCAACGGCTAAAATGGAGTTCTCGCACTTAAGTAGCGGTTCTGAAATAAAGTTTCACTATATACATATCCTTCCAAAGATGCAATGCATAAAACCATTGTACCATATGCCTAAAACTTTGGATATATATATATATATATATATATATATATATATATATATATATATATATATATATATATATATATATATATAATTATTCACCTTTGAAAGGATATGCATGCAATTCCCTCTAAAAAATGCAATAGCTACAAGGAATTACAACTTCTGACATGGTATCATGAGCGGACCAAATATTAAACTTAATCGGCAACTAAGAGCCCCCACCTATAACCACCCGTCAAATCTCAAGATAAAAAAATCGTCCATTATCTTCGTTTCTTCTACAATATTATCTATCAAATTAGGGCTGAGCGTGTCGATTCAAATCGACCAGGCAAAACGAAAACCATAAAAAGCTAAACGGCAAGCGAACCGATATGGTCGGTTCGGTTGATTTAATTCGATCGTCGGTTGGTCCGGTTCACGATGTGTTTGTGCATGTTTTTGGCCGGTTTTGGGTGGACCCGGAACCAAAATAGACCGAAACCAAAATTGTAAAAAGCGAGGCCGGAAGAAGGGTTGTCGGTTCGGTCGGTTTTGTCAGTCCGGTTCGGTTTTGAACCTTCCATGCTAAGCCCTGTATCAAATTATATTACTCCTAGTTGTACCTCTACTATAGGACACCAACCGTTTCTTTAAATTTGTGAAGAAAAATGAAAAAAAAAAATATCATTCTTCTTTTAAAGTAGAATTCAACATAGGCCCCCTCTCATTTTGTGTAAAAACTCAATGAACCAATCATGACAATAATTTTTTCTTTATCAGAAAAGAAAAAAAAAAAAAAAACGCTTTCCTTCTTTTTTTGAAAATAAAGTATTTTATAAATGATAAATCGTTAAGCGAGAAAAAATAAACTATCGCGACGAGATTTTTTTTTATCTTTCAGTAGACGTGCACTTAAATATACTTTCGACGAACACTTTTTACAAGTTTTGTTTTTGTGTAAAAATTCACATTTGAAAGAATCACATGTGATTTGTATAGTAGGAATCATATGTGATTTCACAAATCACATGCGATTCATTAAATCATTTGTAATTTTTCCAAACGTAAATATCTATACGTAAAAAAAAGTCAAAAAAATATTTGAAGTATATAGAAATGGCCGTCTATAGAAAGATGAATTAATCATTGTCGTGATATTATAATTCTTTACACGTAACGATTAATGATTTGTTAGATAATTAATTTTAGAAAAAAAGGTTGATAGTGCGTTTTTCAATTTTGATGAAAGAAAAGACGTTAGGATTGCTTCACTAGGTTTTTAGATTTAAGATTCTTTTATTGGTATATGCATGGTTGTGTTCTTATTTATGTTTATCTTTTCTTTAGAAAAAACAAAACAAAAAAGAATAGTAAATCTATTTTTTTTCTTTCTTTATTCCTTTTTGAAGCTTGCACGTAAACTTTCTCCCCTTTACTTTTCGCTATTGGTGCCTTTCTCAAAGAAGGGAAGAAACAAAATATGCTTTCGCTGCTTCATGAAGAATTTGCTCTGCATGTTGTCGGGATTCTTTGTCAAAATGAGGTTATATTTTTCTTTAGCTTTATTATTAGTGTTTACTTCTCCAATATCAAGATTTCGTGATTTCGTCGCTCGAACTGTGCGAGAGTATTAGAGATATATAGTAGGCCAAAGCCTAATTTATGGGGAAAGGGCCCATTAAGGTTTCTATTTAATTTGTTATTATAAATATCCATTGATAAGAATGCAATACTTTTGGAGAATTACAATTTCTGACATACATAAGCTATAAGCTTAACTTGATAAGCTTATAAGGCAAAAAAAATAAAATATCAAATTTAACATAAGCTCATAAGTTCGTTATATAAGCTAAAACACTAAACAAAATGAATTGACCACGGTTGATTGGATGAAGTGATTAGGACACCATGAGGTACACTAATTTAAAATAAAATGAGAATCACGCCTTTCTATAAATAAATCAGACTAGAGACAATTGATATTACATTGTAGAAGCTACAATTTCTCAACCAAACGATGGGACAAAGGGCACTTTGGATGATATTGATGATCCTACTATGCCTGGCTTAGAAGATATTGATGATAAGTTTGAAGATGAAGGTATTTTCTCGGTCTAATGAGATCTTGATTTCACTAATTTGGGTGATAATTATGAAGTTCCAGGTCTCTATCTTAAGAATTCTAGAATCATCCTGAGTCAAATCATTGGACCTTCTAATTCAGAGTGCTTACTAAGACAAAGCTAAGAGTTTTTCTAAACCTCATTATGCTTTACTTAGGTTTGTCTATAAACAGAATAGGCTGAATCATAAGGACTACCAAACATGCACCATTTGTAACATCTCAGGAACTAAGAGGCATGTATTTCAAGCATTAACTAAAGAAATTTGGGTTGAGGCTATGCCAGAAGAACTTCTCCATTCAAGCTTCAGAAGTTTGGGTATTATGTGATTTACCATATGGCAGAAAGTAATTGGTACAAGATGGGTTTTGAGTTAAGAGATGAAAGAGGGAATGCTTTATCAAGAACAAGGCAAGGTTAGTTGCTCGAGGATATAGACAAGCTAATACAAGAAGGAGTAGATTATGATTAAGTATTTTCTCCTCTAGCAAGGATTGAAGCCATTCGAATCTTCCTTGCTTTTGCATCTTATATGGGATTTCAGGTTTATCAAATGGATGTCAAGAGTGCCTTTCTTTATGACACTATTACAGAAAAGGTATATGTCAAACAACCTCCTGGTTTTGAAGATCCTACACATCCAAACAAAGTCTACAAGGTTGTTAATGCTCTTTATGGTCTTCGTCAAGCACCTAGAGCCTGGTATGAACGACTCTCTACTTTCTTATTGCAACATGGTTATAGGAGGGGAGCAATTGACAAGACTTTGTTTATCAAAAGTGATAAGAAGGATATCATGCTAGTTCAAGTGTATGTGGATAATATCATATTTGGAGCTACAAAACAATCTATGGTTAAGGAGTTTGAGAAGCAGATGCAGAATGAATTTCAAATGAGTTCAATGGGTGAGTTAACATTCTTTTTGGGGCTTCAAGTTAAACAGTCAAAGGAAGGAATTTTCATAAGTCAAGTCAAGTATGTATCTGACATACTTAAGAAGTTCAATTTTGATGCTATGAAGTCAGTCACTACACCTATCAAGTCTATCAACTCATTGGGCAAGGATGAAGATGGACAACCTGTTGAAGTCAAGTTGTACAGATCAATGATTGGTTGTCTTATGTATCTCACTGCATCTAGGCCTGATATCATGTTTGCTGTTTGTTTATGTCCAAGATATCAAGTCTCACCTAAGGTCTCTCATATGAATGCAGTGAAGAGAATTTTCTGTTATTTGAAACAACAACCTAAGTTACGGTTGTGGTATCCAAAGGATTCCCTTTTTCACTTGGAAGCTTTCTCAGATAGTGATTATGCAGGTGACAACTATGACAGAAGATCAACTACTGGAGGATGCCAATATATTAGAAGAAGATTAGTTTCATGGCAGTGTAAGAAGCAAACAATTGCAGCAACATCCTCTACTAAAGCAGAATATGTAGCTGCTGTAAGCTGTTGTGGACAAGTTTTGTGGATGCAAAATCAACTCTTGGATTATGGGTTCAATTTCAAGAATACTCCTATCAATATTGATAATAAGAGTACAATTTTTATTGTGAAGAATCCAGTTTATCACTCCAAGACAAAACACATTCAGATTAGGCATCACTTCATCAGAGATTGTTATGAGCATAGGCTCATTAATGTTGTCAAGGTTCACACTGATGATAATGTAGCAGATTTACTCACCAAAGGATTTGATGTTTCAAGATTCAATCACTTGGTGATAAGCATTGGAATGATTAATTACTAAGCTACATTTGAGGGAGGACTGATTAGTTAGTTAGACAGTCCTGTGCTTTGCTTAAGGGGAGGCAATTCAATGCCCATATGGAGTGTTTATTATAGAAAAGAAGTTGGAAAAGTACTGCTGTTTTGTCCTCTGAAAGTACTGCTCTAGAAAGTACTGCACACGTGGAAAGAACTATTTGTTTTATCAAAGTACTGTTCCAACGGTAATATTGAGGGGTAAACTTCACTAACGGTAACTTTGTCATTATGGGCTGTGATTTTTCAAATCTCACCTATAAATAACTACTTTCCGATTTCCCTCTAATCTTTATTCGTATAAATCTTTTTCATATTTCTCTCTCTTTTACACACTTACGTATTCAAGAATTCATATCTTTTACAATCATCCATGGCAAACCTACACACTGTTTCTAAACACAATATGGTGGCGAACTTAGATAAAACAGAGGCTAATGTCATCTTCCATGACATCATTGATTTCTTAACTGGTTCCCCAATCAGTTGTGCGCTTTTGGTGGAACCTGATGTAATTGAGCCCTGGATACAACAGTTTTGGGCAACTGCAAAAACACATATGGAGAATGATGAATCTTATGTTCAAGCTAATGTTGCTGGAAGGACTATCAAGATTACTAAAGCATCAATTCGTGAAGATTTATTGTTTGATGATGCAGAAGGGGCTGTTCGTTTTGATAAGCAATTTATTTGGGATACACTGAGAGATATTGGATATGAAGGGTCTTTGGTTGACACAACAACATTCAAGAAGCCCTTGTTCAGTCCAGATTGGAAGTACTTAGTACATGTTCTTCTTCACTTATCATTCTAAAAGTACTTCTTGGGAGCAATTTGGTTCAAACATTGCATCTGCACTGGTAGGATTGGCTACAAACCGTATGTTCAACTTTTCAAGGCTAATCTCAGATGGAATGCTCTCTCACCTCTCTCATGGATCAAGATGGTTAATGTATCCGAGATTTATTCAAGTTTTCTTGAATAAAAAACTTTCAGATGTACCTAAGCCTACAAGTCTTTTACCTGTTGTGGTACAACCAGCCAAGATTTTCACCTTTATGGCTAGGAAAAGTGATATGTTTTCTGGAAGGAACACCCCATTAACCACTTCAATGATGGAGGTTGTTCAAGCAATATGCGATGAGGCTGCAGAGAGTGATGACAGAGAAAGTACTGCTTCAACACAAGGTACTGCTTCTCAAGAAACTGCATCACAAGGTACTGCTTCCCAAGGTACTGATGTTAATGAAGGTACTGCAGTTTCTCCCACCTCATCACACCATACTACTCCTATTGCATCACCAGAGCAAGATATTCCTATTCCTTCATCATCCTCTGGAGGACATACAACTGATATACTTCCTAAAGGAGCAGTGATGGATAATTATGCTTTATCAAGAGAGTTGACCAGATTGAAGAAATCTTTTGATGAACAGGCCTATTAAGTTAAGAAGTTAAAGCTTAAGTTTCGAAGATTAAAGAGGTTTGTATGGCCATTAGTTCAACATCATAGATTATGGGTTAAGTCTCAAAGGAAGCTAGGCAGACCAGTTAGACAATATAAGAAGACCACTAAAGGCAAAAAGGTTCAACCACAATCTTCATTCCAATTGGGGAGGAAATTGGAAGACAAGAATTTGAATGAAGATGTTCTATTACAGACAGACAAAGAAGATGAACTTCAAGGTACTGGTGTTCAACCTCAAAGTACTGAAGTGCAAGTCAATATTGAAAGTACTGAGGAAGAAAGAACTGGAGTTCAAAGTACTGATGCTAAAAGTACTGATGATCAAGGTACTACTCTTCAAGGAACATCTCGACAATAATTAATTACACCAAGGGTGTTAAATTTTGAAGAAGAAGCTGGTCCTTCAACAATTCCACAAGAAGAAGAAGCTGATACATCTATGGTTGAGCATGCAGCAAGTGAAGATGAAACAATTGCTAAAATATTGCAAAATCTATCAAGACCAAGGGGTGTAAGTATTCCAGGTGTTACTGAAGAACAACAACAACAAGCTTCTCAACAAGTGCTAGATCCTAAAGATAAAGGGAAAGGTAAAATGATTGAAACAAAGAAGAAAAAGAAGCCTACCTTGGCAAATATAAGAGCAATTGAAGTTGCTAGGAATGAGGAAGCAGCTAGAAAGTTACAAGCTGAATTAAATGCTGAAGTTACAGTTGAAGTTGCTAGGAATGAAGAAGCATCTAAGAAATTGCAAGAAGAATTGAATGCTGAAGCTGCTATACCATTGAAGACACCTATTTATGTTTCTTCTTTACCAAGAAAACCAAATCGTGCTAAAGAAAGGAATGCAATGATGGCTTATCTGAAAGGACAAGGATATATTGGATTGCAAAAGCTGAAACATTATGAGATGAAACAGTTATATGAAGCTGTACAAGAAGCTTATAAGAAGCAAGTTGCTAGTATCAAAGATTATAAAGATGATGATGCTCACAAAGAAGATGAAAGAAAAGAAAGCTTAAAAAGAAAAAGAACAACTGAAGTTGAAGATGAACAGCCATCAAAGAAGATTGAGTTAAGATCTGATACAAATGATGAGCTAAGGAATTACTTGAGAAATGTAGACTTTGAGTATTCTAAAGTTGATGCAGAAAAGAAGAAGACAAAGTCAGCAATATCTACTTTTGAAGTTGTAGAATCCAAGGATGGAAATTATCTGATATTCCATAGAGAAGATGAAAGCTTCAAAGTATTCAATATGTTATGGGACTTACTGCACATAATAGACAGAGAAGATCTATTTCATTTATATCATTTGGTGCAAGAGTATTTTGAACACATTCAACCAAAAGGAGTTGGTTTAATCTTGCTTGGAGATCTTACAACTGTTTGGGAAACTGAAGAATCAAGCACTGATGAGATTTGGAAGAATCAAGAAGATTGGGAGATTATCAGCTGGAGATTCTTTGAAAAATCTGGAGTATATGTTCTAGAATTGGAAGATGGAACTATGATTTACATGCTAGCAGATAGAAGATATCCGCTTACATCAAATGTTATGAGGAGAATGCTAGAGCATGGTATGGAAGTTGAAGAAGATAATGAAATTGCACTGATGGTCATCAAATTATTTATCAGATGGACAACTATGGCTGATGATGAAGAATAACTGGTATGAATCCTTATTGAATAAATTATTTTTGAAATATTAGTACTTTATTCAAAGTACTGCTGATCAACAGTACTTATCCAAAAGTCGCTTGCGAATAAAACCAGATAATGTTTTAAAGAAAATTTTGTGAAGTGCAAAATACTTTTGAAGCACAAAATATCAAGCAACAAATGGTTTTGAGATGGTTACAACGTAGGTTATCAATCCACCATGTTTAACAAAAGGATTGGCTAATCAATGAGCAAACGGCTCTTTGGTAAAGATATCTCAAATCCGTTATATAGTTGACAACTTGCTAATAAGTTGTATGGTAATCAACTCACCATATCTGCAAATGTAAAGAGTTGGCTAGCCCACAAGAAAAATGGCTTGTGGTAAAGGCTGTGGAAAAAACCATTCATATGGTAATTAGTTCACCATGGTAGTAAGAACTAACTAGTCCAAAAGGGTACAACTTTTAGTAAAGACAAATCAAATATGTTGATAGTTGATGATTTGCTAAAAATCATATGGTTATCAATGTACCATGGTCTTACACACCTAAACATTTGGCTACTCCAGAGTTAATGGCTTTGGTAAAGAGACATCAAAATCCATTAAATTTCAATGATTCACCTCTCACAGGAGTTTACACACCTGGAAGTGATGAGAATAGACTAAAACTTAATTGAATTAATGTACAAATTGTCATATGTTGCTGAGTAGCTGAGAAGATGGAGCTTGCTGATAAAGGATGATGTACAGAATGTTACTAAAAGAATAAAGACTACTTTGATGATGATGATATAAGCACAAAATCTACAAAGACAAAATTTGAAGATAAAGCCACAATCTCTCTTGAAGACAAAGATGTTGAAGCTGAATATACAAAGGAACTTGAAGTCAAGCAAGTAAAATTCAAGTTAGGGGAGGATTGTTGGGATATAGAAAGTCAAAGTGCTGAAGTGTTAAAGTGCTGAAGTGTCAAAGTACTGAAGAAGTCAAAGTACTGCTAATGAAGAAAGTCAAAGTACTGCTCATTTATCAAAGTACAGCATGCTTAAAGGACTGCTATGCAAAGACGTTAAGGATTAATGCGTAAATTCTAGAATGTTCTAAGCTTAATATAGTATTACTTGTCGTATAAGATTACAAATTGTAAACCGATTAGGGTTATCCTTAAGCCTATAAAAGGACCCCTAGATTGACATTAGAATATACGTGTGTTTTTTAGAGTTTTAGAGAAGTACGATATTAGATTTTTAGAGTTGTTAAAGAATCTGTATAACAAGCAGATTTATAGTTATTAATAATATCGTTGAAAGTTAAACTTAATTCTTCTTAGCTTTGTTAAGTAAATTCCGCATACTTAATAGAGTTTGCTCAGTGTTTCATTGTTAATAACTTAGGATTTATCCGAGGTTATTAAACCCTTTACAAGCTATATAGTTAGTTTGGTTAGAGTACATCGATCCAACAAAAATCAACTATTGACTAACATAATGTGTTTCGATATGTTGGTTCTTTTGGCTAAATATCTTTCAGATCACGACATGGACGCTCAAATGCAAAATGTGGAAGCACCAAATGTTCTCACTGTTGAAGATATCTTCCCTCATGGTTACCCAATGAAGATCGGAAAGAACAACCTTAGAGTTGATTTTGATAGTTTCACCTGTTCAGAGTCTTCATGTGAGATTGCAGTGGATATTATGAAGACTCACCCCTATCAGAACATGCTCACCAACTCTGCTACAGTGCCGAAGATCTACATTCACCAATTCTGGCATACAATGCGAAAGATCAAAGGTCAAAATGCTGTGACGTGGACGCTCAACCACAAACAAGTCACCATCACACCAGCAGATTTAAGGGCTATTCTTCTTGTTCCTGTCATCGAGCCAATCTGATACAAAGCCACACCAACTGAAGAGGTCGTTCTACAATTCATGGTCGACATTGGCTATGACGAAGCTACAGGAGTAATCACAAAGCATTCATCCGTGGATCTTAAGAATATTCCCCAGCCATGGAGAACCCTCTACATTATTATTGCCAAATCGGTTTTGACGTGATAGTGGTTATGAGCATCCTAAGCTCATGGAACTACAGATCTTTTGGGCTTTGGTCAACATGAAACACATTGAAGTTGAAGCTCTGATATGGGACGATATGATATCTTTCCTCAAAAAGCTTGGCACCAAGATCCCATATATCAGATATACCAAACTGTTGATCCAAAGAGCTCTAGGGTATAATCCTGATATTCCCTTGAGACTCAATGACCCCAACAATCACTCCGCGTTGTATGAACCTACACTCACAGAGTCATGATTTAAAGAATCAAACAAAGAAACAAGGTGCGGTGTTGCCGGATCACCTTACTAATGCGGTCAAACAACTTTATTCATACAAAAGGTATATGGTAGCAGTTGATGAAGGAAAATTAGGTTTTCTTGATGAAAAGTCTTGGTACACCTACTAGGAAAAACCAAGAGAGCAGTGCAGAGGAAGCATTAGAGCACTGAGAGTCGAGAAATTTCCTAAGAGGACACATGTTCTCAAAAGGGAAATTCCCTCTAAAGAAGCCATTCAATCCCAAGCCTGAACCTCAACAAAAGCTAATGGATGAAGAAAGTGAAAGCTCTGAGGATACTGAATCAGACGAAGAGGTCATCTACTCTGAAATGGCAATCGATGACACTCAAACAGTAGAAAAGCCTCCCAGTCCAAAAGCTGATAAAGGTAAAGGGAAAACTCCAGTGCTTGAGCATGAAAAAGAAAGCTCAGATGAAGAGCCATTTGATGAGGAAAGAGACTATCAGAAGAAGTTGAAGAACCTCAGACTCAAGCATCATGCCACAGCGTTCGAACAACAACAAATGCGTGGCCCCGGAGGGTCAAGTGGTGGAGTCCAATCTACACCAATTCCTGATGCGGTTAATCAACCCGATAAGGGAACTGGTGCCACCACTCTTGTGCAACAACAAAGGCAGCTTGAGGATTCTATCAATTATGACTTTGAGGAACCAGAAAAGGAGAAGTCTGAGAAAGAAAAAGCTGATGAAGAGGCTGCAGCTCAAGCTAAAGCAGATGAAGAAGCCAGGATTAAGGCTGAAGAAAAAGCAAAATCTGGACAAGATGACGAAGTTAATTATGATGATTTTCTTCTCGATAGTCCAGTACATTCAAAGGAAGAAACTTCTGAATGGCCAAAGGACCCTGAGCCTCCTCATGTCTCCTCCTCATCAGACTCTTCCTCTGCCTCTTCACCTCCACCATCCAAAGGCACAACCAGATCCACATCTAAATCTGTGAAGAAACTGATAAGGTTTTAAAAGGTACCTTTTTGAGGTGTCGTTTAAGCCCTTATTTGACCACTTTTGTATCCGTTATTGCTTAATATCGTTCCTTTTCACTTTTAGGTCTCTTGAAGGCAAAATGCTGGAATGACACTTATTTGGACGAAAAGGAGCGAATATATACGAAGAAATGGCCAAAGTCGAATCGAGACACTAAAAGCTGCTGAAAACATAAGGTGACGGCGTCATGCTTACTGCGACCGCGTCGGAGGATTTTGTGACGGGACCGAGCCAAAACTTCTATTTTCAAGTGACGACGTCAAGTTATAAAGAGTAGGCGTCACAAAACTCAGACGGCCTAGATGCAATCCAGACGGGGTCGAAGCGAAGAGGCCGGCGTCACAATCACAAGGTGACGCCGTCGCAAGTCTAACGTGGCCAAGACGAAAACCTAATGACGGCTGACACGACGGCGTCACAAAACATAGGTGACGCGTCGCATGTGTAATCTTATATATAGAATCCGAATTTTAAGTTTTGGTGTGTAGTCTTTTGGAGTAAAAACCTCAACCGAACCAAGGCTGTCTTGTACAGTATTTTAGGGTTCCAAACCCTATCTTACACCAAGATAACTGTTTTACTTCATTAATACAATTATGTCTTTGATTATTTGTGTGTATGCTTGCATGTTCTCCATGTCCAGCTAATTTACTTTTGTGTTTGTTAGGGAATATGAAACTTAATTATTGAATATTGATTGGTTGTCTCTTATCTTAGTTGATTAATGATCTAGTAGTGCGATAGGTCATTCGTTGTGTACTTAATGCTTGATTAAATCTTTTTGAACCTTAGAATATGAATCTTGGTAGTTGTAAGCTAAACCATCCAAAGAGTGCCTTAGAGTAAGAGTTTATTATCCCTAGTGGGTTTTGTAGACGAGACCCTTTGGTAAGTTCAAAGAGTTAGGGAGAAACACATACCCTAAAACCTTAGACACACAACGCAACTAAGAATAAGGACGTGACAATTCAACCACCAATAGGAGATAATTAATGAGTAGTAAAACCTAAAAAACACATCTTTAAACTATCATACGAGCACACAATAATTAGACATAGACTACATACACCTTAGATTAGATAATTAGATAAGTAGAGTAATCGGTAGCAATACCAACACCCAAATCCAAAACCCGAGATTCACCTTCCTTTTCTTAAAAAATATAAAAAGATAAAAAAATAATCTTCCTCAACCCCAACCTTAGCGTAGTAACTTCTCACTAGCATTCCTATTCCCCTAGAGAACGATATCAATACCCGTGGCTTACCCTAATACTACACTACACCGATTAGGTTCACTGCCTAGGGTGTTGAAAAACTTGCTCGACGAAAAGGAAGTTCCTTTGACCCACGCGCGAGCGCGTAGCGTTATCAAGTTTTTGGCGCCGCTGCCGGTGAATAGAATAGCTAGTTAGTAGTCCACCTCGTTTAGGTTTCGTTGCTTGATTCCTATCAAGTAAATTTTTTCTCATTTTAGCTTTCTCTTAGTCTATCCCCCTTCTTAGTGACCTTTGTTCGTAACCCCATCACTTTTCATCATGGAAGGTGATAACCACCCACCATTCATCAACCCACCACCAATTGAACCGCCAAGAGCCCGTACTCTTGGTGAATACTCAAGACCAAGCCACCTAGGCTTTAGGAACACCATTGAGCTTCCCGACCAAGCCCAAACTACGGCCCTACGATCCGACACCATCCAGTTGGTGCAAAACTGATGTGCATTCCATGGACTTCATTCCGAAAATCCAAATCAGCATAGCGGGATTTCCTTAAAATTGTCGATTCCATCGACCTTGATGCTACTACTCGGGAGACACGCGCTGCGTCTCTTCCAATTCTCTCTACGGGACCAAGCTAGTAATTGGCTTGAGCGACTTTCCGACGGCTCCATCTCAAGTTGGGATGATCTTACCTCTCGCTTCCTTGCTCAATTTTTCCCACCGGGGAGAACCACTAAGCTTAGAAATGACATCTTGATGTTCCAACAACATCAGGGTGAATCTCTCTACGAAGCATGGACTCGATTCAAGAACTTACTTCATAAAGTCCCTCATCACGGCATTGATCTTTGGCTCCAAGTCCAAATCTTTTATGATCATGTCAACTTCCCCACCAAGCGATCCATTGACCAAGCGGCCGGTGGAAAACTTAGTGATCTCACCGCCGAAGAATCATGGGGTATAATAGAGGACCTTGCTCTCTATGACAACGAAAGTTGGAATGACCCCCGTGAGCTACCCAAAACTGTTAAGGCAATCTCCTTGCCTCCCATTGACTCACAACCTTCTGACCGTAGGATGATCGAACTTGAAGATCAAGTAAAATTCCTAATGAGTTCCTACGAAAATCCTAAGTCTTCACACCATGTTAACAAATTTTCTTCCTCGTGTGAGCCGTTTTTGATCCTTATAACCGCGCACTAGCACCGATCCCCGAATATTCTTCCGTTGACTACGCATCCTAGTATTAATGGAGCGGGAGGAAGATTCCCTACAATACCCGGACCTAGGAATTTCAATGAAACCCGAGAGGCATGGAAAGGCAAGCCCGACTTTTACTGGGGACAAACCAAAGAATTCACTTCCAATAATTTTTCATGGCCCCCACGGTCCTAACCAACAAAACATCGAGGGGATGTTGCAAAACCTAGTTGCATCCCAAGAAACCCAAATAGCTAAACTCTCGGAATGCTTTAACCAACAACAAGCCGAAATGGATAGGAAGATAGACAACCTTTTGAAAGCCATAACCAATAGTGATAGAAAGGTTAGTGCTATCTCAACTCCCGAGCCTTCCGGTGTAGAGATTAAGGACCCAAGTAAGCTAGCTAAGCACGTTCAATTCGTCAATACGATCGCCTTAGTAAAACCTAATGGAACAAATGACGAAGAGGACCATACACTTGAGAATAATGAGACAACCGAGGAAGTAGATGAAGTAGACAATGACTATTTCAATAAGTTTCCTACGGAAGAAGAACTATCTCACCACCCTCACTTAGTGCGTGACCTCCGTCACATGTATGTTAGGAAAAGCCCTAGAATCAAGTTTGGGAACCCTTGGAATCTTAACATACCATGTTGCATAGGACACCTTTTCGTGGCAAAGGCCTACATTGATCGCAAGTCCCCAATCAACATAATGACTAGCACCTACTACAATTGGGTAATGAAGAAGCCGATTCCAACTAGGCAAGACCACGATGATCTAGTGTTAGTTGCAATTTTCGGTGGTAGAGTTAAGGGATTGCCGTTTATGTAGGTAGTTTCACGTTCCTACAGACTTCATAATTGTGGATGATATTAGACTGACCATAGACCCTAGCTTGTCCCACGTTATTCTAGGAAAACCTTTCATAGAAAGCAGCGGGATGACATATGATCCCTCGTTAGGAGTAGTGCGATTCAAGGATGAGACCGATGACATAGCTTACCAAATGTCGTTTAAGATTGAGAAGTTTTCATCACTCTTTAATGGTGAAAAGGAACTTAAACTGCCGGTCTATTATAGGAATGATGAGGATAGGGAAAAAGGAGTAGATTATGTTATGGCTAAGATTTTTCGGATTCTATAAGGTTTGCTTGAACTTAGGAACCGAAAATAGGACGAGGGGAGAGGACGAACATTAGAAGAGGTGCATCATAGGGCACTTCTACAACATGGAATCCACCATTAGAGACCGTCAAGGTGGCGGTAATGAAGTAACGTAGGAGCACGCTACGAGTCTAGCTACAAGACTCTTAAATAAAGAAAAGCGCTTCGTGGGAGGCAACCCATGCTTAATTATTTGCTTGTTAGTGTCATATGTCTTTTACTGATTGTTTATTCTCATGTTTGAATTTGTAAAAAATGCTTTATTTTGTCTTTAACCTCGTCTTAATTATATATAAATGTATTTTACATAAGGGATAAGTGTAGGAGGATTACACACGTTTCAAAAGAAAAGTAAACATGAGAATAACAATTCATTAAAAGATATATATGTGTGTTTGTTCGAGTCAAATGCTGTGTTCGAGTCATAATGGTGTTTTGCAGAAATTTTCCAGATTCTAAAGATGTAAATTTTCCAGAATTTTTCAGAAAAATCGCCCGTTTTTGTCAGGATATCGGCCGGCGTCAGGATCGCAACCTGACGGCGTCAGGAAGGAGTAAAACAACATATTATTTTTTCTCGTTTCTGAGCTACTTAAAAAAATTTTGGAATTTTCAGGTCTTAATTTTCAGAAATTCTGTAAACATCCATTCCACAAGCATTATATCCTAGTTTAAATCGAGTCTTATATATATTATTACCGCCGATTTTACGTGAAGGTTTCGTTTGTTTTCTTTAAGTGTGCATGTTTAATTTATCAAGAAGAAGTTACATAAGATTGGAAGGAGCTTTTCACGCATAAATTCTTCTTGGAAAGGATTTAACCACTACTTCACACACGGATCCTACCGAGCTAATCAGGGGAGTATTAGTTTCTTTCATTTTTAATCACCTTCTATTATCATAACTTTGATACTTTCGGGGAACATTGGGGACAATGTTCAGTTTAAGTGTAGGGAGGGAAAATAAAACGGGAACTTTGAAACTATACTTATCCTTGATTATTTGCTTTGTCCAATTATATTTGGGTAATAAACCATGAGAAAATGTCGGTTAGGGTAATTTTGGCACCAAATTTGAAATTTTTCATGATTAATAGGAGTGGGCCATTTGTCTTAATAAAAGCGTCTCACGGATAGGAAGTTATATGACTAGCACAAAAACCCTTTACCACCTAAATTCCACCCAAAATGTGAGGATCGCCCTTAGATTAGTAGGAATTAAAAGCATTCATCTTCAATGCTTAGAGTGTGAACCGGTAGTATATTAGATTCTAGAACTTGTTTTGTGATGCATCCCGAGATCGCTAGTAAGACTACACTTGTGTAGTTAGGAATAACTAAATGATAAGAGGCATTAGGATAACCCTTGTTTGATACCCGTAATATAATTACTTCTTCACATCAGTTGAGTAATTCCGCCACACCCTTTGCGTTGTACTCATCTTTAGTACACGATACCCCTAGTTAACCCCTCTGAGCCTATCCTTTTCACGGTTCTCGTGATGTTTCGGTTTTTCCGGAATATCAATGACGAGCATTGTTTACACCCCACCCCCAAATATACACCCAAATCGCCTTAGCCTACCCGGTATGCACTTACTTTTAGTGCATTATTGTTATCACCCTAAACCCTTAGTTCAATTATCTGGTTGCTTGCATGAGTTGCTAAGTCGAGTCATATCCTTTGTATACAGTTTTGGGACGATTTGGATTCATGGGAAAAGTTAAAGTTTATGAAATGACAGGAAGGGAACGTTAAATTGAAATTCCCTTTGTTTGCATAATAATGTACCCCAAGTGTTTTGATCTTTTCAATTCGGGTCAAATTAGTGTTAGAGTAATAAAAACTCAAGTGTAGGGATGTGCCTATAAATCCCTATCATTTTGATGTTACCGTAGAGGATGGTAGAGTAAAAGTGTATGAAAAAAAAAACATACGGGATACCATCCTACATCTATCCTTTAAATTTATGTTTGTTTGTTTCAGTTAGCTAGAGTCTAGAGTGCCGAGTCTTGGCTTAGCAACTCCATTCTTCGTATGCATTTAACATAGAGATTTTTGACTTGCCACCACTAAATAGCCTATCCCACCAAAATTTTTGTTTCCCTACCGTAAGCCTAACATTACAACCCTTTAAAGACCTCTTTGATAGTCTTTCCTAGGTGCTTACGCCAAAGCGATGGAGGTTTGATCTATTCTCAAGCCTATGGTAATCTATGTACTAGGACTGGTTAATGAGTGTTTATCTTCCATTTCCAATTTGTTATATTTCATATACACCCGAGAGAGATGTGAGTATCCAAACACCCCATGTGAGGTGCTAGTATGTGATTTCCGTGCTTGTTATGACTTTTTCGGGGCTTATATGTGTGTGGACTGTCTTTTAAACCAATGCTTCATGACCCCTAACTTATAAATTAATTGGCTAAAAGCACATTTGCTTGAGGACAAGCAAATACCAAGTGTAGGGATATTTGATAAGGTTTTAAAGGTACCTTTTTGAGGGGTCGTTTAAGCCCTTATTTGAACACTTTTGTATCCGTTATTGCTTAATATCGTTCCTTTTCACTTTTTAGGTCTCTCGAAGGCAAAATGCTGGAATGACACTTATTTGGACGAAAAGCGCGAAATATACGAAGAAAATGGCCAAAGTCAAAATCGAGACACTCAAAGTGCTGAAAACATAAGGGACGGCGCTCACCGCTTAACTGCGACGCCGTCGGAGGATTTTGTGACGGACAGAAGCCAAAACTCTATTTTTAGTGACGGCGTCAAGTATAAAAGAGTAGGCGTCGCACACTCAGACGGCCTAATGCATCCAGGGACGGCGTCGAGAAGCTGAAGAGGACGGCGTCACAAGCATAAAGTGACGCCATCGCAAGTCTAACGTGGCCAAGACGAAACCCTAATGACGGCGACACGGCGTCACAAAACATAAGGTGACGCGTCGCATGTGTAAATTATATATAGAATCCGAATTTTTCAGTTTTTGGTGTGTAGTCTTTTGGAGTAAAAACCTAAACCGAACCAAGGCTGTCTTGTACAGTATTTTAGGGTTCCAAACCCTATCTTACACCAAGATAAGTGTTTTACTTCATTAATACAATTATGTCTTTGATTATTTGTGTGTATGCTTGCATGTTCTCCATGTCCGGTTAATTTACTTGTGTGGTTTGCGGGGAATATGAAACTTAATTATTGAATATTGATTGGTTGTCTCTTATCTTAGTTGATTAATGATCTAGTAATGCGATAGGTCATTCGTTGTGTATTTATGCTTGATTAAATCTTTGTGAACCTTAGAATATGACTCTTGAGTAGTTTGTAAGCTAAACCATCCAAGAGTGCCTTAGAGTAAGAGTTTATTATCCTAGTGGGTTTTGTAGACGAGACCCTTTGGTAAGTTCAAAGAGTTAGGGAGAAACGCATACCCTACAACCTTAGACATACAACGCAACTATGAATAAGGACGTGACAATTCAACCACCAATAGGAGATAATTAAGGAGTAGTAAAACCTAAGTAAACACATCTTTAAACTATCATACGAGCGCACAATAATTAGACATAGACTACATACACCTTAGATTAGATAATTAGATAAGTAGAGTAATCGGTAGCAATACTAACCCCCAAATCCAAACCCCGAGATTCGTACCTTTCCTTTTCTTAAAAATATAAAAAAGATAAAAAATAATCTTTCTCAACCCCAACCTTAGCGTAGTAACTTCTTACTAGCATTCCTATTCCCCTAGAGAACGATATCAATACCCGTGGCTTACCCTAATACTACACTACAACGATTAGGTTCACTGCCTAGGGTGTTGAAAAACTTGCTCGACGAAAAGGAAGTTCCTTTGACCCCGAACGACGCGTGTAGCGTTATCAGAAACCAACTGACTCTTGGATATCCCTGGCTAAAACCAAGATTGTCAAAGCTGTCAAGTAGGTCAGGAAAAAAGATGTGACCAACAAAAAGTTTAATCTACTAGCTAACAACATCAATCTTCTACATGACGAGATGGACAAGATGTCAAGTGAAAGGGAGTATGTCCAGAAGATGATGCAACGTGATGTCCAAGGGGAAATGAACGAAATGATTAGGGGCTATACTCACAAGTTCCTACTCAAAATTGTTCCTGGAGTGACAAAAGAGATGTTCACCAGACAACTATATCCGAATCTCATGCAGATTGCCAAGCAGACAATAAGGTCAACGCCCTTAACAGTTACAATTAATCCAACTGACCCTATAGTTTTCTCTGATGCTGAATTGGTTTCCAAGCTGGTAACACAAATGTCAAAACGATCTGCAACATTTACTTCTGACGAAGGTAAATTGTTTGACGCATTGCTGGAATACCAACTCAAAACAGCATGCAGAGCAGAAGCTGAAAGGCCTAAGCGTCCAAGAGACGATGATGATAAGGATAAAGATAAAGATAAAGAGCCTAAACGCCCGAAGAAAACTGGTGAATCATACTCCATGCCACCACCACCCCTAAGGACTCCAACCGAAAGAAGATCTCCACCAAGTTCTGCTGACAAACCTCAGGACTCTGAGTAACCACCCAAGACAGAGAAAACCGGTGATCATTTCGAATACATTGGTGGTGACGATGAGGAAGTCCCTGACCCCCAACAACAACCCACCTCTCCCGCTTCAGCAAAGAAACCAACATCCTCATCTAGGCCAAAGAAGAAGAAGAAGGCGCCTAAGGCTAATGTCGTATCATGGCTAGACGAAGATGACTGGTTTTCTACACTTGTTGATGCTACTCCCTCCCTACCTGAAGGTCAAGATATGGTAGAAGGTCGAACATTGGAGCATGCTAAATTACTTCAAGAAAAATTTCGGGTGAAGAAGATGACCAAGTCAGAGTTAAAACGCATCAAGAATGAAGCTTTTCAACTGCTCAAAGACAGCTCGAAAAGTGCTATTGAAGTTGAATATCATCTTGAAAACATAGCACGAGCCATGTCTAACAACATCGATTGGCTCAACCCTGAAGTGAACATTGACTTCACCAGAAAAGACAAGGCTCTATACTACACAGACTGGACCATACCTCTACCTACCATTGGCCAACCAGATCAACCTAAGATTCCATTCCGCTACTTCTTCAAAAAAGACCACGGAATTTCTTCTACATGGTAGCGATGTGTCTACAGAAATACGCTACATCACTTACACTTCCGTTCGGCAGAGCCATATACTCAATTGCATAGCCATCGAGGAAAAGGCTACTCACATGTTTGCCAACAACATGGAAAAGTACGACCTTGACGTGATATATGGGATTCACCATTGGCCTGAACGCCGAAGAATCTTCTACAAAAGCTACCAGGTTCAAAAGTCAACACATGAAGTGTATAGTGATAAAGGGATCGTTGCTGTTAAGCATGTAACTCTCGCGTCTAAATAGGACAACACATTTCTCAAGACAATCGTGGTCAAAAGACAAGACGAAGAGGACTATGTTTTTTGTGAAGCGGACTTTCAGAATTTGTCTCTCAACGACATTGAATATCTGTATCTTGCCAAGGTACATGGAAGAATGAGACAATTCTCGACAGAAATCCAACGTGAATACATCAAGTCCTTGCTCATCTTCATCAGAAGCATAGTGATCCAGGAACATGTAGAAGACTTGCAACTTGCAGTGGAATCGTACTCAGAACGTGTGTCAACCTCACCAGACCTCAGCTAGACCTTCCTGACATCAACCACCTTCCTCAATACACTCTCATCAGCAAACCATTTGGCGTAGTCTACCGTAGTGAACTACACCACAACTGCCTAATGGCGTGTAAAGAGCTTCATAAGTTTGGAGATCACACACTGAAGAAAGTCAGGGACGGCTTAACTTATAGGTTGAAGGAGAAGGAGATACATCAAGGCATTGGGTCACCAAAGCGATGAAATTCGAGGGAGAGACTGGATGTGAAGAAAATCATCACTCGCATCGATGAAAGGGGTACGAAGGGACCAATTCGAACTCGGAGAGCTTCGTAGGTGGTCGTCCAAGGATTTCTCTCACAGGCTATCACGCCCAGTGCATTCCCTGGAGATATTGCGGACTACGAATCTCCTGGTACCCCTTGAGCTGTTTCATTTTCAATATTGATTTGGATGTATGATTGTTTAATGACCATGGTTTGTGTACACATAACAGTGTACAACCCGTACTTGTAATGAAAGGACTCGGTGGTACGCTTCAGTGCCACAATCCTTATAAAGGAGCGAAAGCTTCTTACTTTTGAGTAAAACTTATCAAACCTTTCACTTTTAAAAGGTTTTGCTCAAAAGAACAAGTACTTCCCCTTATGATTTCAAAACCTCAAAAGTTAATATCACTTGTTGAGGGGGAGTATTTGCCTAAACACTTTGTTCACAAATTGTTCTTCATGGTAATCTTCCCGCAAAACTCGAAATGGACATATTCGATATCAAAATTTCGTCAAAAATAACATTTATATGCCATTTTTTAGGGGGAGAAAAATTATGTGATAAGAAATATGTTGTGAAATTGCAAATGAATCATTGTGCTACAGACTTAACCAATGAATTGACGAGATCTTAAATGTTAGTAACTCGAAAAGACTTGTCCGGGACGGGTAATAATTTCAAGCTAGCTCCCTAGTGATGTAAACGTGTCTCGCAAAGGAGTTGTCCGAGTAGAATGTACCATTCGAGAAACTCTTGGTAGACATGAACTTTGACGGGTTCGACAACCTTTCGAGGCTTGTCCACACCTTCAAGGTAGTTATTAGATCTAGTTGTCACCTAAAAGCTGACAATGTAACTCTTTAACTATGCAACGTAACCGTGTCTCGCGGGGGATTGTCTATCTGGAGTTGATCAATTCAAAAGTGTGCGCTTTTCTCTCACCGTGCAGATTTTTGTAAAATACTTAAGCACGTGTGGAGGAGGAGTACTTATACAAAGTCTTAAACTCTCAATAGTGGTATTAAATGTTTTTACTCATAACCACTTTGAGATATTTTCATGAAAATGGTTTTATGGCAACATAGGTTAGCCGGAAGGATCTACCCAAGGACACCACCAATAGTTAGAATTAGAAGTCCTTAGGTATGATCATAAAAAGAAGAAAATGAGAATCAGAGAAAGAAGGAGTTGAAGAATTAAAAAGAAAAGTAAAGAAAAGGGTGAAAAGAAATAGTCCTCCAGATTATTCAACTTAGGGCAGACACCGAGTTCAATTCATATGCTACTGGTTGTCACTTGATGACACCGGTATTGAAGATTAAAAGTCGTCATGGACCCAGTGACACATGCACTAAACCTTCTCAGCCACTCAAGTTTCTCTCAACAGAAGCTTGTTTCATTCTCACAGGGAACCCTACGTAAACTATCGGCTTTCTCTTAGAGATTGATGGTATTAAAGCAAGGAGACCCTCTCCCTAGTCTCTGCTCAGGAAAACCAAAGCGCACTATTGAGTCTAGAGCCACGAGATTCATCGAAAGATCTCTTAGGTACACTTGACATTTCATCACTTGTTATTCAACAATAAGGACGCAAGTGATACAATATCGAGTCCTTCACAGATCTTAGAAATCTGTCAAGAACATTTATGAGAGATTCACACATGTGATCCTCAGTGATTGAATGGAAACTCCTGCCAGGGTCAACATCAAACAGCCTGGCGGCAGGGTCACTTCGGTAACTCCCGTGATTACGCTTAGTGTGTCTCAAACGGTCTACAGTCGAGGGTGATGCTTGGTATACCTTGGCGACTCAATGAACGTGGTGTACTTAGGTACACCGCGTTATCTCACTTGTGGGAATCCAGTTCGAACGGCCTTTGTGAGAAATTAGAGTTGTGTTTTCACACTATGCTGTTAACACTCTCGAAGTTCAAACTTGTAAGTGCTGGAATCCGCTTATCACTAACAATTCTTATGTTTTCTTCTTATGGAAGCTCCGGAGCGGACTGATCGTGCAGATTCTTCACATGCTCATACCAACAACATCACTAATGGAATTTCTCTCAAAAGGCAACACAAAGTCAAAATGATTCTTCGTCAAAGTCAAAGAATCTACAAAGTTTAAAGACTAAGAGAACTACATAAGTACTGAAAACCAACGTTAAAGAGCGTGTGAGCATGTTGGAGAAAGACGTGGAGACACTGGAGTAATGAAGCGGACCTGATGCAGACAACCACAACATACTATCACTTCCATCACAAAGAACAAAATTAAAAGAACAAAGAAAATGAAGACGTCAAAGCAGAATACTTCAAAGGAAACAATTTCTCTACACTGGGGAGATTGTTCGAATCAAGGCACTTCTTCTCACAAGAAAGAAGAATGTCAGAAGACGTCAAAGCTACTATTACATCAGCACCTTCAACGTTTATATCATCATTCACTAACACTTAGGGGATATTGTTGGAATCACTCCTAAACTAGAATTCAAGTGTTAGTAACTAATATGTAATAGTTAGCTTAATTATGGATTTTATGTTAGTCATGCGAAGGCTTATGTAGAAAGCCCATGATCCTTGGCCCAAGCCCATAAGAGGGGAAGGATGCTAGTAGTGTTGCCCTAGCTCCTTGCCCTATAAATAATCCTTGTAAACCCTCACTTGAGGGTTGGTTGTTCATTTTACACATTTCCTACGCATAACTCTTCTTATATCATACGTGTTTGTGTGTGTCTTGTTCAACCGATCATCTTATGTTTCTTTCTTACATATTGAGGCTTGTGTTACAAATATGGGAACCTAACAATGCTGACCTTGGTTTTGGGGACATTGGTTCCGATAGTGTCCTTGCTCCCCACATCCGAAACATGTAATTATAGCCTTGCCTCTACAATTCTTGGCAAGGTGTCCCGATTTTGACACTTGTAGCACTTAGCAAGGCAAATAAATGAGAGTGATGATACTTACATCGATTACATAATGGGTAGGTTCGAAATAACCTCTGCCTTCTATTGGTGTAGCAACATAAACCATTGCAACTTCTTGTCTTATATTACATTTGTTGATGATGGTTAGTGTTACGGTTTTGGTTGTCGTTATCATAACCTCCCTGGTCATTTTCCCATTTCCTTTTGTTGTTGCTAGTTTGGTTGTTGTTGTTGTTGTTGATAATGTTTTCCCTTTTCACAACTTAAGCCATGAGTTTTGAGTTATCGATAGTATCTTCAATTGTTTGTGGATAGGAAGAAGTTACATCTCCTTGAATACATTGTGGAAGTCCTCCAATGAAATTTTCTAGTAATTTCTCATTGTCCGAAACCATCGATGGACATAGTTCACCAACTCTTGAAACCTCATGATGTAGTTCGATGTCATAACCAATAGTCACTAACTCATAAAATTATGTTTCTAATTTCTTCACCTCCGTGCGTGGACAATACTTCTTAGTTACCAGCTTCTTGAATTCATCCTACGTGAGCTTGTAAGCATTTTCGATACCAATAGGCTGCGCATACGAATTCCACCATGACATTTCGCCATCTAAGAGGTACCAGGCGAACTTTACCTTGCAGTCATCTGGGCAATTGCATAGAAGAAATACAGACTCCATCTTCTCAAACCAACGGATCATAGCAGTGGCTCCTTCGGTGCCTTTGAACTTTGTGGGATCATAGTTCTTAAAGTCCTTGTATGTACAATTTGAACTCCGGACCCTCCTGCGCTCTGTAGCAGCAACAAGTCTAGCGACTCAGAGCAGACGCGGCCCGGCAGCAACACTACCGTTGCTCATTCTTTCCTTAGTGCCTCGGCTATACTATCCTCTACATACTTTTGGATAGAAGCTGGTGTCATTTCTAAGTGCAGCTTTCTTGGCGCCATAACTCTTCAAAATAAGAGGAAGGGTGAGACATAGCAAAGTCCTATGATAAGAATAAGCACTCTAAAGAGATGTGATATGAGGTAATAAGTTTGAGGTTATTTTTCAAAATGAGTGACGGTTTAGTGACTTAATGTGTGAATAGCGTGTAACTCGACATGTTGGTGGTGAAATAGAGGAGTGAGAGCGACTTCACCCTCCTTGAAGGTTTCGTCTCGGCATCCGATGATATCAGTGATGAGTCAACTGATGTTAAAATTGGGATAGGGAATGACAAGGCATTCTCCACATTAGAATATGAAGAAAGGATAATGGAATGGGTATCTGAGGGCATCTATGTGACAATCGGTTTGAAATGAAAGTAAATAACTCGAAAAATGTATGTATAAACCGCATGTATAGTGAATATGCACTTATGATGAAATGATGAGATGCTATGATGATGTAGTTATAGTCTAGGGTCAATGATGCAACCTAGTTCTCTATAACCGAAGCTCTGATACCAATCTGTCACACCCCCAAATTACCTGTTTTGCAGCGGAATGGAATACCAGGGGGGTGACTGCCATAGCATCACAGTTATAGTTATATTGAACGACCTAAAGTGTCGTTTGGAAATACATCGTTTGATTGAGTAAAATAATCAGAGTTTACAAAAGATAGGTCCCAAAAAGTAGTCAACATTTGCGGAAATAAGTTTGTTACAATCCAAACAATGTTTAAAGTGCATAAATCCCATGTGAGACACGTCGTCACCACGACTCTATGATAAGTCCACATGCATGCCATGAAGTGTATGCCTTAGATACCTGAGATAAAACATGCTAAAAGTGTCAACACAAAGGTTGAGTGAGTTCATAGAGTTTGTGTTGTCATGAAAAACCTTTAAAAAAACGTTCATGCAGCAAAGGCATTGCAAATCCACTCAGTTCCAAGTTCCGCCCATACAAAAGTTGCAACTTGTGTGTTTATAACCCACTGACAAAATATGTATAGTTTATGTTCAAGCACATGTTGTCAAATGAGTTCACATAATAGTACATAACTTAATGTATCAATAGTCAATTGATATAACACATAGTTCGTATAGTTTCATATAGTTCCAAGACCATTAGTTCATGATTGTACCAAGTCCGCTAGTTCAACCTTATACCAAGTCCGCTAGTTCAACATTATACCAAGACCATTAGACCGTGATCATACCAAGTCAATTAGCTCAATGATTTATGATATAGAAACTCTAAGTATGGCAATACTGTTACTTCGTATGACTAAACATTCAGTTCAGACAAACATATAGTTGCAAATAATCATGATTGTTATAAAAGTTGATGAGCATGTATCTCCCCCAAAGAGTTTAATAAAAGTATTAAAAGAGTAGGGCTATGACTCCCTGGCAATGATTATGATGACAAAGTGGATACAGAAATGAGGTGCAATCTCTATCTGCAACCTAATATGAATGATATGATCTATTATAATTCATGAATATATATCGTACATGCAAATCCACGTGTAATCTATACCACTTGTGCAGTTTTGAAAATAGAGTTTATCGTTGGAATATATGTTTATAACGTATTGTCAAGTTATAAATTACTTTATAAGTATTTACGTTGAAATGATACCCTACGATAGTCGTTTAGTGATTTATCAAGAAATTATAGCTTTTAGCGTTAAAACAATACACTTTGACAATTCATGAAAGTGACTAAATGGCCTCGAAAAGCTAGTCGTAAAATAGTGAGTATCGAGTGTTAGAAAACAAACTCAATGGTTTTGGAAAGCTTGTCACATATTCTAAAAGTCTTAGCATTTAACTTTTGATCATAGAGTCTCGTCATAGAGAAAATATAGGTGAAGTAAGGTAGTTGGACTAAAAATATTGTTTAAGGTTAGTTTTCGGCAAAGTTTGAGTGACCGTATTTTATTCGTTACAACTCCGTTTCACGAACGGTTAAACATTTTGGAAAATAGGCTAGGTCAACTTACTTTTACTTGAAGACATCGTTTTCTCAAAAGTATTCTATTGATGTGAAAAACGACTCCAAACATGGTCACTTGCGACAACTATTTTGACTAATAGAAAATATATTTAAGTGTTTATACTTGTGAAAATAGTTACGATAACTCTATTTAAATCGCGTGTAACTTAGTCGTTATAAGTCCGTTTTCTACGTTTTATATATCCTTAGCTTCGTGTTAATTTATGCTAATATATTTTTGACAAATCGACTCATTTAGACAATGTTTAAAACTCATTTTTGCCCTAAAAATAACTCTTAACAGCATGCATTTTCCTGAAAATATAGTTTTCGTCTTTAAACTTGAAAATATCGTAACTTCTTCGTTATAAATCCGTTTTAACCCGTTCAAGCGACCACGGTTTTGTCTTAAAGTATATTTTGTGAATATCTAGCCCAAAATAATCCATGACCTGTTGAAATTTCCAGATTTTACAAAAACGATCAGACCACAATCTAAAGTTGTCGAAAATGGTTTTTCTTGCATAATACTTGTTTCAATCACTTCAAATCAACACCAAATCTATTCTAAACCTGCCATACACCTTCTTAGGGTGTCATGGGTTCCTAAACATCATCAAAAATGATGTGTTTCAAGGGATTAATTATAGGATGATTTATACTAATAATAACTACCAAAAACAAGTAAAAGTGGTATAGATACACATGAAACTTGCATGTTTTCTTACTAAAATGATAAAATAACTTAAGTATGAATATGAAAGAGTAATAAAGATCATGAAATGCTTACTAGTTGTATGATGAGGTTTATGGACTAGGTTTCCTAAATACTTCTTGGTTTCTATTTCAAAACCCTAAATAGAAGTAATCTAGTGTTATGAAATCACTTGTAGCTTGAAAAATAAATGTTTTCTTCTTGTTTCTTGATCTTGGCCGGTTTCTAGAGAGGAAATGGGAGAGAGTTCTTTCACTTTACACCTTATGATAAGTGTTTGTATGTGTTTTAAATTTAGTATAATAAGTGTATATTATAAATATCTAACAAGAAGTAAAAGTGTACACTTAGGTGTTGCATTTAATTAATGAAAATGGTGACAGGGGGAGGGGATGTCGGCCAAGGAATAAATGGGGAAAAGGTGGTGAATTTTGGATGACTTATGGTATTATAAGTTAAGTGTAGTATGTAGTTTATAGTTATAATTAAGTATTTAGTGTAGCGTTAGCTAGAAATCGATTTTAACGGAAAAAAATAAAATATATCGAAGTCGTAAAAATTATAAAAGTATATTTCTCGCAAGAATTGAGTGAATAAATAATTATCGAGTTGAATTTACGAAAACCGTCGTAAATATATATACATAACAATTTATATACAAAATAAATTGAAAACATCAGGTAAACTAATAATATAATTTTTATAGTATTAAAATGAGTATAAAAATATATTAGGATAATTTTTTGGAAGTGTCGGATCAAATATTCAAAATAAATGATTATCCGATAGTGTTTATTTAATAAATAGATATACGTTTAATGAAATATGCAAACTCATGCATGCACAAATATGATGATGATGTTACTGATGATATGTAGACTAAATCTAGTCTATATGAAATGTCCTCAATGATGTTTCATGAATTCGCAGCTTAACCCTTACAGTTACGCGAATTTGATACTCGTAAACCTAGTTTACGATAAATGATGAATAGTGAATCATGAATAGTGATTTTTCTCCGGGAATAAATAGTATTTCGTGAATAGTAAAATTTTGAAATAACATTTCAAAATATCAAATCGACTTCGAAAACGATGAATAGTAACCGGTGAATAGTAAATTCCCGAGATGAATAGTGAAATTTTCAAAGTTTATAAAATGACCTGAAATTACGAGTTGTCACATCTTCCATCTTTTGGAACCATTAAGCGTGTTGCTCATGAACTTCCAAGAGCATCCTTTAAACCAAACACGCCCTTTCAAGATGAACCTATACCTCAGCCCCTAAGCTTCATAGACATGACCAAAACATCAAGCACTTCACCCACTTGTTGTACCAACCAATGAACCATAAGAATTAGTATCAGTACTTTTTGTGTTCAACATATATGGACAAATAATCAACCTAAGTACTCCCAAAGCACAACAAACCCCTACATCACCACATCCTTAGTTAGACACACTAGAAAACCTACCACCTAGATCAACCAATCCACCATCCTTACCATCATTTGAATTTTTTGAGTGTATTGCTAAAAAATCCCTTGTGTCCAACACTTGTACTGAATCAAATGCACGTTTGAACAAACTCAACCACACTTTCCCACCTATGAGGACTTAGATAATTCATTATGGCTAGAACCTCAACTATCAAATGAGCATGGTGCTCTTGGTAATTTTTGTCAATTTCCACTAGATATAAGTAGTACTACCTTCACAAATTATCAAAGTATTAGTAATACTTTGTCGTTAAACTTCTGCATAAATTTAGTTAAACCTCAAATCAACATTTTAACAACATATGTTAAAATGCAATCTCAAAGCCAACATCATACACCTCGAGCAACAATGACTCTTGAGGAGTATACATAAGAAACTCGAGTGAATTCCTCTTGTCATCATCTAGTGAATATAATCTTGAGACCAAGTATATTTAGATGGGACTATCCAATTCAAACACTTTGGCTTCATATCTTCATTTAGGAAAACATGATGTTTTGAAAAACATTATGCCTCAGAAATCATGCTTTAAGTATTCATCTTGTTAAAAGGATATTGTATATCCTATGCATCATTCTATCCTTGCGACATAAATGGTTGTGTTACAAGAGATTTCATTACACCTCATTGGCTAAATGATCTTGAAACAAACATCTACATGTTCTATCAACTAGCGTATCCAATTCATATTGTCATACTTATTTTCATAAGCATGATAACTTTGTCCCATGAGAAAATCTCATTTGTTGAAAGATACTATTTGTATCCATTTCTTTTCCAGCGTACATCATAACCTAACCTTGCTCAAACCTTGCGCACATACAAGGGTAAAAACTACACATCTCTAGGGCATAACAGATCTATTGAAGTTGGTAACTTTATTTAGACTCTTGTTAAATAAAGTTCCAAAGAGCTTTCTTGAGAACAGTCTTAATTTAACATATTCCATTCCCTAGTGTTAGATAATCAAATCACTTTTAAAGTATACACTTCTACGCAAAAGATGTCATCCAATTAGCTATGATATTTGAACAACCTTAGATTCTAAACATAAGATTAAAACACATTGTTTATCAACATACCATTGTTAAAATTCATGTGTATAACATGACGTCTTCATCACCTTAGTTATATTGCATATTAGTTAAGTTACATTAAGCCAAGTATTGTTAAACTATCATCTTTTTTACACTTAGATAGGGAAAAGTAGGAGTTCCCATCTTTCTAACATGAGAATGACTACTGGAGAACTTATTGCTTTGGAAACTCAATTTGACCTAACGGTTGAATTGCTTCCTTGAGAGAAGTTGGGCATGTGGAATCACCGTAAAATGGTCGTGTTTAGCCTTAATTGAGCACAGCTAGTAATAGTCTCATATTCATTCTCCAACTTGAAAAATCTGTTTTCCTATACTTGCCTAAAGTAAGTGTTAAAATAGTGATAGTTTGCCTCGCCTTAGGAATACCAATCAAACAAGTAGAAGATACTACTTTTCCTCTTTTAAGTTTATTTTAAACCACTTGCATCACACATATATGTGTTGATTACATGTTCTTGTTTACAATGATCAATTTTCTTGACATTTTCTTGGTGTTTAAAACCTACTTGATTAATTGTCAAATGTGTAAACCCTAGAAATTTTTGTCTCTGTGATGCTTTATGCTACTTAATGTTAAGCATAAACATGATTTGCATGATATTTACGGTTGAAGAAATTTTTGTCATCTATATAATGTTTCGCATGACTAATATCACCAATCTATGCCTTTTGTGTTCGTAGTAGTGTAAGTGTCCGTATTAGTTTTTACTTCATGTGGTAGTATATGTCTTTCTTGAGCTATAACGTTTGTTAGTGCATTCTAGGATGGTTGCATGAACTAGCTTACTATTGTGCGTGCTAAATTTGAATGTGTTGTCTGTCTTTATAGACTTCTTAAGACCAAATTATGATGGTCGTTGTTCAGTTTATGGTATTGCTGTTGTTCTTTTTGAATTTAACTATGGAAGATTGAAACGTGTTGACTTAGTAGGAAAAGAGAGCTTCCTTTTGCTTTATTGATTGCTTTTATAGTCTAGTTTAATTTACCAGATTGTTTTTCAAGTGAGCCTCAATGTTGTTTCTACTAGTAAAGTAGGATGCAATTTTGGTGTAAATCAATCAATCAAAAGAGAAGGATAAAAGAAAACGAAACCTAAGGAAAACGAAAAACTACATTAAAACAACATATACTTAAAACATATATGTTATAGGATTAGTCCCCTATTGACTTTTTTAGTCTTTTTTCTTCAACTTTGACTATAATTATTTTTGTTTGTGTTATATAATACTTGATGAAAAATATATGAATGTATTGTGTTTTAATGTATTTTCATTGATATAATTTTCATCAAATATTATATAACACAAATAAATATATTAATGGTTAAAGTTGAACAAAAAAGATTAGTCAAAATCAAAATGAATAATAAAAATGGGAGGGGGAGTAATAATAATAATAATAATAATAATAATAATAATAATAATAATAATAATAAGTTGGTTCATAATAATAACGAGGTCGAAACCCCAACGCGGCGGCCTTTCTTAAAAAAAAATTTGGACTTTGTATCTTGACCCAAGAATGAGGCTACAGGACATAATGAAAGTTTACTGTATGGATGAAGTGTATCATTTATTGCGTAACAGATTTACCAACTACTACATATATATAATTGTTTGAAAGTTTACAATGACATGCACTTGCATAGGTATATAATCAACGCCAAAAAGTGCATGATGGTTTGGATTCAACTTTCTGCCTGATTACTCGTGTTAACAGTTAACAGTTAACATGGAAAGAAAACTACGCAGAAATTTGAATCCAATTTTTAACAATAAATGATTTTGAATAGTTTGCATGATGTATTTCAACTTTCATGACCTGCAAACAATAAAGATCTCATTTGGTTGAGAAAATGGTCAGCCCAAGATGAATAAGAAATACATATTTAAAGTTAACCCACGAACAAAAATTACGTATGCGCAAGTTACATTTTTGGCTAAACATTTCGAAAGTCAAGTCAATGGTTATACATAATTCAGAGGGTCACCATTATAATAATTTTGCTGATAGAAAATGGACGATTCATACGATAATTGCATCCTTATATTAACATTTTCCAAATTAAACTATAAATCAAACTAAAAACCACATACATGTGGACTATGATTGTGTTGGGTTCCTAAAAACGCACCACATCGAAAGCACTAAGAATATACCAACAACAACATCATAAAGCATCAGGAATTGAATGACAGGTAAAAAAAATTGATCGGATTATTGCTTACTAAGTACCTGCACGTGCAGGCGCTGTTGTTGATGTTCGTGCAGCGCGCATCTGTCAAGGAACCGACTATGCACTTTTTGGTGTTTGCGCACCCGTCGTAGCTGGAGCAGTAGTGCGTGTTCGAGACACACCTATGATGACAAATGCATGAAAGGTTTAGCGAGAAGTGGCTCGACAACATATGCATATTTTACAGAATATGCTAGCTTTTAAAAATAACATTCTACCAACATGGCGATTACACAATTGCATTATACAAATATAACGACTGTTGTATCAACCTGTTTGTGCAGCTGCAGTTCCAGAATGTGGAACAGGTCTTGTAGTTGTAGGCGACACCTGTGCCGGTAATGTTGGGCATGAAACAGCTGTTGTTGAGATCTCAGTACGTGAATCCGAAAATGCCTAAAATAACGATAATGCAACTGCTTTAGCATGGGCTCAGATGAAAGCGGTCATGGTACATTATTGAAAGACAGCCTTGGGTACCATAGTGTCTTGTAATAACACAAACATGAAGTCAACGGAATGCCAACCAATGCTGCAAATAAATTTTAGTATTCCTGTGTATTAACATTTGAAGCAACCTGCTAACATCTCGTTGAAGTTCCTTTTTGAAAGTCTATGAGAATTCCTGTTATCGCCTACAATTAAAAAAATTTGATCGTCATGCAATCGTGCGAGTAAATTGAAACTGGCTGAAACTGCCAATGCTAATAGGTTTCATACCGGAGCGTAATTCCGCACCATACCGCCATCGTTCATTAACCCTTTGTATGTCATCTATTCGCTACATATGAGATAAGAATAGCATTTAGTACTGGAATCTATGTCAACAAATAAGTGTGTTTAAAGGAA
>OU343221.1:54521225-54544191 GCA_910596185.1 Chrysanthemum makinoi | reverse complement strand
TACATAATGTAATACCTGGAATTTCTAAAGTTCACAAAAGACCAAAATACCCCTACAATCAAAAGTATGAATAACTAATTTAAAGAATACCAAATAAGCTATGTAAATTCAGAAAATTATTAAGAAATATCACACATGATCTAAATAAATATTAAACACTTTGTAAAAGGTAATTTTTTTATAGTTTATAACTTTATAAAATTCGTTTTGTGTTTTTATATAAAGCCGAATATATTTATTTAGATTTATAAAAGAATTTAATTAATAAAAGCCCAATATAAATTTATAAAATTAAGAACCCATTTATTTTAAGTCCATTATAATATAAAGCCCACAAGAAAAATGGTAAATCCTATATAAACCCATTATACGGTTCATATTAATCCCTAATAATCGATTAACCCTAAAACCGACTCCAAAACCTTCCAAAATTCGACAATCAGTTCCCAAGGCTTAAGGATATTTTTCTTGGACGAGTTTGAAGGTAAAGAAGGTGTAAAAAATCTGGTTCAAGGCTCTAAGGTGCTGTTTCAATCGTGGTTAGTTTTTGGGTCAGTTAGGGTTTCGGCGAGTGGTAGTTTTGTGTTTTCTTGTTCTAACGACCAAAGCTCATCAAGGGTAAGTTCCTAATATTATTTTCAGTCCTATAAGTCATATAGAACACGTAAAAATTATCCATGCATGTTAAATAAGTCGTATGGAATTATTTAGAATTAAAACCCTAAAAGCGTATGGAAATAACTAACGAGCGTATAATAATTTTTGGGACCATGATATTAATTTTATAAGGACTCTTATATGATATACGACCTGTATAAAATACATGTACATGAATTCGAAGCTTGTGTGATTTGTTTGGGGTTTTATTATTAGATCTGTATGAATAAGGAAAGGTTTTAAAAAGGGACGATTAGGGTTTATAAAAATTAGGGTTTGCTTGTTATGATTAAGGGTCATTAATACAGTAGTAATGATGAATTAATGATTGGTTTAACCTAGGTTTAGGGCTTGTACTTGAATTATGCATTATTCGGTTTTACATAAAAGCTTTGGGTTGGTTTTGTAAATTATGAAACTTAAAGGTTATTTTTGTGAACAGTAAAATAATGGTACTAAACGTATAAAAATAAGTATGGGGGTTAAACGTGTAATTTTGGATACTTAGAGGGCCATTCTAATTGTATTTAACTTAAAGGGTATGTTTTGTAAATTCTAAAACCTTCGGGCTAAAAGTGTAAAATCTGATAATATAAGGTTAGGTCGTATGATTAAAGATGTTAAGGGTGTAATATGTAATTTTGAGTAATTATGGGTCAACATGTGTAAATAAATTACGTAAGGACATGCATGAGGTAAGTTAATTTCCGTTTGAGTTTCTCATACACGTTCTAGGTCAAAGTGGAAATCATTAAAATGAGTAACATGTTAATTGAATGCGTAATAAGTAATATTAAAAGTATGGAAACCCTAGAACTTAAATAGGAAGTGATTAGGGTTAAAAGCTAAGTGTGTAAGTTAAAGTTATTTCATGTGAGAGATGGTAAGTCTTGGAATCATTAATAACCATTGATTAAGAATAAATGAGCTAGTACTAAGTGTGTCGTGAACATGCGTGAGTTATAATGAATTAAATTGGAATATGCATGGTCTCATTAGGGTTTGCATTCTAACAATGTTACGTGTGAGTCCAGTTAGTCATATGCGTTATAAAGGATTATGTAAACTATTTTGAAAGAGAATCTTAAAATCCGTTATTGACATTTGTAAACCCTATACTTTGAAAGATGATCATATAAGTCCTCAAATAAGATATTTATCATATTAAACCCTTAAGTTTACCGTTTGTCATTTGCAACCCATAAGTTTGGCTAAGTAATGACTAATACTCTAAAATGTTGGAATTCGTTAAAGTCACTAAAAATGAGAATATTTTGACAAATCTAAAAGTATTAATGAGATTAATCCGTTATACTAATAAGTATTAAATAAATCATAATCCCTCAGTAGATTCGCGTTGGAGGAGACGCTTTGACGCTACATCTTCGTATTCGCTCATTCGTTTGCTTCCCTTCATTTCTTTAAGGTACGGATATTACGTCTTACTTTAAGACACTTGTGTTATCGCATGTGATATTCGACCTTTTTAAAGTTTCTCAGTATGATGTTCTTTTCGCTCGCTTTCTATTATGTTTATTAGGATTCCCAATGCCATTGCTTTGAACCCTTTCTCAATGTTTGATCTCATACTTATCTGGTTTATGTTCTAGTGAACTTTGCAATATCTGATGTGAACTTATGTTAGGAAGATTTTGATATGCACAATCATTGAACCTTGCTATGGTTGATTATGAACTTCGATTATGAACTCCCGCTTATGAATGTAAGATATGCCACCGTGATATGACTTCGACTTCTCAATATCTAATATGAACCTTATGATATGATGTTATCTCGATAAGTTATCTCGTGACCTTTATGATGAATTACGATATGTGTCATTTATGACAATCTGTTTGACCTAAGTTAGTTTGACACCCGAGCCAAATATTTCACTAGTCATGGGGTTCCATGTCCCAGATCGCTGATGCACCTCTCGATATGACTCTAGGGGCATAGAGTGATGTTCTCGCCGTCTCGATGGTGAAGCATATTTTTGAATATGTAGAAAGGGGCGTATGGATGCATCCTAGATCTGTTATCTGTTATCGATATGTTTTCGGTGAATGATGTCGTGTGCAATACGCGTCTTCACAAATTCTAGGAGCTAGCTACTCCATTGGTTACCTGAGGTCTCCCCTCAAATTATATAAGGTATTCCGAGGTCACCCCTCCGAATACAATGGTTACTTATGATATGTTATGATCCTGATATGTTGGGCTCGTGGTGGATGACTAAACCTTATCTCTTAATTACGCTTTTATGAATTACGTTTATGATTCCGTATTTGCCAATACTTACTGCTTTGCATACTTGAGTTATTATATGTTTATTGAAGATGTTTATGCTTTTACATGTTTATGTGACTACCGCTTGCCATGCTAGGATATGATTAATATGTTTAAACATGATTCGTATATATGATATTATGATTAGTTATTGTTACGTGAATTCGTTGATTTGTAAGATGACTATGCTAGTGTGTATTTGATTGTTATGTAAGTTCATTACGTAAAATCGGTTCGGTTAATATTGTGAAACTTAATTACCCGTTAATATACCTATCTGTATATGTCCGACTCGCCATGTTAAAACTCGCTAAGGTTAGGAATTGATCGAGAACCGTTTAGCTATTATGTCCGCCATGACTTGTCCGATAATTCATTGCTACAATATTGCTTTAAGTGTATTAAGTGTTGATTAATTGATTTGTATGAATGCCATGTTTATCTTCTAGGACTGTTTCCGTTAGTCTCTAGATATTCCGCTTGGTTTATAATCGTGTCTGTTATTTGATATGTTATGTGTTTGGTTGTTCTGATGTGTTTGTGTCTGTTTCATTAATGTGCTATGTGATGTCTAAACTGTTATGTGGTTGTTTGGATTATTTATTTGTGCTTCCGTAATCCTAAAAGATCCTGCGTCATTATTTCATTTTATTTTCGTTATTCGTATATTTGTTTTGTTTAGCTTTTGTTTCGTTATATCCTGCTCACTGGGCTTTGTAAGCTCACCGCACTTTTCTTTCTGCGGTAGGTATTTAGCATTCAAGATGAGCTTATGGGATAGGTTTCGATCGGGTTGAGAGTAGAGCTGAGAGCAAGACTTTACCATAGAGATCTTAGATTTATTTTGGAAGTTTAGCTTTTTATGTTTTCTTTTGAATATTTTGTAAAGGCTTCCGCTATTGAATAGTATTTAAAGTTCTGATATGAAACCGTATTGTGATATCTTTACCCTTGTCGGGTCGGGGTGTTACAATTTATGGTATCGAGCCGTGTTTTAGGACCCTTAGAGCTTAGGCTATGACCTGTGAGGATTGGGTAGACATTAGGTTTCCGTCCGTTCGGATATCTTTCATTCCTTTTGATGGTCGCTCGATTTGACTCGATATCCTTTTGCCTTCACCGAATTGGCCCTCCTCTGTCGCATCGAATTTTGTTATTTTGTTTTCGCCGTCCGCTTGTCGATCGTTAGATGGAGACTACCCGTGGGACCGAAGAAGATGGTGCCGACCCCGCGCTTGCCGCGACGGTTCTGTCTTCCGGAGAGGTTAAGCGAAGCCACACTCGCATTTGCCGTCTTGTTAGAGACATCGGGATGCTTGTTGGAGGAAGTTGGATGGACCAACCAAAGGCACAAGAGACGGAGACAAGATTCAACCGGTGGCTGAGAAGATTCATCTACTTCATATCATTTGGGCGCGACTTATGTCACTGATTCGCTTTGTCATGCGTTTCAAGACGGTTTGATATTCCGATAAGTGATTCCGATCTATATTGCTTTTCTCGATTTGTTCGAACTCCTGTGTGAATCGTGAAGTTTTATCGCTTTAGCATTCCGGTATATCTCACTTTTCTTTCGGATCATCAGTAATAAGTCATGAGCAAGAATACGAGGTGGACTCGGATTTAGAATCTACGGCTACTAGGAGGTTTAATCCGACACAAGAATAGGAAATTGCGCTTCTGATTAGTTGTCCTCCTTATGAGAAATTTCTGACATTGGATTTGAGTTAGGTTCTTACGTGTTTCTTTAGATGATTGAATCTTGGATCATTAAGTTTTGTTTTGGAAGTTCATCTTAAGACGATTCTGCAAATTTTGTTTGATAAATGGAAATAAAACAAAATTTTGAAAATATAGTTCCTGCTGTTGTTTCTTTTCGATAGATCCGTTAAGTTTCCGTTAGTCCTCATAAGTTTCGTCGCTATTATTTTCTTAGCGATGTTGTTTGATTATGACGCTTGAATGAAGTATGACCATCATGATGGTATACTTATGTGTATCTGGTTTGTTATAGTATGTTACTTGTTATATGTATGTTATCTGTATGTGGTATGTTTTGTTATGATATTAGTTATGTGTTTGTCATGACCCGAGACCGAATATAGTGACAATAAGAACTTGTTATGTGATGCAAGTATTATGACGCCTGATCAACGTAATAATACCGAGATCACATAATTTGAACTTATTGAAGGTATACGACGTCTGAGAAATGCCTGTGATTGATGTGTGTATAGACTTTAACTTGTATCTGTTATTTGGTGCTTCTCATGTTCGTTTGAAATTCCGTACCTAATTGTGAGGTTTTCGACGATATCTGTTTCGTATAAGTTTTGTACGTTTGGAATCCGAAGTTTTATGATCTGCATGCGAACCTATAGATTGCTACTCGACCCCCTAAGTTTATATGTCTCCACATATTTCTCGACTATTGAGGCCGATAGGATTTATTTCGATCTATGCATATGATGTCCTCATCATTAGATATCCGAATAAGTCAATTTGTCATTTGATCTTCTCATCTGTTCTCCGCCATTACTTGATAAGTATATAATTATCTATTATAAGTATTTGACTATTGATTTAATTTCTGAATAAGTATGAGTTCAAATATTCTGATAAGAAATCCATTTGTTCCGGAGATAAGATTAACGCTCGTTATATTCCTAGAAATTCGAAATCCGATTCGCTTTTCGCTTCTGTTCGCTTGTCCAATTTCGGGGACGAAATTTTCTTTTAGAGGGGAAGAATTGTAATACCTGGAATTTCTAAAGTTCACAAAAGACCAAAATACCCCTACAATCAAAAGTATGAATAACTAATTTAAAGAATACCAAATAAGCTATGTAAATTCAGAAAATTATTAAGAAATATCACACATGATCTAAATAAATATTAAACACTTTGTAAAAGGTAATTTTTTTTATAGTTTATAACTTTATAAAATTCGTTTTGTGTTTTTATATAAAGTCGAATATATTTATTTTGATTTATAAAAGAATTTAATTAATAAAAGCCCAATATAAATTTATAAAATTAAGAACCCATTTATTTTAAGTCCATTATAATATAAAGCCCACAAGAAAAATGGTAAATCCTATATAAACCCATTATACGGTTCATATTAATCCCTAATAATCGATTAACCCTAAAACCGACTCCAAAACCTTCCAAAATTCGACAATCAGTTCCCAAGGCTTAAGGCTATTTTTCTTGGACGAGTTTGAAGGTAAAGAAGGTGTAAAAAAATCTGGTTCAAGGCTCTAAGGTGCTGTTTCAATCGTGGTTAGTTTTTGGGTCAGTTAGGGTTTCGGCGAGTGGTAGTTTTGTGTTTTCTTGTTCTAACGACCAAAGCTCATCAAGGGTAAGTTCCTAATATTATTTTAAGTCCTATAAGTCATATAGAACACGTAAAAATTAGCCATGCATGTTAAATAAGTCGTATGGAATTATTTAGAATTAAAACCCTAAAAGCGTATGGAAATAACTAACGAGCGTATAATAATTTTTGGGACCATGATATTAATTTTCTAAGGACTCTTATATGATATACGACATGTATAAAATACATTTACATGAATTCGAAGCTTGTGTGATTTGTTTGGGGTTTTATTATTAGATCGCGTATGAATAAGGAAAGGTTTTAAAAAAGGGACGATTAGGGTTTATAAAAATTAGGGTTTGCTTGTTATGATTAAGGGTCATTAATACAGTAGTAATGATGAATTAATGATTGGTTTAACCTAGGTTTAGGGCTTGTACTTGAATTATGCATTATTCGGTTTTACATAAAAGCTTTGGGTTGGTTTTGTAAATTATGAAACTTAAAGGTTATTTTTGTGAACAGTAAAATAATGGTACTAAACGTATAAAAATAAGTATGGGGGGTTAAACGTGTAATTTTGGATACTTAGAGGGCCATTCTAATTGTATTTAACTTAAAGGGTATGTTTTGTAAATTCTAAAACCTTCGGGCTAAAAGTGTAAAATCTGATAATATAAGGTTAGGTCGTATGATTAAAGATGTTAAGGGTGTAATATGTAATTTTGAGTAATTATGGGTCAACATGTGTAAATAAATTACGTAAGGACATGCATGAGGTAAGTTAATTTCCGTTTGAGTTTTCATACGTTCTAGGTCAAAGTGGAAATCATTAAAAGGAGTAACATGTTAATTGAATGCGTAATAAGTAATATTAAAAGTATGGAAACCCTAGAACTTAAATAGGAAGTGATTAGGGTTAAAAGCTAAGTGTGAAAGTTCGTTATTTCATGTGAGAGATGGTAAGTCTTGGAATCATTAATAACCATTGATTAAGAATAAATGAGCTAGTACTAAGTGCGTCGTGAACATGCGTGAGTTATAATGAGTTAAATTGGAATATGCATGGTCTCATTAGGGTTTGCATTCGAACAATGTTACGTGTGAGTCCAGGGTTAGTCATGTATGCGTTATAAAGGATTATGTAAACTATTTTGAAAGAGAATCTTAAAATCCGTTATTGACATTTGTAAACCCTATACTTTGAAAGATGATCATATAAGTCCTCAAATAAGATATTTATCATATTAAACCCTTAAGTTTACCGTTTGTCATTTGCAACCCATAAGTTTGGCTAAGTAATGACTAATACTCTAAAATGTTGGAATTCCATTCTGTCACTAAAATGAGAATATTCTGACAACTCTAAAAGTATTAACGAGATTAATCCGTTATACTAATAAGTATTAAATAAATCATAATCCCTGTAGATTCGTTGGAGGAGACGCTTAACGCGTTACATCTCGTATTCGTTCATTCTTTGCTTCCCTTCATTTCTTTAAGGTACGGATATACTGTCTTACTTTAAGACACTTGTGTTATCGTACAGATATTCTCGACCTTTCAAAAAGGTTACGTATGATGTTCTTTTCGTTCGCTTTCCTATTATGTTTATTAGGATTCCCAATGCCATTGCTTTGAACCCTTTCTGAATGTTTGATCTGTTACTTATCTGAATTTATGTTCTAGTGAACTATGCAATATCTGATGTGAACTTATGTTAGGAAGATTTTGATATGCACAATCATTGAACCTTGCTATGGTTGATTATGAACTTCTGATTATGAACTCCTGCTTATGAATGTAAGATATGCCACCGTGATATGACTTCGACTTCGAATATCCTGAATATGAACCTTATGATATGATGTTATCCGATAAGTTATCTGTGACCTTTATGATGAATTATGATTTGTGTCATTTATGACAATCTGTTGACCTAAGTTAGTTTGACACCCGAGCCAAATATTTCACTAGTCATGGGGGTTCCATGTCCGTATCGCTGATGCACCTCGATATGACTCTGGGAGCGATAGAGTGATGTTACGCCACGTCTCGATGGTGGTGAAGCATATTTTTGAATATGTAGGAAGTGGGCGTATGGATGCATCCTAGATCCGTTATCCGTTATCCGATCTGTTTTCGGTGAATGATGTCGGTGTGCAATACGCGTCTTCACAAATTCCGGGAGCTAGCTACTCCATTGGTTACCTCAGGTCTCCCTCAAATTATATAAGGTATTCGAGGTCACCCTCCGAATACAATGGTTACTTATGATATGTTATGATCGATATGTTCGGGCTCGTGGTGGATGACTAAACCTTATCTTAATTACGTTTTATGAATTCGTTTATGATTCCGTATTTGCCAATAATACTTCGTTTGCATACTGAGTTATTATATATTTATTGAAGATGTTTATGCTTTTACATGTTTATGTGACTACCGCTTGCCATGCTAGGATATGATTAATATGTTTAAACATGATTCGTATATATGATATTATGATTAGTTATTGTTACGTGAATTCGTTGATTTGTAAGATGACTATGCTAGTGTGTATTTGATTGTTATGTAAGTTCATTCTGTAAAATGGTTCGAGTTAATATTGTGAAACTTAATTACCGTTAATATACCTATCTGTATATGTCCTTTGACCCGCCATGTTAAAACTACGCTAAGGTTAGGAATTTGATCGAACTGGTTTAGCTATTATGTCCGCCATGACTTGTCCGATAATTCATTGCTACAATATTGCTTTAAGTGTATTAAGTGTTGATTAATTTATTTGTATGAATGCCATGTTTATCTTCTAGGAATCATTTTAGTTAGTCTCTAGATATTCCGTTTGGTTTATACGTAATCTGTTATTTGATATGTTATGTGTTTGGTTGTTCGATGTGTTTGTGTCCTGTGTCATTAATGTGCTATGTGATGTCTAAACTATTATGTGGTTGTTTGGATTTCATATATTTGTGCTTCCCGAGAATCCTAAAAGATCCTGCGTCATTATTTCATTTTATTTTCGTTATTCGTATATTTGTTTTGTTTAGCTTTTGTTTTGTTATATCTCATTCATTTGGGCTTTGTAAGCTCACCAAGATTTCTTTTCTGTGGCGGTATTTAGCATTCAAGATGAGCTTATGGGATAGCTGATATGGGTTGAGAGTAGAGTTGAGAGCAAGACTTTACCATAGAGATCTTAGATTTATTTTGGAAGATTAGTTATTTATGTTTTCTTTTGGATATTTTGTAAAGGCTTCCGCATTGAATAGTATTTAAAGTTACGATATGAAACCGTACAGATATCTTTACCCTTGTCGGGTCGGGGTGTTACACATAAAACCCCATGTAATGATTTGTGATAGTTTTGTGCATAAATAAGAATCCTAGACTCAGAATTTAAGAGATGAAATGTAGTTAGGATACTTACAATGATGTTATCTTGTGATTGTTTGAGTTGGAAGATGACAATAATGAGCTTGGTTTAAGTTTTACGCGTTTTGGTAAAGTGGGTTTTGAGGAAGAGGATGATTTGTATATAGCAGTTTTGCTTCTGTAGACACCACGGACCGAGACGGTACCAAAAATTTGGTTCCGTCTTTGTTGTCGCTTTGGTGCCGTGGGCTATAGTATGCGAGTACAAGACAAATTTTTTTACTTTTGACTATTCTAATGTTTTGGGCTATGTTTATCCTACATGTTTGGTTCCATTAACCCTAAACCAAGTCTAAGAAGATTAAAGGTTCTCGTTTAAGAGGCTTAGTTAAGATGTCGGCAATGTTGTCTTGGGAGGATACTTTCTCGATTGAAATGTTTCCTTTTTGAACATTGTCGCGAAGAAAGTGATGGCGGATTTCAATATGCTTTGTGCGAGCATGTTGAAGCGGGATTCTTCTTGAGATCGATGGCTCCGTTGTTGTCGCAAAGTATCACAATGTTGTTGAGATGAATTCCGTAATCTACGAGCGCTTGCTTCATCCAAAGAGCTTGTTGACATGCTTTTCCATTTGAGGCGTACTCGCTTCGAGTAGTTGAGATGGCCAAGGCCGTTGCTTCTTTGCAAACCATGAGGTGAGACAATGTCCAACAAAAGTGCAAATACCACTTGTACTTTTCTATCGACATAGTCACCGGCATGATCCGAGTCGGCATACACTATGGTTTCTACACCCGTTCCTTTGGGATACCATAATCCTAAACACGCTGTTCCCTTAATGTATCTAAAAATCCTTTTTAGGGCTTCTAAGTGTGATGCCTTTGGGTTTTCTTGAAAATGAGCACATAGACAAACACTAAACATAATGTCGGGTCTACTAGCCGTAAGATAGAGTAGGCTACCAATCATTCCTCTATATTTAGTGTTATCTACGGATTCACCTTCCTCATCCTTGGTTAGTTTAGTGTCCGAGGACATGGGTGTCTTAGTTGGTTTGGAATCTTCAAGACCAAATTTCCTAAGCATGTCTTTTATATATTTAGATTGGTTAAAGAATATGCCATCTTCTAGTTGTTTTATTTGAAGTCCTAGAAAGAAATTTAACTCACCCATCATACTCATTTCAAACTTGTCGTGCATGATTTTAGAGAAATCATCACATAATTCTTGACAAGTTGATCCGAATATAATGTCATCAACGATATTTGAACAATGATAATATGTGATTCTTTTTCTTGGTAAAAAGAGTATTATCTACTAATCCCATAGTATATTTGTTATCAATAAGAAAAGTCTTAAGTCGACCAAGCTTTTGGTGTGCTTGCTTAAGACCATACAATGCTTTCTTGAGTTTGAAGACATGATGTGGTTTCTCAAAGTCGGTGAAACCGGAAGGTTGAGCAACATACACTTCTTCGTTAATAAACCCATTAAGAAAAGCACTTTTAACATCCATTTGAAATAATTTAAAATCATAGGCACATGCATAAGCAAGCAATATTCTAATAGACTCAAGCCTAGCTACCGGTGCATAAGTTTCATCATAATCAATCCCTCTTGTTGATTATAACCTTGCGCTATAAGCCTAGCTTTGTTTCTAGATACTATCCCATTTTCATCCATTTTATTTCAAAAAACCCATTTTGTTCCAATTATAGTTTGATCTTTAGGTTTTGGAACTAATTTCCAAACATCATTTCTAACGAATTGGTTTAATTCTTCTTGCATGGCAATAACCAATGATTCATCTTTTATTGCTTCATTTATGGTTTTTGGTTCAATGGTGGATACAAAACAAAAATAATTACTTTGATTTTGGGCTTGTGACCTTAAGGTTCTTTGATTAAGTTGTCCTATGACTTTTTCTAAAGGATGACTTTTAGATTCTTTGATGTTGACAATTTCTTTATTTAATGGTTCATCTTCCTTGTTATTATTAATTATTTCTTGACCTTCTATCATTTGACTTTCAACTAAGTCATCATCTACCAAAGGTGATGTCTTAGAGGGAGGTGGACTTTAGTCGAATGTTATGTTCAACGATTCCTCGACTATCATTGTTTCTTTGTTTAGGACAATGTAAGCTTTACTAGTTTGAGTGTAACCAAGAAATACACCTTCATAAGACTTTGGGTCAAACTTGGTGAGATAATCCTTAGTATTAAGAATAAAGCATTTACAACCAAAGACTCTAAAATATCCTAACGTTGGCTTTTACCTTTATAGAGTTCATATGGTGTTTTGTTTAAGAAAGGGCGTATTAAGACTCTATTCAAAATATATGTAGAAGTGTCAACGGCGTTACACCAAAACTTTTGAGGAATGTTTTGTTCATTAAGCATTGTTCTACTCATTTCTTGAATTGTTCTATTTTTACGTTCTCTACTACCCATTACATTGAGGTGTTCGTGGAGCGGAAAAGTTATGTGTTATACCATTTGTATCACAAAAGTTTCCAAATTGAGTTTCGTTGTCAAATTCACGACCATGATCCGTTCGGATCGACACAATTTTGACACCTAGAAGATTTTGAATTTTCTTGCTAAGTATTTCAAATTTATCAAAAGCTTCATTTTTGGTTTTCAAAAATAACGTCCAAGTAAACCTTGAGTAATCATCTACTATGACCAAAGTGTATAAGTTGCCTCCATAGCTTCTTATAGCGGATGGTCCAAACAAGTCCATATGTAATAATTCTAGACACTTAGATGTGGACACCATATTTTTAGATTTGTGACTACTATGTGTTTGTTTACCAATTTTGCAAGCGTCGCAAAAGAGTTGGTCATATTTAAGTTTTGGTAAATTCCTAACCAATTCTTTTGAAGATAGGTTTTGTATAAGTCTCATATTAGCGTGACCTAAACGTCTATGCCAAAGAGATGAGCTATCGTCTAATGTTGTTAGGCAAAGTTTGTCATTATATGTTTTATCTATTTTCATGACGTATATGTTATTTTTCCTAACTCCTTTAGCTATGGTGATACCATCTTTTAGTATTTTACTACCATTTTCATCAAATAGTACTTTATACTTTTTATCACATAGTTGGCTAATACTAAGTAGATTAAATCCTAACCTATCCACATGAGCAACATTTTCAATAGTTAAGGAGTTATGAGCAATCGTACCTTTGCCAATAATTTTGCTTTTGAGATTGCTACCAAATGTGACATTACCTCCGTCATACTCTTGGTATGATGAGAAGAGACTTTTGTTGCCCGTCATGTGTCGTGAGCAATCCACTATCTTTAATCAATTCATCAGGTTCCAATCCAACTTTCAAGCATACCTAAGAAGCAAATAACTCAAGCATTTGGTCCCCAATATCTCATGGGTCCATTTGGGTTACACATACCATTTATTTGATTCATGTATGGAAACGATGGGTAAGAGTTCCATGGCATGTAATCTGGAGTTTGATATGGTCTAGGAAAGTTTTGATTCCAACCATTGTGTTGGTAGTTGGGTTATACGTTGTGGTTGCTCTTAGGAAAGGGGCGTTTGGCAAAAGGAGTTTTATATCGTTGTTGAGTAGTTTTGATCTAAATTCATTTTTGACAAGTCCTACTCCTGAAATGTGCTGGTTTTAGTTTAATACTATTATTGGTTTTCTTTGTTATTTTAACAAATTCATATTGTCAGTATTGCGAACATTCGTTCTTTGAAGTACCACGGCACCATTTTGCACAACGGACGGAACCCTTATTTTGGTTCCGTCGGTCCGTCACATCTTCGCAGCAATTTTGACGAATGTTCGTCCTTTTCGGCCGGTTTATTTTGACTCTTTGGAATTAATACTTCATTAAAACCTAGCCCATTCATGTCTCCTAGTGTTTTATGAATTTTAACTATTTCATCGGCAAGAGTGATGTTCTTGTTAAACCTTTTAAATTTAGAATTGTTTTCGATTAAAACATCTTGTGTGAGTTTTAGTTTTTCTATTTCAAGTTTAAGCTCTTGACATGATTTACAATCATCGTCATTTGCTTTTCCTTTTCTAGTCGTTTTGCTTTTTCTTTTAACTCATAAACTTCATTTTCCAAAAATTCCTTTTGGTTTTTAAAAATTTATTTTTAGTTATGATTTTTAGACTTAGCTCACACAATTGATTATATTGTTTTTGCAAAGTGTCATCATCAATAGAAGAATAAGAAGAGTCGGAAAGTACCTCATTTGACTCATGTGCCATTAGAGCGATCTCTTCCTTGCTTGATTCTTCATCGTCTTCACTATCACTCCAAGCACCACTTACAAAAGCTCGTTGAGTTTTGCTTTTAGGTGGCTTGGGACATTCTCTATGAGTGACTTGCATCACCATATCTAAAACATTTTCTTTCACCTTTACCCTTCTTGTCATCCCGATCTTTTGGGAATGGCTTCTTTTCTTCTCGAGGTTGTCTTATTTAACTTTCCTCTTCTTCTAAAGAACTTCTTAAAATCTCTAACGGCCATGGCATATTCCTCATCTTCACTACAGGAGCAAGATTCGTCATCATCACTTGATTCTGCTTTTGCTTTTAGAGCAACGGATTTGATCTTCTCCCTTTTTCCTTTGATGATCTCCAAATCTTTCTCCATCACCATTTCGTGTACTTTGAGGTTACCGATCAACTCGTCTAGTGACATTATTGAGAGATCTTTTGATTCCTCAATGGCGGTCACTTTAGCTCTCCATTTGGGATGGAGTGCTCTAAGAAATTTCCGGACAAAGTTCTTACTACGAAAAGATTCATCAAATGCTTTAATAGTGTTAAAGCGAGCAAAGCCACAATCAATGGTTTCATCTTCATGAATAACAAATTGTTCATATTGTTGAACAAGAAGATCAATTTTGTTATCCTTGACTTGTGAATTACCTTGATGTGTAACAATTAAAGATTCCCAAATATCTTTGGCGGTTTCACACATAAAAATTCTTTCATATTCTTTTCTAGGTAAAGCATTATAAAGCATCATTTTAGCTTCATTATTTTTAGCAACTAGTTTCTTTTGTTCATCAACGGAAATATCCTTTGTTGTAGAACTAAAATCCCCTTTAACAATAATAAACCAAAGATCTATATCTTTTGATTTTACATATGTTTCAAAACGGTTTTTCCAATAGATAAATCCATTGGTTTCAAAGAGTGGTGGTCTTTGCATAGATTGCCCTTCTTTAAAGTTTTCAGAATCCATGGATTGTTTCAAGTTTATAAAATACAAGTTATTTTAGAAATTCTTGAGCAACGAGGCTTTGATACCAATTGTAGAAAACTAGAAGGGGGGTTGAATAGTTTACCAATTAAAAAACTTTGTTTTGAAACTTATTGTAAAGATCAATTGATATTGATCTTAGATATGTTAATGAAATATGCAAGCAATATGTAAGGAGTAAATAAGGAAAGAAATGATCAAACCACAACAAGTTGTTTATAGTGGTTCGGTCTACAAGGACTCTTTTTCCTTGCCTACTCCACTCCCCGAGTCTCACACTCGAGAGTTTAACTTCACTAGTCAACAAGCTCCTTTCACCGTGAGGAAAACCTTTACACTATGCTTACACTATTTCCGACACTAAGCTAGATGTCGAGTTCTTTCCAAGGGTACAACCACTCCCACACACAATGTATTTTGAGGACTAAAATACTAACCACTCACACTCACAAGATTATGATGGTTTAATACAACAATGAAGTATGAATCAACACAAGATCATACAACACTAAACAAACAAGACTTCCAACTTCTCGTTTGAAGCTTGAATGTGACTTGATCTTCTTTGCTACAAAAGAGATCACTAATATGATATGAAACCGAGTTAGAAAGGTTAGAGAAGATATGTATGAGATTATGTTAGAAAGGGATAAGAAACTACTTGGCTTGGCATTGCTATTTATAGCCAAAGTGGGCGAGGCGTCCACGGACCGCTGAACCCTTAAAAGGGTTCGCTCCTGTACCATTTTGTACCGCACGGCAGTCAAGATATCAAAATCTTTGCTAAAGTCAACTCTATCTAAGTGAGATTGTGCAAGATATGAAGAGTACAAATCAACACAAAATATCTAATGAAATCTTCCAATGATTTCCATGATGCAACACATGATGTCATATGTTTGTATTTCTATTTTTAGAAATATGCAAGTACTTAAGTAGTGTTTGGTTTTAAGAACCTAACACATTCTAAAAACTACTATCATACATAATGATTAGAGTTATATCAAGATGTTACTAATCATAAATGTAAATGCTTGAATGATGAATATATTGTTTGAAAAAGCTTGTTTTAATATCTATTAAACTTGACAAGCTTTAAGCTTTTATACAAATTAAATTTACTTTTGTCGTTAACAAAACTTAGGTAAAGATCAAAAATATAAATAACGTTTAATGACGATATTTGTATTAACAAAATGGTTTTGATGTTGTGACAACTTCAAGTTTGTTTTGGGTCCTCTAAGCATTGTCTCTAACTCCAAGCAGATTGTTCTTTCTTTAGTAGTTTATTTTCGTTTGCCATAGGTCACTTGGGGTATGGGTTTAGTTTGTTTTGGTTGATTTGGATTTGTGTACCCTGGTTCTATTTTCCTTTTTTTTAAGTATAGGGCTATTTGGTTTTGTTTGTCTATATAACTAAAAAGGCGTGTTTATCATGATTCATGAGATTTTATCAAATTTACCTTCAATAAACTAACATGAGCTGTTGATACAAAAGTTGGACTGATTCGTTGTGAAGTGAGTGTGAGAAAAACACAAATATCAACAATATCAAATTAACCGTAAAACTCGACAAATCAACCTTTTAGGAAAAGGATTAACGTGCCAAATCTCACGGGTGTGATAAAAGTGATACCGGGAAGTGATTTCCCGGGTCGTGTCCCAACGAGGTGTGAAATTGACGATGTCGTTGAGTTTCATGATTAGGACTTGAATTGGTTTTAAATGATTTGGATTTGATTTACGTTATCTCACTAATTAATGAACGGGAAGGAAATTAAGGCAAGGGAACCCTAATAAACTAAAAATAAACTATCACTAAGCCTAAGAAAGGATAAAACGAAGCTACACTAAGTCCTAGGGTGCTAAAACGCAAAAACGTAAAAGGGAAAACAACCCCGAGCCATAAACGTAAAAATTTTGCAATTTGAGGGCTACGGGTGTGAAATCAATTTTCCTACGTTCTATTTGACTAAAAATAATTTTAGGAAAAAGCGGAATATTTTTTGACTTTTAAAATAATTATTACGAATTAAAAACTATTAAACACTAATTAAATGATTAAAAATACTAAACTATTTCGGAAAAATCTCAAAATTTCACAAAAACTACTTTAAGTTATGCTTGATCTAGGGAAATTAAAAAATCAGTGGGTTGCTTATTGAAATAAGCGGAAACAAGCTCAAAGAGCTTAAAGGTTAAACTGTCACTTGACACTTAAGTATTTAATGGTTTGAATTTGAATGAGACAAGTCCCAAGGGCGTATGGTAAAGTGTGTGTTTGTGAGGTCGGGTGGCGTGGGTTCGAGTCCCACCATGCCAGTTTTTGCAAAACATTTTTTTTTTCAACTTTTCTTTTGGGACTTGTTTATAAGACCAAAATAATCACTTTTTGTAAAAACTTTATTTATGAAACTTTTGGAATAAGCAGTTAAGACTGCTTATTCACCACAGTAAGGACATGATCAAACAAGCTCATCTAGACAGATTATACAAGCACAAATTGTGACAAACTAGGCTGAGGATGGAAAATGGGAGTAAGCAATATTTATACCATGTATGATTGGGGAGCTAAAATAAGCTAACACAAATAGTTAAGCAAGAAAATAAAAATAAAAGACAACAAGCAGTTGAGACTGCTTAGTTGTATCATTCACAAGAACCAACCAAACACCCTTTAGAACTTGAAATATGCCACGCCTTTATAGAAAAAACAAACACTCTTTAACCAATATAAGGACTAAGCAAATTTCATAAAGGAGGGTAATAAACTATGAAGCTAACTTGAAAAAGACAAAAAAACAAAATGGAACCGTGGCTTTGAGATTGTTGCAGGCCGCAAACAGGTGGTGGGGGCCTATTTTAAGCTTATTCACGGTGATTGGTTAGCTTCCAAGCAAGTTCAAACTACAAAGACATGGTTAGACTAGTGGAGATTCACAAAAGCTGATTGGGAGGGCAATTACATCTGTATGCCTTATAAATAAGCGCATGTACACAGTGGTCCTTTGGAACCTGTTCTTTGAGAAAAACAAAAAAATTGCAAATGGGCAGTTTTAAACTTCAATTAAAACTGAGCTAAAGGATCGAGATGCACATAAGTTGGACAAAAACTAAGTTGAGCTCATGAAGATTAAGGAAAAACCACATTTACAACATTTGAGTACCCAATAAGCTATAAGATTGCTTATGAAATGCGGCAGCCTCAAATAATAAAGGTGAGAAACTATTTTTATTTTGTGACCAAAATCTTTTGCAAAAGCTTGATACTTAACTACCCTTTTAAAACCGCTTTTAGGCCTAGACTATTGGAACTAGCTACACTACTTAGAACAAAATGACTTACAAGAGATTATGAGAGCATTCTTAGAAGCACTGGAACTTGAAATTTTTAACAAGGGCAGTTTTGAAAACTCAAGAACATAACTTTTCATTAAAATTAAAAAATTACAAGACTTTTAACAATGAACTACATAAACTGAATTTAAACTGTAAAATTACACTTAAGACTTAAATTTTAAAGTTAAACTAAAACTGAAAACTAAAAATCTAAATTAAAACGAACTAAAAGCTAACTCCTCCAAAGGTTACAATCCCATTTTTTTATACTACAACTCCATGGTCTTCTCCCTTTCTTTGGTGTGTTTCTTCATGAGACAAAAGCGTGCCCACACAGCATCATCTTGTGCTTTCTTCAATTCAATCTTCACCATCCATCATTTAGGTACACAATTGGAGTTCATCTGAGCCGTTGGTTGGGGTTTTTGTGCCCATGGATTGCCAAGTTGGCAATGGCATCATGTGATACTGCCTTGGGTGAGGGAAGTAGTGGGATGGGGGACTGTGAAGAGTGGGTTTGGGGAATGGGTAAACCTGGTAAAGAGATGAAGGTTGGTTTTGGGTTGTGTTGTAGCTGGGTAAAAGAGTGATGGAGGTGGAGTGTTTTGGTGAAGAGAAAGAGTGTTAGGGTTAGGGGAGAGGAAAGCCAGTCTTCTCTGTTTCTTGGGTTTTGTTTGGGCGGGAAGGGGAAGAAGAAGGCAGGGTTAGGTTTGTTTATACTTTGACTGGGTAGGTTGGGTTAGACCGGGTCATGGGTTTTTTATGTTTTGGGCCTAAGTGGTAAATTGGACTTAAGATTAGACTTGGATCCACATTGTAGTTTAGGGGCCAAAAGTGTAAAATCCGAAATTCCAGGGATCACTCATGTAAATCTGAAAATGTAATCCAAGGACCAATCTTGTGAATCTCAAATAAACCAAGGGTCATTTTTGCCAAAACTGAAATTCCAAGGATTAAATTTGACAATTTTAAAAATCCAGGGATCAAACTTGTAATTTCTCAAACTTTTGAAATATTTCACCAAAGGACTAATTATGACAACTTATGATTTCAAAAGGACCTTTGGTGACTTTTCTTTTTAAATTACGTGCTCGGGACTATTTCGTCATTTTTGAAAGACGGGACTGAAACGCCAATTATGCAAACTTTGTTCGCTTTTCATTTGTTTTGCATCCGAAACATATAAAACACAATTTTGAGATATTTTAGTATTTTGATGCAATTGAGTGTTTTTAGATGTTTTGCTATTTCAGTTTGACCTAAAATAATGAGTGAATACGCACTCATCAAATCCCCCACACTAAAACATTGCTAGTCCCTAGCAATCTTTTGAAAAAACTTAATGGATTTGAATCTCTTTACCAAAAGCCATTACTTCTGGAGTAGCCAAATGTTTTAGTTCAAGTGAGAACCATGGTACACCGATAACCATGTGATTTTGAGCAAACCACCAAATTTTCAACGGTTGCTGATTTGTCTTACCGTGCCGCATTCATCCTGACTAGCCAACTCTTAGATAAATTATCAGTATTATCTTTGGTGAGAAGATTACCAATTATGGATTTTCACTCGCCTTTACCACAAGCCATAACCTTGCTGGCTAGCCAACTCTTTTACTAATTAAAGATATGGTGAAATAACACCATACAATTTTGGACAAATTGCAAGCCATATAAACGGATTTGAGAAATCTTTACCAAGAGCCGTTTGCTCCTGGATTAGCTAATCCTTTTGTCTTACGACATGGCGGATCGATAACAAATAAGTGCAAAACACTTATTCCAAAAAAAAATTTTGGCCAAAAACGAGGGAATTGATTTAATTATATGATAAAATTCGTGAGAATTCCCCCCCACACTTAGAAATGAATATTGCCCTCAATATTCAAAGTACCGCTGCTATGCCAAAACAAAGAACGAAAAGGGAAATACTACGCCATTATTTAGAAAGAAGAATTTTTTGGAAGACTTATATACACAACATGTGGGGCAACCCCCACACTAGGTGGTAGAAAGTAGAAAGAAATCCAAATACGGGTGAAAACCCATATAGTGTACTCGTTTTTGATTCCCGAGTCGCTAGCTTGACTTCGACCCTCGTATTCATTGGTCCATGGGGAAGTGTGGAGAGAAAATCTCAATCGGACTTCCATTCAAATAGTTTGGATAAACATTGAATGTGATGAAAGTTCCACTGGATGAGATAAAACCGCTCAAAAGAATGAGAAATGCCGGATCAAAGATGGTATCTTCACTCCCGTAGGAGTTAAGACATTGAGAAGAGATGGGAGGAGAAGGCAAAGTGTCAATTACTTGACAACGGCTGGGATAGGTGGGTAAAAGATTAGATTGAGGAACATTAACGGAATGTTCAAAAATCTTATCCATCGCAAGAGAAGTCACAACATCCGTGTTGGACTTAAGAAATATCCGAGAGTGAACTCCTTTGAAAGGTAAGATACCGGGTTTGAAAACTTTATCCTCGAGAGGAATGAAACGTTGCAGTATCAACCATGGTAAAATCCTCAAGGGTGGATGAGTTACCTAGGATGAAAGGGGTGTAGAGCATTTTGCTCAAAAAGCTCATCCTCAATTCCTGAGAGGATCGATGGAAGCAGTTCACCGCTTAACTCCTCATGGAAAAGCCTACTCCCTTCGAAGGAGGAAGCAATTCAAATGTGGACGACTATACTGTGGAAGAGAAAGATGAAAAGTGGATTGCCACTATTCTCTTTTGATTATCACATCAAAGCTTAATACTTCAAATTCGAAGAGAATCATGGACAAAGCCTCAAGTCTGTAAAATGGTTCGGGCTTTTCCAAGATATAGTCACTATCAAAGAACGATAGAGATGAAGCTGGTTTTGCACATAATGATTCGATCTTAGAAACGAGGAGATTTACATTGAACAATTTTTCACGAGTATCTCAGTCCTCAATTCCGGATCATCGAATCTCTCACCGCCTAACTAGCTCGTATAAGTGACTCCTCATAATTCGATGTTCCATAAGATAAAGAATCGTCAAACGGCAATAATCGCTGTCGGACCGGAGAATCATCTCACATGATCGTTTGGGATGTCAAGAGGAGGAGGAGAATCATCATCAAGAGGCTCATCAAACATATTAACGAGATAACCTCGACTCACTTGGGTTTGGGACAAGGTTCTCAACACAAGACGGTTCCGCTTCCTGCATTAGTGCTAAGATTTTCGCCCCCATTAAAAGATTATCCACGTTCTAAGGTAGATAGGCAAGATAAGGGCGAGAGTGACATGTGCGGACTTTGTGGGCTTGAGATATGCACCTTGTCCTTGTCATCTCCCAATCTTCCTATCCTCGCCATCAGGACGCAAGCTCTGCAAAGAGGAGAAGCTTTTGAGCTCGCCATCGGGCTAGTAATCTTTCGCTAAGCAGCAGGCTTGTTCCTCTGGAAAGTTCTTCAAGGATACAAGGATATTGATCGATGACGTGAAGTTGTGGGGTTGGACATTGTCAAAACCTGGAAGTCCACGATTGACATTGATAATCATCAAGAGTACCCTACACTTAACACAATGAGGGTATTGGGGAAAGAAATTTTGAAATGACGTTTGATCATTGAAATGATGAAAATACGGTTCTAGTTCGTATGAATTTTTGTGGAGGGTAATTGAAATTGTTTTGAGGATAATCGAAAGATTCCGGGTTAGAATCATAAGCAAATGAATTCCTCAGCGCAAATCTAACAACATCCATTGACAAGATAGTTTCCACACCACTCGCACATACATTTGTAACAACGAAAACCTTGTGGTAAAACTCCCTACAACCGAGCAATAATTTTGATCAAACGAAGATATTTCGGCCTGAATAGGAATGAGGGTTCAACAACATCACATAAAGCGGTATTTCCGGTTGAATCATGCGAAGTTCAATTAAGAAGTTTTGAATCATGTCATTTCTGGCCCTAAAGAAATCGCCGTGAAACGCTCAAGAGATTCCGGAGTTGGGACAAGTGGTGTGCTCTTAGAGCTAGCAAGTTCCACCACTTCCTCGCTATGGTCTCAGTGTTTGAACGGGTTCATCGTAGAATCAATTCTAATTTTAGACCTTTTTCACCTACTTGAATTTGTTCAATTAGATTACGGGCTTTAGATTAAAGAAAGTGTCCCTGGACCCCGGTAGGTGCTTGAGGTAATCCCACGTTTGAACGGGTTCGGGTTGTATGTGGTCGAAATAACTTTGGAAAGACTTTTTGATGGATAGTTCGCACAAATTGCAAAATTCGCTTGAACTAGGCCTTCCACACCGCTACACAATACCCCACCATGATGTTGATGATTGCCTCCATATAAGAATTAAACATATAGAGGGTTAAAGAGATAGAATTGAGTGATCGAGAGGATACTTAAGGGATAGAATTAAACGCCAAAAGAGGGTAAGAGAAATAGAATCAACGGTCAAGAGGAATGAGAAGAATATTTTTGGTTTTTTCGATTTTATGAAAAACGACCTTCACGAGGAAGGTTCTTCAAGTCAAATCGCGAAAATCACTTATATTGTCGCTAATAACATCTCAAAAGTAGCAAAAATGCAAAATTTGATTCGTGAAGTGAGTGTGAGAAAACACAAATATAACATATCAAATTAACCGTAAAACTCGACAAATCAACCTTTAGAAAAGGATTAACGCGGCCAAATCTCACAGTGCGGGAGAAAGTGATACCGGAAGTGATTTCCGGT
>OU343221.1:54413116-54521125 GCA_910596185.1 Chrysanthemum makinoi | reverse complement strand
CGATTTATAAACATCTTATATTTCTAGATTCGTATTTTGCGCAAAGATTCTAAAAAAAACTTACAATCGATTTGGAAGTGAAGAAAAAAACGTGAGATATAGATCGAACAAGATTGCATCAGCAGTTTTGTTTGTGAGTTTGAGAATAAAAGGTTTGTGAAGAATGAATAAATCTAAGGTTATATAGGGAGAAGAATGAAAAAGTGACACTTTTAGTCACTAGAGTATTAAAAAGCGTTTTTTAAGATGTGAAAAAAAAAATCTTTTTGAGTTTTGTATAGATTTTATATTTTTGTATTTTGATTTTGAAGTATATATTTACAAAGAAATGTTTTTGATGTTTGACGTTTTAAGAACGTTTTGGAGTCAAACATCGCATACCAATTTGATGGACAAGCTCAGTAAACCTTGCGGGTGGCAAGGCTTTGGTGAAACAGATCCGCCATTGATATTGAGTACCCACAAAGTATAGTTCAATTTTACCCTTTTCAACATGCTCTTTGATGAAATGATATCGGAGAAGCGATATGCTTTGTTGGAATCTTGAACCGGTGTTGAGAGATTGCAATGGCACTCTTAGAGTCACGATACATTGGAATCTTGTCGAAAACAAACCGTAGTCCATCGGTTGTGATCTCATCCAAATTATCGAGCACAACATGCGACATGGCAACGTATTACCTACGGTGATGACATAGATGTACAGATCTCGTTTCTTTGACGCCAAGACACAAGTTTATCTCAGAAGCGAACACCACCGGATGTACTTTTGTGCATCTATAAACCTGTGATCGGCATCGAAAAAGCGATTAGTGCAAAACAAGAATCCCGGATACCGAGATTCCCAGTGAATGGTTCCCTACGTGAAGGATTCTTTTAGTCTCATTGAGGTGTCTTTCAGTTGGTCTTGACTGATAACGGGAGCAAAGATATACATCAAATACAATGTCGGTCTGGCTGGCATTAGATACATGAGAGCCCCAATAATACTTCGGTATTTTGTAGGGTCAATAATTTTCCCATGTAAATCAGCATCCAACTTTGGTGAAGTTCTGGAGACATAGGCGTGTTATAAGTATCTGGCTGGTCATTCCATGTTTCTTCAAGATTTCAAGAGCATATTTGGGTGATTTAGAAATATGCCATGGGGAGATTGATGAACACGAAGTCCTAAGAATAACTTTAGTTCACCCATCATGGACATTTCAAAATTTTGTTTCATTAATTTTGCCAAAGCGTTTGAATACTTTTTATGTGTTGAACCAAAAATGATATCATCAACATAAATTTGAACAATCAAAATATCCTCCCGCGTGCGTTGAATGAAAAATGTTGGATCAGCAGTTCTTTTGGTAAGCTGATTATGAGAAGAAATTTTGACAGTTTGTCGTACCAGGCCCGTAGGGCTTGTTTAAGACCATAAAGAGCCTTTTTGAGCTTGTACACGTAGTTGGGATGATCTGAATCAACGAACCCGTCCGGTTGACCCACATAAACTTCTTCACGGAGTTGACCATTGAACGCCGTTTTACATCCATCCGATAAACCGTGATATTCTTGTGTGCGGCATATGCAGAAATATCCGTACGACTTCAAGTCGAGCCACTGGTGCAAATGATTCTTCATAATCGATTCCTTCTTCTTGAGAATACCCTTTAGCCACAAGACGAGATTTGTTGGGAATAACATTGCCTTCACATCCGTTTGTTTTCCCAGATCCACTTGGTCCAATTACATAAATCCCATCGGTCTTGGAACAAGTTCCCGGAAGACTTGAGGCGAACTTATTTAACTCTTCTTGCATTGATTCAATCCAATTGTCATATGTCATAGCTTCTTTGATGTTTCGTGGTTCATCTTGACAAACGGTGAGTGCATAAACACAAGTTTCGACGCCAGTATGAAGTCGTTGTCTTGTCATAAGGGTTAGAAGGATGCCAATCACATTTACTAAGGGATGATCTTTTGTCCATTTATGTGTTGAAGGGTGATGATTGAATGTTGCATGCATATTAGGCGGTTCCAAATTGCGTAAGAAGGCGACTTCGCCAATGTCTGAATGATTGGAGCGGAGCAAATGGATTGAAGAATGCATTCCGTCATAATCTGCGGTGCGGGTACTTCTTGATTTTGTGATTCATGTTGTCGGTGTTGGATGCAATGTGTTCTTCTGATTGAGAATCATTCAACGGTGCATCCGTGCAACAGTTGTTGTTGTTGGAGCGTGTATCGGGTATTGGATTATGATCGAGGTGTCTGTGAGGAAAAGTCGATACATGCGGAGCACTACTTTCGAATCTCATCAAACAAGAGAGCAAACAAAGTTTCCAATTGTTGACAGTGAATTCCATGGGTGGAACAGTGATGAAGAAGAAAGTTTAGACGATTGGATGCGGGTCCTAAGCGGTTTTGCTCGAAGCCATAGTTGAATGCGAATTGGCTGATATTCGAAGCCATTGTTGTTGTACACGTATAGAAAGTAGGATGGGAGAGATAGAGACAAACATGGATTCCCAAGTGTAACTGGGTTCGAGGTTAGAAGCATAAAGTTGCAGTCAATTATCTTCTTGACACCGAACACTGCTGTGTTGTTGCAAATGTTTAATATCTTGCCTGTAGGAATCCATCTAAGACCAACAGTTTTTAAAATTCTACCCGTGGGTATCCACCTAAGATTAGATCTAGGAAATGTTGAAACTTCTTTTGGAAAGAGTCTTTGTCCTATATTGATCCACCTATTAGGTTTCAAGTTTGTTTCTCATTCAGCGGTTATTTGAATAGTCATTGACTACACTTAGGTATGTTCTGCAATACACTAGAAGGCATCACACGAGGTCGTGAACCTAAGATTCCATCCTTTTGGAGTAGTGCCATTTTCCTAGCCTTTTCTAGATCATAGTTCTTGTATGCAGCGTCATTTGAATCATATGAATCTTTAATTTTAATGCTCGGTTTAGACACGGTGTTGAACTAATCCTAGGCGGGCGATTGCAACTACTTGTTGAGGTTTAGAAACATGTTTTATGAAAGCAATTTACGAAGCAGAGTATTTTTCTTAGGCCAAGAATGTGGAGGTATTGGATTTGACAAATGATTATTCTCAACAACTTGGGGCCAACCGTGGTTTTGAAGATTTTGATCGTTCGATTTAAAAGCGGTTGGTTGTCTAACTTCGATTGATTTCGATTGGTTGTGGTGGCGATTTCCCCAAGATTGTTGGTTTTGTAAACTTAGCATCCACACTCTTGCCGGTTAATCTTCTCAATTTGTTTTGTAAAGCAACATCATGAAGCCCCTTTGCTTGAATTTGAGCCTTTAAATTCTCATTTTCTTTTACTAATGTATCCATACGATTACTTTGCATTTTAAGTTCAAGAGATTTGCAATGTGCCTCTAGTTTTGAAAAATCTTTTTGAAATTGATCAATGGTCTTTTTGAGAAGAATGTTTTCAGATTCAAGAATTTGATTTGACGATTCAGGTTGTATTGTTTGCAACTAAGGGCTCGGACATGAAACAGTTGTGCGGACATTGTGCAACACAGGTCAACCTCTCCTTCATTTCTGATTTAGGTTGCTCAATTTGTTTCGCATTTGCAGTGAGTATGAACAAGTGATGGGTGTACCTCAACCATCACGTTCTTTGTCAAAGGTTTGCTCTGTGTCATAGGTGGGAATGATATCTTCCTCAACCATTTGTTCTTCATCAAGTAGGACTTCGGTGTCATTGGTGGGAATGATATCTTCCTCAACCATTTGTTCTTCATCAAAGTTGGACTCGGTGTCATAGTTGGGTATGATATCTTCCTCGGATCTCTGTCATCTGATTTTCCAATGCTACAACCTCATTGTCCGTATCACTGACATTTGCGATTATTCTCATCATTCTTGAGAAGCCTTTGAGCATTCCTTCCTTGTACATCAACTCTTTCACCTTGCATGGTTGCTTGATTTGGGGATCAGATGAAGTCTGACTCTTTGAATTCTTAAATTGTGAAAACATCTTAGTCAATAACATCATTCCTTTGTTTAATTCCACAAATGCATTTGCATCTTCAGAATCATCAGTAGCAAGGTTTAGTGAAGAAGGTTTTAAGCAGTAGATGGAAGGTGAGGAGATTTGTGAAAGCATTAGAGACATTGATATAGTGAATTTTAATTTTCCCTCCAAAATAATTTTGAAAAATTTTCTCCCCCAAAATTTGAAATTCACTATAAAATGCAATTCTAAGGTTGTAAGAAAAATTTGAGGTTTGACAATTTTGGCCAAATTTGACCGAAAAATTAGATTTAGGCCCAAAAAATTTGAATTTTTGACCAAAATTTTCACAGTTAAACCAAAATTTGAATTTTGCGTAAAATTGAACGTTTAGTCTCCCCTAGAAATTAATTTTTTTTTTTTTTTTTTTTAATTTGTGTTGATGATGTGTTATGGATCTTTAAAGGATAGTTGTGGTTTTAGGTTTATGTAGATTAGTAGCAAATCCAAACTTGGGACAAGAAAATGAAAGAAGAAACTTGAAGAAACTTCATGGGAAGAAACTGTGATAGGAACTTCATGAGAAAGGAACTTCTTGAGAAAGAAACTTGAGGAGAGAAACTTGCGAGAAAACTCAAAGAGAAACTTCATAAAGAAACTCACGGATAGAAACTTCGCGGATAGAAACTACAGAAAGAAACTTGCGAGAGAAACTTTCGAAAAGAATCGCCGCAAAATCGCGAGAAATGCAAACAGAAACTTCATGGCGCAAACTGCGAAATTCACGAAACTTCGCAAAGCTGCAAACTCGTAGAAATTCAAACGAAACTGCCAAACTTACAAGGAGAAACTTCCAAAAACTCATGAAACTCGCCAAAATTCATGGCTAACTCGCCAAACTCGCCAAAACTCATGAAGCTTGAGAAACTTCGCTTGAAACACGTATTCAGTCAAAAAGTCCATAAATTTCAATATAAAACACGTTTTTAATAGGATTCTATTAAATCTAATTAATATTAACCTAAACTATCCCTTGGCTCTTGATACCACTTGTTAGGTCACCATATTATCACAACAATATGTATTTCTAGAGAGAGAAAGTTTTAGTAAGAGAGAGTGGAAGGAACTAATGAATGATTAATGAAAATGATAATTGCAATTAGAACCAACAACCCTCTCCTTCAAGGGAGGGTATTTATAGTGTTTACATAAGTAGGGTGTTTCCCTTGGTTCTAGAAGAACCTTCTATCAGCTCAGCAGGGCTTACTACATGGAATGTGAAACTAATTACAAACAATTATAAACCATTATTATTAACAACCTATTACAAATGAAATGACCTGCACTTTATAATAAAACATGTTCCTAACAGTGGATAATCCTCAAACGGCAAAGGAAGCGTGGGACCTCCTTGCTTCAATTTTCAATGATAACAAATGTTCCCGTTCTATTGCATTAAAGGCCGAGTTGCGTGCATTAAAACTTCGGTTGAGTGTGATGCCTATTAGCAAAATAGAAAACATGACCACTATTTAAAGAGTCTTGGTTCTAACACTTATGTGATGATATTGTTACGTTTGCTTTAGAAGGGTTGCGGTGAAGTTCGATAATGTTACTACTATTATGCCTTACATCGTGAGGTGTTCCGACCTTAAGGCGATTAGATTCAATGCTCGCTCTGAGGAGATGAGGTTGAAGTGTAGGCCCTTGAGCGTGTTTGTTGAGGATTCTACCGTCATCCCAATGGTTTTGTTGACAAATAATGCTAACACCTCTCGCCCGTCTTCTTCAGCCCCGGCCAAGGTATTCAAACCATGTTTTAATTTTAATAAGGGATCATGTCGGTTTGGTGTGGATTGCAAATTTTTGTATAATGGTGTTCATGGGTTGTTAGCCTTAATAGTTTTTATTAGAAGTGATGGTCATTCACGTTTAGGAACTTTGTAACGTGTGTTAGATATGCCATTAGAATAGTCAGCGGGCTGCGTGGATTGGACTAAGCTAAATGGCTAAGCGTTATGATTATGCTAGCCGTTTGAAGCTTAAGTATCAAAAGCGAATCCATTATCCGACCAGAAAAGCCCAAGCAAAAGCCTTTTGGGCATCAAGTCCCTTGGACTATAAATACCCCTCAAATGGTCATTTGAGGTGTGCTGAATGTGTATGTGTGTGTTTTCCTTTGAAGTAATACAACATATTGTTTCATCATTCTCTCTCAACATACCGCGATTTTTATATCATTCAGTCACCATCTTTCTTATCTTTCCTTCTTTATTTACGCGCAACGTGTTTGGTTTCCGCGTGGATAATCATCTGTTTGGTATTTTTGTCGCTTAAAACTTTAATTTTTACACTTAAAAATTCAAGCTTCTTGTGGTTTAAGGTTTATTTGGTGTAAAGTTTGAGTTTTTGCAAAAAGTTCGTAACTTTACGTGTTTTCTTCATTTTAAGCTCGTATTTGGTTTTGGTCATTTCTACCTGTAACTTTTCTAGGCACTTTGGGTGAAAAAGGTCAACATTTTGGGTTATTAGTGTTTTAAGGCTATACGGGTAAAAATCATTTTGATAAATTTGGAAATTTCTTACGGTAGAAGTCAAAAGTCAAAACCCTAGTTTTCTACTCGTAACTTTTGATGAAGAATCTTCGAGTGTTATGCTGTTACTCGGTGCTTCCCTCACTTGGATAAGTGTGTGGAACACTTCGACTTGTGGATATCCCTACGGTGTAAAGGTTTTTGGTTCTTAACCATAGTTCGCATAAGCTAAACTACAGTAACTCGCATAACTTCAAAGTGCAGCGTTAAGGTTTACGAGTAACTTTTTTGTCTACGCATAAGCAAGGTTAGCGTAAGATACTTTCATAAAGGTTTCCTACATAAGATTTCAGCTTAAGGTTTCTACGCGTAAGTTTCTCGCATAAGGTTTCTACATAAAGGTTCCCTACGCAAGGTTTCTACGCGCAGGTCTCTGCGCATAAGGTTTCTACGCATAAGCTTCCTAGCATAAGCACCGGATCTGCATAAAGCCTCGTCACTGAAGTAACCTTAGTGTTTCGCTCAGCTCTTCATTTAAAAAAAAAAAAAAATAAAAAAAAAAAAAATCAAATTTTGGCGGAAAACTTGAGTAAAATTTAAATTTTGAGGAGACTAAGCGTTCAATTTTTACTTGAGATTCAAATTTTGGTATAAGCTGTGAAATTTTGGTCAAAAATTCAAATTTTTGGGCCTAAATTCAAATTTTTGGGTCAAATTTAGCGTCAAAATTGTCATAACTCAAAATTTTTTCATCACGTAGAATTGATTTTTATAGTGAATTTCAAATTTTGGGCGAAAATTTTTTTGAACCACGGTTACGAGTACGACTTTCAGATCACCTCAAGAGCTTAATTTCATCAACCACAACTCCTTTATCGTTGAATCGATCCTACATCAACTTTATCGGATCATACCTTCATCAATGGCAACTCAACAAGACATTCATGCGGCCGGTGCGAAAACCGTCCTCCTATGTTGGAAAAAGGTGGTTATCTTCAATGGACAAGTCATATGCTTCGTTACATCAAGACCAAACCTAATGGAAAACTCATGATTAAATCCATTCAGGATGGACCCTTCATACCTCGACAAGTCCAGACCACTGAAATCCGATGCAACACCTCCGTCCACCATTTTTTAGTCTTCAAAAAGACGAATACTCACGAGAGGATCGAAACAAGTCGGCGGATGACATGGCAATTCATATTATACAAGCGGGTTTACCAAGAGACATCTTTTCGCTGGCGGCGACGATTGTGAAGCTGCTTCGACATGTGGGAATGTTAGACGAATTTGTCATGGGCAATCGGTCAACAAGACCACAGAGAACAAGTTGCTAGCGCATGGGAGAAGTTTACATCTACTCCAGGAGAATCCATTGAATCCTACTATGAAAGGTTTTGTACTTTAATGAATGGCGGTCGAAACAAGTTGACACCCAGAACTATCGTGAGCAACATCAAGTTCTTGAACAATCTACGAGAAGAATGGGGACGATATGTCACTATTGTCAACCAAACAAAGGACTTACATCAAGTGAACTTTGATCAACTCAACGATTTTCGGAAACAAAACCAAAATGAAGTGAATGAAGTCAGGCAAGAAAGATTAGCAAAGAATCATGATCCATTGGCACTCATTGCAAAGACTCAAACTTGGTTAATACACAACAACAAGCTTCATCATCTTCCACTAACAACAACTTGCAGTAATACATCCCTCAACAACAAAACTATCCACCTGAACAACAACATTACCAGGAACAAGGAATCATGATCTTGAAATGTGAGGAAAGAAGCTTTGTCACAAGCATTTGTATTCTTGGGTAAAGCATTAGGTGTCGCTATTCCACACCAACTAACAACCAAAGGATTTCATCAAACACTCATAGCGGCAAATTGCACAGCAGGGTGTGAACATGGGCAATCAAGGTCAAATGGTTGGAGTTATTGGGAATCGGCGAGGATATGCTACTAGCTTTCGTGGGTAATCAGGCGGTTCGAATCAGGTGTCGGATGGGTGGAATGTTGGAAATAGAGTAGTGGGTAATGTCGGAGAATAGAGAATATTGCGACTCAGTAGTTGGGAATTATGGAAATGTGAATCGAGGTATCGGGTTAAGTGTTATAGCTGTCAAGGATTGGGTCACATGGCAAGGTGTCCAACTAAGCGAAAAAAAAGGATCTTAGCGTATCTTGAGAAAGTTATTGTTGGCACAAAGGAACAATCGGACTTCAATTGAGTACTGAGGAACATGACTTTATGGCTATTATGGATGATTTGGAAGACCTCGAGGAGAACTCAATGTGCATCTTCATGGCAAATCTTGAGGAGACTAAGTGCGACAGCGATTACGGCACCTCCTCGTCTATGGCATGTAGCGATGTCCGAGGTACCAATCATTTATCCATGCTATAGCAATGTCATATTTGATGTGTTTACTCATGACGAACAGCGATTCGTGACATCGGCACCTACTTATGATACATACCTGGACAATCAGAGTTGTAGCAATACTAACTCTGAAACTCGGATGTGGATCCTAATGGAGGCGTGGCACAAAATCTGAGGCGATGAGGAAACTACGTGTTTCTGAATCATTAATCAACAAGCGTGGCATTGAAATTGAGAAAGAAAAAAGGTCAATGCGATGTTAAGGCCGCGAATGCCAAATTGACGCGAGCTTGAGAGTTACAAGGAGAGCAAAAGCTTTTGAATTCCGGAAAAACAAAGATTCAGAATTAGAAATTGGTTGTCTAATTTAGTTTCTAAAGAAAAAGAATTGCAAATCAAGTATAACACACTTGATGTGAATTCGAACTTGAAAATTAAATCTCTAAACAAGGAAATTTCTGATTTAAATAACCAACTTTCTAAACAAAAATCATTGTTTTCTGATCTTGAAAAGAAGAAGAAGAGTTGATTCGATTTTCAAAGCGAGAAGATTCTCTTCTTGATGAAATTCTTGATAAAAATGAAAAAATCCAAACTTTGGAAAATTTGTACTTCAAAGCGGGTCATTCGCTCAAACAATCAAGATGCTTTCTAATCAAGTAAATCAGCGTTTTCATACTAACAATAGAATGGCACTTGGTAACGACCCTTCTTCGTTCCTCAAGAAAGCTCAGAAATCTCGGAATGTGTTAAACAATGGAAAAGCTTTACATGAACCCATTATTGTTCGTGATTCTCTTGAAGCGTTAGAACTATCTGAGGAGAGTAGATCAAAAATGAAACAAAAGAATCCGGAAATCAAACCAATTGATTATAACAAATGGAACAAAATTACGGAATTACTTTTGTCAATCAAAAAGAAAAGTCAAAGTTCTCCATCACACAAAGTGTTTCAAACAAAGAGTCAACACCTGTTTCAAAATCTGTTTCAAAACCATTCGTTGTCTCAAAATCTCTTTCGAACATTGAACAAATGTCTTCAAACAATCCTTTTAACTCAAGTGATGCGAGAAGTATTTTGAACAATGTGAAAACGAGAATGTGGATCTTCAAGACCTTTGTTAAAACTAAAACCACTATTACACCTAACTGGTTCTCTAGTTTTGACATCGAACAAAGAAAGTTTTTTGAAACTCAAATTGCCCTATTTGAATGCCATCAGTGGGGTAATTCATTTTGAATAAGCATTTTTAAAAAGCAGTGACTTTGTCAAGGACCATAAATCCCCGGTAAAGCAAGCTCTTTGTGTTGAACAAATCAAAGTTTTGGAAAATTTAAATCTCTCTTGAAGATGTTCGACTCTGATATTATGTTCATTATTTTGCAAACATATTACGTTGAAGATCATGAAAGACTCGATCTGAGACCTCCGTTGTTTCAAAAATATGAAAAAGCTCTTTCAAAACTTGAAAAAGAAAATGTGTCATATTTTAAACAACTTGATCGAAAAACGGAGGAATGCAAATATGATAAATTGTCATTATGGTGCCTACAATGACATGAAAGCGAAAAATGATCTTTTGAGGGCTCGGTGGAATGTCAAAAGGAAAGGCGGTGGATACCGTGATTAAAAACCATTGAGCGGAGAAAGCAAATGTTACCAAACGGTTTCCAAACCAAAATGTGTTTCAATGCCTCCTCAAAGTCAATGAGAAAAATGTTTCATCAAAACCGGTAACTCCACTGCCCTACCTAAACAAAATGTTGATAAAGGAAAAGCGGTTATCGAAACCAGGTTTTAGCTCTGGCCTTTTTAAGATGAGTACCACTAATGCGTCTGCCTCCACATCTAAAACATATGGAACAAGCGACATAAGTTTAGAAAAGCACTCTAAAGAGACTAGGAAAGCTGAAACCACTCCTTCATAAAAATGTGAATCCTAATGCGTGTGCCTCACTTCTAGGGACTAGAAAGCACCTTTAGGAGCAACAGACTAAAGCCTAAGAGCAATACAAGGAACAATAGAGTCTCGCATGCCTCTAGGAGTAGTAGCTTGAATAAAGAGAAAAAAGTAGAAGAACACCCTAGGAATTTACCGCTTTGTAATAAGAAAGACATTTCATCTGAATGTAATGAACCTATGAAATCTGCTAAGTTTAATGCATCTGTTGAATCTGTTTGTTTAACTTGCAAGAAATCTTTATCTAATGTTCATGATGATTGTGTTTCTAAGAATGAGATTGTTAAGCTTGTTAAGAAGAATGTTCCCAAAAGAACTTATGCTAAACGAATAGGAAGGCTAGTTGTGAGACTTAAGCTTTACACTACTGATAGGGAGCATAATGTTTACTTTAGGGATGACATTTGGAAACCCACAGGTAGAACTTTCACACTCGAGAATGGTACAATGAGTGACCAACCAGAAAACCCGGTTGAAAACTTCTTTGAGTGTGATCGGTTTACCTCTAACCCAACGGAACCAAACTCAAAGCGGTTTCCAAAATCTTCTTCTTACATTATTGGTATGTTATCCGAAATATGTATTTGGATCGTCGACTTCGGGTTGCTCCAAGCACATGACCGAGAATCATTGGCGATCAATTTCGATGCGGAAATTCATGGAACCGTGACGTTTGGAAATGATCATCTAGAAGCTATCATGGGTTATGGAGATCTACCTTTTGGAAATTATTTGATCACTCGGGTTTACTATGTCGAAGGATTGGGACACAATTTGTTTTCAGTCGGGCGGTTACGTGATGCAGATTTAGAGGTTGCCTTTAGGAAAAATGCTTTCGTTAGAAACTTGGATGGCACTGATCTCTTTACCGGAAATCGTGATACAAACTTGTATGCTATCGACATCAATCAAATGGCCTCTTCATCACCAATATGTCTTATGACACGAGCATCTGAACACAGTCAGGTTGTGGCAGACGGTTATCCCAGCTCAATTTTGACACCATCAACAAAATTGCCAAAGACAACATCGTCAACGGACTTCCAAAGTTCAAATACACCAAGGATCACTTATGTCCATCATGCGAACAAGGAAAAAGCAAAAGAGCATCATATAAACCCAAACCCGTACCTAGTTAGGAAGCAAGGTTGCATATGTTGCACATGGACTTATGTGGCCCAATGAGAGTTGAAAGCATTAATGGGAAAAAGTATATTCTTGTCATCGTCGATGATTATTCAAGATATACATGGGTTAAGTTCCGAGATCAAAATCGGCACCAGGCATCATCATCACCTTTGAAGTATTCAAGTACTTCTTCAAGCTCCAATAAGAGTTGTAAGAACGGAACAACGGCACATAATTCACTAATCGAGGTTAAGAGCTTATTTTGAAGATGTTGGAATCACACATCGGACATCGGTTGTTAGAACTCCACGTGAATGGGGTAGTTGAAAGAAGAAATAGAACTCTTGTGGAAGCTTCGCACAATGCTAATCTATTCTAGTGCACGTTATTTCTATGGGGTGATCTTGTTGCCACTGCTTGTTTCACTCAGAACGATCCTAATCCATCCTAGATTCAATAAAACCCCATATGAGCTTGTGAACAACGAGAAAACGGATATCTCTTACTTTCACGTATTTGGCTTTGTGCTATCCTACAATGTGAAGATCTTGGAAAACTGAAAGCAAAAGGTGATATTGGAATCTTCATTGGATATTTAGATAACTTCGAGGGCATTCAGGGGTGTATAACAGGGAGAACTAGGAGGATCATGGAGGCGATGAATGTGAAGTTTGAGAACTTTCACATATGGCCTGAGACTCGCTCTAGAACCGCACTAAACCGGCAGACTTACGGACACATCAGTTCAAGACTCGTACCTCAAAGAGCTCAATCAACTTCGTTTGACAATCCTAAAGAACAAGAGTGGGAGAATTTCTTTGAGTTAATGTTCGATGAATACTATGGTGGAACTTGACAAATGCATCAAACCATCATTCCGCTGCACCCGCTCAAACTCATCCTCCACCACCAACAGAAGATGCATCTACAGGCCAATGCACCAACTCCATCTACATCATCTACATCTACTACAGTTATCGCACCCGTTCTACAGTTTGATGAGCAAAACCAAAACCAAAGCGATGCAGCGTTAGATGAAGACTTATTTGAAAACCGTTCCTACGGAATGTTGAAATCTTCTTCATGCTTTCGAGAACCATCTAACTCGCATACGTATAACCAACGGTATCCTTCTACTCTGAAGTGGACTAAAGACCATCCAATTGAACAAGTTATTGGTGAACCTTCAAGGGCAATTAGACGAGAAATGCTTGCCATTGCGACTGTGCATTTACCTTTACTCAATTAGCAATATAGAGCCAAAGAACATTCGGTGAGGCAATGGCGGATCCCGCATGGATAGAAGCAATGCAGGAGGAACTTCTCCAATACCGTCTACATGACTCTTGGGATATGGTTCCAAGACCCATTGGCGTTCGCGTCATTGATCTTAAATGGTTATGGAAGAACAAACGGGATGAAGATGACGTCATTACATAACAAACTCGTCTTGTGGCCAAGGATCTGAACAGGAAGGATAGACTTTGAAGAGTCATTCGCGCCGGTAGCTAGACTAGGCGGTTAGGATTTTCTTAGCCTATGCGCTCACAAAAACATCACGGTTTATGGATGGACATTAAGACCGCGTTCTTGAATGGAACTCGAAGAAGAAGTGTACGTGAGTCGGCCGAAGCTTCATAGACATGAATCATCCGGACTACGTCTACAAACTCAAAAAGGCAATCTATGGATTGAAACAAGCTCCAGAGGCGTGGTATGACGAACTGTCCTCTTTCCTTATGCAAAACAATTTCACCAAAGGCACAGTTGATCCTACCTTGTTTACACAAAAATGCAAAAGACATTTTGATTGTTGATTTATGTGGGCGACATCATCTTTGGGTCCACTAATCCAAATCTTTCAAAACACTTTGAAAATCTCATGAAAAGTAAATTTGAAATGTCCATGATGGGGAACTAAAATTCTTTCTTGGTTTACAAATACATCAATCCCCTCGTGGAATTTTATAAATCAAGCTAAATATACAACCGAGATTTTGAAAAATCATGGTATGGATAATTGTGACTCGGTCGGAACACCAATGGTAACTTCACCAAAATTGGAACCGATTTGTTTGGGAAACCTATTGATCCGAAGAAATATCGGAGCATGATTGGTTCTCTCATGTATCTTACGCTAGTCGACGGATATTCATTTCTTTGTTTGCTTATTAGCACGGTTTAGAAAAAGCCTACCGAACTGCACCTCAAAGAGGGTAAACGGATCTTCGGTACTGAGACATCCATTCACATGGGACTTTGGTATCCGAAGGAATCAGTTTGATCTAATTGCCTTTTAGGTCACGGACCACGGTGATCAAGTTGACAAAAGTACATGGAGGCACAATTTTTGGTGAAAAGTTAGTAAGCGGTCTTCAAAGAAACAAGATTGCCTTTGTGGCCAGTATATGTGTCTCTATCTGTGTGTTGTGCTCAAGTTCTATGGATGAGAACGCAACTCACAGATTATGGCTTTACTTTGATAAAAAAATACCTATGTATTGTGACTCGAAAAGTGCCATAGCCATATCATGCAATCACTTCATCACTCAAAGACTAAGCATATCCGTGTCGCTATCACTTCATCAAAGTACGTAAAATGGTCTTGTTGAATTATTCTTCGTGAAACCATTACCAACTTCGCCGATCTATTAAAGCCCTTCCAAAGAAAGGTTTGACTATTTAGTTCGGCCAATTGGAATCTGAAGCTAACCCCGAGGAGTTAGAAAGTCTTCGAATCTTATTGAAAATGATTTTCCAAACAAAAGCTATTTGTAAATATTTTTGAAACAAAAAAAATGAAAAACCAACAAAAGCAAAATATAAAAATATAAAACTTTCAAAAATACAAAAACAATATAAAATCAAAAATTCAAAAATATTCTTCTCACGACATGTCTCTCGTATAATCGATATTATGTACGTTTCTAGAAATGTCATTCAACAATGATACGGTATGTCTGATGCTTGGCGAGTTCTTTATTATGTTTTCTAAAACATGTCGTTTCTCAAAATTTCTTCAAATAATTGCTTTGTATACATCGATGCGAAACGGGAAATGATTTTTGATTATTTGAATCAAAACTTCGTGTTTTCAAAGAAAAATGTAGTGTACTCAAAAAGATTGTACATTTAAAATTGGTGAGAAATCATCATCATCTTGAGCACCTTTTCAAGATTGTTCAAAAAGATCTTCAAAATCTTTCAAAATATTTTGTGCTCAAGATAACTCCCTCAAAACCCTTTAATGATTATGCTTTATTAACGGGGGAGTATAAAACTAAAATGTTCCATATTCATGCTTAAATCAAATCCGTTTGTCCCCAAAATATTCTAAATGTTGTTTAATCGTTGATATATCAAAATATCAGAATATGCTATTTTTGAGAGGGAGGCGTGATTAAAATGTGATCAAAGTTTTAATGATGTGGTTTGAATCTCATAATGAGGCTCGACTCAGCCGGAACCAATGAATTGACGAGCAATCATGTACCATCTCGAGAAACTTTCTATGGACTTGACGGGGTAATAATTTCAAACTAGTTCTCTAGTGATGTAAACGTGTCTCGAATAGGTCTTGTTCATTTAAAGTCGATCAATTCAAAAAGTCACGAATCTCTACCCTCTATATGCGATTTACGTCAAAACATATAAGCACATGTGAAGGGGGAGTGTTTATGAAAATATAAAACTCGCGGAGTGTTTCAAACATGTTTTCTATCATAACACTTTCGAGAGATTTCAAAGAAAATGGTTTTTATGGCAACAATAGGACAGTCATGGAGTTATAAGGTGACTAAGGATAGGAATATTAGATATGATCCGGGAGCGGGAGGGATCTACCCAAGGACATCACAAATAGTTAGTATTAGAAGTCCTTAGGAATGATTGAAAAAAGGAGTAATGTGAGAAAGGAGAAAGAAGGGGTTGAAAATTAAAAGAAAAGTAAAAGGGGTGAAAAGAAATAGCCCTCCATATTCAACCTTAGAGGCCGGGTTCAATACATATACTCTTGGTTGTCACTAGATGACAGCGGTATTGAGACAAAGGCGTCATGGACCCAGGTGGCTTTGCACTAACCTTCTAGCCACTCAATTCCTCTTAAAAGGATTTGTTTCATTCTCAGGGAACCTTACATAATCTATCGACTTTCTCTAGAGATGGGTTATTGAAGAGGAGACCCTCCCTAGTCTCCGCTTAGGAAACCAAAATGCACAATTGAGTCTAGAGCCACGAGATTCATCAAAAGATCTCATAGGAACACTTGACATGACATAAACTTGTTGTTCATCAATAAGGGCACAAGTGATATATTATAGAGTCCTAGGCAGATCTTAGCAATTTGCCAGAACATTTATGAGAAGTTTCACATCTGTGATCTTCATTGATTGAATGGAAACTCCACGCGGTCAACATCAACAGCCACGACAGCGGGTCACAGGTAATTCTCCGTAGGATTACGCTTAGTGTGTCTCAAGCGGTCTACGGTCGTGGGGTGATGCTTGGTTGTACCTCGGCGACTCATCGAAACTGTAGATGTACCGGTATATCGCGTTATCTCACTTGTGGGACTCAGTTCAGAGCGGCCCTTGAGAAATTAGAGATGTGTTTTCACACTATCTTTGTTACACCCTCGAAATTCAAACTTGTAAGTGCGGAATCCGCTTATTACTAACTTTGTTTTATGTTTTCTTCTTATGGAAGCTTCGGAGCGGATGGATCGTGAAGACTCGCCACATGCTCATACCAACGACACATGAAAGTTCTCATCACAATCAAAGGCTACACAAAGTTTAAAGACTAGAGAACTACATCATTGGTAACCAAAAGTCAAATAGAAGTGTGAGCATGGTGGAGAAAAGGCGTGAGACACCTAACCAACGAAGTTGACAACGCAGAACAACCACATTATCTATTCACAAAGCATGAAGGAACAAAGAATCAAGACTATTCTATATCTACGCACAAAGTTCAAGCTCGAGAAAAGTAAAGACCTAATCAAGTGGAGCATCATTTGAATGACCACCCTTTAGGGAAAGATTGTTAGCCTTAATAGTTTTATTAGAAGTGATGGTCATTCACGTTTAGGAACTTTGTAGCATGTGTTAGATATCGTGATAGAATAGTCAACGGGCTCGTGGATTGGACTAAGCTAAATGGCTAGTTATGATTACTACTGTTTGAAGCTTAAGTATCATAAGCCCAATCCATGTCCAACCCACGAAAAGCCCAAGCAAAGCCTTTTAGGGCATCAAGTCCCTTGGACTATAAATACCCCTCAAATGGTCATTTGAGGGGTGTGCTTGAGTGTGTGTGTGTGTGTTTTTCCTTTGAAGTAATACAACATATTGTGTTTATCTTATCCTCTCACATACACGAATTCATACATCAAGTCACCATCTTTCTCATCTTATTTCTAAGCTTTGTTTGTGTTTATGTTTCACGTTTTATACGCGTAACGTGGTGTTACGTGTGTTGGGTTTGCTTGGTAAAGTGATAAGGTTGATAGATATAAGGTCCTACATGGGTTGTCGCATGGAACTAACTCTCATTCTACAGTGTCTTCTAATGCATGTTTAAGTTCACAAGATATGAATACTTTACAAAATCTTTTGGCTAAGTTAGGATTGCATGGGATCCGTCTGATGAACAATAACAAAACTCCACCCACCCAGCACTTTGCTCCAATATGACTCCCGGTTTTAATTATCATACTCGCCCCAATCCTACCACTCACGCCCTTATATGGCCCAATCATACAACTCCCCAACAATAATCATTGCTACGGGGTTCACGGATGGGGGTTTGGGGGTTAGTTTGGATCAGGGAGGTTCACCATCGGTAGGTGACATGGGGGTTCATCAACATAGACATGGGGTTCGTTTGGATCGAGTTCTTCATGCGAGTCCAACGATGGGGGGTCACGTGCACGGACTCCTTGTCCTCTGCCAGTTCCAACGGCCGAGATGGGGGGTCAAGCTTTGGACAGTTCACACTCCAATGTTTCTATAGCACATGGTTTACAGGTTCAACAGCAGGGTCCGGTTCAACCACTTGCACCTGGTCATCAGCAAGGTCATTTACATGGGCAAGAAAGCGTGTTTTACCTTACCTTTAACACGCGGTGGCGCCGGATCCTACAATTGGAATATGGATACAGGTACGTCCTCTCATATTAATGAATCGGTTAATTGTCTTAGTGATATTTTAATTGTGCATTTACCCATCGTCAGCGGTTGGTGATGGGCTATTTCCGTTACCAACTTCTGGTAGCATTTTGCCTACACCTTATAGTCCTCGTATTTAAAAATGTCTTAATTACTCCCATATTGTCAAAAATTTAATTTTGTTCGTCGGTTGTTACGTGATAATTGTTATACGATTGAGTTTGATCCTTTTGGTTTTTTACAGGGACTTTCAAACCACGTGGGTCTTTGCTCGGCTTGTAATAGCAATGGCGATTTGTACCACGTCACCGGCCTTCCATAATTCGCATGTTTTCTTACAAGTCGTATACATGGCATCAACGTCTTGGACATCCGGGAAGTGAAGTGTTACATCGTGTCCTTTCTAGCAACTCTATTTCGTTAATAAAGAGAGTCCCCTGTTCTTTGCCATGCTTGTCGACTTGGCAAACCATGAAACTTCCATTTGTTAGTTCTAATAGTTTGGTTCGATCTTAGTTTGATATTGCACTTTCGGTTTATGGACATCTCCAATTTCGAGTCTTTCGGGTTTTAAATACTATGTTTTATTTTTGGATCATTATTAGCATTATGTTTGGGTTTATCCTTTAGTTCATAAGTCGATGTTTTATCTAGTTTTAAATTTATTTCGTACATTTATTCGTACTCAATTTAATCGTGACATTAAGTCGTTTGGATTGATCATGGTGGTGAATTTGACAATCACAGTTTTCATAACATATTTGCTAAAAATGGGATTCAATTTCGTTTTTCTTGCCCTCGCACCTCTAAAAAAAACGGGAAATCTTAAAGGATGATTCACACCATTAATAATCTTATCCGTTTATTATTTGGGCTCACTTACCTCCTAATTATTCGACTGAGGCTCTTAATATGGCTATTTATCTCTTAAATATTTTACCTTCACGTGCCATTGACAATGAAGTCCCTTTCAATCGCCTGTCTTTGTTATCCACATCTCGATACCACACACAAACTTGAGCCTCGAGCCACGCCTTGTATCTTTTTTGGGTCATCGCCAATCATCGGGCTTCGTTGCCTTGACCTCAACTAATAAAATCATTATTTCCGTCGTTACCTTTGATGAGTTTGTTTTCCGTTTGGCATTTCGACAACACCCTCAAGTACCTCCTATGATTTCTTGGAAGAATCATCGGATGTCATATCCAATATCATTCGCTCATCTCCTATCACTCATTTACCTACACCTACTACTCTCCATAACCCTCATCATGTCTTCAATTGAGCCCTCAGTCCACCACCGTTATCCCCTATCGGTCGTCTGGCAAATGACTCCCATATGAGACTCCACTATTCACCCCACTATTAACCCCTCCCCACACAGTAACAACTCCTAACCACTTCGCCCACTCCCAGTTAACCCAATCCTAACCCTTCGTCTCACCCTATGATCACACGTTATCGTGTTGGGACTAATCGTCCCACTCAACGGTTTAATTTACATGTGTCTTGTCTCTCCTTTACAAGTCTTACAATCTTTGCGTTTAATGATCCAAATTGGCACGGTGCTATGCGTGATGAGCATAATGCTCTTATTAAAAATAAAACTTGGACTCTTGTACCTGAGCTGCACTACTGCCAATATCATTCAATGTATGTGGTTATTTCGTCATAAGTTTTTAGCGGATGGTACTCTTAGTCGCTACAAGGCTGCGCTTATGCTGAGATGGTAACACTCAAATAGAGGGGTGTGGATGTTGATGAGACTTTTAGTCCGATGGTTAAACACGGCACTATTAGGGACGGTTTAGTTTAGCTATTTCTTTGACATTGGCGGTTCATCGGCTAGATGTCAAGAATGCTTTTCTTGGTGATTTGGAGAGCGGTTTATATGCATCGGCCACAGGGTTTCGGGATCTTGATTATCGATCATGTTTGTTTATTAAGCGGTCTCTCTATGGGTCTTAAGCGAGGCACCAGCGCGCATGTTTCAGCGTTTCGTCTTACATTACCGGGTTGGATTTAGTTCTAGTTGTTGTGATTCGTCATTATTTATTTCTGACAAGGGTGGACATTGCTTACTTTTACTATGTTGATGATATTGTTCTTCGCCGTGCAGGTTATTATTACGGCAGTTATTCGTCTCTACATCGAGTTTGCAATGACGGATGCGGGTTCCTTAATTATTTTAGGGATACTCGTACACGTGATTCTGAGGATGTTCTTATCTCAGCGAAAGTATACTCACGAGGTCTTGGGCGTGCTCATATGCGGTTGTAACTCCATTGGACTCTGTTGATCTTGGAGTCGCTGGGTGGCGATGGTGATCCGGTTTACGATCCTACTCTATATCAGTCTTGCAGGTTCTTTGCAGTATCTTACTTTTTAGACGACGATATTTAGTATGTTGTACAACGGGTTTGTCTCTACATGCATGATCCTCGGGAGCCGCATTTATCAGCTCTTAAGCGGATTTTGCGATATCTTAAGAAGTACTTTAGATTATGGATTGATTGTTTTCTTCTACTACCTCATCTTTGGTGGCTTATTGGATCTTGTTGGCTGGTTGTCCTTTTACTCGGCGATCCACCTCTGGCTATTGTGTTTTTCATCGTAACAACTTGCTCTCGTGGTCTTCTAAGCGTCAACCAATTATATTTTAAAGAATGAAAAAAGAAAACAATAAATTTGGGACTCACATAAGCATATAACATGTTATAGCTGGTGAAGGTATTTTTCAATGTTTTAGTTACAATTATATTACTAGTATGACAAACAGGTGTGACAAACACGAGAGACTGTCTATCATTCGTTAATACGTCGGTGAGATTTTTTTGTGAAACTTGTGAATGGATCTAGCAAAATTCTTATATTATAGAGTAAATACTAACATGTTAAAGTGTATGACACACCTTATAACTTGAATGCACCTGACACTAAGGGAATAAACTGACTACAAAGTGAGCATATATACGGGTGGGGTTATTGGATGGTTATTTATTATTTTAGATTATTTTTTTTTTTTTTTTTTTTTATAATTTTGTTTATATCAAAAACTATAAGCGCAGCGAACGGTAAATATGAAGTTTAATAAGTCAAACGCTTAAAGCGTCGAAATACTGAACGGCCCGACAAAAACGTATTGTACTGAAAAAAGTGGGGGACAAAAGGAATATTCCCCTATGATGTGACATCATGGGGGGTTCCAATAGTACAACCCATGTATATTTAAGAGTGCACTACAAAGTGAGCATAACATTATCCTTGAGGCAAACCATGTTAGCTGATATGGTTACCACTTACCAATAACAGAGCTTCGTGCAATGGGTTATAGACCACTTATAAGCGAAATTTGGTTCTACAATGGAGCCATTTGCACCGCTCCAGCGTCATAGGTGCGTTATTGAAAAGGGGTCATGGCTATAATTTGTTTTTCGGCTTTTATTTTATTTTACTATATATAAAGGCAGCATCACTTTTCTTTAATCTTAAATTCTTGAAATTTTTGAAAACTTAAAATTTAATCAAACTTATATATAAAAGTATGATATATATATATATATATCTTTACTACATAATAAACACTAGACGATTTATGGCAAGTTGACAACTAATAAACAATATTAATAATTTATTAATACAACTTGATCTAGTATTTATAGTATACTACTTATAATGTATGCATAAACTTCTTTAAACATTAAATTCTTAAATTTAAGTAATGTGTAAACCTTATAATATTCTTGATTAAAATTAGTACCAACATCCACCACTAAATTAATATTCTAAATATTGTTTCATATATTCTCAAACTTTAATCATTTTTTGTTTATAACTCGTAAACTATTTTCTCGCAATGACTACAAATTGAACTCGTAAATGTTGCATCAAGATTCACCCTAGAACCACAAGTTCGTAAGTATAATTATTTGCAGCTATATACCGTTGTTTTGCGCGGGTATTAGTCTAGTTGAATAAAAGATAGAGTGAGTGTGTTTTTTTGTTTGTTGGCATGCTATGAGAGATGGTATTTTATAGGGGTGAGCACAAAAACCGAAAAACCGAATCGAAATCGAAAAAACCGAAAAAGCTGAACCGAAAAACCCACCCTATTTGACAAACCGATGTGGTGGTTTTGAATTTTATAAAAGCCGAATGTTTGAGGTGGTTTTTGGTTTCATAAGAAAAACCGAACCAAGAAAACCGCTCCGCCCAACCTTTATATATAATTTTATCTATATAAGAGATTTGCTATTTAATTTTAAAAATTTGAGTGTATAACTTTATCTATTAAAAAAACAATAGTGTTGTTTATTATCTATGCATTCAAATTGTTATATTTATAGATATAATATCTTTGTTTTCGAACAATAGTGTTCTTTGAATATTTTTGTGTGAAAAGTGCAAAGCCGCAAAGACATCCATTTTATATATTAGATTAATGTTTGATTGTTTTGTACGTTTTTTCGAAACTTTGGATTGCCAGATATTTATGCTATTATTGATATCTGTTTAAATATTTTTGTTTGAAAATTTGAAATCGTAAACTTTATATAAGATTTAAAACTTGCTTGTTTTCAAGTAAGAAAAAACCAAATAAAAACTGAAACCGAACCGATTCGATGTCAAAAACCGAAAAACAAAAAAAAAAACCGAAACCAACGGGTTTGTAGTTTTCAAAAACCAAAATATACAGTTCGGTTTGTGGTTTTACCATAAAAGTGTCCCACCCCGCCTTATGCTCACCCCTAGTATTTTACTATTTTTTAAATTTTGTTTATACGAATATTTTTTTTTAAACGGTTGTCTTATACGAATGCAATAAAGTAAAAGCTGACGTAATAGTGCTTATAATTTACATATAACTTATATCGCCCCTAGCACTGTAAATAACATTTTGCCAACAGTGATCGTTATGATTTTTTTTTTTTTTTTTTTTTTTTTTTTTTTTTTTTTTTTTTTGAAAGACAATTTATTTCAAACCAAACAAACATTTACAAATAAAGGCATCCACTAATTTAACAAGATGCTTAACAATAATGGACCCAAAAGTAAAACATTACAAGATAAAAGGTGGTGTGACGAACTGACGACTACTCGACTAGAGTCCTGACTTGAAGGTTTCTTTATATTTTTGTTCTAACAACTTGATAAAAAGTTTTATTGGGCCATAAACTCATACGTTGATAAGTACAGTTTGTTGGGTTTACTTGGGGACCGAAAGAACATTGAGCCTGACGTTGAGCTCAATAGTGATTTATGTTAACCATCCTATTGGAGCTTTAATTTGTAAGGAATTTGGAGACAATATGTATTTTTTTGTGACGCATGTTACGAGTATGCTGGCCATCCTATTCACTTTCTAGGAAATTCAGAGACAATTGTATACTTTGTGATGCATGTTACGAGACCGAGTGGATATGATGAGTTACATTACGAATATGAATATTAGAATCAATAAGAAATAATATAGCTAAAATAGTAAATATCATAGTGAGAAGTATGTATTACCATCAGATTAAGACATATTAGCCGTTTATTTGGATTATAGTAAAAATAAACTTTAAAATTTGTGTTATATGTATTGCATGTGCTATGTGGGCTTAAAATTATAAGTTAACAGTGAACGGTAGTCGGTAGATGCCTATTGGGCCATTAGGTGATTCCGTGATTAAGACTTGAAAACTATCTTTTGGTGCTCGTCTGTACAGGTTTGAAGATTTAGAAGCCATCACAGAGAAGATTCATGTGAGGCGTTATATCTAGTCGAAGAAAAAGATGTGTAGAATTGCATGGACCTCGGTGTGTTTCAAAAAAATTGTTGAGAGGGTTGGGTATCAGTGTCCAAGGTAAGAAGAATTTAGCGTTATTGGGTAGATAGTGGTAAAGGTTTTACTCGATCTACTAATTCTTTGTTATGGAACACAGTGGTTGCGTTAAAGGCTGGCTGGGATTTAAAATCATGCATGTTAGATAAGGATGCATAGATTAATGCCTCAAAATCCTCATGTGTTTGGAGAAATATTCATGATATTGGTAACGAACAAAGTATGTCTACCATCATTGACGATCTTTGCTGGCAATGGGTTTTGGGCGATGGTAAGCGAATTAAATTTGAAAGAATATTTGGATTTTTGGCCTACCTTTGAATAAATTTTCTCTAGATTTTGTGCAATTAGCAGCAAGAAGTTGTCTTGTGTCCACGATATGGATGCTACTCATGAGGCGATGATCTCCTTGGATTTTTGTTTCAACAAATCCTTGACTGAGGATGAAGCTAATGACCTTGATGCAATGCTATTTTGTTTAAGATTCACTACAAAAAAGATGCCATTTAGTGGCACACAAAAAGTGCCACAAAAGATCAAATAAATGCCACTAAAGGCTAGGTTGGGAATCGGTGGCAGAAAAAATAAGTGTCACTAGTGACGCTGCCACTAAAGAGTTTTTGTGGCACTTTTTTGTTGTGTTGTTGCAACCTTTTAGGTTTTTGTGGCACTTTTTTATTGTGTTACTAAAGAATGGTAAAGATATTGTGGCACATAATGTGTACCGATAACCGTGCAAAGGCAAATAATGGTTACAGGTTTTAGTGGGAAATATGCTTCATGCAATGGCAAATAATGTCCTCTTGGTTTCATGGGAAATATTTTTGGAGCGAAAACAATGTAGCCTTTTTACATTAACATTAATTATTTCTTAATCGAATTGTAATGAAACCAAAACAACCACAAAGATGATATGAACAATTTCATTATGTAAAATATACTTGAACAACGTTTTCGAACATACAACGACATAACATAATCGACCAAAAATATTGTGTGATACATAAAGATCCAAAAGGAAATCTCTAACTAATTATGAAAGAAGCCTAAAACTTAGAAGACTAGCTATTCCATCCAACTTAAACAGACTTGCTAGTAGCTCCCTAAAACAACACCAGTAAATAACAAGAACAAAATGTAGGAAGTTAAATTATGAGACAAGGGCCAAAAGAAATTCTTAGTCACTATAGCTCTTACTACTCGAGTCATAAGCTAAAGATACAACAACATTTTTTCTAATATCAGTTAGACAAATGTGACAGAGTGCATGAAATGTATTTATACCTTAATAAATTCAAGCATGATATGTTGAGGTACAGTAAAAGTAAAGTTGGTTGAAAAAAAGTGTCGGGGCTTAGTTTGTTTTCAAAGCTCTCTTTCCTCTTTTTTTTGTTCTGCGTAGACGTTAGGTTTGAAGACCGTTTGTTTTTTGGACATAAGAGGTTAGAATCACTTCTTTCCTCTTCACCTATCTGAACATAATTTATGTCTTTTTTACTTCTTTCCTCTACATCTGACATAAGAGAAAAAATGAAAGAAGTACTTTAATAACACAAAAAACAAACGGTCTTCTTCTTGCAGATGAAGAGCTTAAATGTACTCTCTTCCCTGCAGGGCATAGTTTTGCGGATGAAGATAAAACTCTGAAAAACAACGACCTTTTCGAACTACTTTTTAGAAGAGTAAAACAAAGGATCATTATCAAGAGAATTATTCTAATAAACATGATTCATCCTTAATCAAAGACATTTATCCAAAAATCTGTGAAAGACATTCAACAAAAGATTACAAGAGTAAATCTTAAACTAAATTCAACATAAAAGATCTAAGAATATAAAATGACAATCACAACTTCAGTAAGTTGTAACGCGAGATAGGAAATAAGTACAATAAGAATGGTACCTATTGTAACCCATAAAACAAACGAATATGATTACCTACAAGTAGAATCTTACTTGAACCAGCTGGGTCAATTTGGTTTGTTCTTTAATCCTTTAGTATGATATCTTGTTTATTAGATCTTAAGTGCAACATAACTGGAAATATTAGTAACGATAATAATGCAAGACAAACTATTACAAAGATTACACTCTATATTTACCGCACCATATTCATATGAAATAATTAACGTATTTGGTAACTAATGTATAAGTGAAATAGAATAAAACATGTATTGAGTGTCTATTTATCTCATGTGGTAAGTTATTTGTTTAACCGTCAACACGGTTTCAAGTCACCAGGTGCCACATTAGCTTTCTTCTCTATGACTAGAACCGGCCAGTTATCATAGTCCGATGACGAAGTTTGTTTGTTTTTTTTTTTTTTTTTAATATCAAATGGTAATATATTTTTTGCATTTATGTGTTTCAAAGTATCAGTCGAAATTTCGATTGTGTATTTTTTCTTCGACGACGAGTTTGACCCATGCTCATAAAGGGATCGACCGATTTAAATATCGGTCAAATCCAATGACCAACCGATTTAATTTGTTTACATTGCGTCTAGCATAAACAAAAATTTATCAATTTATTCAAACGTGAATTCATATAACTTCACATGGTCAAAGCCTTAACCAAAGGTAAAGAAAATTGACAACATTCTTGATTTTCGAAAAAAGATAGTACGTAGGTAATGATGTCTAACTAAATCTCATATATGAATTGAATATATGAATTGACGAATTCTTATTATGCTCTTACTCAAAACAATTATATAATTAAAATCAAACATGAAAATGATGAATGAAAAAATCTTACTCGAATAAAAAGATAAAACGATGGATCCATTGGAGGTTTGTCAGGAGAGATGATATGATGGTCATATTAGGTTATTATTAGGTTATTAGGGATTGATAGAACTAGCAAAACTAAATTGGCCATGAAAGTGAATTCCAAAACAAAAGCCCACCCAATTTTGGATGAATTTTAGGCATTAGTGGCACTTCTTTTAAAATATAAATATATGATAAAGAAACAATGTAATGGCAGAAATAGTATATGCGCCACAAATTCTACCTGCTTATAATGACAAATCAAGATTTGTGCCATAAAAAACTATGTACAATGGTGGTACAAAAAATAAAGTGTTACTAAATGTGTAACTTTTTGAGTGACATATATAAATCTGCCACTAGAAATGTGACATAGCGACACATAAATTTTTTGCCACTAATAGTGTGTGCCATACTAAATGGCTGTTTTTTTTGTAGTGATTGAAGTCTCTCATCCTGTCTTGTATGGAGACATGATAGTGTAGAATATTATGATTATGATAATGATAATGATGTACGTATGAATTCGTTGATTGCATTCCATACAACTGATAGGCTACATATAGGGGTAGTCCATCAGTTATTTTGGGTAAATAGATAATTACCCACTAATCATGCTAATCCCACTAAATATACAACTAATCACATTAATATGACAACTAGACACACGGTAAATTTTCACTAAAATTTAACTGATAATTAGTAATTTATTATTACTAAGCCTAATTCATTAAGCATGCATAAGCTTTGCCTGATCATTTGAGTAGCTAACTCGCATACAATAAAGATTTCACAACTCTTGCATTCATATCATTTTATGAATATTTCATTTTTGTCTTATGATTTAAATTGTAAGACGAGAGGTTATCTCGTTCTTGCAGTGACCGACTTACGCATCACCAAACTTATTTATGATAAGGACTTGATGACAAATTCGTGTTATGGAATATTACCAAAATAAATATTTAAGACACGTAACAATAAGACACTACGTTATAAAAATTATCAAACAATGATACTCTGGTCACAATAAAATTTTGCGGGACACAAAATACTTAACTCACTATCACTTAAACAATAATCCTTATAAAACCCAAACACAATTATTTCATAAGTAAATGCAATATACTACAAGTGCCTAAGTAAAATAATACATATACAAACCCACTTAAATGTATTATTACTAAAATAAAATCTTTACTTGAAACTTGAGATATTGCCTTTGTCCTTCTCTCATCCACACACACATCACAAGAAAGCAAACACAAGAACCAAGAAAGAGATATCCAAATATTCTTCTTCCTCCTAGCCTGCGCCTCCTAGGCAATCTCCTAAAAAGAGATAACCCAACATATTCATCCATCCTACCCTTCCTCTTTCATACCATATTCAAGAAAGTTTTGCTTCCCAAATCCTCTTGATGCCGTACTCTTCAATGGAATCCAAGGAAAATCAAGATAAACCTCACAGAGAGAAACAAATCTTCACACCAATCTATCTTGAGCCTATGTCCAAGATTCGTTTAGTTTTGGAAGTAAGCTATATTTGGCTTCAAACAAAGATGCAAGATGAGAAAGCTTGGTCAAAGACTCCTCTCTTAATCCCTTCTTAAGCAACTCGAATGACCAAGGACACATACAAATCAAATCTCAAACACACCACAAGAGTGATATTTCCCAAAGAGTAATGAAGTTGCCTGGGTTTGCTCGGAATCGCTAAGGGGTTTGATTTGTGTGGGGTTCCTCAGTTAGCTTTCATCCCTCAACATTTACTCATTTCATTTTTAAGGTTCATGGTCCTTCTCTTCCTTGTAAATGCTTGTAACATAAATTTTGATAATGAAATGTTAAATGGTGATGTCTTGTTTTTATTTGAGTTTGTAAGATAAGTATGTATAATCTTTATGCATAATAAATTTGTCACTTTGAAACTTGAATTGGTCACTCACTTGTTAAAATGGTTTCTATCGAGGAAATGAGCCAAGAAATACGAGGGTTAAGTCTTATAAAAACTTGGTAATTTGACTATATAACTAGGTACTCTTGATGTTATAATACTTGTGTTTTGATAAACAATTATGTCACCTTGGAACCTAAGTATGTCGTTTGCATTTTGTTGTTTTGATTTTCTGTCGTGAATAGGAATTTGAAGGAATAAGTTTTGGTAAACTTGCTAGGTTGAATGATATCAAACCCTAAAACTACGTTGGTCATAAGATTTAACATAGTAATGATATGTTGAGTTTAGGTCTAGATTACTAAACAAGGTGATATAGATGGAGCCAAGTGTCCTAGGATCACAAGTAAATACTAACATTCTTCTTCCCACCGATGTTCAAGTCATGTAAATGAGCCGGACTACATGTCATAGCCTCGCTCAAACATAAGAAACAAGCGTGTTATTAGAGAGTCGTGGGACTAATTACGGATTGTAAACATTGTGTTTTAGAATAAGTTGCACTCATGCATGAAGTCGTGTTTGATTCTCATTATGAGTCAAAATTCTCGCTATGGTTCTCATCACGGCGGTATGAGTTTGATTCACTGAAATTGTAATAATGAGTCGAACACGGGTCATGCGTATACATGTTTAATTTGGGAAGTCTTGGCTTCACGACCTAAGCATGGTTAGTGCGATGCGCTAAGAGTCTAAAGTGCAGTGTTTTACACCCCATTTTTTAACGCCTCACCAGTAACTCTACCTCAAAATATTGTATCAATCTTCTATGAAAATCAACATCCAAATACTTGCTCCTCATTGTTTCAAAGTTGGAAAAACCATGAATTCATACCGAAAACCATATTGGGCAGTCAGCCCACTCAAGGAAGTATTAAAATTCTTATGGGCCTAAGCTCATCCATCTGTGCCGCCGGCCACGCCCACTTGAGCAACGAGGGTGTTGTTTGGCCGTTTGGGTCAACAAAATAAGACTGGCGTAAATCGAAGTCAAATAAAAGCCAAGCTCATTCGCATACATCGTATTTCTCTTCAATATGTGCTATCATAAAACAAGTGTAAATTCTAATTCAAGAAACAAGCGTTAAAAGCATAACTGTTACACATCAAAGTTCAACGTCAAGGAACTCTGGATAAACTTACCTATGTCAAGTAATTCACTAGTCGAAATTATAATTAGTGAGAACCAATTTCTTGATAAACAATCGAAGACCACTACTTTATTTCAACACTTAATAAATTTGATAGTCTACAAGTTCAACTCAAATATATTTTCTAAGTACAATTAGAAAATAAATTAATATATATATACAAGTTTGACAATACCATTTTGTGTCAACTTAAATAAGTATATACTCATTTATAAACTTACTAGTGGAATGTTATAAATATTTTTCATATCAAACTTTGGATATTAAAAATAATATTAATGTCAACATGAAACGTTTATATAGATATTTCAGATACTTACTAGTGAGATCATTTTTACACTTTTACAAACTAAAGTTAAGTTTTAATACAATTAAACTATTTTGAGGACTGGGCACTGCAATAAAAACAATGAACTAAAACATTACCCTCCTTATCTAGGTCGCGTGTAGGTGCAGCTTCACAACCATCACTAATCCCACACTTGGATTGCACATTTGCTAAGGTGAGTTTCATAGCCCCACTTTTACTTGATAAACTGTTTTATACATTTTGGGGTGAGAAATATGCAAACCATTTTATGGACCAAAACTATCACATGATTACTATTACGTGGTTTAGCCTAAGCCCGTATGTCTCCTGAGAATGCCCTTTTTCATGAACCGTCAATTCCCCATTGGGGAAACGCGAATGTTATAAATAGATCTATTGAGGGTGACTCCCTCCGTTGGCTGCCATGCTTAGGCCAAGGCGTAACGTATACCATGTCGGAACCAAGTGTTGAGGGACAAAACACTTGCTATAGGCCCCTATATTGTATGACATCTTTAGCATACGTGAACTCATAGTATCTACTGCATGAACTTAGAGCTAACGTAATAGACTTTCATCCATATATCATTATATTCGTGGTAATGATTATATGACTTTGCTTATGGTCCAAACTTACTATTTTAACTTAAACCTATGAACTCACCGCCTTTTAATGACCTTTTTAGCATATTTTCTCAGTGTTTAATTTGATCATGGATGCAAGGCAAGAAGCGGACAAATGGTCGTAGTAGTATTAAAGAAGTGTTTTTACACAAAATAAATGATGTTTTTACATTGGGACGACTAAAAATTATGGGATGTGCCCATTGATCTAAAACAATATTGTAAGATAATGGTTTAAAATATTTTATGAAGTTAAACGGAATGTAAGCGTGTATTTACTCTTGTTATGACCATCTCGTAACGCTCCCAAATAACACGTATGCTTCCGCTAAACCAAATTTGGGGTGTTACAGATTGGCATCGAGCCAAGGTTATAGAGACCATCGGAAGCTCGCACGGGTGAGGCACGGCCGAACTGCAGACCTATCGGGATCTCAGATGGCGGATCTGAACCCTCACTGAGAGGATATTTATTCACCGCGGACTCTCATGAGACTCTGCTAGGAGTCCATACTGATCAGCTAGAGAGAGTCGATCCAACACGCTTACAAGCCTGCGAGCAGCGTGTTGAGGGTTTAGACCGAGTTACTGATGTATTGTTTGAGGCGTGGAGCTCGAGAGACACGAGCGGATTTGACTGGGTTTTAGGGTTGAGGCTCAGGTCGAGGATGTTAGAGAGTTGGATAGCAGGACACGAGCTTTGGGCAGAGGTCAAGCCCAGATGCACGGACGATTAGAGGAGTTAGAGCGCGTCCAGTGGATGGCTAGAGATACTGCCAGAGAGGAGTGGCAGAGGACCACTGGTTTAGAGTCTATGTTAGCATCTCAGATGAGACGTATCGCGAGTTTGGAGGATACGCAACGAGAGTTGATTTCTACCATTGAGCGACTCCGTACCGAGCGTGGATATCCTTAGATATGATTTCATGATGTATCACACTAAACTGGACTTATAATAGTTAGTGTTAGTTATCACTCTTGTACTTCAGTTTGTATTTCCATTATATTTTCCGTTGTATTTCGGTTGTACTCCATCTAGTATCTCATCATGTACTTTAGAAACCTTGTAACCGAAATTCTATCTATGTCAAACTTATTTTCCTATCCTATTGTCTTTCCTTTTATAGATTGCTCATATGATCTATCTGCGTACAATCACCTGTTACTTAGCACTTACCTTGTTTAAAAGGTTATGCATCTCATTTCCTTTCTTACTGTAGAAATGCCGCCAAAACGAAGATCGAAACGTACCAACCCTGGTGGAGCTTCCAATGCTCCTATTCCAGCGAGGATTACTCGCAACCAAGCTGCAAACGCTACTATTCCAAACAGAGTCACACACGATCAGACTGCTGAAGCCACTACTCCTGCTAGGCTACTCCAATCCAACCTATCATGAATCAAGCCATGATTGACCAATTAGTCAATGAGCGAGTGAACGCCGCTTTAGCTGCAAAGAAATCACTCATCTACTAATGCTGGAACTTCGAGACCACCCACTCACAGCCGCACTTGTACTTATCAAGACTTTCGTAAGACCATGACTGGAGGCTTTAGTGGAACCGAAGGAGCTGTCGGTCTGACCAGATGGATCGAAAAGCTCGAGACTGTGTTCCGAATCTGCAATTGTGAAGAAGAGTCTAAGGTTAAGTATGCATCATTCACTTTCACGGATGCTCGCCTTGACTCGGTGGAACAATTTCCTGAAATCTGCTAGTTTCGATGTTGCCTATGCCATGCCATGGGAGAGCTTCAAGGAAATGGTACTCCGAAAGTACTGTCCTCGTAATGAGATTAAGAAACTCGAGCATGAGTTTTGGAACCTCAAGGTTCAAGGCATCAATATGGTGCTTATAATCAATGGCGATTTCAAGAACTAGCCTTATTTTGTCCTGAAATGGTCCCCACTGAGACTCGATTGTTAGAGATACATTGTGGGGGACCTGCCAACCTATCAAGGGAAATTTCACCACTTCTAAGGCTGCTGATCTTCATGAAACTATCGAAGTAGCCAACAAACTCATGGACCAAGTGATTGAGGATTCCATGGACAAAGTGGTTGACAATAAGAGGAAATGGGGCGACCATTCTCAAGGCTACAACAACAACGAATACCGTGGCAACAACAGTAGGAACAACAGCAACAATCATAGCAAGAGGCAAAATGTTACTAGAGCTTATGCAGCGGGTATTGGGGAAAGGAAACCGTATCGGACCGACTGCACCATTGTGTAATCGATGCACACTGCATCACAAGGGCAGGCCAGGTCTTGAAGTCACGGCCGTAACTGTCAGAAAATCGGACACTTAACCAGGAACTGCAGGTCCAAATCATTGGCAACAGTTCAAGCAGCTCCAGCTCAAGACCCAAAAGCTGCTATAACATGCTTTGGTTGTGGTGAGAAAGGGCATTATAAGAATGAATGCCGAAGACCGAAACCAAGGCCATGGAGGAAATCAAGGAAACGAGGAAATCCGGGAAGCCATGGGAATGGCGGATTCGAGGTAATGTTGGATAGCAGAGTAATCGTGAAATGGCGAAGGAGCTCGTGGGAGAGTCTATGCCGTAACTAAAGTGGAAGCTCAGGAAGACCCGAATGTTGTGGCGAAGGGTTACGTTCCTTATAAACAACCGTTATGCATCCATATTGTTTGATACGGGAGCCGATAGGAGTTTTGTTTCTAATACATTTAGTCCACTACTTGATATTGCCCCAACTGCATTAGGAAATGCATACAACGTGGAATTAGCTAACGGTAACGTAGAAAGGGTAGATACTATCATAAGAGGTTGCACCCTTAACTTGTTAAACCACCCATTCAATATCGATTTGATACCGTAAACATTGGGTAGTTTCGATATCATCGTCGGAATGGATTGGTTAGCAAAATATCATGCTGCCATCATTTGTGATGATAAGCTCGTCCGGTTACCTTATGGAGATGAAGTCCTAACAATAGAAGGGGACAAGAAGGACGAAGAAGAGTTTCAAGACGCATGTCATTTCCTGTACCAAGGTATTGAGGTGTATCGAGGAAGGATGTCACATCTTCCTAGCACAAGTCCTTGGAAAGGACGAAAAAGAAAAGGAGAAAAACGTCTGGAAGACGTGCCAATAGTAATAGAAGTTCGAAGTCTTTCCGAAGATTTACCAGGACTCCCGCCGACCCGACAGGTTGAATTTCAGATCGATTTAGTGCCGGTGCCGCACCAGCGGTGGCAAGAGCACCTATCGATTAGCTCCAACGGAACTCCAGGAGTTATCAAACCAGGTTTTCGAACTTGCGGAAAAAGGGTTCATTAGACCAAGCTCATCACCCTGGGAGCACCAGTCTTATTCGTCAAGAAGAAGGACGGAACTTTCAGAATGTGCATTGACTATCGTGAATTGAATAAACTAACCATTAAGAACCGCTACCCACTACCGAGAATCGATGACCTATTCGACCAACTTCAAGGTTCAAGCATTTATTCAAAAATCGACTTAAGATCCGGATATCATCAACTAAGAGTTCGAAGAAGAGATATTCCCAAAACCGCCTTCAGAACTCGTTATGGGCATTACGAGTTCCAAGTCATGCCTTTTGGGTTAACCAACGCACCAGCGGTGTTCATGGATCTCATGAACCGAGTGTGTAAACCCTACTTGGATAAATTTGTGATCGTATTCATTGACGATATCCTAATTTATTCCAAGAGTGAAAGAACACGAGGAGCATCTTAGACTGATCTTGGAATTATTGAAGAAGGAAGAGCTGTATGCAAAGTTCTCGAAGTGTGAATTCTGGATACCGACTATACAATTCCTAGGTCATGTGATCGACAGAGGTATTCATGTAGATCCCGCTAAGATCGAGTCAATAAAGGATTGGGCGACACCCACAACTCTAACTGAAATACGCCAATTCTTAGGACTGCTGGATACTACTGAAGATTCATTGAAGGTTTCTCAAAGATTGCCAAATCTTTAACCTAGTTAACCCAGAAAAACACCAAGTTTGACAGGGAGAGAAAAGAAGAAGAAGCCTTTCAACTCATTAAAGAAAAGTTGTGTAGTGCACCTATCTTGGCCTTACCAGAAGGTTGTGAAGATTTTGTTGTTTATTGCGACGCTTCACACAAGGGCTAGGAGCGGTGTTAATGCAAAGAGAGAAAGTGATAGCATACGCCTCTCGCCAGTTGAAGACTCATGAGAAAAACTACACAACGCACGACTTGGAGTTGGGATCAGTTGTGTTCGCACTCAGAATTTGGAGACACTACTTGTATGGCACGAAGTGTGTCGTATACACCGATCATAAAAGTCTACAACACATTTTGGATCAAAAAGAGCTGAACATGAGACAACGCCGATGGTTGGAATTACTCAGTGATTACGACTGCGAGATTCGTTACCTTCCGGGTAAAGCGAATGTAGTTGCCGATGCTCTGAGTAGAAAAGAGTGACCAAAACCTCTTAGAGTCAGATCCTTGGGTATGACAATTAGTTCACCTCTTCCATCCAAGATTTTGGAGGCACAATCAGAAGCACTCAAAGAGGAAAATCGTCCGAATGAGAACCTTTACGGAATGCCGAGGTGAAAATGGATTCGTAAAAAGGTCGGATGGGATTTTGTGTTTCAAAGAGCGAAGTTGGATACCACTCTACGGAGAAATTCGCGACATTATTATGCACGAATCCCACAAGTCTAAATACTCCATCCACCCAAGATCCGACAAGATGTACCTTGATCTGAAGAAATTGTACTGGTGGCCAAACATGAAAGCCGACATTGCAACATATGTCAGCCGGTGTTTAACATGTTCAAAAGTTAAAGCTGAACATCAGAGACCCTCAGGCCTACTAGTACAACCCGAAATCCCCGAGTGGAAATGGGAACATATAACAATGGACTTTATCACTAAGTTACCTAAAACCTCTAAAGGCTACGGCACTATTTGGGTAATAGTTGATCGCCTCACCAAGTCAGCACATTTTCTACCGATGAAAGAAAGTGATGGAATGGAAAAACTTGCACAACTATACCTGAAGGAAATCATCGCACGCCATGGTGTACCAATTTCCATCATCTCAGACAGAGATAGCCGTTTCACCTCAAATTTCTGGAAATCACTTCAAGATGCTTCAGGGTCTAACCTCGACATGAGCACCACTTATCATCCTCAGACCGATGGACAAAGCGAGAGAACCATTCAAACACTAGAGGATATGCTAAGAGCATGTGTGATAGACTTTGGAAATGGTTGGGATAAGCACTTGCCATTAGCCGAGTTTTCTTACAACAACAGCTATCACACAAGCATCAAAGCCGCACCATATGAAGCAATCTATGGTCGGAAGTGTAGATCACCTGTGTGTGATGGGCGAAGTTGGAGAAAGTCAACTTACTTGGTCGGAGTTAATCCGAAACTACCGAGAAGAGTGTACAAATCAAAAACCGACTGCAAGCAGCTCGTGACCGTCAAAAGAGCTACGCGGATAAAAGGAGGAAACCACTTGAGTTTCAAGTGGGAGATAAGTTATGCTCAAAGTTGCACCGTGGAAGGGCGTGATCCGTTTTGGAAAACGTGGAAAGTTAAATCCTCGTTATATTGGACCTTTCAAAATTCTCGCTAGAATCGGACCGGTAGCATACCGACTCGAATTACCACAGGAACTCAGCTCTGTACACAACGTGTTTCACGTATGCAACTTGAAGAAATGTCTTTCCGACGAAACTCTTGCTATTCCTTCGGAAGAAATCCAAGTTGACGAAAGATTGAATTTTGTCGAGGAACCCATTGAGATTATGGATAGAGAGATCAAACGGCTTAAGCAAAGTCGCATCCCGATCGTCAAAGTCCGTTGGAACTCTCAAAGAGGTCCAGAATACACGTGGGAGCGTGAAGACCAATTCAAACGCAAATACCCACACCTTTTCTCTACTTCAACAAGTAATCCTAATTGAAAACCGAGGACGGTTTTCTCTTCCAAGGCGGGGAGGATGTGACACACGGTAAATTTTCACTAAAATTTAACTGATAATTAGTAATTTATTATTACTAAGCCTAATTCATTAAGCATGCATAAGCTTTGCCTGATCATTTGAGTAGCTAACTCGCATACAATAAATATTTCACAACTCTTGCATTCATATCATTTTATAAATATTTCATTTTTGTCTTATGATTTAAATTGTAAGACGAGAGGTTATCTCGTTTACCCCAGTGACCGACACTGCACGCGTACCGACACTATGATAAGGACTTGATGACAAATGTCTGTGTTATGGAATATTACCAAAATAAATATTTCAGACACGTAACAATAAGACACTACGTTATAAAAATTATCAAACAATGATACTCTGGTCACAATAAAATTTCGCGGGACACAAAATACTTAACTCACTATCACTTAAACAATATTCCTTATAAAACCCAAACACAATTAGTTCATAAGTAAATGCAATATACTACAAGTGCCTAAGTAAAATAATACATATACAAACCCACTTAAATGTATTATTACTAAAATAAAATCTTTACTTGAAACTTGAGATATTGCCTTTGTCCTTCTCTCATCCACACACGACAAGAAAGCAAACACAAGAACCAAGAAAGAGATATCCAAATATTCTTCTTCCTCCCCAGCTAGCCTGCGCCTCTCTAGGCCGAATCTCCCTAAAAAGATATAACCCAACATATTCATCCATCCTACCCTTCCTCTTTCATACCATATTCAAGAAAGTTTTGCTTCCCAAATCCCTCTTGATGCGCCGCTACTCTTCAATGGAATCCAAGGAAAATCAAGATAAACCTCATGAGAAAAACAAATCTTTACACCAATCTATCTTGAGCCTATGTCCAAGATTCGTTTAGTTTTGGAAGTAAGCTATATTTGGCTTCAAACAAAGACGCAAGATGAGAAAGCTTGGTCAAAGACTCCTCTCTTAATCCCTTCTTAAGTAACTCGAATGACCAAGGACACATACAAATCAAATCTCAAACACACCACAAGAGTGATATTCTCAAAGAGTGTCGAGAAGCTGTTGGGTTTGCTCGAAATCAGTTAAGGGGTTTGATTTGTGTGGGGTTCCTCGAGTTAGCTTTCATCCTCAACATTTACTCAGCTCACTTTTAAGGTTCATGGTCCTTCTCTTCCTTGTAAATCTGTTGTAACATAAATTTTGATAATGAAATGTTAAATGGTGATGTCTTGTTTTTATTTGAGTTTGTAAGATAAGTATGTATAATCTTGCGTTATGATAATAAATTTGTCACTTTGAAACTTGAATTGGTCACTCACTTGTTAAAATGGTTTCTATCGAGGAAATGAGCCAAGAAATACGAGGGTTAAGTCTTATAAAAACTTGGTAATTTGACTATATAACTAGGTACTCTTGATGTTATAATACTTGTGTTTTGATAAACAATTATGTCACCTTGGAACCTAAGTATGTCGTTTGCATTTTGTTGTTTTGATTTTTACGTCATGAATAGGAATTTGAAGGAATAAGTTTTGGTAAAACTTGCTAAGGTTAATTGATATCAAACCTGAAAACTTACGTTGGTCATAAGATTTAACTTAGTAATGATATGTTGAGTTTAGGTCGAGATTATGAAACAAGGTGATATAGATGAGTCAAGTGTCCTAGGATCACAAGTAAATACTAACATTCTTCTTCCCAGCCGATGTTCGAAGTCATGTAAATGAGTCGGACCATGTCATAGCCTCGTCTAAACATAAGAAACAAGCGTGTTACCTTAGAGTTGTGGGACTCGAATTACGGATTGTAAACATTGTGTTTAGAATAAGTTGCACTCGTGTGAGTCGTGTTTGATTCTCATTATGAGTCAAAATTCTCGCTATGGTTCTCATCACAGCGGTATGAGTTTGATTCACTGAAATTGTAATAATGAGTCGAACACGGGTCATGTGTACATGTTTAACGGTTGGGAAGTCTTGGCTTCACGACCTAAGCATGGTTAAGTGCGATGCGTTGAGTCTAAAGCAGCAGTGTGTTTTACACCCCTTGCATTTTTAACGCCTCACCTGTAACTCTACCTCAAAATATTGTATCAATCTTCTATGAAAATCACTGTCAAATACTTGCTCCTCATTGTTTCAAAAGTTGGAAAAACCTGATGAATTCATACCGAAAACCATATTGGGCCACAGCCCAGCTTACTCAAGGGAAGTATTAAAATTATTATGGGCCTAAGCCCATCCATCCAGGCCGCCGGGCAACAGCCCACTTGAGCAACGAGGGTGTTGTTTGGGCGTTTGACGGGTCAACAAAATAAGACTCGAAGCGTAAATCGGAAGTCAAATAAAAGCCAAGCTCATTCCCGCATATACATCGTATTTCTCTTCAATATGTGCTATCATAAAAACAAGTGTAAATTCCTAATTCAAGAAACAAGCGTTAAAAGCATAATCAGTTACGCATCAAAGTTCAACGTCAAGGGAACTCGGATAAACTTACCTATGTCAAGTAATTCACTAGTCGAAATTATAATTAGTGAGAACCAATTTCTTGATAAACAATCGAAGACCACTACTTTATTTCAACACTTAATAAATTTGATAGTCTACAAGTTCAACTCAAATATATTTTCTAAGTACAATTAGAAAATAAATTAATATATATATACAAGTTTGACAATACCATTTTGTGTCAACTTAAATAAGTATATACTCATTTATAAACTTACTAGTGGAATGTTATAAATATTTTTCATATCAAACTTTGGATATTAAAAATAATATTAATGTCAACATGAAACGTTTATATAGATATTTCGTATACTTACTAGTGAGATCATTTTTACACTTTTACAAACTAAAGTTTAGTTTTAATACAATTAAACTATTTTGAGGACGCAATACTTAAAACAAAGAATTAAAACATTACCCTCCTTATCTAGGTCGCTGTCGTGCCGCTTCACAACCATCACTAATCCCACACTTGGATTGCACATTTGCTAAGGTGAGTTTCATAGCCCCACTTTTACTTGATAAACTGTTTTATACATTTTGGGGTGAGAAATATGCAAACCATTTTATGGACCAAAACTATCACATGATTACTATTACGTGGTTTAGCCTAAGCCCGTATGTCCCTAGAGAATGCCCTTTTTCATGAACCGTCAATTCCCCATTGGGAAACGCGAATGTTATAAATAGATCTATTGAGGGTGACTCCTCCGTTCGGTTGGCCATGCTTAGGCCAAAGCGAAACGTATACAATGTCGGAACCAAGTGTTGAGGGACAAAACACTTGCTATGGGCCCCTATATAGTATGACATCTTTTAGCATACAGAAACTGTTGTAGTATCGGTTGCATGAACTTAAGCCTAACGTAATAGACTTTCATCCATATATCATTATATTCGTTGTAATGATTATATGACTTTGCTTATGGTCCAAACTTACTACTTTAACTTAAACCTATGAACTCACCAGCTTTTAGCTGACCTTTTAGCATATTTTCTCAGGTGTTTAATTTTGATCATGGATGCAAGGCAAAAGCGGACAAATGGTATAGTAGTATTAAAGAAGTGTTTTTACACAAAATAAATGATGTTTTTACATTGGGACCACTAAAAATTATGGGATGTGCCCATTGATCTAAAACAATATTGTAAGATAATGGTTTAAAATATTTCATGAAGTTAAATGGAGTATGTATTCCGTTCTTTCTTACTTGTGTGGTGATCCACCAATCCCGTAACGCTCCCAAATAACATGTATGCTTCCGCTAAACCAAATTTGGGGATGTTACATGTAGTGTTGAAGACATTGGTGAAAGATGTCTCAAGTGTCAAGACGAAGATATTAGTGAAGGGTATCTATCGTCTATAGCATAAGCACTTGTGGTAGGTGCTTAGAAGTCAAGACAAGAAGCATTAGTGAAAGGTGCTTAGAAGTCAAGACAAAGAAGCATTAGTGAAAGGTGCTTAGAAGTGAAGTCACAAGACATTAGTGAAAGGTGTCTTGTAGATCTAGTCAAAGACATTAGTAAAATGTGTCTTGTAGATCTAGTCAAAGGCATTAGTGAAAGGTGCCTTAGATGTACATTCGATATAGTGTGTTTCGATGTACAAGATAGACTAGTATTAGATCCAAAGATATTGATATCCTTGATTATGTTGTAAAGGAGTAGATCTCCTTTGGGATTAGTCATTGGTGTAGTGTGGTAGTAGTTCCTCCATTGCAATGGAACTAGGTGCTTAGCTTAGTACCTAATAAAGGGTAGGCGACGTTGTGAAGGTGTAGTTCACCTTGGTGTGAAAGAACTAGGTACTTAGCCTAGTACCTTATAAAGGGTAGGCGAGGTTGTGTAGGTGTGGTTCACCTTGGAGTGAAAGAACCCGGTGGTTAGCCTAGCACCGGAAAAAGGGTAGGCGACGTTGTGAAGGCTTCTCCGCCATAAGGAGATTGGTGTAGTGATTACGAACTCGCGAGTAGGTGACTCGGGGAGTGGAGTAGGGCAAGGAAGGTGTCCTTGTAGCCGAACCACTATAAATACTTGTGTTGTGGTTTTGTGCTTCTTACTCTTATCTTTTCATTACTTGCCTCTATATGCTTGTTTATCAACATCCAACACACACATCCAAATAGATTGACATAAGTCGATCTAAATAGATTAAAAGGAAGTTTTAATTGGCAAAACTATTCAACCCCCCTTCTAGTTTTCCACAATTGGCATCAGAGCTTCGTTACCAAGTTTCTTGAAGTATATTGTACTTTAAAATTTTGATACAATCCATGGTTAATTGAAAACTACAAAGAAGGTTTTTCATAAAAACAGACACCATGTCTTTTAAAAACTATATGTTTGGATGTTGATTTAATAACAATATTTTTCTTATTTACTTTTTCATTTAATTGCACTAATCTTCTTTGTCATGTTGATTAGTCGAAGCTCATACCCACCAAGCTTTAGGAGTCACTTGGTAACAAGAATACCTTCCTTAAGAAGGTATCTTAATCGCAAAGAAGCGGGAATCGTCTAAGTGACATTTGTTGTGTCATTTGTAAAGACATTCCTAAATGCGCTAGAGGTATGATTTTCCTTTTACTTTGCTTGATAATTAAGTATACCTATTTAGGTATTTATATGATTATCTTGTGTACTTGTACATAGTTTACATGAAGCTTCATTAGGAAGCCTTTTTCTCACATACGTGTTTTACTTCTCGTCTAAAGTCATGGTATATAAAACTTATGTTTTGTCTCTTTTAAATCCAATAATAAATCAAAACACGAATTTCAAAAATTCCTCATTCCCTATAAATAATCCCACCGTCGACCACTCTACCAAACCCTCACTTTTTCAAATCCTCCAATTTCAAAATTTTCTCTTATTTAAAAACTTCATCTTCCTCCTCATTTTCATCTCAACCGAAACCAAGAAGATCCATCATCAACATAGTTTACATCGCACTCGTGCTCATCACCCTAACACTCATCGCACTTGTGTTCCCTATGATGAAGTTCACATATGGAGACATTTACTTTGTGTTGTTAATCTACATTGGGATCATATACCCAATCCTTTGTATCATCCTTAGTATTGAAATGCAATATTATTAATAATCTAGTTTATCTAGGTTATTTTTATCATAATGTGTTTGTCACTTATTTTAATTTATATGTTTTATATTCTTTCGTGATACATTAGAAGTCATGTATGCATGCTAAAAGAAATTGTAGGATAAAACATATTTAAATTGGTACAAAAATTGTAAAACCTATGTTTTATCAAATCTGTTTATGTTACTGAGATCCACGGATCCCGGAATATATACTAGCCGGATCCCTTTTGTAAAGGAACCGTGGGATCCGTCCTACTGGAAAACAGTTTTCATACAGATTAAAAAACTAATATCTCTCTAAATGTAATAATCCACTAGAAAGTCAAAACCTTGAGTATGTTAAAGTGTTAAATACCATTGTTAATAAAAATCTAGTAAAACATTAGATTATCATAGGTTGACCACAAACATCTCTTTTTATTAACTTATCAATTTTATAGGTTCAACTATGACGCATGAATATGAGTTTGATTTTTCACTCACTAGCGTCTACACTCCGAACATCTCTCTCGAACCCAACACACCTGGCAATCATGTCCGTGGGTTCAATAATCTCGAAAACCGTCACTTCCACAAATGACTTATTGTAGACACCTCTCTACAATTCGAAGAAGGTATCAATACCTCCTTCCAAGCCATAGGACTAGAATGCCTTCTTGAAATCAACGAGAAGATATGTCCAAGGTTCATAATGGAATTCTTCCTTCAAGTCGAACTCGTTAAATAACGAGGATCGCTCTCTATCTCTTTGGTTTTATATCAAAACCAAAAGTTCACTCTAACCCTTGGGCATTTTGCTCACATCCTCCGGATTCCAAATCATGGACAATGTGCCTTCACCGAGGATTGGTCTCTTGATTCTCTCTTCAACTTTCGTGAAGAAAATAGTCCATATTGTTCACACATACCCTCTCCTGAAGATTTAAATCGCATAATATGCAAACCTCGACCATATTACTCTAATCCAAACATTATCTTTACAAGGGATATCCGAAAAGAGTACAAGCCTCTTGCACTCATCCTACGTGAAAATGTTTGGAGTCTTAGGGGAAATCGAGAAATTCTTCCCGCTTGTTGTGCTCACATGTTGTACTTGTTTGCTAACACAACAACCATACAATCTCGCCTACTTCTTCGAAAGGCGAATTGCAAATCTTCAAGGCTCCAAGAATAAACTCATCCCTTATGGAATGTTCTTGACACGCCTATATCATAATGTTATGCACTTCCATCCTCAATTTTAAAGTCCGTTATACGTACTTGTGAACAAGATGATGGAACCGCTAAACATATCTCTCATGAAGACTTTCTTCATTCTTGATTCCACCAACACTCATCAATCACATAATGATCCTCCTAGCGAAAACACTCCAGGAAACTAATAGTATTCCAAAATAGGATCAAATCTCGTGTACACGTGCTTTATCAATGTAATCCAATTTCCTTCATGAAATAAAACATTTTACATTTGATATCTTAGTATTAAGACTCTTTTTAGACTATCCTTGAGATATAATGCATTGTCAAGATCATTGCATATCTTTAGTAAAGGTCTACATTGGAGCAGATAGGCGGATCCCAAAGATTGTACTAGAGCGGATCCCTACTTTAGGGAACCGTGGGATCTGGCAAACAGAAAATGCAATTGCAAAGCATTATATTTCAAACATATCCTTAGAACACCTCACACACTAAGCTAAACATAGTGTCTTAAGGCAAAATTAAGTCCTTAGCAAGATAGGTTAATCTTTCCTACTCATACATAACTCACCTAGATCACACTCTAAGACGATTGTAGATCTACCGTTTTGTCCTTAATCCATTACACTTCCGCTCTTAAACTCACACTTCATTTTTTTTACTTGATCTCTCTCATCTAGCCTTAGAGATCTTTCGATTATGGCAAAATTGATCATTAATCATCCTCGCCTCAAAATTGATCAAAGTTGATCAAAATCTAGTTTTCCCATCTCAAAGCTTCTAGGATATCTTCCTAAAACACAACCTGATCTCTAGGATCATTTAGCTTCAAATTGACACTCTAAATATTTAGTGCCATCCTTGCTCATCCATTGGTACTCTTGAAAGTTCCAAATCCTTCCATAAATAACAATCACTAGCTACATCATTCATTGCCTTCAAGTACTCAAGCACCCCTTCACTTAAAACACTTAGGAGGACTGAAACACTCAAGATGATATAGGTTTTAGATCTTAGAAACATAATTTCCACCATTTCATAACTGTTGAAAGCCGGATCCCTAGGATTAGCCTATACGGATCCCTATGAGGAAGGAACCGTGGGATCCGGATGACAGTTTATGTCAAATCTTGCTAAAACAATCATTTAAACTCATCTTCCAAACTCAAACACTCCATCTCATCTTAAATAAGTTTCTAGATCAGTGCAACCTCTGAAGTTGACTCTTGTGCATGTCAATCATCACATTCCAATGAATCCTAGTGGCTTAAGGCTTAAATGCACTTGCCAAATCTCTTAGTTTATAAACCACCTTGTTAGGACCTCCATAGTCATCACTCTCATCCTAACTTTCAGCTCTTGCAACCTCTTGAAATCATCTCATCATGAGGAAAACCCCAAGTAATAACTTATCCACCAAAGAACCACCCATGAAAAAGCTAAGTGTTATACACGAAATTTTCTTCAACCGAATCATCTCCCGTCAAGCCAACAAATGATAGAATTCTCCATCATCCAATCAAACCAATTCCTAAAAGGATAGTACCCACAAAACTACCTATGCCAAACACCACCATACCTCCTAGGCCAAACAATATCATCTCCACTAAACCATCACCATTGGTTCCTAGAGCTATTTCATTTACATCCCCACTATCATCACCTCACCTCTATAATTTAGAGGACTTTCCTCCTAGGCCGTCTCATCCGCTTCCGCCGACAACATTTTCCTCATTAGGAGAAATAATGATTCAAAATCAAGGTGTTGAGTCAACACTTGCTCCGGCTTCCTTTTCGCCGTTTCCATCATACAATCCCATTTGGATTATTAGAAATCATCAAAGTCAACCACCCGACCATATGGAAGTTGACACTTCTCTACCACCACCAACATTTTTGGTTGAGTCATTCTCAAATGCACCTCCACCAATCCCTCCATCGTTTGAAGCTCCACAAGCCGCTTCACTTGATCCTTCGCATCAAGCCATTTCACTTCTTCCACAACCACTACCTAGCCATGACAAAGATTGCTATCATTGTCAACATGTTGAAAGTTTGATACATGAAGTACGAGAAGACCAACGTTTCATGTTCTATCATCTCCTCGAACGTTTCGACGAGATCAAACCTTAACAAAACTTGAGCTAGAAGATTTTAGTGGTGTCCTAGCATCAAGCGATAGTTTGTTTAGAAATTCCTAGTCATGTATTTTCCTATTTTCTTAGTTTTTAGAGTCATGTATATCATAACTCTAGTTTTATTAAATGGAATTACATGCTACTTGTTATTTTGTTGAGCATATGATTTGTGTGATAACATTACTTGTTATATCACCTTGGCTGTAATTGAAGAGCTAATACGGATCCCTCATACTTGCCTAGACGGATCCCTACTAGGAGGGAATCGTGGGATCCGTAAGACAGAAAGCTTTCTTTCTACTAACTTGAATCACATTTGCAGGAAATTGTGAACTATACTTGCTTTCTAACCTTTGTTTTGTAGTTATTCAATTTACATATGAAGACTTTGACATCCTAAAGCTAGAGGGAGCTTTATGTCAAAACAATACATTGCAAATTACTTGCAATACCAGGTTTACATTTCGTGACATCCCTTTGCAAATAATTGCAATCATCAAGGGGGAGCACATTCGTCTCTTAGACGATATCTTTTGCAAACAAACTAGATTAGTATCATTTACTTGATGCCCTTACATAGGGATGGACTCGTCAAGGGGGAGTAAAGACGAGATCCTTTCCCATTATTTGCTCTCTAATTCTTTTTACTTTTCATTATTTCACATGTTTTTCTTAAAAACAATGTGTTGCCTTCCTTCAAACACTTTTTGTTTCGACAAAAAGGGGGAGAAGAAAGTAAAAACTACAAATTCAAACTTTTACAATTTTAGCTTTTCCTTAAAATAATTTTATGTTTTGTCATCAACAAAAGGGGGAGATTGTTAATACAAATAAAGCCGTAAGCGTTTATTTATACTTTACGATCTTCTAATGTTTTGTCGATAACAAACGTAAAATCATATTAACGAAACAAATAAAATACGTAAATGGTTTGAACTAATAGTTTCTAACATATTCACATTTTCACATAAAACACTAAAACAAGTATAAGTGATTTTATGATTTAGTAATACATATGTACAACAACTAGTGTTTACATATTTGGATAAAATATACACATAACTAGTATGTAGTATATTGGGTAATATAAATGGGTAGAAACTTAAGTATCACAACCCATTGGGCAAATACATTGAATGTAGTTGGGTACAACCCAAAGCCAATAACCCATGGATCTTGACCCATAACCCATTGCATGATATCATGCTTATATCACATATGGATAATACCCATAACCCATGGATCAACCAATACCCAAGTGACTAAGTGCATTGCACTCAAAGATACATTGTATCTAGCCAAAGATCCATGGTTCAACCCATGACCCATGACCCATAACCAAAATACCCATGGGTAAAGAGGAGCGTTCCACGGATCCCTAGCTTTGTGCTACCGGATCCCAAGTGGAAGGATCCGTGGGATCGAGCAGTAGGATTTTTCCTTTATAAATAGTGAGCCATTTCTTCATTATTGATCATCCCTTTCTAACACACTTCCCCCCTGAGTTAAATCTCACTAACCTTAGATCCAAGAGATCTATGTTTGTAGTTTGTTTTTGTGTGATCTTCTAGGTTCTCTTAAAGTCAAGATCACCACCTTGAAGTCGACAAGTTCAAGTCCATGAGTTGCCTTGCTTCCTCATCATCAAGGCTACTGAAGTCTTCTTGTTGATGATTGCTTTATTCAAAGAAGTAGTTGAAGAAGACATTGGTGAAATATGTCTCAAGTGTCAAGACGAAGATATTAGTGAAGGGTATCTATCGTCTATAGCATAAGCACTTGTGGTAGGTGCTTAGAAGTCAAGACAAGAAGCATTAGTGAAAGGTTCTTAGAAGTCAAGACAAAGAAGCATTAGTGAAAGGTGCTTAGAAGTGAAGTCACAAGACATTAGTGAAAGGTGTCTTGTAGATCTAGTCAAAGACATTAGTAAAATGTGTCTTGTAGATCTAGTCAAAGGCATTAGTGAAAGGTGCCTTAGATGTACATTCGATATGGTGTGTTTCGATGTACAAGATAGACTAGTATTAGATCCAAGGATATTGATATCCTTGATGATGTTATAAAGGAGTAGATCTCCTTTGGGATTAGTCGTTGGTGTAGTGTGGTAGTAGTTCCTCCATTGCAATGGAACTAGGTGCTTAGCCTAGTACCTAATAAAGGGTAGGCAACGTTGTAAAGGTGTAGTTCACCTTGGAGTGAAAGAACTAGGTACTTAGCCTAGTACCTTATAAAGGGTAGGCGACGTTGTGTAGGTGTGGTTCAGCTTGGAGTGAAAGAACCCGGTGGTTAACCTAGCACGGAAAAAGGGTGGCGGCGTTGTGAAGGCTTCTCCACCATAAGGAGATTGGTGTAGTGATTACAAACTCTCGAGTAGGTGACTCGGGGAGTGGAGTAGGGCAAGGAATGTGTCCTTGTAGCCGAACCACTATAAATACTTGTGTTGTGGTTTTGTGCTTCTTACTCTTATCTTTTCATTACTTACCTCTATATGCTTGTTTATCAACATCCAACACACACATCCAAATAGATTGACATAAGTCGATCTAAATAGATTAAAAGGAAGTTTTAATTGGCAAAACTATTCAACCCCCCCTTCTAGTTTTCCACAAATACCCCTGTAACCATTCCATGTCATGACCATATCCTGTGATACGCCGTATCCTGAAAATATTCAGAGATACGCCGAACCCCAATCTGGGATACGCCGTATCGACTCTGTAACAGGTATGCAATATTTTTCTGCACTTTTTGCACACCATTTATGCCTATAATGGAACTATACTAACAAAATATAACACATATATGGTCTATAACATCTACAAAAACATAATCACAAGCTATATCTCGTGTTAAACATGAAATACTTGCGAACGAGCTACTAATGAACCGTTACTCAACTTGGTTTGGCTTAGGCACTTCTCGGGCATTCCTATACCTTCCCGAGACCATCTAAACACCTGTATGTTATTCTAATATCAATTATTTCTGCTACAACTTCAATTACACAAGGTCTACGTCAAACTTACTAACTTTGACACTAAATTAGCCTTGTGCCAAACACCCCTTAATGGGTCATAACCAAGCACTATCATCATGCTTAACATGATTTAGCTATTTATTTTTAACCATACTCATCATAATCACAGTAACATGATCATATCTAGGTCATCATGGCAATATCATCTATGTTTATCAAACATGTCTAAAACTTCATAATCTTGACTAGCTTTACATAACACAGAACATGGAATCTACTAATCAACAAACCAAAGTTTTCTAGATCGGGATCCTACCCATGATCGTTTTCGTCTTTGCAATACCGTGATCATAAGATCAGATCGGGATCTTAAGATCCTACTCTAATGTTATGTTTTAATAGTTTCTGTAATATCATACAAATCTACAAATTATTATACATTATAAACACACAATACTACGAATGCTTCATAGAAATATTGTCCTCAATTATGAAATGTTTAAAAAGATTAACATGTTGTTTTATGAATTCTACAAAAAAGCAACTCATAAATTTGTAGTTTTTTAGTTTGTAATCCGAGAAAAGTTAGATAGGATCTGACTAGATCTTAAGATCGTATGGTCAAGATCGGAATCCTATAAGATATTAAGCTTGCAAAGATCCTATGTAGGATCTGGATCGTTTTTGCTTTGCAGTATCGTAAAATCGAAAGATCCTAAGATCAGAATCGAGATCCTGACAACTATGCAACAAACCAAAATTCTAACACATGATTTACACGTAATTCATTCATAATAAGCTTCTAACTTCATGTTTAATGATGAACTCAAAGCTAGGGTTTCTAAAACTTCAACTAATAACATAACATGAATTTAGGGCATAATAATATACTAACCTTGATTCGAGTCAATAGACCCAGGTTTGAGTCCCATAATTGGTATTTGATTCAGATAGGTACCCACCTCCGTAAAACTTATGGACACACTGGAGAGACTTTGTGAAATAAGAGCTCAGAGGCCTGAGTCTTGGCTAGTGCTCATTCCAGTTGGTGCCCCACTAGGCCAGGAGAGCTGCCGGAGCTATTCCTTATGTGGTGGACAATGATTGGTGCCAAAAGACGCCCGAGGTCAGGATGTACCCGCCAATCTACACTTTTTTTTAAATATACCAACCTTGATGAGGGTTAATCAAAACACTTGGGAACTTGTAAGAATTCATCAAAACACCACACAAGGGCTCTTGAAGTCTCCTGGGAATTTCTCTTAGCTCTAATGGAAGTGGTAACTTCGTTCGCTCTAAAACTCTAAGTATGCCACGTCCCTCCCTCTTATCACACGTGTGATATGGAGGTTAAACCTGATTGGTAATTTTCTGCATTTAACTGTCTTTAGTTTTTGCCGTTAAATATTTTGCACCGTCAATCATTTCCGTTAACTATTTTCACCGAAGGTCTTTATTTCTAATAAAACTTAACGGAAGAACTTTTCTAATATTATTAGAAGCCATATAATATATTACTGAGTAAGACCGTAAATATTGGGTGTTACAATAAATGAAAATTATTGAATTTCATATTATTTGAAAAATAAATGTAAGAAGTTGTAAGAATTTAAGCTTTAAAATTTAAAATTTAAAAATGATTATTGATGATCACTAAAAACATTGATAGTAAAAGTGAAAATAGATTTGTGAAAATGTCAAGAGTTGAGATCCGTGACAATCATGTATTATCTAAAGAACAATTCACCAAATCCCAGCCCTCCATTCTGCTTTCATCCTACGGTAGAGATGAAAGCAGATAATAACAAACATGGGCAAAAAGGTCTTTCCATCTCCTTCAATAAAAGCAAAAAATATGTCTTATTAAATCTCATTTAATACTCTGTCTTCTTCAAATTCTCTCATCAAAAATTCCGGTTAACCGGAGACCTTCTACATCACCGGAAAACTTCCGATTAACCTTCTAAATCACCATAAAAATACCATTTAACCTTAAAAACATACAAAAATCACAACAAAAACACGCACACATCCCTCAAGAAGCATAGAATCGTGAGTCTCATTTTATTGTTTATGACTGTAACGACCATAAAAGCAAGTTCGTACATGGTGGCCTGTAGTGTAGTGTAGAATGATAGCTAAAGGTCCAAAAGGAAGTAAAACATTGATCTTTGCTTTAAACAAGACAACATAGATACTACGGAAAGGAGTGAAGTGCGACTTTGTGATGACACAGTCACTTGTCTGAATCCAACATAGACAATATGTTTGTTTTTTATGAAATGGCCGAGTTGTTTTGGTTAGGTTTTATGGATATAGCTATGGACGCCACCTGTTTGATGAAATGCCTAAGTTATTTGGATTGGTTAAATTGATGTAGTTTATGGTTGCCTTGCAGGTTTACTAAAATGGTTGTCTTGCTCGACCAGCACTATGTTGAGCCAACACAAATACTATGGAAAAGTGAAGTGCGACTTTGTGAGGACACGGTCATTTGTTTGTATCCGAAAAGATTGTTGTGCATTGTTTTCGGGGTGTGATGGATTATCTTCATGAGATTGACGGGTAAATCGGATTGAGAGTCTATATAGCAGTGGCTTGGTGGCAAATGCAACTGATTTGGTCGCGAAGTTTAGTTTTGGTTGTGGTTTCTAATATATGCTTTATGCTGTATTTTTCTTTGGTTGTGGTTTCTGAGATATGCATTTGTTTAATATATTGGCCTTTTAAAAAAAAGATTGATGGTCTTGTATCTTCTCTGGTGATGTTTCCATCTTCACATATCCCATCTGCCAACATTCATACAATTGTTTTAAAACTATGTTGTTAGATGATGAGTGTTGTGTAGTATGTTGTAACATAATCATTCATTTATAAACAGTAGTCTCAAAAAAGCAAGCTAGTGATTGTTAAAAAGTAGTATGTTAATTTTTTTTTCCTTTTCATTATAAAAATGTTTGTTTTAAGAAAAAGAAAGCTTAATAAAATGAAGAAATGTAAAACACAAGTATAATTATAACAAGATATTGAATCTGAAAAATTTGTAAACATCACATCTGATTTTGTGTATAAATCACATGTGATTTTGATATAAATCACATGTGATTCAAAGAGAATCACATTTTGATATCTCTGATGTTGTACGGTTTAAGCATAGGTTTAGATATGATTCAAAGTGAATCACATGTGATTCATTGTGAATCACATGTGATTCATTGTGAATCACATGTGATTTCTAAAACTTATGCTTATATTGTACAACATCAGGCGAAGCCTTAGATCGTACAACATCAGCAGTCGTCTTATCCTTCACAACATTACCAGTTTGAATCTTGTAACAGTATTGTTGTTGTTTTTTCTTGTAGAATTTTAATAATTATACGTTCATATATAGGTGGATGTTATTAGGTTTTAGTTCAAATATAAATCGCATGCAAATCACATGTGATTCGTTTGTAAATCACATGTGATTCGTTTGTAAATCACATGTGATTCGTGTGTAAACCACATGTGATTCACATTAAAAATAATATGAGGTAAAATCACATGTGACTCGAGGTAAATCACAGGTGATTCGAGGTAAATCACATGTGATTTGCATATCAACTTGCGTTAAAAAAACAACAAACAAAGCAACAAATAAGACTTATGATTTGAACTTGTCTTTTTTCATTTATGATTTTTTTTTAAACAGAAGCACCTAAAATCAACATATTCATATCAATCAATAATCATTACTCATACGTACATAAAGTACCTAAAACCTGATCATACAATAATATTCGGTGATCATGACTTCACAAGTTGAACATCCTAACACATAAAGTACCTAAAACATAATCATCTTCCTCTTGAATTTCTTTGACACCTTCATACGCTCATCACTTTCAGAATCTTCGTCGGAATCTAATAACTTCCTTTTTCTCTGAATAGGCTTAGACTTAGCCTTCGGCTTAGGCTTTTCTTCAACTTTTTTAAGCAATACCTATAGTTAGCTAAATACAAATATGTAGTTAGTAACATGTAATTTTAAATGATTACTTAGAGTTATACTACAAAATCACATGTGATTTAGAACAAATCACATGTGATTTGTTCAAAAACACATGAGACTGGTTACGAAAATCACATGTGATTCTAAATAAATCACATGTGATTTGTCAAAAATGGCTAATAAAGCAAATTAGTGAGACAACCATATAAATGCACTTGCAGACTCAATTTGTTAAAAATGAACCTTCAGCTAAATATGCAAAGCTATGTACTTACCTCAAGCAAATTTAGTCCCATAATGGCAGCTAACCAGAAGCAGCCAATGGTAAACCATGCCCTACTTGTCCTTATGCTTTTCCAACAAATGAGGCTCCTACACCAAGTAAAGCTAGCGTAGTAGCCAAACCCAATGCAAATGCAATAGAGTCACCTACGATCTACATAAAGCGATTATATAAGTGAGCTACAAATAAAAGACCAATTATGAACTTAAACCAGTAAACATTTAATATTCTTCACAATTTCAGATTAAATATTAGCACCATCTTCTCTAATAACATGAAGTCAAAATTTCGACCTATGTTACTTATGAATGGGTCAATTCCGGGTGTAAATTAAACGGACTAAATTATAAACTTAGCTCAAAAGAAAAGGATTGAAAGTGGCCTGCAATTGTATCTGTCATTTATAATACCTCCCAACTTTATCTAATAATAATTAATAAAAAAAAAGATTTTTCTTAAGATAAATCACCTCAATCGATACATGATTCAACATGTTACCCAACCTGCCCATTTTTCACCTCTAACAAATTCAGAGCAAAAGAAGACGGCAAAACGAATAAAAAAAAACTGATCAATTACCTCTGCTCTACTTTTTCCATATCCAAATGCACCTGAACAATTGCAACATCAGAGATTAGCATCAAGCATAACAGGATACAACGGTTATGGAACAAAGGTAAAACATATAAAGCTTAAGTTTTGATGTGTATTACCAATATAACCAAGGGTCAACGGTAGAACACTTGACGTGTAAGAGGAAAGGCTGGTCACTAGGCCCGTACCAAATATAACTGCTAAACTGTGAAACAAATATTAGTATGACTACCACATGAATAACTATTTGAGCTTAAATATGATAAAATGATGCTAGATGAACTAAGTAAAACTTAGAGCTCCTAGCTGAATCTGAACAGCTTCATTTTCCTACTGGCCAGCTGAATACATGAGGCTTCCAAACCAATCTCCAAGGCCTCCATCAGCCAAAGTGTACATAGAAGAAGCCGTTCTTTCCTGACTTGAAGAATAAAATTTGCAATTCCTGAGCTTAATATATTGGGTAGACATGCTAATAATATCAAAAAAATATTGGCATAATACAAAGGCTCGACATTCATACAACTAAAAAGTTATTTTTCTAAATATACCTCTGTCAATTGGTTGTTCACTTTGATTACTACATTACACTTTTAAAACATGTACCCAAACACTCACTAACTAGTATTTCTTGCTTTTATGTTGTGGTTTTAGAATCAAACAAAAGAGCATGAGTACAATGGGTATGCAAACTTTTTTAAATGCAAACTTTTCCACTTGCCCAAAATTAGTAAAATGTTTAGTCCTGTAAGTGCATATGCAACCTATTACAAAATGCCAATATCTACAGCTATGATCAGGTGAGACATTGAAATAAGTAGATGGAATAGTAAACAATCTTGAGGGATAGTGCATAGCTTGAAGTCAAAATCCATTCATTATGCTCAACCAGTATTACTTTCAGTAATTCTAATATTACTAGACCAAATATGAAATTAAGTTGTTTGGTCCCAAATATAGGATACAGTCTTCTGATCCCATGTAGTGTTGATACCTCATTTGAACTACCACATCATTCCACAGTTCAAAATAGCACACGTATACGACTAATTGATCAATTGACGCAGCGCTTAAAAATATCAATAAAAAAATAACATTGCGCCTAAAGCATCAACTAACGCAATAACTAACCTAAAGCATCAATTACTGCAGTGCGCCGAAACATCAACTAATTAAGCAAAATAAAAAATTTAACAACACAATAATCAACCTAACACATCAATCAGAACACAATAATCAACCTAACAACATCAATCAATCATTCAAATTCAACAACTAACACTATAAGAATAAAAATAGCAATTAATCGAATAATATGAACAATAAATCGAATTACATTTAAAAAAAATACCAATATCAACATTTCGAGGCTTATTTTGATAGGCAACTGGAAATGGAGACGATTGGAGCCCGGATCACGTTTTGATAATGTTATTTCATCTTGAATGCCCATTGTTTAGCACTGATTTTGAACAATTTTGTATTGGGCGGTTAGGGTTTGCAATTTGGGGGAAATCATGTTGTTGGTGAGAGTAGATGAGAGTCAGTGTGAAATGAAGAAAGGAAACGAGTAAATGAGAGGGACGTAATGACCAGGTGTTTTAATTTTGAGTGATATTACAAAAATGTCTTTCGGTAATTAATTATATTAAAATGACAATTAATCAACACCTTTAGATTTAAAAGAAATTGATGGTTGAGATCAAGTAGTTTGATCTTTAGATAAAATATGTTCTGCATTGAACTTTTGTCAAAATGTCAATATAAAAATAGTCATTAATATATTAAGCAAAAAACTATATTAAATTTTTTCTAGTTCTAATTCTAAGAATTTTCAATAAAATATATTAAAAATTCGGACATAAAATACCTTGTTTATTTTATAGTTGACTTTGGATAATTGGTGACACTGATGTAAGCTAGATTGATGCAATGATTTGGTCTAGACCCTAGTCTAGATTGATACTCGTATGAAATTGAATCTAGTCTTGTAAAGGGTCATAAGCTAGATTGATACTCGACTACTCGTATGAAATTGAATCTAGATTGATACTCGAATGAAATTGGACGTTTCTGCACAATGTTTCGTGACGTGATATTTTAAAGAGTCAATTCTTCAAAACGGATATCAAAGGGGTGCTCTTTTAAACTAGCTTTTTTTTTTTTTTTTTTTTTTTTTTTTTTTTTTAGGTTTGGACTACCATAGTTAAAATTATGACACATGTTCACTTACAAAAGACTGTGTAAGCTATGTGTAAGACTTGTCTTCTACGAATACTTTGAGCTACTACTGTTTTGTCGGGGCGACCAAGACCCGGGCGACCCGATTTTTGTCTTTTAGTGAAAAAAAGTCACTAAAAAACAAAAATCGAGTCGCCCAAGTCACTAAAAGACAAAAATCAGATCTCCCGGGTCTTGGTCGCCCCGACAAAACAATAGTAGCCCAAATACACATAGCCTACACACTTGTACTTGATGTACTTTTGTAAGTGGACACGCGTCATGTTCTTAACTATGGTTGCCCAGACTCAAAGTAGCTCATGTCTAGTTTGAGAAAAAAATATTCCCGTCTAAAAAAGATACTCTCATTGGGCTACTTGTCCGTTTAGAAAATTGACTCTATTTTAAATCTAGTCTCCTATTATTTTCATGCTATTTAAAAAAAAAAAAAAAAAAAAAAAACTAAGGTGTTCGTGTGTTACAAAAGAATATCCTGTATTTTAAATCTACTTAGAGCATTTAGTACCTTTCAAGTCATTTCCTTCATATTATGTGAAAAATGTTGTCACATAAACATCCTTTTTCATAAAACCAGAATTATCACAACATCAAAAACAAAACTCTCTCCTATAACACAAGATTCGGGGTGTCGTCATGTACCTCTGGACCTCACATATTTTATTTTATTTTCTATTTATGTAAATAAAATATTTAACTAAAATTAAAATTTCAGTAATTAAAAATATATTAAATAAAAAAAGACATAAAAATAGTACATATCTTGTCCAAAAAAGGTTAAGTTATAAGAAGCCCAAATTAATATTTGTCCAACTTGAATATAGGAGGTCCAAAATAAATCGTATTATAAGCGATCTAAACCTAATTTTACTCACCATAACCAAACTCTATCTTGCAGACGCCAAAACCTAATTTTACTCACCTAAACCTTTTTTCTACCTTTCTTTAAAAAAAAAGAAAAGAAAAAAAACTTTCTTCTTCCTTTAGCAGCTCCAAGACCTGCAACAACAACATAAAACGCAAACATAAAGACACACAAACACAAAAAAGAGAAAGAAAAAAAAAAGAAGAGAAAACGCAACAATAATACGGGAAACCGCGAGGGCCGGTACCCTCTTTTCGCCGTCGGGTAGTATTTTTCGGGACCATTTGGGCTGGTCGCGACGGCTCAGAACGCGACAATATGAAACCCGGTGTGGTTGTGGCATGCTCGTGTCGCGTTTTCCAAGAAAACGCCACTTTTGGCGTATGATTCCCTCCCCTCTTGGTGTGGTTGTGGCATGCTCGTGTCGCGTTTTCCAAGAAAACGCCACTTTTGGCGTATGATTCCCTCCCCTCTTATGTTTAACGTAGGGTTTGTTATGTGTACACCTTTGGCACCCCTTGAAGCCATTTTTATTGATTGTGTTTATTCTATGAATAAAATAAAACATTTTTTTAATCGTTTTTGTTCCGTATTTTTTAGATACTGTTTATATTTTTAATTTATCAAATTTTATATTTTCTATTATATATTTTTAAAATTTTAATATTGTAGTTTTATAATAAATTATAAAAATTAAAATTAAAATAAAATCAATAATTATAATAAAAAAAGGAAGAGAACATGCCAATATCCAATTAGAAGGTATGTGTAACAACCCGCAAAATTCACAGGTCATTTATAAATATAAACACGAATCAATGCTGATTTTGGTACCGATTTTTTTTTTCTCACAAACATAGACATAAACTATTTCAGAAACGACAAGTGTGTCCCGAAATCATTTTGACTCGATCAAATTTACCACTGCTCATATAAAGATTTATTTAATTTATTTATTAAAGTTTCATCAATTTTCTTTTCTTTTGAGGCTCGTCTAACCAAACAACACACCTCTTGGGCTAATCATGTAACCACAAGGCAAGAAACCTCTACATGACACATGAGTAGTAGACAACACATGACAACCATGTCTCTTGTCCTCCTTTCTTTACGTTTAAAACATAAACACAAAGTACCCATGTGTACTTTCTCATGAGACATCAACATCCCTTGACTTTCATTGATTGCAACACACATGAATAGACTTGGACATATGAAGCATGCGTCCAGTGCATAACCACACTGCACGACACACTCTTGATATTTGGCTATATAAGTCTTTCCATTTGACCTTTCTGTCACTCACCTTTCTGTCATTCTTCACACTTGCAAGACATAAACAATCTCATTCCTACTGTCACTCACCTTTCTGTCGAGCGCTAACATGACTCCAACACACACATTTCACTTACAAAAACAAGCAAGATAAGCTAAGGGCCAAAAAAAGGGTTTTCAAAGCAAACAAGGGTCTAAGAAGCAAAGGAGAAATCGGGTTTTATATATTTTAGAAGTAAACGGATTTGCATTTAAAAGCTTAAGGAATCGGGTAGTGAAATCTAAGAAACAAAAGGTTAACGGGGTATACAGTAGAAACTCGATAAATTAATACTCGATTATTTAATAAACTCTCTAAGATAATATTTTTTGCCGGTCCCGACTCGGGGATAGGGTGCTAAATTAATAATTCGCTAAAATTATATGATAATACATTTTTTATAATTTCTTTAGACCCCATATAAAATATAAATTAATAATTCCTTATATATAGCATATTACATGAATGATTTATGAAGGTTTCTTGAAAAATGACTCAATTGTCTTTTGTTTTTTGTTGAAATTAATTTCCCCTTGAATCTCGTCTCTAATTTTCCTTAGCATGGTAAGAACTTCTGGTGTTTATTTCTCATAGCTCAACAAGAAATTGTTCAATGTGATTGCCGCTTTAATAGCTTCGTTTCGCGAAGGGGGATCCATTGTAGAACTTTCATCATCTTCTTCATCGATATCATCTTTATTAATTCCAATAACGCTTTCAATAATTTCTTCATCAGTCAACAACTGTGCAACTACATTTTCTTCTGGGTGAGTCAGAACATCTTCGACATCCATTGCATTGCGATAACCCAACTCTTTGCTCAAATTCTGGAGTTCTTGAGTGCTTTCACCACCTTCATCTGAGTTCTCAAAAGTCATGTTATCTGTTGATCGAAGTTTACAATGACGAAAGCAGTTCGCAATTGTATTTGCACGAACATCCATAGTCCATGCTGAAATTGCAAGATTCATTGCATCTAATACATTTATTTTTGCTGGATTTGGAACCTCTAATTAAGTGGAAGCTTGAAAGGTGTTTGTAAACTAAGTATTCTACTATAAATTAATAAAATATTAATTAATTTATAAATTAATAATTATTAATTTATCGATTAATTAATAACTCTTTTAATTAATAAATTTTGGTGGTCCCAAGTGTATTATATTATAGAGTTTCTACTGTAATTGGAAAGCTAGAATCGGGTTGGCATATAGTTCTCGTGGTTCACTCTCAGTTTCATACTCTCGACCTTTGTAAGACACTCAAAAACTTGTCTCCATCTTGTTTCATGCATTAAAAACTAGACACAGTTCAATATACATGCATAAACATGTTTTTACACGCAATCGTTACATATAAAAACCATATTGAAACCTTCGTTATGAATTAGTCATACCTATCATCTGTTAATAAGCTTATGTGTTGATAAGTTGAACGCAAAAACATGGGCTGTTGATGCGTAAAAATAAGCTAATAAGCTAAACCTAGCTTATCGGGTTTTAAAAGGACTTTTGGTAAAGCTTTGAAAATCTTAAATCATTTTTTTGAACATGAGTTAATAAAGAGGAAACGTAAAATTATGAAATCTTTAAGTTTGGCTCACATTGGAATCGTTTTGTATTTCGACTTTTGGCTTATCTAGTGCTTGTTTCGGTTTCATTTTCACTTATCGAGCTCGTTAGAACACAAGGTATACTCGACTCACTTGATAAAACCAAACTCAAAACCCATCGGACTTGGAAGCCCAATCCGTGACTCACTTGGTTTACTCGAGAACTTATTGGTAATAAGCACTCTCGGAAATAAGCTAGGTGAAATCCTTAACCCAGTCGACATTGGCTTATTTGTGATAAAAACTATAACCGGACCTTACTTAAAAAAACGCAAATGGTGATGGGCCTTAAGGTCCACTGTGGCTTTATTTGGTTTTGACAAAGTGCTTATTCGAATTAGAACTAGCCAAACAATAAGCTAACTAATCGACAGCGCCACAACTCATGTTAGAAACTCGTTTTTAAACTAAAAAGTCACTTGTTTCTAAAAATAAGCAAGAAAACCTTTAACGGGCCCTTAAGGCCCAATACATATTCGAAGTGCTTATTTATAAGCAAGACTCGTTTTTCAGCTTATTACACACCAATAAGCAGTTTAAAAACTTCCAAACATGTTTTCTAAACTTAGTGCGAAAACTAGAACCAAACCAAACGCTTATTGGGCCTTAAAGCCCAAAAGCTTATTTCGATAAGCTAAACTCAAAACCCAGCTTATGTCGAAATCTTTAGTCGAAAACGGAGAAGAAAACGTTTGGTTGCGTGTTTCAAACCCCAGCTCACGATGAGCTTGTTTAGCCCAAACCATAGCCTAGCAAACGAAACGTAATAATCTACTCGCGTGCAAGTTACAACATGAATTGGCCTAGTGGTTTGTTGGTTATGTGTAAGGATTGTAACCGAGAGGTGCGGTGTTCGATTCCTAGCAGTGGCAAATGCCACATTTTCATTATTTTGTCATTTTTGCAAATTGACAGTTTCAGTCCCTCCAACTCGAATATTGCCACTTTTCTAAAAACTTATATAAGTTTGTAACTTATATTAAATTTTACACTTTCAAACCCTTCACTTTACACCACTTGTCACTTTATTTAAAAACTTTCTAAAAGTTTGAAAACCCTATAGTATTTTTACAACTTCAATCCTTCAGTTAGATACTTTGACACTTTTCACCTAAAATTTTTATAAGTTTTATAAATCTATATATTTTACCACTTTTCGTTAAATAAAATAGGCTTAACATATATTTTTATTTGACGACCACACAAATAAATTCTAAATGATGTATTCTTCCAAATATATTATTTATTTGCGACTTCAATAAATATATATTGTATATATATTTTCTCCACATCTCGAAACCCAACAAATCCAATAAATACAATACGACTTGTAATTATTCCCACTTCAGTTGTACTGGAGCCAATATTCGAGCTAACTCTAATACAAAAGTTTCGTATACATTTTCCCACACCTATTCCAAGAGCCAATACATAAGAAATATTTTTACAACTACATTTTTTATATACGTCGATAATCAAATTAACCCATGACACGTCCACATAAGCTACGTAACTCAAACACATGAGAAAGTATTTGAAAACATATATTTTTGAACTAAAAATTTTTTAGAAACTCAAACATTTGAAAACCTTTTTGTGTTTTAACTTTAAGCATTACCACACAAGTTAAAATAATACAAGTGTCTCAGGACTAAACCGTTTTCCAAACATTACCATTTGAAGTCGTAAACCAAATGTTTACCAAAATCTAAGACTTGTCATACTATATCTAGGTTTCGTGTTGAAGCGATAACCATCGCATACTTGACATTGTTGTCGTACATTGCCTACTGTATCATCGAGGTGAGTTCATAGCCTCACTTTTACTCTTTTAATTGTTTTATAAACTCATTGGGGGAGAATACATGCTACTACTACTTTTATGATCACAATTGCTTGAAAAATGTTTGTTGTTTTTTCTGATATTATTCTGCCTAAGTAACTTGCCAAAAGACCCCTACATCATGAACCATTAGTCACAGGGGAGTGAACGCAGATATTGTGGATAGTACTATGGGATTAATGACCCCGTCTTGGTTATCGGAAATAACTGGAACGCATTATATTTGAATTACATCAGGTAATTGGCAATTACCTCTTTGGGGGTAAAAACCACGTACACCGGTAATTAGGTGTATGTAGTTGAGTCTTAATGTCATGAGCTTAGGGCAATAATAACCACTTTCCATTTTTGGCGTATACCATCTTAGCCTAGGTTTACCAAGACTCTCTATGCGTACATTGTCAATTGTTCAAACTGATATATCTTGTAATCAGTTGCTTTACTACTAAACCTATGAATTCACTCAACTGTTGTGTTGACTTTTTAGCATGTATTTTCAGGATAAAAATGTGATAGCTAACTCTGGAGGCGCTTGGGCATTGGCATGGCATGTGTGAAAAACTAGAAGGGTGGTTGAATAGTTTTGTCGATTAAAACTTCGTTTTAAAGTATTTTGATCGACTTATGTCAATCCATTTAGATCTTGTGTTGGATATTGATAGATGAGCATATAAGTAAGTAATGCAAGTGATAAAGAGTAAAGGAACACAAAACCACGACACGAGTATTTATAGTGGTTCGGCTACAAGGACACCTTTCTTGCCCTACTCCACTCTCCGAGTACCCTACTCGAGAGTTTCTAAGCACTACACAACACAAGCTCCTTAATGTGGCGGAGAAGCCTACACAACGTCGCCTACTCTTTATCCGGTACAAGGATAGACACCGAGTTCTTCCATGAGGTAGAACCAAACCTATCACAACGTCGCCTACACTTTATCTGGTACAAGGCTAGATACCGAGTTCCATTACAAAGGAGGAACTACTACACAGCACAACACCACAACAAAACTACCCAAATGAGACACACTCCTTTTCACAACACTAGAAAGGATATCAACATCCTTTAACCCAAACTACACAACTTGTACATCGATGCACCATATCGATTGTACACCTTCAGCACCATTCACTAATGCCTTTAACATGACACTTCTATGGAGGGAGGAAAGAACTATCAACAAGATGCACTTCAGTGGTCTTGATGATGACGAAGCTTAGCAACTCATGACCTTGAGCTTTCACGTCTTCAAGAGGTGGTGATCTCGCCTTTAAGAGGAACCTAGAGAATCACACAAAGATAAAACTACATAGAATGATCATTTAGATCTGTGGTTAGAGAGGTTAGAATATAGAGAGAAAGTACATCTAAGAGTGGTAGTGAGCAAGAGATAAATGACTCACTATTTATAGGCAAAATATGCCTACTGTCCCACGGTTCTGGCAGATCCCTCACCCAAGGGATCCGGCCAGTTAAAATCCTAGGATCCGGCTACTGGGTCAGTTTAGTCCAGATTTTGGGTTGCAAACCGGGTTATGGGTTATGGACCATGGGTCATGGACTTTGGATCATGGATACCCAACAAGATGCAATGTACCTAATCAATGGGTTATGGACCTTAGGTGATGGGTCATGGACTTTGGGTCATGGATCATGGATAATATTCAACATGACTTCATGCATGATGTCATGCAATGGGTCATGGGTTATGGATCATGCTCCATGGTTATGGGTTATGGACTTTGGTTTTTACCCAACAAGATTCATTATACCTAGTCAATGGATCATGGGTCATGGGTCATGGGTTATGGACTTTGGTTTTTACCCATTACTTACCCATTACAACATATACAAAGTACATATACATTTTTATTAGATGTAAGTAAACAATATTACTTGTAAGTGTTTTATAAAAAATGTCTTTGGTTTTATATAACTTATTTACTAAACATGTTTGATGGTTTTAATATGTTTAGTAAAAGTGTGCAAGTAAACTATTGGCTCAAAGCTTTTACGTATTTTATTTATTTCGTTAAAATGATTTTACGTTTGTTATCGACAAAACATTAAAAGATCGTAAAACATAAATAAGCGTTTTATGGTTTATTTGTATTAACAATCTCCCCCTTTTTGTTGATGACAAAACATAAGATTATTTTAAGGAAAAATAAAATTCGTAAAAATTTGAATTGGAGTTTTTACTCTCTTCTCCCCCTTTTTGTCGAAACAGAAAGAGCGTCGAAAAGAAACTAACACATAGTAGAAAATGCTTTTGAGAAACACTTGTGAAAAGTAAAAAAAAATGAGAGAGTTAGAAAAGTAAAGAAAAGTAGTAAGATAAGAGAAAGATTCTCGTCTTAGCTCCCCCTTGACGGATGCTTCCCTTTGTTGAGGGCGTCAAGTAATTAAAAAGGCTAAACTAGTGTATTGCAAGTTTTTTTGCAATGGTTTTGACGAAATTCTCCCCCTTGACGAGTGCTCCCTTTTGATGAGGGCGTCAAGTAGTTAGAAAACTTAAGTGAATGTATTGCAAGTATTTTGCAATGCTTTGCTTTGACGAAAAGCTCCCCCTTGTTGGGGGTGTCAAAGTCTTCATGTGTATTTTGAAAATCTACAAAACAAATATTAGAAAACAAGTATGTGGTGCATTGTTTCCTACAAATGAGCTTCAAATTAGCTCAAAAATTATAATCTGTCAAACGGCCGGATCCTTCATCTGAGGGATCCGCCCAGGAAAATTTTTGGGAACCATGTACCTGCCTTATTGGCAACAATGTAGATATAAATAGTAACGTAAACATCCAAATGAGTTATGTATTGTTGCACCAAACATATTAACATAACTATAAAGCATACAAACATGTAGTTTCATTTAATAAAACAAGAGAAATGATACACATATCTCCAAAGCTAAGAAAATGATACAAACATGTATTAAAGTAAAAATTCTTAATAATTCTAAGTTGCGCCTAAGACTAGAGGAAAGCACTACTTGTGCTTGCATTCCTATGTTTTAGGAACGGTTAGATTTGTTGACTTCATCAAAACATTCAAGAAGGTAATAGAACATGAAACGCAATTCATCATGTACTTCATGGACTAACCCTTGGACATGTTGACAATGAAGACAATCATTGTCATGACGAGGAAAGAATGGAGTGGTTTGAGATGGAAGGTTTGATGAAGTAGGTGGAGGTTCCATAAAAGATGGAGGAATTTTTGGAGGTAAATTTGATGAAGTAGGAGGTGGTTTAACTAAGGATGAAGGCGGTGATATATGAGTTGATGGTGGAGGTAAAGAGGTATCTACTTCCATATGGTCCGGTTGTTGAGTTTGGTGATTTCTCATAATCCAAAATGGATCATTTGAGGGTGAAAGAGAGGGAGACATGGATGCTAGTGAAGTTCCTACACCAATGTTTTGGTAAGAAGGTCGTTGTGGTGCCATTTTCTCTATTGATGAGAATGTAGGAAATGGTGGTAGATGAGAAGGCCTAGGAGGCAAGTCTTCTAGTAAGTAAAGGTTTGGAGATGAAAGAGGTATGGTGAAGGAGAGTATTCTAGGCTCTAGAGGTGAGAGTTCAGTTGCTTTGGTGGAGATAGGAGTGTTTGGTTTAGAAGGTAGGGTAGTGTTTTTTTAGGAGGTACGGTAGTGTTTGGCGAAGGTTTCTCCAAGCTACAAGTTCGAATGCTAATTTGAGCGGTTTTCCTAGCTTTGGGTGGTAAATTATTTTGGGAAGGAACTCTAGTGTAAGAAGCTTTGATGGGTGATGACTCGATTGATGAAACTTCATGAACAAAACGAGCAATTTTCTTGGAAGGTTCTTTGGTTGATGAAGTTGCACTAGGTGTCTTTCTCATGATGAAAAGTTGGAAGTAATAATGTTTAAGCTAATGAGAATGAGTGTTTGAATGGTGATTTGGAAACACAAACACAAGTGGTTTATAAAGGAGGAAAGTAGGTAAGTGAATTAAAGCCTAAACCACTAAGGTTCTTCAAATTGCATTCACAAAAGTCAACTATAGTGTTGTTCTGTCTTAGGGAGTCATTTAAGACAAAGTGGAGTGTTTATATTACCAAAGAGAGTTTCAAAATGAATGTATCAAGTGAGATTTAGACAGTCTGTGCAGCAGGTTCCACGGATCTCTTACTTGAGGGATCCGGCTAGTTGTAATCCAGGGATCTGGCTCTCAGAAGCCAAGAAAAAGAGTGATGAGGTTCTAGAAAAGTCTAACACCTACATATCTTGAATAATTTAGTTTCCTCAGGTATCTTAAATGGTATATAACTTAAATGTTCAAGTATAATGAGTGAGGATAGCTAATGATGACTTTTATATAAGGATTTGGAGTTTTTATGAGCACCAACGAGTGATCAAGGATGACACTAAGAGTTTTGAGGCTGTCAAATGATCATAGAGACCAAATGATGATCAAAGGAAAATTTAGAAAATTCCTTAAAAATTACAAGAAATGAAAAACTAGTTTTTAGACCATTTTAGGGTAAAGATGACTAAAATCAATTTCTAAAATTGAGAGAAATATCAAACTAGGTGTTTTGAGATAAAAGGAATAATGTGTAAACATTAGAGCGGAAAGATGGTGAGTTTTGAAGTAATGATAAATTAAAAACACCTTGAATATGATCCTAAGTCATCCATGAGTGAATGTGAGATCAACTGAGCCTAAGGATAGTTTAAGTGATCCTAATGTAGCATGTTTAACTAGTCCAATAAGGTCCGGAAGGTTGGATTGATGTAAGAAAGCTAAAATTGTACATCTGTCCACATGGATCCCACAGATCCTTCACTTGAGGGATCCGGCTAGTTATAGTCCAGGGATCCGGCATCTGGGACAATTTCCTTAACAGAATGCGTGCAAAATTTCGCACTAGGTATCGAATTTTGAAACTAATAATTTCTACAGCAAGCATACATGTATGTAAGTAAAGCATATCAAGCATGGCATGTAAAAGCAATATATGGGCATGTAACTAGGATGACGACCAACTTTTGATACGAGATCAAAAGTGGTAAAATTCTTATTGAGTTGTTCCAAGTTAAGTTATCCATGTTTTCAACATACTATGACATAATACTTAGTTCTACCGAATGACAATAACATTGTTTAAGACATACATGACATGTTTCAAATTAGGATCATGCAAATCACCTCCAAACTTCCATCTCATCTTCACCTTTTCTTCTTCCCCATGAGTAAATGAGCAATGCATTTGAACATTCCTTTAGTTTGTTGAAACTCTTGGGAAGGATTTGGAATGTCGGGCAATTGATCAATCTATGAGACAGTGTCGAGATGGTAGTTGTTGACGGGCTTGCTTGCTTCTCCTTCCATTTCTTTGGATGAGTCGGTAGGTGGATGAGGCCTTTTCTCATCAACCATGAACCTTGATGCTCTTTCCTCGGTGAGAGGTACCATGAACCGATTACAAACGAAGTGATCATTCGTCAAGGGAGAGGGTTCCAAAGCAATGACAAAGTTTGCTAGGCGGGTTAGAAGCATAGCATATGGAAGAACCATTTTCTTCGTCCTAAAGACACTAGCCATCCTTTTGACCATGTAATATGCTAGGTTGAAGGGAGTTTGGTTGACGAGGCAATAAATCATGTACACAAGACATGCATTCGAATGATCCTTATTCCCAACCAAGCAAAGAACATTTTCTCTAAGAATTTGTTCCCATTTTTTGTAGAGTGGGAACATCTCATAAAGCTCCATTTGAAAAGGATCTCGGTGGATGACTTTTGAATTCGTAGTGACTCGGGTTTTGAGAGGTTCTTTGGATGAATACGACATCTCTTACCATGGCGAGTTCATGAAGAGGAGTGTGGTAGACATCGTGATCATCAATCATATCATGAATTTTGGCGAGTGACCAATCATAGAAATACATACACACACCATGGTATGGGATGCGGAGAATTCGAGCAAGCTCAGCAAGAGTTAGGTTGTAGTTGTGATTGCTGATTACAAAGGCTATAGAGATGGTTCCATCATCATTTCTAATGATGCGAACGCCCTTGTAAAACTCGAGGACAAACACGGGACATATTTGTTCGTTGATATGGAGGAGACACTTAAAGTTGATCCTAGAAAAGACTTCGGGAATATCGGTACCATCAAGAAAAGATTGAACAATGACACGTCCTTCATGAAACAACCGTTTTTAGAGCATTTTGAAGGTTTTTCAATCCTTAGGGTTAAGACCATCCTTACGGTGATGCATCGGTATATAGTAAGCGGTGTCTTGATAATCTTGTTGTGTAGAGCTAGGCATGATTGATCCTAAACAATACAACCAGAATGTGGTGTTAATTTTGAGAAGAGTTTTTTTAGGTTCATCACAGTTTTGCTCAAAACATCATTCTTTTTGAATTCATTATGAGTTATAATTTGTATTAACAATGTTTGTTCTTTGATTAGTTATCTCAGATAGCTAATTAAAACAATATAATAGCAAATTGTGATAAATCCACTTGAATCAAAATTCTAAAGATGTTAAAATTGTATAACTAAGAACTTGAGAATGTAAATCACAATGTAGTGAAGATAAAGCTTACACAAGTGATTAGATTGCTTGGATTGATGAAGAGAAAGCTCCTAGGAACAGTAGTGTTGAGTTTAGGGTCGTATATGAAAGAGTAAAGTGGAGGATCAGAGTGTACAATGTTATCAAAGACTTATTCTGTTTTGCTGATGTGCCAGTTCCCACGGATACCTTGAAAAACAGATTCGCCTAGTTGTGGTCGAGGGATCCGGCTATTCAGTAAGAAAACAGTTTTAGTGGGTTTGATAATTTTGACGCGGGAGTTTTTGATTTAAGTTTTTGTCAAAGGTTTTGCTTTATTCCTTAGAGTTTATATATTATAGATGAGATACAAGGTTTAACGAGTCTTTGTGTTTACTAAACACATTTGACAAGGTTCTTTTATGAGCAAACCATGAGTCGAGAGGAAAAATAGGAATCATGTCAAATACCATTTTAACATGATATGTAGAGAATTACATAGATGATATTGATATAGATTACTAATGCAACAAAAATATCTCTATGCGAGGAACGATGGATCAAGACATTTGGTTAGCAATATTTCTTTTTGAAATAAAGACGTATATTGACTAGTTTATGATGTTTAGGGAAATCAAAAAGGAACACTATTCCCGATGATGTGTTTGAAATGAAGAGCACCTTTTTAAAGAATTTGTGACCTTGAAGTTAGACACTAAATCTACGAATCTTTACATAGTATTAAATATATGCAAGGACTTTATAAGACTACTTATAATAATAGAGAGACATATACCATTATTTTATCTATAAGCAATTAGCATGTTTTTAGATTAACTAATTATAATTAGGAGAACATACCTTTGTTATATAACCTTTATATGATTTTTGAAAATCATAGACGCGAAATATTTCATAAGCTTTTAAAATACTTAATCGTATTTTGTAAAATCTAGTTGTGATCACTTCGGATTCTTCTTTGGGTGTTGACTTCATTTTCCTTTCGATAGAGTGAAGTCATTGGAAGAATCATAGCATGAAGATTTCTCAAAATAAAATGTTAGAATAATCTATCACTATCCAATATTTAAAATATAAAAATTTCTAAAACATTAATTTTTAAGAAATTTCCTTCTTTGTAGTTTTCAAACAAACACGGATCGTATCAAGTTTTTAAAGTACAATATACTCTAAGAAACTTGGTAACTTGTCTCTGATGCCAATTGTGGAAAACTAGAAGGGGGTTGAATAGTTTTGCTGATTAAAACTTCATTTTAAAGTATTTAGATCGACTTATGTCAATCCATTTAGATCATGTGTTGGATATTGATAGATGAGCATATAAGTAAGTAATGCAAGAGATAAAGAATAAAGGAACACAAAACCACGACATGAGTATTTATAGTGGTTCGGCTACAAGGACACCTTCCTTGCCCTACTCCACTCCCCGAGTACCCCACTCAAGAGTTTCTAAGCACTACACAACACAAGCTCCTTAATGTGGCGGAGAAGCCTACAAAACGTCACCTACTCTTTATCCGGTACAAGGATAGACACCGAGTTCTTCCACGAGGTAGAACCAAACCTATCACAACGTCACCTACACTTTATCCGGTACAAGGCTAAATACCGAGTTCCATTACAAAGGAGGAACTACTACCAAACAATACACCACAACACAACTACCCAAAAGAGACACACTCCTTTTCACAACACTAGAAAGGATATCAACATCCTTTAACCCAAACTACACAACTTGCACATCGACGCACCATATTGATTGTACACCTTCGGCACTGAGCATACGTTTTTAAGGGGTCATTTAAGCCCTAAATCGACACATTTTATATCCGTTACTGCTTAAAATCATTCCTTTTCACATTTTAGGTCTTTTGGAAGCAAAATGTTGGAATGAAGCATATTTGGATGAAAAAGGAGCGAAAACATGAAGAAAATGGCAACGTCAAGATCAAAGGAACTCCAGCACACCTGACGACGTCCCAACCAAAGGGCGGCGCCATCCCTCCATAGAAGACTTGATCAAAAGTGCACGCGACGGCTCAGCAGAATTTCTAGTCCTAAATATTGACGGCGTCATGCCTAAACTCTAGAAGGCGTCACTCACAAAATCTACACCAGACGCCCAAGATCCAAGATTCAGACGACGTCGCTTCTGAAGACTGACGGCGTCACACATCTCAACTGACGCCGTCCCAACGATGGCTTGGTCCAAACGAAACCCTAATGACGGCGACCTGACGGTGTCACTAGCAAAAGGTGACGCCGTCGCGATTGTAAATCTATATATAGAATTCGATTTTTCTGTATTTTAAGAGGTAGAATTTTGGAGAGCAAACCCTAACTCAGTTGTAGTCCGACTTGGATAGTATTCTAGGGTCCCATACCCTATTTTACATCACAAGATAAGTTTGTTTATCCAATTTATCATTATGTCTACCCCATGTTCAATTGATTGTGTGTATGCTTGCTTATTTAACATGTCTAGCTAAATTATTTTTGTGTTTGCTTAGATCTATGAAACCTAGTTATTAATTGTTGTTAGGTTGTCTCTCGTCTTAATTGGTAAATGCTAGAGTAAGGAAAACTGGCTTGTTCTTTCATTGTTGCGAGCTTGAATGTCCTAAATAGCAAAAAGCCTTTGAGTGCACATTAGGCCATTCGTTGTGTTTATTGCGTGAATTGTAGCTTTAGGATAGTAGTGTATTCTGGGGAGATGCTATTGCAGTTGTCGAACCTGGGTATTCTAAAGGAGAGTTGCAATTCATAGAACTAGGGAATTATGCACCACCCTACGACTAACCAGAATACAACGCACCAATTAAGATAAAGGAAGTGACAATTCAACCGACCAATAAAAGATAACTAGGAAGTAATAGCATCTAAGTGAACACATCTTTAATCATCATACGAGCACACCTCAATTAGCATAATCTATCCGTAATTAATTAGATAATTAGATAATAGTTAAAGTAGTGAAATCGGTAGAAGTACCACCCCCCAATCATATACCCTGAGATTTTTACCCTTGCTTTCTAAAAAACATAAAAAAGACTAAAAAGAATCTTCCTCAACCCCACCTTCTCGTCATATATCTCTTTCCAGCATTTCTATTCCCTTAGAGGATGTTTGGTACGAGTGAATGATGTTGAATGGAAACACACTTGAGAATGGAATTAGTGAGAAAGAGAATAGTCCAATAGAAAGAAAATTTATTCCGATGTTTGATATAAATAAAGAATGAGAATCGGGAAAATAAGACATAAAATAATTCCTATGTTTGGAACAGAAAAATAAATTAAATGGAATGGAAAAATAACAGAACAATGTTTTGATTAGTTTGTATAATTTTGGTGAAGTCCATGTTTCACCCGATTATCAAAAACAACTTTGTAATACAAAATTATATTCACATTTTGTATTGTAGTTGTGCATTAATAATTTTGCTAACGTTTCTATCTTTTTATTTTTCAACCATAAACATGGGTGGGAGCTTTTTATTCAATAATTTTGTTCTATATACGTATATAAGTATAATTAAGATGGTTTTCTCTTGATATTGTTGGACACAAATACAAGATCGAAGCAAAAATCCGTTGAACTGAAAAGCAAGTCAAGCATATATATGAAGGTAATCTAAATCAGAAAGTGTTTTGATGATGAACTTGAAATTAAAGTGAAAAATATGTTAGGGTTCTTGATATTTCTCCCAAAATGAGAAGCATGTGCCACACACATGATTTGTCCCCCTCTTTTTCATAGCTTTTTTATTCTCAAATTGAATGGAATGGGGAATGTGTTTTGTCTAGTTTTGGTGATTCTCACCATTATCCACTTTTTTTAAAGAATGGATTTGGTTTCTAGAGAATCCTATTGTTATTCTCCATTCTCATTCTTTGTAGTACCAAACTAAGGAAATATTTCTCATTTCGTTTCTTGGCTTTCCATTCCATCGTACCAAACATCCCCCTAGAGAACGAAATCAATCCCTAAGGCTTACCCCATACTACACTACAACGATTAGGTTCACTGCCTAGAGGGTTGAAAAGATTGCTCGTAGAAAAGGAGGTTTTCTCGACCCCGAACCTACGGATCAGGCACCATTCACTAATGCCTTCAACATGACACTTCTGTGGAGGGAGGAAAGAACTATCCATAAGATGCACTTCAGTGGTCTTGATGATGATGATGAAGCTTAGCAACTTATGACCTTGAGCTTGCACGTCTTCAAGAGTTGGTGATCTCGCCTTTTAGAGGAACCTAGAGAATCACACAAAGATAAAACTACATAGAATGATCCTTTAGATCTGTGTTTAGAGAGGTTAGAATATAGATAGAAAGTATATTTAAGAGTGGTAGTGAGCAAGAGATAAATGGCTCACTATTTATAGGCAAAATATGCCTACTGTCCCACGGTTCCGGCGGATCCCTCACCTAAGGGATCCAGCCAGTGCAAATCCTAGGATCCGGCTACTGGGTCAATTTAATCCGGATTTTAGGTTGCAAACCGGGTTATGGGTTATGGACCATGGGTCATTGACTTTGGATCATGGATATACAACAAGATGCAATGTAACTAGTCAATGGGTTTTGGACCTTGGGTCATGGGTCATGGATAATATCCAACATGACTTCATGCATGATGTCATGCAATGGGTCATGGGTTATGGATCATGCTCTATGGGTATGGGTTATGGACTTTGGTGTTTACCCAAAAAGATTCATTGTACCTAGTCAATCGATCATGGGTCATGGGTTATAGACTTTCGTTTTTACCCATTACTTACCCATTACAACATATACAAAGTACATATATATTTTTATAAGATGTAAGTAAACAATATTACTTGTAAGTGTTTCATAAAAATGTCTTTGGTTTTATATAACTTATTTACTAAGCATGTTTTGATGGTTTTAATATGTTTAGTAAAAGCGTGTTAGTAAACTATTGGCTCAAAGCTTTTACGTATTTTATTTATTTCGTTAAAATGATTTTACGTCTGTTATCGACAAAACATTAGAAGATTGTAAAATATAAATAAACGTTATTATGGTTTATTTGTATTAACAGCATGGTCATAGACGACTTTGATATATGTATTGGGACCACATTTTGTTAACAGTCCATTTTCCGCAACAATTCAACTTTTGTAAACTTTGTTTTACTACAATAAATGAAATCTTTTAAGGAAAACCGTTGTTCTATACTTTGTGTTATGATATCAATCGAGTAATACCCTAGTAAGATTTACTTCCGCTGTAAAAACCATTTTTTGGGGTGTTACCATATGTGTAAACACTTTAACCAACCCTTTAAAATTAATATATAACCCATATGAATCCATTGAAATCAAAGTTTTTAGGATTGGGATCCTACTCAGAATCGTTTTCGTCTTTGCAAGATCGTGATCGTAAAATTGGATTGGGATCTTAAGATCATACTCTAATGTTATTTCTTAATAGTTTTTGTAATATCATACAAATCTACAAATTATTATACATTATAAACACAAAATACTATAAATGCTTCATTAAAATATTGTCCTAAATTATGATTATGAAATGTTTAAAAATGTTAAGATGTTGTTTTTTAAATTCTACAAAAAAACAACTCATAAATTTGTAGTTTTTTAGTTTGTAATCCGAGAAAAGTAAGATTAGATCGGATTAGATCTTAAGATTGTATGGTTAAGATCAGGATCCTATAAGATCTTAAGCTTGCAAAGATCTTATGTAGGATCCGAATCATTTTTGCTTTGCAGTATCGTAAAATCGTAAGATCCTAAGATCAGGATCGGGTTCCTGATAACTATGATTGAAATAGTAATACTTCCTCGGTCTTAGTACTTCCTCGGTCTTATTTTAATATTTCTATTTACTATTTTAGTTTTTCTAAAAGAAATGTTCAATTACTATGAATAAATTCGCCAATTTATTTATTTTATCTTTAAAACTTTTCATATCATAAAGTTTATATTTTAATTGATGCTATAAATATACGAGATGTCATTATGTTGGAATCACTTGTAACTAGTATTATCAAGTGTTAGTCATTTCATTGTAATAGGTTGCTTAATTATGGCTTTTAAGTTTGTAATTAGAGCTAGACTTATGTAGAAAGCCCATGAGCCTATGCAAAGGCCCAAAAGGCCAAGGGAAGGGATGCCCTAGCTCCCTTGCCTATAAATACATTGTTACCTCTCATTTGAGAGGTGTTGATCTCTTTCATAATAAACATAATCCTTTCATTATTTTGTGTGTGTGATTGAATCAACCATCCCTTCTTATCTCTTGTTCTATCATACATCTATACACTTATGTTCATATTATGGTGACCTAACAGTGGTATCATACGCCATCTAGTTGGGTGAAACGAGTTTGTGTTTGAAGTTTTGCACGTACGCGTAAGGTTCACGTTATCCATTTTTCATTTGCTTCAAAACCTTGATTTTTGCATTAAACTTTTCAAGATTCTTGTGTTTTAAAGTTGATATAGTGTTTAGAATCATTGTTTTAGCAAACAATTTGAAGCTTTACGTGTTTTATTATGTTTTTCATCTCGTTTTTATTTCATATATCTACTTTACGCTTAAGCTAAAAAATCATCTTGGTATATCAAGTTCAAAATTTCTTTTATTTTGGTGTTTTTGAAGCTTTTTCATCATTAAAAACGAGTGTACAAAACATTTTAGGACTTAAAAATACGTTTTGGTAAATTTTGTTGGTTTTTTACGCTTTAGAAAACCCTTTTCTTACGCGTAATTTGAAAACCCTCATCTTACGCCTAAAGAAACCCTATTTTATGCGTAACTTTTACGCCTAAGTCAGAGTTTACGCCTAAGCAGTTTTACTCGTAAGGAATCTTCATCAAATTCTTCGAAGCTGTTGGTAACTCAGTGTTTCTATTGCTTGGATAAGCTTAAAAACACTTCGACTTGTGGATATCTCTCACACTTGGACAAGTGTGAAAGATTTTGGTTTAAAACCTAAACTTACGCCTAAGTTTAAAGCTTACGACTAAGCCTTTACGCCTAAGTTAAATCTTACACCTAAGGTTCCTTACTTCTAAGTCTTTAGTTTACGCCTAAGCTTACGTTTAACCTTTAAGTTTACGTGTACGAAGGAGTTTACGCATAAGCTTTCCGTTTATGCTTAAGGAAGATTACGCCTAAGCTCAGCAGTTTACGCCTAAGGTATTGTTTACGCCTAAGTACTTCTTCAACAACAACAACAAGTTTCATTCGACTACAGAGATCCATCATCTACACAAGTTTTGAAGATGTCTCAACCACCATACTCCAACTACTTTCCTCATGAATATCCTCAACAACAACAACAACAACAACAACTACTACTACTACTACAACAATATCCTCAACAACAATTTCAACAACAACCACAACAAGTTTGAAATTACTTTCCTCATCATATTACACAACCACTCCCACAACAACAATTCCTTCAGCAATACCCACAACAACATCAGTATGCTAACTACTTTCAGATCGTTCCACGTAAGTATGCTATGAATGCAACAACGCAAAAGGAACCTACTTGGTTTGCAAAGATGTGTGAAGCTATAAGTAGCCAACAATCCATTCATGAAGCTGGATCCCTGATAGACCTCCAATGCTCACTCCTTAAACTATGATCAATGGGTGATGCGGTTCTTTAGGTTTTGTGATCTTAAGAAACCACATGGTAAGTTCTTGAAGAAGGTCATCCTTGAAGGTCCTTTTCAAATGCCTACTACAACAATACCCGGAGATCCAAATGCTATTCCACCAAGAGATGACGTTACTTCCACTCTCAGAATGGATCAACTCACTGCTGAACAAATACTTCATTTTGAAGCTGATGAACTTGAAATGCAATATATCCTTTTGGGTTTACCCAATCCGATTCTTCGTAGTGTTGATGATCAAAAAACTGCAAAAGCAATGTGGGATCACATTCATCTCCTAATGGAAGGCACATAACTCAATCAAGAAGACATGGAGTCAAAACTTTACCTATCCTATGAGAATTTCATGATTGAACAGGGGGAATCATTAGATTCATACTATCATCGGTTCACAGACATCATCAATGACTTGGACAGACACAACATCATTATGCCAAAAATTGCAATCAACACAAAGTTCCTAAGTTGTCTTGGTCCTGATTGGGAAAAGTATGTTACATTCATCCGTCAAGCTAAAGATCTTCACAAGGTAAAGTACGGGTTGTTGTATGACTACTTGAAGCATCATCAAAAGGAAGTGGACAAAGATAGAGCTCTTCGGGGAGTTACTGCACCTTTACCAAATGCTAATGCTCTTGCTTTGTTCACTCAAGCTTGTTATCCACAATTTCCACTGCTGCATACTGTCTTTTCTAATCCACCACAATCAGCCTAGATTACACCATATGATCCATCACAACAATCACAAGAAACTCAACTAGTTCCTTATAACAACAACTCTGATTCAGCACTCTACAATAAGACAACGAATGAGGATGCAAAAGCTTTCGATACGTTGAATCAAGGATTTTCGTTAATTTCTAGAGCCTTCGGGAGATTTGCTAACAAATCCAACAACCGTATTCGAACCTCATCTAACATAAGGAATCAAGTAGTTGTTAACAATGGAAGGGTTGAGGTTCAGAACAGAAACAATGGTCGTCCGATGGGAAATGGTAACTACATGGGTAGTGGACAAGGCTTCAATGCTTCTGGAAGGAATAACATGGTTGCTCCACAGCAATGGGTTCAGATTGTTGATCAGGGAAATGTTCAGAATGGGAATAATGGTCTTAGATGCTACAACTGCAACGAGATGGGTCATTTGGTGAATGCTTGTCCAAAGCCGAGAAAAAGAGGCAGTGCTTATCACAAGGAGGCTTTACTCTTGGCAGTCAAAGATGAAGCTGGTGGAACACTTACCAACAAAGAACATAGATTCATGGCTAATGCTGATTCCGATGATGACATGGAAGACTTGCAAGCTAACGCAGTTGTAATGTTGATGGCCAACATGCAAGAACTCCACATGAGTGACACAGGCCTAGTGTATGACACTGATGGCTTGTCTCAGGTACCGGATCCTAACATATGTTTTATACATGATCTGATATCTCCACCTGCATCTGCATCCGACGATGATCAGAGTGTTCAACATGAGCCATCTACATCTCCTCACAAAGATAATCAAATGGATCTCGTAGTTACATTTGACGATCAAGATGACCTTATGGTTACCATTGATAATCAAGTTGACCCCGTGGTTACATTTGAGGATCTAAATGATGGAAATGTTGAGACTCAAGTTGAACAAAATGAACCTTTGTCTAATCCAGATCCAGCGCTCATGACCCTATTTAAGACCACACAATCTCAATTGGAAAAGTGCAATGAGATAAATAATAATCTTCGTGAAAAAGTGGAACTATTGACTAAGGATATTGAATGGTATAAGGTACAACTCAAAAATTCTGAAACAAAAGAGAAACATGAATATAGTTTTGAAGTCGCTTTTTGAACGTCATACCAAAACGAACAATCTTTAGAAAAACATATACGTGATCTAGTTGTTTCCAAAAATGATTTGATTTCTCAAATAGAACAACAAAATTTTGAACATAAACAACACGTTAACACTCTTACTTCGGAAACTCAAAAAGCCAAGTCTGAGTTGTCTTCATGTCAAAAACAGTTTTTAGAGTTCAAACAAAACTCAAGGAGGCGAATTGATCAGTATCTTGATGAAATTGTCGATTTGCAAAACAAAATCAAAGATTTTCAAAATGTTGTCTATAAACATGGTGAGTCCATCACAACAATTCAAAAGTTCACATTTAAACCAAATCCAGATGGATATGTGCCAAATCTTGCTGATAACAAACCACGTTTTTTCAATAAAGCATTCAAGGAAAATCCAAAGTTGTATAGTGTCAAACATATGCTTGATGAATCTGTTGTGCGTGTTGTTGAATATAATCGTGAAGAGGAAAATGATGCAGAATATGAAAGTCGATTGAAAATGGAAAACGTTGAATATAACAAAAACTTTGATTAGTCAAAAGGACCTCTCATAAATTTTGTTAAACAACAGGATAAAACTAACACACCTTGGGTTATCACACCGATTATTGAGTCATCTTCTGACGTCGGTCCCGTCAAACCAGTTGCACAAATTAATGGGCCTTTACCCTCTTTTAGTGAAATCACACCATTACCTGAAAGATGTCAAATTCTTAAATACTTTGATACATTCATGTCTGACATTAAACTTTTGGAACGTGAAATTGAACTTAATTCAGAAATAAAAGTTGAAACTTTTCAATCGGCTTATGCCCGAAAACAAAGAGATATTTTTCAAAAATAATTTTTACCCCATGTTCGAAATTTACGTATGCGTGCAACATATTGGGAACGGGATATTCAGAAGGAGATTGGGCACATGAAAACAATTTTCAATGCAACAGAGGCATGGACTTTGAAAACCAAAAAAAAGAACAAATTTTTTCGAAACCATGTCGATCGACTCTTGGAAGATGTTATCTTTGCTGATACCATATCAATTGTGTTGTTTTATACTGCTGCATCTTGTTTTGATAATATTGCTGTTGATTCTATTGATAATGTGTCTCAAATCGAAACCTTGAAAGCTGAAAATGAGCGTTTGTTAAATGAACTTTCAATTGTAACACGTCGTCTTCAATGGTGTCAAAAAGATTGTAATAATCGAGAACTTGCTTTGCAAAACAACTCAAACAGTCGGGTGATAAAACTTTTGAACCAAAACTCCAACGAATGGATGATGAAAACGCATCTTTGAAGTGTCAAATGTTTAAATATGAACAAGAAATTGAAAAAGTCAAAACAGAATATGGTGTCATATTTAATTTGCTCAAAAAGACACGTGCAAAAGCGTCAAAAGATCTTGATGATCATCTTGCATACACTTGTGAAGTCTTAAATGTTAATGGAAACATACGCTCTAAAAACCAAGATTTGTTACACACTATCATAGAGTTGAAAGAGAAGTTGAGGAAATATGTGAAAGATAAGTCTAGTCACACAAATGTTATTGCACCTGGAATGTTTAAAATTGATACTAGGAAGCCTACTGACAAACCACAACAAACTAATGTGATTCCTTTCACTTCTACAGGAGTAGTTGCCTCCAATCCTAGCGTTAACACTTCACAGCTTAAGAGCACAAACAAGAAGAATAGGAAGTTGCAACGTAAGAGAAGATCAGTAAAGACCCGTGCAGTAGAAAAACACACTAGGACTTTGAATAAAACACATGTTGCACCTACTTTAGACATTGTGTTAGATAAATGTAATAGAAAAAGTGATGTAACGAATGTTAAAACTTTAAGTACTTTTGATGTTGAATTTGAAGCTTCTTGTGGTGTATGTAGTAAAAGTATGCTTTCTGATTGCCATGATAAATGTGTTGCTAAATCTATCTTGTCTCGTTATCATAAACCTAATAATGGAATTATCTCTAGGCCCACTAATGCTTCTAAGTTTGTGCTAGGTAAACTGCCTTCTAGTGTTTCTGAGAATATCATTGATGTACCCATAGAACCCTCATCACCTCCTAGGCAGAGAATATCACCTAGTGCATTCACTAAGACCAAAGCACAAACTAGTTGGACTTGGCAGAGATGGTTACAAAACACACCTGGATTTAAATGGTGACCCAAAATTATTAACATGTGTGCTTCATCTGTAACTGTATCAGAACCCTCTAACTCTTCGGGTTCCACCGCTACTTCTATTCCACCTGTGTCATCTCAGGTGTATTGCGTGATACGTATCATCCTTTGGATTGTTGATAGCGGATGTTCCTGGCACATGACAGGCAATCTCAAACTTCTAACAAACTTTATTTCAAAGTTCATTGGCACTGTCAGGTTCGGGAATGATCACTTCAGCTTTTACCTGCCACGAGATTAAATCAATGTAACATCAAAATTAGCGGAGTTTATTATGTTGAAGGTCTCGGTCACAATCTTTTCTTAGTCGGTCAGTTTTGTGATGGTGATTTGAAAGTTGATTTTAGGGAGAAAACTTGCTTCATCCGTGATCTAAAAGGAAACGATCTCATGTCTGGACACCGCACATCAAGCCTTTACACAATCTCAATGCAAGACATGATCGCTTCATCTCCCATATGTCTACTTTCTAAGGCAACATCCACAAAATCATGGCTGTGGCACAAAAGACTTTCACATTTGAACTTTCAAACCATAACCAATCTTGCTCGACACAAACTAGTTGAAGGTCTTTCCAGGTTTAGGTATTCAAAAGATCACTTATGTTCAACTTGTGAACAAGGGAAAAGCACTCGTGCTCATTTTCCTTTGAAGGTTGAAAACAACTCTCAACATATTCTTCATCTTCTTCACATGGATTTGTGTGGCCCGATGTGTGTGCAGACGACTAATGCCAAATGCTACATTCTAGTAATCGTTGATGACTACTCCAGATGGACGTGGGTTTTTTTCTACGAAGTAAAGATCAAGCTCCACATATGATCATCACCTTTCTCACGAAAATTCAAGTTCAGCTCTATAACACGGATAGACAAGTAAGAACAGACATAGGAACTAAATTTGTCAATCAAACTCTTCGGGAATACTATGAGAAAGTGGTAATTGAGCATCAAACATCCATTGCAAGAACACCAGAACAAAATGGAGTTGTCGAAGATCTAAAACCGCACGTTAGTGGAAGCTGCAAGAACGATGTTGATCAATTCAAAACTTCGTGTTACTTATGGGCTGAAGCCGTGTCAACTGCATGCTACACTCAGAATTGTTCTATGATAACAAAACACCACAACAAAACACCTTATGAGCTTATCCATAACAAAAAACCGAACCTCAAACACTTTCATGTATTTAGTGCTCTCTGCTATCCAAATAATGATTGTGATGACTTTAGAAAGCTCAAGGCCAAAGCTGATATAGGAGTCTTCGTTGGATACTATGAAAACTCAAAGGGATACCGGATCTGGAATCTTCGTAAAAAGAAACTTATGGAAACCATTCATACTAATTTTGATGAGCTAACAAAAATGGCTTCTGAGCAAAACAGCTTGGAACCCGGTCATAACCGTCTCAACTTCCTTCAATCATCAGCTGATCAAACCTTTCAACTCACTCGTCGTCAAATGGAAACATTGTTTGCTTCTCTGTTCAATGAATATTTTGATCAACGTGCTCCAGATGTATCAACTGTTTCCGCTGCTCAACCTGATAATACTCCAATACCTGATACACCTAAAACAACAACAACTGTTGTTGATGCACCTCCGATTGAATCTCCAACAACAGCTGAATAAACTGCTTCTAATGACACTGACCCATCTGATGGTATTCTTAATCAAGATGTACCCACACCTGCGGATTATGATGGAAATGCGTTCTTCAACCCTTTCGCAACTGAAACGGCAAATCCAGATGTTGCTGAATCGTCAATCAGCCATCTAAATCCACCTAATCTGCATAATGTATACCAACATCAACCTTCCACACACCGATGGACTAAAGACCATCCTCTTGTTAACATTATTGGCAACCCAAACCAACCAACAGAATTCAGACAACTTCAGATGACAGAGAACATTGCATTTATGCACTCACTATCAGTCAAACTGAACCCAAAAATATTAAGGATGAAATGACTCATGACAGCTGGATTGAATCCATCCAAGAAAATCTGAACCAATTTAAACGTTTAGAAGTATGGAAATTGGTTGAAAGACCAACAGGGGTCTATGTCATTGGTCTCAAATGGATTTGGAAGAATAAGTTAGATGATGAAGGTACGTTATCCCAAACAAGTCACGCCGGTGGCTAAGGGTTATAGGCGGAAGAGGGTATTGACTTCAAGAATCATTCGCACCGGTTGCTTGACCTCGAGGTCAGACGGGATTTTTCTCGGCATTCCGCCACTTAAACATCACCGTCTACCAAATGGATGTCAAAATGACTTTTCTAAATGGTAAACTTAAGGAGAAAGTGTATGTTAGCTAGCCAGAAGGATTCGTTGATCCAGAGTTCCCTAATCACGTCTATAAACTGAACAAGGCTCTCTACGGTCTCAAACAAGCCCCTTGGGCGTGGTATGATAAGTAGCCATCCTTTCTCCTTGCTAATCATTTTTTCAAAAGATCGGTCGATCCAACACTGTTTATTCAATATCATGGGGCACACATTTTAATTGTTCAGATTTATGTGGATGATATCATCTTTGGTTCTACCCACAAAAAGTACTCAAACGCTTTTTCAAATCTAATAAAAACAAATTTTGAAATGTCAATGATGGGTGAACTTACCTTCTTCTTAGGACTACAAGTTCGTCAATCACCCCGTGGTATTTTCTTAAGGCAGTCCAAATATGCTCTTGAAATATTGAATAAACATGGAATGCAAAGTTGTGACACCTACAATACACTAACGGCACATACCAACAAACTGGATGCTGATTTACATGGGAAATTGGTTGACCCTACCAAATACCAAAGTATTATTGGGTCTCTCATGTATCTAACCGTGAGACCCGACATAGTATTTTCAGTATATCTTTGCTCCTCGTATCATCAAGACCAACTGAAAAACACCTCTCAGAGGCTAAAAGAATCCTCCGATACGTCAAGGGAACCATTAACTTGGGGATCTGGTATCCGAAGGATTCTAGTTTTGAACTAATAGCTTTTTCAGACGTTGACCATGCAGGATTATTAGATTCACGGAAAAGTATTCCAGGAGCTCTACAATTCCTTGGTGATAAATTGGTGTCATGGCAATTGAAGAAACAAGATTGTACATCGTTGTCATCAACTGAAGCAGAATATGTAGCCATGTCTGTGTGTTGTGCTCAAGTTATTTGGATGAGAACACAACTCAAGGATTATGGTTATGTATTCGATAAGATTCCGATGTACTGCGACAACAGAAGTGCTATTGCGATCTCATGCAACACCGTTCAACACTCAAAGTCAAAGCACATCGATCTTCGATATCATTTCATCAAAGAGCACATGGAAAAGGGTACCGTTGAATTATACTTTGTAGGTATAGAACACCAATTGGCGGATCTTCTCACTAAATCCGCCTCCCTAAGATTTCATCGACTTGATTCACCGAATTGATATGAGGTGTTTGACTCCAGAAGAACTGGATGAACTTTCAAAACTCACTTGAAAAGTCAAACACCAAAACCTCTTTTGTAAATATATTTCAAAAACAAAATACAAAAACAGAAAATCTTATAAAATCCAAAAATATTTTTCCTTTCAAAATTTATCTGAAAAACAAACATTGCAAGTACAAAACTTCCATCAACACAATGTTCTATCAAACATTTTACCATTTTTCCCGAACAAGTGTTGAGGGGGAGAAAGTAAATATTTTTCTATTTTATAAAACCTTGTACTTATGTTACCAAAAATACGTTGTTTTCTATTAAGTGGTGGATATTTTATCTTGAAATAAACCCTCCTCGGACTCAAATGTTTACAAAATTCATTATTTCAAAAGCCGAGGAGGAGTTTCGTTAAGTTTCTTGCCTAAAAAGTGTTTTGTCTAACCAAAATGGGAGTTAAAGGATCTTGGTTGGAACCTCTTTGAGGTTGAGGGACTGAATGTGTCAACTTGGCAAAATAATTTTAGACAAAAACATCCAACTACCACATTAATGCTTACTTCTAAGCATTTATTTCCCTCAACCAAATTGATCCAATGACCCACAATCAATCTGCAAATCCGTTCATCCAAATCAAAATTTGTAAGTTGTAAAATGATTTGATCATGTTTTGTAACAATGGTTTCAAAAATCTTTTCAATCCAACGGTTCAATTTTTCTATATATGATTTTGAAAATCTGTTCATACGCATGAATTGGGTATTTACGCGTATGAATGTTCATTGAAATGGTTGATGTTAAAACGTTTCTAAATGAGTTCTTAACCTATTTCAAACATTCAATTATACCAAGAAACACTAATTGAATGAATTTGTAAATTAGGGTTCATGTGTTCAAATTGGGGGTTTCTATTTTGTGGCTTCTGCTGTGATTAGATGGTCAGGAATGTGTTTGAATGTGTTTATTAACATGAATTGAACCTTTAATTAGCCTATAAACATCAAAACTGTTAGAATTAAGTTTTAGGGTTCGTCAACTTTGAATCTTTTGATTCTATGGTAGAATTGTGTTAAAACTTGTTCCATTACACTCCTATGACATTTAGGAAAGCCCAGATACAAATCTTGCTTATTTTTGTGGTTAAATTGGTTATGCGTAGGATAAGGGTTTAGGCTCTAAGCATGCTTTACGCCTAAGCTTTTCTATGTATAATTGATATGGTCCTATGATTGTTTTGTGATCTAGTTGATGTTTAGAATATACTATAATCATGTTTTCATGTTTTTGACTTACAGGTTGCTTATTCGTAAAATTCAGACTAAGGTGTTCTATTGTTACGCTTAAGGAGTACTCTTATGCGTAAAGGATTACGCCTAAGAGAAATCTTACGCGTAACTCTTACGCATAAGAGGTCTATAGTGAATTACGCGTATCTTGGAAAGATATGCGTAAACTAGGCTTGTTATGCGATAAGCTTTACTCTTACGAGTAACATTCAAACTTTAACTCACGCTGTAGCATAAAGCTCTTGAACTTGTTTTACGCAGAAGAAATTTTTACGCGATAAGACTTGGTCTTATGCTTTAGCTTACGCCACGCGATAAGCTCCTTCTTTACGATAAGGATTCACGCCACGCATAAGCTACCATTCACTTTGTTTGGACTTTTACGCATAAGCAAAACTGTTGTATATTACGAATAAGTCACAAAAACCTTATGTTACGCATCAGCTTAGAAAAGTTAAAATGTTGTGTGTTAAGTGAAAAATTGGACTTTAAAACTTCAAAATTAACACGTTCGCGTAACTTATCACATCAACTTCAATCAATTGGACAAAAGTGACTTAGAACATGTAACAAACATAAACATGATAACATCAAACAAGTAATTGGACAATAAATCAAACTAAAACTAACACAATGTGTTTCCATATGTTTGTTCTTTTGTCTAAATTACTTTCAGATCACAAAATGGCTGCAAATCAAGAAAACATCAATGCCCCAGTTGAGCTCACAACGGCCAACACTTTCCCAGCCGGTTATGACAGAATCATCGGTAAGAACAATCTCGAAGCCGACTTCAACAATTTCACTTGTGTCAATCCTCTTGCGTAATAGCTGCGTGACGCCCTTCTCATCATCCATTCAGTCCATGCTCACAAGATCATCCTCTATTCCGACTTCTACATACACCGCCTCGTATACCATGGAAAGGACTGCGACGCATCATGTGGTTAAGGTGACTCAACGTAAAATAGATCATGGTTACCGAGATAATCTTCGAAAGCGCTCTTCTACTTCCAGACATTAACTCTGCTGCTGATTATATCAACATTCCAAATGAAGCTGAGATTCTGAATTTCCTGGTTAACATTGGGTACAACGAGGCTTCTGGCATCATTTCTACTCACTCAAGAGTTGATGTCAAGAGTATTCCTCAACCTCGGAGAACAATCTACCTAATGGTCACCAAGTCTGTCTCAGAGAGAGATAGCGGCCATGAACGCCCAAAATTGATGCATTTGCAAATCTTCTAGGGAATGGTTCATGTGCGTCACATCAACTTCGCTAGCCTCATCTGGGAGGACATGATGCAACATCTGAAGAAACAAGGCTCTAGGATTCCCTTTGATCGTTTCACTAAGCTGATCATCCACAACATTCTTAGGAAACATGAAGACATTCCCAAGCGTCTTGACGACCCCAACAAACACACCATGATCAATGAGCCGACTCTCAAGGAAGTAAGGATCAAGAAGACAACTACCCATAAACAAGGTGATGTTCTCCCCGAGTGCTTACTCAATCGACAAGGTAAAGTCCGCTACGCCGCATATATACTACAAGTGAGGTCAGTCAAGGTGAAGAAAGTTGGGTTCTTAGATGAGGTGATTGCTCCAAAACCCAAGACCAGAGCAAGGAAAGCTGGAAGTGATGGAAGTACCCAGTACAAATCTAAGAAATCATCAAGGGTAGTTAATAGGAAGGTTCCAGTCAACGTTGTAAAGAAGGAACCTTTGCCTGAGCCGTCATCTCAAAAAGATGATGACTCGGAAACCGAGTCTGATGTTCTTACTATTTACACTGAGGAACATACAGATGACACAACCGTCAAAAAGGAGAAAGAGGACAAGCGTGATAGTCCTACTTATGAGGAACTCTTCCATGACATTGATGAGTACGATTTGCCAGATGAACAGACCAAGTCAGACAAAGGGAAGAAACCTTTGAAAAAACAGGAATCCAATGATGAAAAGTATGACTCGATGGATGAAGAACAACAATTTAGGAAAACATTGAAGCAGAAGCGACTTGAACACCAAGCAGCTGCCTTCTCAGTTAATCAACCCGAAGGGCCAGGTGGTTTAAGCGGTGGTGCTACCCTCACAACAAAACCCGCTACTGATCTGATTAATCAACCCGGTAAGGGCACGGGTGACATCACCAAACCGATCACTTAGGAAGAGAAACCAGAAGAGAAGAAACTACAAGATGAGGATGAGGAGTTGGTCGATTATGGAGAAGACAATCAAGAAAAAGATGAGAGAGTTCCAGATGATTACATTTTGAAAGCTGAAGAGGAATTAAATAAGAAGAAGGTTGCAGACGAAGAAGCAGCTAAGGCTGAAGAGGAATGTTTGAAAAGGGAAGCCGACGATTACATTCTTGACAACCCTGAACACAACCCCCATCAATCTTCAGAAACGCCCCTCGACACCTCCAAAAAAGCATCATCTTCACACTCATCACCACCACCACCGAAGGAAACAACCAAATCATCATCAAAATCCGTCAAGAAGAAAGCCGACACGTGGGCATCTCGTACCAAGGAAAAGATACATAAAGCTGTGCTTCAGTCTCGAAAACGCAAACAAAGTCTTCATGAAACTCAATTGAACACACTGGCCGACGCGGTCATCGATCTTTCCAAACAAATGGATGAGTTTCAAGGCGAAAGAGCACAGATACAGGCATTTCTCACTAGGGACGTTCAAGGTGAAATGAATGAACAAATCAGGAACTACACTCAATCATTCCTTTAAAATATGGTTCCTTTATTCACTAGAGAGATATTCAAAGATCAATTCTACCCAATGATTAAAACAATTGTTCAGCAGATCATTACTACTACACTGGTGGTCATGCATACAAGACCAGTCAAGCCTCCAGTTGTCTCTAAAGATGATTTGATTTCAGAATTAGTGCTTAAAATGACTCCTCGAGCTCCATCTTCACCCCAGATGACGAAAAGCTATATGAGATACTTCTGGCACGACAACTGAAAACATCCTACAAGGAAGCTGCTGGTCAAGACAAGAGACCGAGAGATGATGACAAGGACGAGGATCTAAATGCGAAAAGACAAAAGAATACCGGAGAGTCATCATCATCCATGCCACCACCACCTGCTAGAACAACCACGACACCTTCACAACAAGCTACCAAACAACCATCTGATCAACCTCAGGATGCAAATTCTCCACCACCACAGTAGAAAATCGGTGATCATTTCACATATGCCGGTGGTAAGGGTCATGACATTCCCGAGCCCCAACATCAACCATCACCTCGACCAGAGTCATCCTCCCAACGAAGAAGAAGAAACTGTCAGTCGTCTCTCGGTTAGATGACGACAACACTGAGGAGTATGAATGGCTCAGTAACATGGTTGAGGCAATTCCAAGACTACCTGAAGGCCAAGAACCGGTAGATGGTCGAACCATGCAGCAGGTTAAAATTATCCAAGATGAATTCAGAATTAAGAAGATGATGAAACGGGAGCTCCGCAGAATCAAGGACGATGCGTTCAATTTGCTCTAAGATAGATCTTGCAGTGCAGTCGAGCTCGAATACCACTTGGCCAACATTGCCCGTGCAATGTACAACAATATCGATTGGCTCAACCCGGAATCAAACATCGACATTACAAGAAAGGATAATGAACCTTACTACACGGATTGGACCAAGCCTCTACCAACAATTGGCAAACCAGAACAACCGAGGATCCCCTTCCGTTTCTTCTTCAACAATGATTTGGAGTTCCTTCAACACGGAAGCAGCGTTAGCAAGAAGTATGCTACATCGCTAACATTCAACATCCCTGCTGCAGTATTCTCTACCAACATCGCTGTTGGGAATTATAGATTTGATGATTACAAAACCACGAGCAAGAATGAAGAAAGAAGAAACAATGAGGGCCTAATATGTAATAGTTAGCTTTTCTAGTAAGCTAGGTTTGTAACCTCTATTATATAAAGAGGGATGGAGTCTAGGGTTACTTACTCATCTTTTCATTTATTTTCATAGTAGACATCTCTAATGAGAGTCTAACACACCCATCATAGCGCAGTATATTAGTAGTATTAGTTTCTTTGTTTTAATTAATAAAGAAAACCTTATTAGTAACATTGATGTTTTTATTGATTCCGATGTGCATATTCAATGTTATTGATATCCTAGTTGAGTCCAGATTTTGTTTTCAACAAGTGGTATCAGAGCCTCGTGAGAGTCTCTACGATACTAAGGACAAGCTTTTTCTAAACACCCATACAACCATAACAAAATCATCATGCCTGGTTCAGATGTTGATATTGAACTCACCAACAACCAAAACTCCACCCATCTGCAACAACTAAGTCTCTCAAATAGCAATGCTAAGTTTCCTTACCTTAAAAGGGAGGAATATGATTGGCGATGAAGATGAATCGGATCTCCAACATTGATTGGAATCTATGGCGATAATTCCGCGGGGAACATTTAAAGAGAACTACCACGGATGTCAGCTGGTAATATGATGAATGTTCCTCCCAAAACTCGGCCAAGAATTGTCAAGCTTCAAAGAGAAACCAAGGTCAACTATTCTTCTCGCAAGCTATTCCCCGAGGATCACTTAAGTGATTTTCACTTCATGCAAGATGCTAAGGATATATGGTTAGCAATTAAGGCAAAGTTCAGTGGGAATGAGGAGTCTAGAGACCAAGAACTCCATGCTAAGACAACAGCCAGGACTTTCAAATCTCAAGAGAAGGAATTCACAAGGGCTATGATAAGTTTCACAAGATCTTAAGTCATTGAATCGCCATGTGCAAAGCCTGATAATGATGATCAGAACTCTAAGTTTCAGAGGTCATTACTCCATCCCGCTACATGTAAGCATAGCTTTAAAAGCTAAAGGTGGTTTGGACATGATGACCTTTGATGAGCTATATAACAATCTTAAAGCTCTTGAAAATGAAGTAAGAAGTCCTTTTCGTCATCCTCTACCTGCTAGTCATACCGCCTTTGTTGGAGCCTCTCCTCCAAAGTCTAGCTATGGTCCAAGTCCATATCCATCATCATCTAATGTCGCTCCCTTCATCAAGTTCTCACTCTAAATCAAGCAACATTATGGAAGATGTACTTGATCCTTCTTGTCGATTATGATCCTCGCCAGAACCGCTTATGAGGATTTTGATCGTGGACCCGCCAGATGGAAGAGATGAATTTGAGGTGGCAAGTGGCCATGCTTTCCATGGATATCAAGAGTTTTGAAAGAAGAGCCGAAGAAGGTTTGGATTCAAAGGACGTGATCCAAAGAAGGTTTGACAAGAGCAAGGTTAAATGCTTCACATGCCAACAGATGGGGCACTTTTCTAGAGAATGCAAAGACAGAAAGAAAGGTGATGAGACAAGATACACTTCTATCGCCAGTATCGTAAGGAGGCAGAACATCAAAGGGATCAACCGCTTGGTCACTCGGATAGCAATGTAGACCGAAGCAAATGGAGTCTCGATAATGATGGTCCCGATAATGTTGGGTTGATTTCACCGCAATGTCTTCAGAGGATAGGCATGATCGATTGCCTTGATGGGCATCTCTGTGTACAAAATTGTGGTTCGGGTGTGATGAGCGTTATAATGAACTTAAGAAAGCTTATGATATTTTGGAACCTAAATATAATGAATACTTTGTGGAAGTTGAAGCTTATAAACAGTTTAAAACTCTAGAAAGACAAAAGGTTTGGTTTCGTAAGAATGAAATAGCTTATGATGAGAAAATAGGTGTTTTAGAAAGAGATCTCAAATGTGCTACAAATGAATTAAAATGGTCCGAGAAGTTAAGAGCGTGCATGTAGTGTCGAAAATCTAGAGCTTAAGGAAAAAGTTAAGGAGGAAATTGCTAGGAATAATGAATGGATGATGAATGGTAATAAGTTGGCTAGTCTCATTTATAGTAGTCAAGCTCCCAACTCTACAAAGGGCTTTAGGTTTTAAGAAATATGTAGGCTTAGAAGCTAGGGATGACACACGTGAATCTACACCAGCAGTTGTGCCTAGCTAATTTTGTGAAAGAAGGTGACCTACATGTCCGCGTTTCAGGGACCAATTAGAGGTGAGCACATGCCCATTGAACTTTCCACTCTTAATGACTTTGATGGATCACACCATCTCAGATGGCAAAAAGTCAAGTGACTTGCCACCCTAATATACTTCTCCTAATGACTTTGTCTCTTGTGTTAACAGTGACAAGTCCTCCAAGCAAGGGTCTACAGAGTGTGATTCAAGTGACAAGTCCGACCTTCCCAAGTCCTGACCTTCCCAAGTCCAGCCTCTTCCCAAGTCTTCACCCTCCTCGCGACTCAAGACTACCAATAAGCATGCCAGAGTGTACGCCATGAATCCACTTCCAAGACAGTTGCCTCTCAAGACTTGCTTTTTAATTCTTTGCATAATAGTCCTGTTAAAAACAATTCCTTTCATGGTTGTGGTTTGAATACTTCGCTTGTAAGAATACTTCTTTGGTTTGAATAAATCTTCTTCAAGAAATGTTTTGTGTGTCGAAGTAAATCTCATTTAATTAAGGATTGTGATTATCATGAACAAAGAATGAGTAGGTGTGGTGACTCTGTGCATAATAAACCTATGTGGACCAATGTTAATGCTATACCACCTTATGTTCCACAAGCTACTAAGTATAATACTTCTTTTCTGGAGAAGATCAATTGGAAAACCATATGTCAAACCAACTGAATATTTTAAAATGGTTTTGGCCTAGATATGTTAACCCTATGACTAATGGGAGTGGTACCGATATCAATTGCCAAGACCTCAAAGCAAGTTGTTCTTGGAATATATACAGACCTAAGTTTCATTGGAAACCCAAGAACAATAGTGGATCTTATACCTCTATATGGCACAACTCATATGATCCATTAAGGCGTGTCAAGTCAGCCTATGACTTGAGCCTCCATAGTACTAATTCTTCAGATATTGTTGTTGTTGTAGGATCATCCCCTAAGCATAAAGATGTTGGAATTGTTGGATGGGTTGTTCTAGAAGTATGTCGGGAAACGTGGACATGATGCATAACTTTGTGCCCATTGAAGGAGGAGGCAATGTAATCTTTGGAGGAAGTGATGGACGACATCGAAAAGGGACCATCAAAACACCTCACCGGATTTTGAGAATGTTTATTATGTCGGAACTTCAACATTTCAATTTGTTTTCGCCTCACAAACTGCGGACACTTAAAACAAAGTACTCTTCACAGAGGATGAATGTCTTCAGGTTGTCTAAAGACTTCAAACTCCCGAAAGAAACCTCACTGCTCAAGGTTCCTCGCATACAATCTTTATACATTTAACTTAACTAATGTCCAACCATCAGGTGACTTAACATGTTTGGTGGCTAAAGCATCTGTGGATGAGTCCACCAAATGGCACGTAGGATGGCCTCCATGTCAATTTCAAGACCATTAACCGCCTCTAAACCGGCCCGGTTCAGGACTTCCCGCCAAAGTATTCACCAATGATCATAACCGTATGCATGCGTACCAGCGAAAGCAAATGTGAGCCTCCTACAAAGGTGTTCTCATATAAAGAAGCAAGATATTTCGAACCTCTTCTGCCTACTTCATATGGATCTCATGGTCCAACTAAAGTGAGGAGCATTGATCATAAATATTTTTGTCTAGTGATCACTGATGGTTATAGCAAATTTTGTCGGGTATTCTTTCTAAGGACCAAAGATGAAACATCCAAGTATTGAAAGACTTCATTACCCTTTTATGGAGAATCACTGACTAAAAAGGTGAAAGGAATTGTGTGATAATGGTACAGAGTTCAAAAATGCAATTGATAGAACTCGCGGGATCAAGGGAATAAAAGGGACTATAGCACTCCAAGAACCCCCAACAAAATGGGGTGGCAGTAAAGAAAAAAGAACCATAATGTAGTCAGATCAATCACTAGCGACTCTAAACTTCCTACCATGTTTTGACTGAGGTCCAGGTTACTTTGTTATGTACTCAATAGAGTGTCCATTACAAGACCACACCTTAAAACACCATAATGAACTTCTTTTTGGGAAAGTTCTGTTATTCATTACCTTAAACCGTTTGGTCACAAGTGACAATTTTAAATACCAGGATCCATTGGGCAAGTTTGATGAGAAAGTCGATGATGGTTACATTGTGGGTATTCGCTTCATAGTAAGGCATACAGTTTACAATGTATCGCATAAGAAGATTGAGGAGACATTGAATCAGGTGATCTTGAAGACAAGTCTAATGTTCAAGGACGGGACATATTTCATCATTCAATCCTTGATTACTTGGATCGACATTGGCTATGCTAGACATGTATAACCAAAATACGTGATTCCCAAGCATCTCCGAACGCCTAGTGCGTAAACTACAGCTCATTTCAAAGTGGGTCCATGATGATGAACAACCCATAGTAGTGCCTTTTCTCCCAACAATTTTGTAGGTGACACTTCTAAAGATAATACCGATATGGGTGAAGATGAATTCTATTATGTCGGAGGACCTTTGCGATCAAGAAACAAGAGTATGCACCAATTTAGATGTCGAGAGGAATGTTAAAGAAAGTTCAAATGAAGCACTCCTATGAAACTCCACCTCACGAAGGGAATCTGTTTCTCCTCACCTCCACCGGGCCAAAGACATGTTGACTCTACTCCTATGTCTACTAAAGTGTCAACAAGCACTGGAGAACCTTATACAAGGTTTCCAAAACCTTCAGATCTTGGTCATCATCAACCCAAAGTGCATCTTCAACATCTTCCTATGATAATCGACATTGAACCTACTATGACTAATCTTGATTCTTCCATTGATGTCAACACCACCACTACAACTAGGATCAACAATGTTCATCCACGCCTAATATTATTGTGATCCTAATGCACCTATTAGAACAAGAGGTACCGTATGCTGCCTCTAAATATGGGACAGTGGCTTTGTCTCTTATGTCTCAAATCAGAGAGACAATCACACGACTATCAACATTGTCTCCGTTTGCTTGTTTTCTCTCACAAGTAGAACCAACCGTGTTACTCGTGCTCTTGAAGATTCAAGTTAGTCAGCTATGCAGGATGAGATGCAACAATTTCAAAATCCAGGTTGGATATTGGTACCACTACCCGATGGTAAGTATGCTATTGGACAAAATGGATACCTGAAGAATAAGAGAGATGCTCGAGGTGTTGTCATTAAAAACAAAGCCGCATTAGTTGCCCGTGGTTATGACAAGAGAGGGGATCGATTATGATGAAGTGTTTGCACCAGTGGCAAGAGTTGAGGCAATAAGGATTTTCTTAGCTTATGCATCCTATATGGGTTTTATGGTCTATCAAATGGATGTTAAAGGAGCCTTCTTGTATGGTGAAATTGAAGAGGAGGTGTATGTCACTCAACCTAAAGGATTTGAAGATCCTGATCATCCTAACTATGTGTATAAGGTAGTCAAAGCTCTCTATGGACTACATCGTGCACCCGTGAGCCTCGCACGCTTAGGCTCTCTCACCTCACGAAGCATGGTTACGTAAGAGGTGCAATTGATAAGACTCTTTTCCTAAAGAAGAATTCCATCGACATAATTCTTGTGCAAGTATATGTGGATGACATTATTTTGGATCCACAAAGGAAGCTTGCGTGGAGTTTGAGGAGCTTATGAAGGGAGAGTTTCGATGAGTGCAATGGGAGAGATGACTTTGTTTTAGGTCTTCAAGTTCGCCAGAAAACCCGATGGTATCTTTATCGTCGACAAATATGTGAGGGACATCTTGAAGAAGTTTGGTATGGAGGGTGTAAGGACGCCACTACACCCATGAAGCTCCAAAGACAAAGACCAACAATAAAGTCGATCCACCGTGAATGTTCATTTGTATGTGTCCATGATTGGGTCTTTGATGTATTTAATGCCTTCCAGCCCGAGCATTACTTTTTGTGGAGTGTTTGTTCACACATCAAGTTACTCCACTTGACTTCCCATCTCAATGCCTGTAGAAGATCTTTAAGTACCTTAAAGGCCAACCTCATCTAGGTCTTTGGTACCCAAAGGAGTCTCCTTTTAAGTTGGAAGCTTATAGTGATAGTGACTATGTCGGTGCTAACTGATAGAGGTCCACCATTGGAGGGTGCCAATTCCTTGGAAAGAGATTGATTTCTTGGCAATGCAAGAAACAAACTATCGGCATACCTCATCTAATGGGCAGTAGTATGTTGTCGCTGCTAATTGTCTGCGACAAGTTCTTTGGATTCAAAATCGCTTGTTGGATTATGGGTTTAACTTCATGAACACAACAATTTTATTGATAATCAAAGTACCATATGCATTGTTAAAAATCCGCTTTTCATATCGAACAAAACATATTGAAATCGTGCATCACTTTATAAGAGATGCATATGATAAAAATTTGATTCAAGTGGTCAAAATCACACCGATGATAATGTGGCGATTTGTTAACAAAGCTTTGAAGGACCAAGGTTTCAACACCTTGTGGTCCATATTGGCATGCTTAACCCTTAACTTAAAAGCGAAGGGGAGGCATAGGCCTCGGCATATGCCAGGGGAGGATTGTATAACTTGCTTTGCTTTTGCTATGTAAATGTGTATATTTGGTTGATTTTAACTAACTCTAACCTGCTAATGTTATCTTAGTGTGTTTCTTTGTTGGTTTGTGTGTTTCTCTGTTTCTTTGTTTGTTTTTGTAATGGTTGTCCCTCGACGGGAGAGATGGTCAAGAAAGCTTAAGCTTGTTTCACAATTCATTGTGTCAAGTGTATGATTTGTTTCTCCAAGATAATGCATCGGGTTATTTGATTCATTCAAAAGAAGTACAAAAGCAAATAGATCATTCATTCATTCAAGAAATGTTTATGTACTTACACATTTCAGAGTACTAGCAACATCAAATGAATCTACATGATCAACTAGTCCTAATCTATTACAGATCATCCGCTCCAACATCTAACAGTCGTTGATATGCATGATCGCTTCACATCTTTTCACACTAAATGTCGGCTACGCTTTTGTGATAAGCATAACCAACTCTAACAGATGCTAAGGATCAAAATGGAGAGGATGGATTGATGAAAACGAAGAAGTCAAGCCGACGTGGTAGAGATGAGAAGGAAAGATTTTCATTTATGCATCATCTACTCTTTCCATCATACAACAACTTACATCATTTTCCTTTTTCCTTCCTCGATCACGATATGTGATGATGCATCAAAACATGATGCCAAGAGACCAAGCACCACCTTTCTACCCATAGGAAGTGGTAGATTCCTGGCTCGAGGTCTACATCGGGAGGTAGGTGTCAGTCGAGTAAGATGTTCCTCCTTATAGGAGTCATCGTAATCTTCAACAGATTCACTTGATTTCTCAACACTTTATCTTCCATGAGGTGAAAGGTGATTTCTTTTGGTCGTGGGTATGGTTTTGGGAAGTAATGAAACCATGGATTGGTATCTTCACTTGATGATGAGGATGATGTTGTGAGATCAATGATCTCGTGTTTGGTACTCATGGTTATTATGGCTAATTTTGGGTTTTTGATGAAATTAGGGTTTGAAATAATATTTGGGGGTTTTTGATGATGTAATATGTGTGCTTTGGGATTGCTTTATAGACGGGTTCAAGTGGTAAGAGAATTAATGCGCTGTGGGTGAAACAAGAAAAGATATTTAACGAAGCTTCTTGAATAAGTAACTGCTTCAATGATTGTTCTACTTTAATGGTTTCTCGCTTTCCACAAGTTAAAAGTGAATATGAGTACAAGTAGAAATCCACGTCATCATTGGTCAACTTTGACCAAAATTGGGAAATTTTCGCTATTCTCTACCAAAGATATATATTCGCCCATATTAAGTGATTTGATTTTTAACTCATTCAAAACACTTCCTTTTGTGCACATTGTAACCCTAATCTTCAAAATCTCTCATGGCGCTTCAATTTAAACATGATCATAATAAGGTTGCTTTTCTTGGAACTGCTCGGGGAGATGAGTTGTATCACGATGATTTCATTTTTACAAAGATCAACCAAGATGCATTAACGATTCTCCAAATGCTATATATGAATCTTTGGTTACTCAATTTTGGGCGACTTGTAAAAGAAGAAGTGATTCGAGATAGTGCATGTGTTGATTGAAAAGAGTATGTGGTAACTCGAGGAACCTGATTAAGACAACTTCACTTGGATGATGAAATGGAGTTTATCATTCGATTCTACAATGGTACTTGAAGGATTCGATGATTGATATCAAAGTACGAGAACATATGTGGTTAAAAATAAGTTTTTGTACTATGTGGAGGTTCATGGTTCATACGCTGTTCAGTGTTTTTAAGCAATAAGTCCGAGGATGGGATCTTTTCAACTCAAATGGGATGTGGTATTGTTTGTTTTATCTAAGGGTTGACTTATAATTTTTCTAAGTTTATTTTTGATAATATGGTTGAAAATATAACTAGGCAAAAGGGTAAGTTTTTGATGTACCCTAGGTTCTTACAGATGATATTGAATGTTTCTACTCAAACCCAAGCTTTCTATCCCATAGGAGTTTTGACCTCTAAGTTATTTGCAACGATGAGAACTAAGTTCTGAGGGACACATTTTCCTTTGTTAGCGCAATGTTGCCTCCGTGAGAATGTTACCACGATGAGGGTAATGTTGTTATTGTACCCTCTGTCAATACTACTCCATGGTAATCTTCGTAGATGTAGATTGAGGGTTCTCATCACAGTTTGAGGCATCCATATCTTCACCTAGACCTTGTCCTAGCCAAGCACATACACAAGTTTCAAATGATGAAGTTCAGGATCACATTGATGAAGTTGAGGTTGATAGATTGCCTACACCAAGTCCCTTAGGAATCCATTTGGTGAAGGATGTTCTAATGTTGATCGTGTTAATGTTTCTCCGAAAAGTCTAATGTAGTTCCAATTTCAACTAAGCAATCGATAATATCTTGAACGGATCCTATTACACTTGCCTCATTATATGCTCGGATGAACAAGCTACAGTGTGAGGTGATTGGTCTTAAGAAAGAACTTGTCAAAACCAAGACCTGCTTTTGGTAAAAGATGTGGTATTGGAGACAAAAGTTGAACACTTGGAGGAATTACTAAGTCAGAAAGGTAATAAGAGAAACTCGATTCTCTCAGGGGAGGACGAAGAGAATCTTCATGCATCCCTTGAATATTAGTTGATGCCGCTTCATATCGATGTTTTTCTCCTATGCTAAATCTTCAGAGTAAGGAGCCTATTATATATGCTAGCAAAAGAAGAAGACAATGTTTGACTAAGGTGTTCACGACACTTCAACGGAGCCGCGATATGGTCACTGATCATTGATGTTATAATTATGAGGTTGATTCGATTATGGTCAAACTTCGCTATACCGCAACAATCAAATGTTTCACAGCAGATGATGAAGATTTTTTTGTTGGGAGAATGTTTAAGTTGAATTCTTCCAAGTTTTCTACATCCATTGAGGATTTGTCAACCGCTTCCTCCTCGATGTGGGTTTGCTTGTTTCTTCCAAGCTCAATGCTGGTTGTCCGATATTGGTTCCTACCGAGACATTTTTTGACAAAGAACAGATCATGCGATTGATGATATACTTAATTCGGTATATAGTGACTAAGAAGAAAATCAAGCTCAAGCTAGATTGTTTGCTAATTATGAGAATATGGAAGATCTAGATTGTTGCTAAATTTCTTCAAGATCAAGATGATTCTAATTTGATTCCTGAAAGGCAATTAGAGCTTGATGTATTATTTCCTAAGATAACTGATGATCAATGGGATGCATATACTTCAAGATGCGATCCAAATCTTGCAAAATTTATCTTAGGAGCATCTTTTGGTGATGATACTTTTGTGGATAAAATGGTGGCACTTGGTAATCTAAGAGCAAGAATGGCTGAAAGAGAAGAGTTTTAATTGATCAAAGAAATAAAACCAAAAGAGAAAAACTTATGATCAAGGTGCCGTAAGAGGAATTATAGAGAGAGTGTTGTGAAGAATTCTCATATGTATAATTCGTATGTCAATGAAGCAAATCAATGCTTTGTTCGATGATGCTTTGATTAGACAAGATCATATCGTTATGCGCTTTCTTTCTCTCGGTTCTACTTCTACTCAATTGGAAAACATTGCTTCAATGATCTGATGTTCCTACAAACCAAGAGACGAAAACAGCTGAAATTGTGGATAATTTTGATACTATGTTGCCTTTGGTCATTTCTCCAATTGTTACCTCTAATACAACTTCAGTAGCTACTCTTTCTTCTAATGTGGTTGTTGTCATTTAATCCACTTTGGTTTCTTCTCAAATATTGTTCTAGTGTGGATTTAAGTGATTCTCTCATTCTGGAAATGATTTACAAACTTGATACTAATAATATTATTGGTACTGGCAACAGAGCTTGTTACAAGGAGTTCCGACAGTTGGCTAAGAAACATTCTTCCTGGGAATACTACTTTAGATCTCAAGGTCGATGAATCACCTTTATTGAAGTTGGATCTCGTGGAAGTTTTTCGAAGGAACTCATGTGGTCTTGGTTGATTGGAAAGTCGGAAAGCTTAACATCGCTTATAAAATGATAATGTTTCTTGAGTTTAATTTCTTGAAGGAAATTCTTCATTTGGTGACCGGACATGATTTGAAGATGCGTATGATCATGTCATTCAAGATTATAAGTCTCATTCAAAGAACAGGTTCCGTTTATTTTGGGTGATCTTCGGTTCGTTTTGATTCTCATTCTCCAAATGGTCAAGGGTATTCTATTTGGAAGCATTCTCATAAGCTGAGATTGAGAGTTGGAGATTTTATCCGTTGCCATGTGTACATGTGGTTCAAACTAAATGTGGGATGATTTTTTATGCTCTCGATAAGCTTTATCCGTTATCGGTTACTTTTATGGAAATGTTCATTGACACAAGGAAGTGCCTCTAATCCTCGTTGAAAATGATGAACTTCATGCTACTCAATGTGTTGGTTTGATTAAAAATCACCTTCTATCACATAAAGGTTCATCTTGATTGTACCATTTTGTAATATTTGTTTTCTTTATTCTTAGTTAAAAAAAAAAAAAAAAAATTGTTTTTGGTTTTCTAACCTCTTCTTGCGTGCTTGTTGTATATTTCTCCTGGTTATTGACTCACCAGATATACCTTATGTATATTAAAGAGTTAGCTAGTCCAAAGGGTACAACTTTGGTAAAGACACATCAAATCTTTGATAGTGAATGATTTGCTAAAATCATAGGGTATGCAACCACCCCGCTTAATTGTCGAAAGTGTTGTATGGTTTTCAATTCACCATGGTCTATTCCTTTTGGAATCCAAGAATTGGCTAGCCCACATGTATATGGCATGTGGTAAAGGTAACCGACCATATTTGGTGCTCAATTCACCAATACTAAGAATTGACTAGTCCCGGAGCAACGCTGTGTTAGACATACTCAAATCCGTTTATATGGTTGCTGGTTTGCCAATAAATCGATGGCATTTAGTACCATAGTTTACTTAACTTAAACATATGGCTACTCCAAAGAGTTATGGCTATTGGTAAAGAGACATTAAATCCATTATTTTCAATGATTCACCTCTCACAAGAGTTAACACACCTGGATGTGATGAGAATAGTCCTGAAACTAATCTGCTTTGATGTACCTCGTGTCATGTGTTGTCGCAGATCCTGTTTTCGCTTCTACCTTCTTGAGATGGTTTTCTTTAGATTCTTTGTCGCCGATGTTGTTTGTGCCCAATCCTCTGGTGTCAGAAGATCTATCCAAACCTGAACTTAACCGAGTCAAATTCCAGTTTAGGGGATGATTGTTGGGAATTATGTGAAGTTTGGATTATGCGATACATTTAAAATGATTCTGCGAAGACATAGTGGTTTCTCTAAGACATAATCTCATCAAGAGTAATAGTTATTAGTCCAAGCCATGAAGTGTTTATTCCGTATTTAGTATATTTAGTTTGGATATACATGAGCTTTATTAGGAAGTGATTGTGTATATCTTATTTAGTTTTATACGCTTTTGGGAAACCGTTTAGAGATATTGTTTAGGTTCCTTGTCTATAAAGGAACACATTAGAAAGAGTTATGTATCGATTAGAAAAAAACTCAGTTTTAGTTAATATAAAGATCCATAGAGGATCAAGAAGTTCTTAGTTATTACTTGTGTTTATATTCACAACAACATGTTTGTAGATTATCTTTATTGTGCTTGTGATTACATAGGCATACATAACGATCCACGAGCTCAAGATCTATTAAGGTCTGTTTGTTTTCAACAATCGCCATTGAAGAAGACGCCAAATTTGGTATTCATCATTGGCCAGAAAGAAGGAGACTATACTACAGGAGCTGCAGAGTTCGAAAGTCAAACAAGGATGTGAAGAATGACAAAAGAATAGTTGATGTGATTTCAGTAACATTGGAAACAAAGTGGGACTACTCATTCTTGTCCAAGATCAAGGTCAAAAGACAAGATGAACAAGAGTATGATTTCACTGAAGCTGACTTCTAGGAGTTGTCGCTCAATGAAATCGAAGACATGTATCTCATAAAGGTACAAGGAAGGATGCAACAGTTCTCAACAGAAATTAAACTCAAGTTCATCACTTCGCTTATAATCTTCATCCGCAACAAGGTTATTCAGGAACGTGTTGAAGACCTCCAACTTGGCATTGAATTTTACCAGAAGCAGATCAATCTTACCAAACCACTCCTACACTTTAACGAGCCAACCAACAACCTCGCACACAATTCTCACAAAACCAAAGTTTGGAATCGTCTACAGGAGCATCATCGCATACATGCTTCATGGCGCTTGACAAAATCCATAAGTTCTGCGGACGAACGCGAAGATGGTTCATGATGGGTTATCGCTTAAAGGACATTGAGGTCGGTATAGTTCGAAAAGAGATGCAAATCCACCGACGCAAGGATGTTCGTAGGTTTATCAAGAGGCCGATGAAAGGTTGATGCAGGTGGATCGATGAGAAGATTGGAAAGCTTCGTGGGCAGAAGACAGAGCTTCTCTATCTTAACATACCAATGTCTAGATAAAGTTCCTGGTCGTGTGTAAAACATTTGGGTACTCTTTAACTTGATTATGATTTTGATTATTTGATTTATATATTAATTATGGTTTGTGCATAAATAGCAGTGTACAACCCGATCTTGTATAGAAAGGACCCCCGTAACGCTTTCTGCCACAATCCTTATAAAAGCTGGAAGCTTTTACTTTGAGCAAAATTAATCAAATCTTTCAATATTTTCATAATTTTTCTCAAAAGAACAAGTATACCCTCTCGTGTTTTTTCAAAACCTCAAAAGTTAATATCACTTGTTAAGGGGGAGTATTTGCAAACTAATTGCTCTTGTCAAAGTTCTTAGTAAAAATCTTCCCGCAAAACTCGAAATGGTCATATTTTATATCAAAATTTATCAAAAATAACATTGATACACCATTTTTGAGGGGGAGAAAAAATATGTGATCAAAATCTGTTGAATTTTGAATAGAATCTCAGTGTGCTAAGACCTAACTATTGAATTGACGAGCTCTAAAATATCCTAAATTGAAACGATTTATCTTCCAAGATTTATCTTAGTAGATTGTACCATTTCGATAAACTCTTGATAGACATGAACTTTGATGGGTTTGACAACCTTTTCAAGGTTTGTTCACATCTTCAAGGTAGTTATTAGAGTTGTCACCTAAAAGCTGACAATGTAATTCTTTAACTATACAACGTAACCGTGTCTCGCGGGAAATTGTCTATCTTGAGTCGATCAATTCAAAAGTGCGCGCTCTACCCTCATTGTGCAGATTTCAGTCAAAACTAATAAGCACATGTAGAGGGGGAGTATTTCTAAAAATACAAAAATCTCGAAGTGCTACAAACATATTTTCATTCATAAACACTTTGAGAGATTTTCATGCAAATGGTTTTATGGCAACGTAGGATAGTCATGGAGTTATAAGGTGACCAAGTTTAGGAATAAACGTCCTATGATCCGCCAGAGCCGAAGGGATCTACCCAAGGACACCACAAATAGTTAGTATTTATAAGTCCTTAGGTATGATTGAAATAGGAAAAAAATAGAATCGGAGAAAGAAGGAGTTGAAGAATTAAAAAGAAAAGTTAAAGAAAAGGGTGAAAAGAAATAGCCCTCCATGTGATTCAACTTAGGCGCACCGAAGTTTAATTTATATCTCTGGTTGCCACAAGATGACACCAAGATTGAAGACAAAGTCGCCATGGACCCAGATGACGACTCTGACTTAACTTTCTAAGCCACTCAAGTTCTCTCAAAAGAGCTTGTTTCATTCTCACAGGAAACCCTACGTAATATATCGACTTTCACTTAGAGATTGTTGGTATTGAAAAGAGACCCTCTCTCTAGTCTCCGCTTAGGAAAACCAAAGCGCACTATTGAGTCTAGAGCCCCGAGATTCATCAAAAGATCTCTTAGGAACACTTGATTTTTTCATCACTTGTCGCTCAACAATAAGAGAACGCTAGTGACATATTCTAGAGTCCCTGCGATCTTAGCAATCATTGCCGAGAACATTTATGAGGGATCTACACCAGATCCCCGGTGATTGAATGGAAACCTCGCAGTGGTCAACATCAAAAAGCTCCCAGCAGAAGTCACTTCGGTAACTCCTTGTGGGTTACGCTTTAGTGTGTCTCAAACGGTTCTGATGTCAGAGGTGATGCTTCGGTGTACCTCAATTGAACCGTAGATATACTCCCAGTATATCGTGTTAGCCTACTTGAGGGCCTCCAGTTGAGGAACAACCTTTGTAAGAATTAGAGATGTGTTTTCACACTATGCTGTTAACACCCTCGAAATTTAAACTTGTAAGTGCTAGAAATCCCGCTAAGGAGATTCCTTTCAAGAATAGAGTCTTGAAGATATGGGTCATTACTTGAACTTGTTCAATGTAATGCCAACTATCCCTCAACGGGATTCGGACGGCTGATTCGCCAGACCAAGGTGAATGGAATCAAGATTATCATCAAGAAAACAATCGTAGTGGTCAACTCTCTAAGAAAAGTCCACAATGATCGATTGGTGTTTTTCACTAACCCATTTATGCAGATATTGATGGATGTTCTGGAGAAAAGATCGCCATTCTCCACATGCTCATACCAACAACATCATATATGAAGTTCTCTACAATCAAAGGCAACACAAAGTTAGTACGATTCTTCTACAAAGCCAAAGAATCTACAAAGTTTAAAGACTCGAGAACTACACCACACATGGAATTCAAAGTCAAAATACGTGTGAGCATGGTGGAGAAATATGTGGAGACACCTAATCAACGAAGCTGACAAATGGCAGACAACAACATACTATCACATCATCCACAAAAGATTAAAGAACAAAGAATATAATGACGTTAAAGCTGATAAAGTCAAAAGAAACAAAGCATCTCTACTCACAAGAAAGAAGAATGCTAGAAGACGTCAAGCAACCGCTATTACATCATCACTAACACTTAGGGTGAGATTGTTGGAATCACTTGTAATTAGTATTATCAAGTGTTAGTCATTTCATTGTAATAGGTTGCTTAATTATGGCTTTTATGTTCGTAATTAGAGCTAGGCTGTAGCCCATGAAGCCTACAAAGGCCCAAAGGCCAAGGGAAGGGATGCCCTAGCTCCCTTGCCTATAAATACATTGTTACCTCTCATTTGAGAGGTGTTGATCTCTTTCATAATACACTTATCCTTTCCTTAGTATCATTCGTGTGATTGAATCAACCATCCTCCCTTATCTCTTGGTCTATCATACATCTATACACTTGTGTTCATATTATGGTGACCTAACACATTAACTTGAATCTATATTTATTACACATATCATAAATTACAAAAATTTTGTTTATGAACACTTTTTTCAAAATGAAGTGAGTATTCATTATTTATAGATCAGTAAACATTTGTAATCTTATGACTTATAGTCATTATTGTAACACCCTAACCCGACAAGAGTTAAAATGCCACATTATGGTGTCAACAGAACAAACGCAAGCGAAATACTTTTATTATAATAAGGTTACATAAGTTTAAAATGAAACTAAGGAAAATAAAATTCAAATCATAATGAGTTCTCAAAACAAAAATACAAATCCAAACTAAATCTAACTGAAGACAATCCAAGTCTAATCAAGAAGCAAATGGGTATCTATTATGTGGTAGTCCACTAAGAGCTCCTATGAATTCTTCACTCAATCCCAGCTTCCTACCTAAACCTGCCACAGGAAAAGAAATGCGATTGAGCTTAAAAAGCCCAGTGAACAGATATAACCAAAACGAATAACCAAACATATATAAGTATAAGGAAAGGGAAACATACGTTCCTGCTGAAACGAATATCATCGATGCGCTATTTCATCCGCTTAATATTTATAAAACTTAGATAACTTAGGATTAACACATACTAACGGGGAGAACCGATGATGTAGTAAAGCCTTAGGTAAATCGAGTATCGTCCAAGAGAGCTCGACCTCAAAGATGATATTGATAATATATAGGTATAATTCATCGATATGCTATTATTCCACACAAGACATTTAGAATTTAGGTAAGAGATAGAGAACGCTTAACGAAGAATACAAATATGAATTAATTCTCTATACAAAGGTTCAATATAAGGTTAATTATCACCGGACTCCTTTGGTCAATTCTGCATGGCCTATGGTTCTTAGATTCCTCACCAAGATGAAGTCACCCGGGATCATTCGTAAGAACCTAATAGCAGGTCATTAAGGGCCAAATCTATTAGATCTAGTCTGTGGAAACCCGGCCGTTAGGAACTTAGATTTCCCCTAATATCTTAAATACCTCCTCTTGATAGGTGATCATTTGGTCAGTTCGCACACGAAGAGTGGTTGTACTATGGCCAATTCCTCCCATACTTCGCAATCTATCAGATCTGGGTCAGTTATCATATCTCCAGCCCTCTTAGATACTCACCAAGCTTATAATATTACCAAGACTAGCGATCTATGGTAAGACTAGTAAATGTCTATAAAGAATTAAATAGAATATCAATAACACAAATGCAAACTTCAATTAATAACATGAATTCATAGTATAAGTCCTAGAAAAATATAAAAGGAACTCAAACTCAAATACAATGGAAATCGAGAGCGAGAACTTAGTTATTTGATGCTCCTAAGCCATGCTTCTTCTTCTGTGTTTTGATCTCCCCAAACCCTAGAAGGTTCGGGGAGGGAGAGATGATTAAACGGTGAAATCTTCGACTAATTATAGGTCCGATACTAGTTACTTGCGGTAACATTTATTAAGTAGTTTCACCGTAACTCATCAATTCTTGTGCTTATCCATGGTTACGGTGTAACCTCGAAGGTTACGCTGTAGTTGTAAATCATATGCATTTCTTCATTACTGCAGAACCTTAAGCTTCGATGGTTACGCCGTAGTCTTCGTAATTTGATGTTTATCCATGCTGTTATGGCGAACCTGAATGAGGTTACCCGTAGCCTTTGTCAAGTAAGCGCTATAATGTTCAAGAGCATGTTACTGGCGTAATTATATTCCATGGTTACGCCGCATCTTCATAATCATTGTTACGTCGTAACTTCATCACTTGGTTATGCCGTATTAAGAGAAACTCATCCTTTGGGCTTGAAAATGTCCACCATCGCTCTTGCATAAAATAGGTCCTGAAATGAAATAATAAGGAATAAGGATATTTTCACTAGCATTTTACTCATAATGTGATGATAAAGGGGGAAATTAACGCATAGAATATCAGGATTATTTGATGTTATCAAATATCCCCCCACTAAAACTCTACTTGCCCTAAAGTAGACCAATTTAGACTGCAAAAGATACATCCCTAAGAAGAATGCTAGTTAAGATTTCCATACTAGAATATTTATGAGCCCAACACCTCACCGAAATTGGAACAAAACACTCTCACACTCATCCTAATCTAAGTGTTAATTTCAAGGGATCACTCAATTGCACGATTATTAGCAAGTATTCTATCATAAGCAGCAATTACACACACCGCCACCACTAGAGCTAAGGTTAAGACAGATTTTAAAAAGCAATGTAGGGTGAGAGTGATTTAAAGTAGATGTAGTGTCATTACTAACATTATCACCGAAGTGAACAAAATCAATGATACATGACCAAATCCATGGCCAAGACATCAAGGATTGCTCACTGCATCACCTAGACACGCTTCACGACAAAAGGGTGGGTAAGGCATGAGATATTTTAATGGGTGAAAAAGAAAACAAATAGTCTTAGCTTAAAACCGAGTTGCCATCGCCCCACCGTTTATTCTAGGTTTATCTTCATATGATCAATATACGCCCGGAATCCACCACTATTCTTTCTCGAACTATCTTCCATCCTTCAATGCAATCGAAGTTTATTCTCAATGCCAATTTCATTCATATAGTGCTTACAATATTGCGCACTTTTATCGACTGTAACGCAAAATTTTCAATATTTTTTTTTATTATTTTTTTATTTTTTTAATTAACACATCCCCCCACTTGAAATGAGCATAAGAAGATAATTTGGGGGTCTTGAATGATCTTCAATAAGATGTAGATGATTTGGTACGCCTTCCGAAACTTTTATTCAAACCCGAACTAGGGGCAACAATGACTTCAAGATCAAAAGGTAAGACTACACCAGCTAAGGTGAGGTTAGAAAATGAAATGATAGGATCAAAAAGGGGGGTAACTAGGGGTATCTTGTACTAAAAGAGAGTGCAACAAAAAGGTTAACGCGGAGGTCGAAAAGTCAATGTGACTAGTCGATAAACACACAAGTAAACACATATGGGCTATTTGGGTTTAATCCTAAAAAAATTACTTTTTTCAAATCGCCTTTTCCAAATGCACCAATCTAACTTGATACACTACTCGTCTATGGTCTCGAAGTGATGTAAAATCCAAGTTCTAAAGTTTACATTACTATCGGTACACTCAATATTTGGTAGATTTTGGTAAAATGGGGAAAATGGAAAGGCTAAATCTCGCCAATGACAATAAGGGTTATAGTGTGCTCGGCTATATGTAATTCTAGATTGGTTAAAAATATGACAAATTTTTTTAAAATGAGCTTAAAATTTTAAAACCAACTAGAAAATTAGGGCAAGTAGGCTAAGTAATCATACACTTCATTTCTATTCATATCCCCCCTCTTGAAGTGTACATAGTCCTATTTGTACGAAAAAAGGAAAAATAAAATAGAAATGAAAAATAACCGAGAAAGAAATAAACTCCTCTCAAATGCTCTGCCCAAGATGTCTCACTAAAGGTTGAAGGGTCACGAGGTTGCTAATGTGTATCATATCCCGAGACCACGCTCTAACTAATATATTGCCAAAAATTTCCCTCTTGCTTTCACAGGTTACTTCTGGTAAACCGACCAAATGGTTACCGTAGTCAAGGCCACACAACCAAAACCCGCATCGAATACATAGGAAAATTTTGTACCCCCATGGGTACAATCGATTATCAAGGACAAAAATATCCTAATTATTAGTTATTACAGCATAT
>OU343221.1:54346516-54413016 GCA_910596185.1 Chrysanthemum makinoi | reverse complement strand
AGATGAACTACAGCGCCATGGAAAATTAGTTCTGGCATTGGTGTTTGCTGCCAAGCGACTACGCAGTACTTCCAAGCCACCCGATAGCAGTAATCACAGACCAACGGACAAGAGATCATCTCCAAACCTGATGCGTCAGGGCCGAATCCGAAGGGAGTGTACTGCTAGGTGAACACAACATCTCTTACAGACCGCGTACCCGATCAAAGGACAGATTTGGCAGACTTCATCATTGAGAAGCAGACCCGACGAGGTACCCGCAACCGTAAGAAGGAACTACAAGATCCATGGATCTTGTTTCAGATGGATCCCATGCGTGGAGGGTTAGGAGCTGGCCTCATTCTCACAAATCCAGAAGGAATGGAATTCACTTACGCACTGCGTTTTGAATTTACAGCGACAAACAATGAGGCGGAATATGAAGCTCTAATCGCCGGATTACGCATTGCAGCTCGAATGGGTGTACGTAACCTGGAAGCAAATGTGGATTCACGGCTAGTAGCCAACCACGTGTTGGCGCGAATCCGTGGCTAAAGAAGAAAATATGATTCAGTATCTCGACAAGACCAAGACAAGATTAAAGGCTTTGATAGATTTCACCATAGCAAATTCCTGAGGAGAAAATCACAAGGAAGATGCACTAAGCAAGATCGCCTCGACAAGCTTTGCACACTTGTCAAAGCAAGTGCTGGTGGAAACACTGAAAAGCAAATCCATATCAGAGATGGAAGTCTCCACAGTAATAGAGGAGGAAGGTCCTACGTGGATGACACCGATAACGGAATTCCTAAACAAAGGAATGTTACCCCAAGAGCAAAAGGAAGTTTCAGAGACGGCGCACAGCAAAGATTCAGAACTTCGAGAAACATATGTACCGACGCTCCTTCCTTCAACCATGGCTCCGCTGTGTGGGCCCACTACAAGCAAATTACGTGCTGCGAGAAATCCATGAAGGTTCATGCAGCATGCACTCAGGACCATGGTCCGTTGTGGCACGCGCCATGAGATCAGGGTACTACTGGCCAACCATGCACCGCGATGCGCGGGACTTAATAAGGAAGTGCAGCGATTGCCAAGTTCACCGACCCGTCCGCGCAACCCACAAGACCGAGCTAACGCCAATCACATCCCATGGCCATTCCACAAGTGCAGGTATCGATATTGCAGGACCTTTTCCGGTCGCTGGTGGGGAATTAAATTCCTCATAGTCGCCATAGACTACTTCACTAAGTGGATCGAAGCAAAGGCAGTGGTAACAATCACTGGCAACAAGGTGAAACGCTTCGTGGGAAAATATTGTATGCAGCTTCGGTTGCCTGGCGAAATCATCTCGGACAACAGGAAACAATTCTGCGAAAATCCTTTCAAGGATTGGTGCGAGAAGTTGAACATCACACAGCACTTCGCATCAGTTAAACATCCACAAACCAATGGCTTAGTAGAGCGCGCAAATCGAAGCCTAGGTGAAGGAATTAAGGCACGCCTAGAAACGCACAAAGGAAGGTGGGTGGAAGAGCTATCACATGTCTTATGGGCGCATCGGACCTCAATCAAAACTAGCACGGGAGACACTCCCTTCTCTCTAGTCTCCGGGACGAAGCCGTATACCGGCCGAGATCGGCATGCCAACTATCCGCACCGCTGAAATCAATGCGGCAACCAATGACGACGAGAGACGGATCGACTTAGACCTGCTAGAAGAAGGCTGCGAACAGCAGCTATACGTGAGGGCAAATCAAAGTCAAGGATGAAAGGATACTACGACACTAAAGTGCGTAATGTTTCATTCAGACCAGGTGACTTTGTCTACCGCGCCAATGACGCGAGCCACGCAGAAGACACGGGCAAGCTCGAACCAAAGTGGGAAGGACCCTATGAGGTTACTGAAGCACTAGGACAGGTAGCGTAAAAGTTACGAGGCTTGGATGGTCGAGACCATGCCGCGCACATGGAACATCTGCAACCTCAAGAGGTGCTACCTATAGGAGTGGCCACGGCCCAGCGTACAAGCACTCAGGCACTTTACTAAAGTACCCAATAAACATCTATGTACTTACTTTTTTTTTGTTTCTCTTATTTTAATGTCTTACCTATTTAAACTTGCAAGTATCAATAAAACGTCACGGTTTCTAGCTAACTCCGCGACACATTTTAATTTGTTATTTCCATATATTGTATGTCTGAACAATTTCTTATCTCTTGCCTACATGGCGTGCATGCACTATAATAAACCCACGATGGTAAAAGGATAAGTTAACCTACTAAACAACTTGTTGAGTAAGAGGGTTGCAAACCCATCAACACCGGATCACGTATCCTTGTTAAACACCTTGTTCTCAAGACGTTGGAACAAATTTTCTGCGCATCCCACGACGGGTGCGCCACATCGCATATGGTGCACGTTTAACAACTTAGGAACCAAGACACTTGATTCCTTAAATGTGATATTTACAGTACGCTGAATATCATAACATACACGACTATGATAAAGTACTTAGAAATTATTCCTCAAGTACACTATGATGATTACGGACTTCCTATATTGTTCGCACTGGCATACACATTTGTTTCTTACGGCACGAATACGTCTTTTATGCAAAGACAAACAGATAAACATGTACAGCACAAAGTTACAATAATACTCACATGCACTTAGTAAAAGAAGATTCTTATTAATAACTACGAGTTATTACAAAAGATGGTTACTTCACAAAGTACAACCTACCAACTATGACAACGCTCAGTAGATGAGCGCCCACGTGGTTTTCGGTATCTTTAGCCTCGCTAAGCCTCTTCAACAAGTCTGAGTCCTGACGAGACATAGTAGCAACACTCACTGGCACCCCGTCAGACTTGGCGATGAGTCTGCACCAATCCACACAAAACCGCTACCTTTAATACCTTCCTTTTTAGCAAGTCTGGTCGCATGCGCTTCCAACACTTCCTTCAAAGGTACTTCTTTATCTAAAGCAAAGGGATTCGAAATCCCCTGGACGAACGAAGACAGTACTTGAAGCTGAGATTCATGGGCTTCAAAAGTAGTCCGGTTGGCTTCTGCAACCTCGGCACATGACGTAGCTAAGGTCATCCCGCCATAATAGCATTTATGGAATAACCTGAGCGCGTCCAGGTTCAGCAATCATGGGAGCTCTAAGTCCTTCATCCTCTTCATAGCAGGGACCAGTGATCATAAGACTTAGCATCATAATTTGGTACCTTCTCAATAGGCACCTTCAACAGATGCTCCTCGTGAAGCTTTTCAACTGCCTCTGCGTACCACGTCCAGAGCGCATGAACTACCTCCCCGAAGGCATTAACCACTTCTGCGACTCTAGGTAATGAGGCGGCAAGACGAAGACCATAGCCTATGAGCCATCTGCGTCAGCTATAGTAGACATGAGTAGGAGGATACAACTCCTCGTCATCTCAAAGCTAAGCTTGCGAGTTTTGCCTCTTGCACCCAATGCCCAACTCAAAGTAGTGCCAAGATCTCCACTGTGTAAGCAATCTCACATTCCCCTGTTCGGATACTTAAGGGCCCAGATACACAAGATCCTCAACCAGCTGACCCATTGGCACATCCTGCTGCCACCGGACCTCGCTACGGATCTTGGTTCTTAGACTCGAAGGACAGGACTCTTTGGATCGCGACTCCGCACCCTGTTCAAGCCTGCAGGCACAGACATAGAAATGTCAATTTCTCTTATGAACAGTTGACAAAGCAACAAAAGGGGAAAACAGTATTGTCAAGATTACTTACTGGGGGCCAGAGACATTCGCCGATGGGTGAGATGACGCAGCCTCACGGCAGATGATTCAGATCGAAGACCCACAGAAGTTTTCCTCGACGAGCTCGCGCCATCTTCTCCACGCGACCTTTTGGCAAATAGCCGGACTCTGCTCCTCCACCTCCGGTCCATAGGCTCCGCCACTACTAGTGGTGGTGGCTGCCTATGGGGAGGGCACTTGAGGCTTGGCACGCTTTGCAACGGCGTTGCCTATACTGCAATGGAAGAACTAGTCCCTGTCTCCCTAAATTCATCTCCATGGTGCCATTGCAGTACCGGCCGTATAGGCTCCTCTCCTTCTTTCACGGCCGTGTCCTTGTCTTCACCTCAACTGGTTCGCTAGGTGCACGACAGGGTAACAAACCCATCTCTGCGCAACACAAGACAACAAATAACACAGGTTATATAATGCGCGGAAAAAAGAAGAAAGTTCTTACAGATTTACAAAAGGGGGGCGGAAGAACGAGTACCCACCCTGGCCATGGGCGCCTAAGAAGATTGGGATCTCATCTTCGGGACCAAAATAATTTTGGCTAATGCCCATATACACCGAAATTCCTCGGATAGGAACTAATGGGGATGCGGTTAGCATTTATCAGTTCCGCATCCTCAGCGACATATGACCCAGGCAGGGGGCACTCATCCTTCTCCAACGAACCCTGGGTATGAAAATTATAAGGCCACGGAACACAGTGTGGTCTACCCGGAAAAAGGATTCCCTCCATTCCTAGGCATCTAGTTTCTGTATAACATTGAAGTCTACCATCGCGCTTAGCAAAGGATACCCACCCATGTGACCATGTTGTGTGATAAAATGCGCGGAATAGGTTGATGATTGGATTTACCGCCAGTAAACGACAGTTCACCTCAAAATTCATAATTTTAGCGGCACCAATACAGTGCAACTGGGATATGTGCAGATTATAATAATTTAATATGTCGCACATAAATTGGGACAGAGGCACCCGTTGATTCGCGAATTCGAAAAAAAACGTTGTATACCCACCTTCCCTTCGGGGAATGCGCAATAGAGGCCGCGACCGGAACAACGGATGCACATCCAGAGGTATAAAGTAATCCGAGGTGAACTCTAGAAGATCACTCTCGGTGAGGTGGAGGTGAATCCGACAACTGTTTAACCATCGTTTGTTTTACAAAACGCACGCGCGGCTACCTCTGCAATATGTTGGTTTCTGGATGCAACTGCAAATTTTCTTGAACAATGGCGGATCAAGTTTTCTTTTTACTGTGAGAAATACAGTGAAAATAAAGCGATATGTTATATAACCTTCTCATCACGCGATGAGTGACACGTGGATCACCACCCTACCCAGTGGTTGAGATTGCTTGATGGGACATGCGGTGCAGTAACTTTCCCACGAATTACGAGGCGCCATTTTTAATCAATGTCTCGAGCAATGTACGGTTGGTATATTTTTATGGCTTCTTGGCTACGCTTCGAAGTTTTTTGATGACTACGGTTATTAGTCTAGCATCCGCAGTTAGTCACTACGCATACTAGACTGGGGGGACATGATGACGTATAGTCTATATTCGGGTCATGAACCCGGCACCAAGCCCAATCCGATAAGCCCAGCACGAACTGGGTACGCTAAGCGTTTAGGCCACGAAGGCCCAAATACAAATCTATTTACGAAATAGATATCGGATATCTCTTAATCAAGGAGATAATCATTCCCCAACCGACTTAGGTGGGATACGCCGAAGGTGAGGAACACGGAACCAACAAGGATTCCGTGTGTATATAAAGGGAATCACATCCCTCGTTTAAGGTACGATCTACAAACCCTAATTCTCCTTAAACCCTAAAACCGATTACTTACTCTCACGCCGGAGGATAATCGTGGGAGACAATCCCACGGTAAGCCTAACGGTGTCTTTTGTCTCTTAGTGCGCAGGTCTCAGGTAATAATTCTCAATTGGTACGAGAGCCGGAGCCTCAAACAAGGAACGCCCAACTTTTGTATCAACATCAGTTGGAGTGAAAAATTATCCTTTCACAGAAATGTCGTTATCTAATAGTCTTCGTTAATTAATAATAATTTCTGGCTTTGCTAACGAATTTTGTTCTTTAGTTATTATCATGTTGTCGTTTTGACAGTAAAATTTAAGGACCAAACTGCCGTCAAAATACTTATTATAGGTATTTAATTAATCACCGAAGGGCTTTTATCTCAACGGTACCTCATGTTGTGTGAGAAATTCCCCAATTAAATAGTTGTGGGTTGCTTAAAAGGCAATGGGGCGGGTTTGGGGCGGGGCGGCCATCCTCACCCCTAAACCCGATTACAAAAATCATCCCCAATCCCCATTGGGATCTTATCGGGGAGCCCCATTAGGGCGAGATGCTCCCCCAAACCCGCCCCATTTCCCATTGGGTTCTTACCGGGTTTTCTTTTTTGAGCGCGATACTCCATCATACTCATGCCTTTCCCTGTTTATTCTTATTTTTACGTTATTAACAATATGATTTTACGGAATAACTTAAAGAATCGAGAACCCATTAATAATATATTAGGCACTAGAATAAATCAAAACTTTTTTAGAATACTATGACACAAAGCAAGATTTTATGATCACACTTTGAAATATTACAAAGATAAAAATTAACAAAAATTATAGAATTATATTTAGTACATAAATACTAGAACAGTATTTAAGGTATATAGATATATGTATATGTTTCGGGGCGGGACGGGGATAGTGTGCCCCGTCCCCGCCCCAAACCCGGTAAGAATCCCCGTTAAGGCCCCAAAACCCACCCCGAAACCCGATAAGCATGCCCCGCCCCGCCCCAATAAGTTCTTCGGGTTTCCCCGTTTGGGTTCGGGTTTTTTTGCCATCCCTAAGTTAAGACACGTGAGATAGATTTGTGGTGTAAACATTATGAAATAGTTCAAAAATTACCGTTCTAAAAAATATAAAAATAAATAAATAATAAAATAAAATTTATTAAACTAATCAAATACAATAATATATAGCCATTTTATTTTATGCCATTTGTCATTTATTTGATTATGGGGAAGGGATATGGAATTATATCCCCTCGGCCAGAGTTAAAAAATAACTCTTGTATACAAGCTTAGAGTATCCGCAATGTAAGGTTTACAAAAGACTTTTTATTATTTGAAAGAGTTATTTGAATGACTTGACCTATAGTAACAAAAACTTTGCTAATGACTTTTAGTTAAATAGCTTGGTGAAAGTCAAGTGTTTGACAACAAATTCATCAAATCATTTTCATTAAATGAAGACTAGTTGAAAATGTTGTTGGAATTATATAACATGACTAATCATAAATATAAACAATAAACATCAAGTACACATGCGCAAGCGTAAAGAACATATAATAAATAATTAATTAACTAAAACATATAGTATGCGTACCTTTTTTTTTTATTCTAGCCGAACAAGAATCAATTCCACAAAACTAGCAATTGAGATGAACCCTAATTAGGATTTATAGGATTATAAGAATTACCCCTTACCGTTTTGTAATTCAATTCAAGATACAATCAATAGTGTGATTGTACCACGTTCTTGTACACACGTACTAATAACGAATTAAAGTAAATGCTAGTTTAATTAAAACAAAACAATTTTGTTTTTGGAAAAACAATGGATCGACACCCTAGAGGGTTGTACGATCGGTTATAGTCAAAAACACACAAACAAGTTTTTAGGTTTTAGACAATGAGTACAAGAGATGAAAAACCAAGACCCTAAGCCTTGTATTTATACCCAAAATAACTTGGTGAACAAGTTGGCAATGGGTTGGGTTTGGAAACCCTTAGGCCGATCAGTTTTAGGACTCCCCATGGGATTCTAGAACCTTCTCGATCTCTAATTTCACATCTAGTCCTTCCAACTAACATTTAACGTTTGTTAGTCCATTACACTTAATTACTTAACGTTCGTTATGTGTTTTGTGTAAATAATAACTAAATACAACATTTTATATTTAATTATCATAACTTTAATTCTCATACGTAAAGTGTGCAATCCCGTGGTCTCGAGTTCGATCCTAACACACATCTATTAATATTTTGTCCATTAAACCAACAACTCCCACTTTGACATATCTTAATAGTGTGATCACATCGGTTAGCATCTAGCAACACTTCGATGCCTCTAGTACAACTCGAGCAAGGCTCCTGGAAAAACCTTTTAATGATTTCTCATTATTATTATCCTTTTGTTTCTAATACCATGTTAAATAAAGATATGAAATTAAGTCATTCTTTATTCAACCATTCTGTTTCTCGTTATTAGTGATTGAGCAAGATTACTAAATCTTCTGAACATATTTAGGGGAGATCTTGGGCATGGCCATGCAAACATCTTGTCAACCCTACGATGGGTCCAGCAGTATTAAACTCCAAAATAAATTTGAAGGAACAAATTCTATCTTGAGTACAAGAATAGCCCATGAACTTTGCAACACTTCAGGAAACAACCCTTATGGCTACCGCCACGTATAGCGTTAAGTTGTTCCACCGAAGTGCACTACATTCATGACACTTATCTGGTATCTCAAGTCTGAGGATAACTATTCATGATTTACTTAATAAAAATATCCATAAAGTAAAATCATGTAGTTGGGATAAGTCATATATTCAATTCATTGAATATCATCTGAAATTGGTATGCTTTCTCATCAATATACTTTTAAGTATATTCTACCAAATCACTCAGATTTATCTTAATTTAACGATACTCCCATATCATTAATTGACAATGGACGATTTAGAATAAATAAATTTATTCACTGATTAAACATGCAAATATAGGATACAATATATTATAAAATCAAACATACCAAGTATTTGATTTATTATAACAATTGTTTAACATCCCTTATCCAAATACTAAATAGATCAATGCATGAAAATTACAGTTGATGAATTATGCCTCAAGTAATGACAATCATACTTGTTCCTCAAGTAATGACAATCATACTTGTTGACAAGGCATAAATCAACCAACTTGATCTATTGTAATTTTGAGAATACTTATTTCAAGAATTTAATTAGTGAAATCCTTGTATGTGTGCATTCACCAATCCACATAATAATCATAAAAGTGTTGACATCCTCTATCACCAATTTATAACAATTTAAATTTCAAACATTTTAAAGTTTAAAGTATTCTTATTCTTTTAATGTATAATGCAACTGCACTTTTAGTAGCACAACTAGTTCATATGGCCATTAACAAGGATGAAATCCTACCATGACTAGTATTGAGTGTCATCTCAATTAAACCAGCATCATTGTATACAAACAACAATATGCTCATTAAAACTCCGTAAACTTTAATATCTTATTGTATAATGTTTGATATCTTCCAAACTTTCAAGTTTGAAGCTGATGACAATTTGCACAACAATTGACATATTGTTCATCCATAGAATCTAGGAGCAATTCCAGGCTGAGGATGTAATTCTATTAGAATATTCATTACACAAGTTATCTAGTAACTTTCAGTTAGATATCAATGTTGTCAAATCACTTCTTTTTCAAGAATGATACAACAATTTTAATACACAACATGATATACATGATGAATCTACAGCTTAGATTTCATTCATGTTCTATCTTGTCAAAAGATATTTATCCATTTCCCAAATGAAATATCATATTTTATTAGAATCATTTATTTTACTGCACATATTTATTAATAATAAACATATATTCCAATATTGTATGTTTTAATTCTTAAATCTTACAAGTAAAGTTTTATTCCAAATTAAGACTTAACATTTAACTTACAAGGAATGTTACTTCCCATATGTTACACAACATATAAGATTTAAGAAACTTAACATAATACTCCCACTAGCTTTCAGGAACACTTAAAATTTATCTTATTTCAATTATAAATCAAAACTAGAATTTAATAATTAAACATAAGAATAATTTCATAGATGCATGCATTTATCCATTCATGAACCATGCACTTCATACACTTCCAAAGATTATATGAATTCAAAAAACCTTTTTATTACTTACCATCCTCGCTCAAGTAATTTCTTAAGAAAGAGTTTTGATATTCCATTGTCATATTTCATATTAATGAAAACAAGTATGACAATTATCATCTATATATATTTAATGTGTATAGGAAAAAATATTCAATCACAATTAATTGTTTAAAAATGATTAATAATCTTGTCATAAAACATGCATTAAATATGTGTTCAATTTTGTCCATATGATTTCTACACAGAGATTTAAACAACTAGAGTTTTCCATCTCTTTGAAGAAACTCATCTTCATTCTCTAGTCTAACTATTAAGATAAACCAAAATTTCCAAAATTGATTATCTTTATGGATAACATCTTTAACATTCATAGTATGAGTAATTTTCCCAATTCAATATTTGGTAATCCATCATAATGATTATCAGGTTTACTATAATCCTGTAACTCATATTTCTCAGCATATAAGTCAAATATCTGAGATATATCCTTGCAGATCTATGAATGAAAATTCCATCATCATGAGGTCTATCATTTACATTTCTAACCTCATCATGATATTTACTAGTGTGTTTTAGAAGATTATGTATCTTGTAATTTTATCTTTCAAGATAAAAAAAACTCCCACTTGCCTTTTGTAATATATAGACTATCTATATATACTTAGCAGTTAGAGCAAAACTACATTGTTCTCTTTTAGAGACATTACATATACATTGATAATTCCTGACTTTAGTTTGTTAATAACCTATTCATAGGTAGTTTAACAAATTCAGAATATTCAATTTTAAAACTTAATGTGATTCATCACATTCCATAATAAAATGATGTTTTATTAATCTTCTAGGTTGGAGTCATATTGAGTATATTCAATCCATACTCAATTTTCTAACCTTGTTACTTTTTAAGAAAGAAGTTATGGTTATTTTGAATCAAACAAATCAAATAGAGTTTGATTCTCCTAACTAAACATACCATCAACTTGTGGTATTCATTAGAATTAATATTGTAAGACAATCTAATAATATATAAGATAAACGTATTCCTTTTGGCTTACCTATTTACCAACTAAGTCAACTTAATGTTATAATAGACTTTCCAAGCCAATTGCATGCTTTATAACACAAGTACTTTTTAACCAAGTCACTTCATATCCATGTCTCATCAAGAAAACATAAACTGTTATAATCCCATTATACATTATAAATCATTGATCAACTCAATGACTTCTTGTATATGTCTTAATTAAAAACATAAGAATTTAACTTTATTATAAGTCTTAAAAGACTTTATGCTTATGTCTCTACAATGAATCATAAACATGTTTAACTAAAGTAATTATGAACACAACTCTTGGTTTCAATAGTAATTTCAAGTTAATTTATTTACTTCACAATAATGTAGGACTACATTATTTTTCATTTATGTCATTCCAAAATACATAAATAAACAAATTGAAGTAGTATTAGATTACTTCATCTATGTCATTCTAATAATACATAAATATCTAATTTAAAGTAGTCTATATATCATTTTGACACATGTTCTAAATACTTGTCTAATTTAGAAACTGCAAATATGTCCATGCAAGGTCTGACTTCACATGGAGATTTACTTTGTTGTTGCAATCTCGCCAAGTTCTCACATGACGTAAATTGCAACACCAAGTGTTTCTTGAATTAGATATGTACAAGTCATATTAGAACGTTAGTCTCTTACCTTGCAGTCAAGAGAATCCGTTAAATCATATACCTATATGTTGTACCTTGAACACAATATAGATTTCTCCTACTTGTGCATGGAACATCATGTAGCAGATAAACAACACGACATATGTTTGTTTATGTGACTAATATGATTGTGTCATTAATATTAGCATAACTAGTAGATGTAGAACCACTTCATTGTCTAATAAGGAAACCTACATGACTATCCGTGAAAACATAAGTGTCTACAAGTGGAAAGTAATTATCTTAAGACATTCTAGAGATAATCTGGGTTACTACCAAGATGACAAAGCTTGTAACTCCCACTGAATTAGACATCATTACATTAATTCCTTATTCAGTAATAAGAACACAATACTCCAACTGGATTTGACAACATTGTAAGTGTTTCATTAACCAGTGAAAGAAAATAGTGTTCTATTTACTTTCTTACACCTTTGAGAAAGTCCATACATAACAATTACTTATGTACTAAAAGAGTGTATTCTACTATATAGATGATGAATTATCTATCAATGCTATTAACTTGAAAAATTGGGCATTCAATTTCTTTCTTAATAGTTCTACCATTCCAACAGTTGTAAGTAGTACTTTTAAATGGTCAAAGCACAACAACAAGATAAAATATGCTAATTTGTCTTTTACCAACTTTGCAGTAAATTAGTCTAGCTTCTAATTTAATAACTCATAAAGTATGCAATTTTCTTAACTATTAAAATTTGCTTACGAGTTATATATTTAGAATTTAGACAATTCTAATTTTGTCCTATCATACATTTCTCATTCATGAAAAGGAATATGATTGAATCTCACTCTTTCTTATGAAAAGAGGACTAGGTTTATTCTTTTAGCAAAGTTGACTCTACCAAAAAACCCTTACAGGTGTAGATCAATTTACCAATACAGGAATAACCTACGTTTACGGTTTAATGTTGCATTAATACATTTAAAGAATTAGCAAAATTCAATTTTAGTATTTTCGATAATTAAACTTTTCAAGAAAATAAAATACCCAATGTAATATTCATATAACCATAGAATTTTCTCGAAAACTAGGATCCAAATTATCATAGTTCTATTACATCAGTTGATCTGCTAGTAACAAAAGCACATAATAAGGTAATCTGTCGAACAATAATTGGCAAACATTTTCCAATTCCTAGATCATTATGGGATTTACATTTTCCAACGCTATTGCAAATGTAAACATGTTTTATCCCATCTTGTGCCTCGAGTCCATGTCTCACTTACTACTCAATTTAAATTGTCTAACTTAAAGAACTACAAATATGTTCATGTAAGGTCTGACTTTACATAAAGATTTACCTTTCCATCACAATCTCGCCAAGTTCTAACATGACGTAAATTGCAACTTCAATTGTTCCTTTAACTAGATGGCACAAACTTAATTTATAAAGGGTACTAGTTTTGATTTTATGGTGTCAAATTAAATATGTACAAAGATGTCATGCATTTATCTTGTAGCATAAAATTTAATAAAAACTTTTTATTAACCAATTCATAAAAATCAAATTATCAAAGTTTTGATTGAGGTATTGGTTTCGCCAATCAAGAAAATTACCTTTAATTATCGTCTATTATACCGTTCTTTTGCATAAGTCTAAAGACTTAGTGTTCGGATAATTACCAAAAAAGTAGCGCATGGAATTAAAGCTAATTCGCCCTTAAGATGATTTTGTACGCATAGCCTACTTGGTAACTCCAATTTTACTCGCAAGGAACCGGAGAATTAGGTCAGCGCTGAAGCAATAACCTCCTTATTTAGGGTCACAATTTAATGCGCTCCCCTCCTTATACCCCCCACACAGTCCGTCAAATTGGGTGAGCCGTTCTCACTATTTGTACCAAAATCATCAATCAATTAAACTTATTGAAAATTTAACTCTTCAATAACAAATCAAATTTCGCCATTGTTTAGTCCGATTTATTTTTCTATTCAAAATTACCCTTTGCTTAAAACTTGCCGCACATAATATACAAACAAGTAAACAATAAAAAATAAATAACTTAAAATAATGCGCACATAACTAACAATTAATACGTGTAAACAAGTAGTCACGTGCAACTTATTTGATAAAGCTTATTAATAATCAATATCTAGGTTAATTAACGTATATATTAACTAGGGTTTTCACTCGCACAATTGAAAGTGAGCCACATACATCGACGAATCGATTCCGTAAGCCATAATTAAAATATACCAAATTGCACATAATTGATTCATTAATATTATTGAGGTATTCCCCAATTCAAAATTTATCAACATAATAAACATGTGTATAAAACTTAACAATTAATTTTCGCATAACCAATTTTAACAGTTATATATATATATATATATATATATATATATATATATATATATATATATATATATATATATATATATATATATATCGACAATAATCCATGCTAAACATGCACGTTTTCATGGATTTAACATAACAATTTATTCACGTTGTCACAAGATCGCATACAATTCCATGTCACATAACAATTTATTCATGAATATATCACGTAACAAATACATTAATTCTAGGTTTCGATATTGATAACATAACAATTATAATAAACCCTAAAACATTTTTTTTTAAACAATTGACTACATAAAAAAAATTAGGGTTTCAACCCAAAAAAATTTGGTCGATCCATAAAAAAAAAAAAAAAAAAAAAATAGGGCAAAAGCCCTAACCCTAAAATTAGGGTTTACATAATCATTACCAAAACCATAGAAAAATTATATCAAACAACATACAATATTCGTTTTTTACGTGTTTAGTAATTAATTACTCATTAAACCAAGCTCGTGATGCCACTGATGGAATTATATAACATGACTAATCATAAATATAAACAATAAACATCAAGTACACATGCGGAAGCGTAAAGAACATATAATGAATAATTAATTAACTAAAACATTAGTATGCGTACCTTTTTTTTTTTATTCTATCAGAACAAGAATCAATTCCACAAAACTAGCAATTGAGATGAACCCTAATTAGGGTTTATAGGATTATAAGAATTACCCCTTACCGTTTTGTAATTCAATCCAAAATACAATCTGAAATAAGGTTTGATCTAAAATTTCAAATTCTGACTTTTTACCCAACCAATCTCTAATATTAAAAAAAAAGCTTCATTAGGTCGTTGGATCTACATTGGATCTCACCTGAATCGCCCCCTCTTCAAACTCCGATTCGTCTTTTTCATTAGTGTGATTGTACCACGTTCTTGTACACACGTACTAATAACGAATTAAAGTAAATGCTAGTTTAATTAACACAAAACAATTTTGTTTTTGGAAAAACAATGGATCGACACCCAAGAGGGTTATACGATCGGTTATAGTAAAAAACACACAAACAAGTTTTTGGGTTTTAGACAATGAGTACAAGAGATGAAAAACCAAGACCCTAAGCCTTGTATTTATACCCAAAATAACTTGGTGAACAAGTTGGCAATGGGTTGGGTTTGGAAACCCTTAGGCCGATCGGTTTTAGGACTCCCCATGGGATTCTAGAACCTTCTCGATCTCTAATTTCACATCTAGTCTTTCCAATTAACATTTAATGTTTGTTAGTCCATTACACTTAATTACTTAACGTTCGTTATAAGTTTTGTGTAAATAATAACTAAATACAACATTTTATATTTAATTATTATAACTTTAATTCTCATACGTAAAATGTGCAATCCCGTGGTCTCGAGTTCGATCCTAACACACATCTATTAATATTTTGTCCATTAAACCAACAAATGTTTGTAAAGCTTTTAGAAAGCTTTTTTGCATTGGATAGGTTTTAAGAAATGACTTATTGAAACATAGAATTTATTAGAAAATTGATTGCATTAAGGATGTGTTTGTTTTGAGGGTGTAGATTCAAAGAATGGATTGAAAGAAATAAACAAATGTTCTGGTTAACAAAACTCTATTGAATCACAATCAAAATAGTGTACCAATACCTATAGAATGATATCATGCTATATAAGAGCACAAGGTGTGGTGAAGAGGCTTCACCTCTTCATCACCGCCATGTCATCATAACAAACCTCCACAATTAACCATAACTAACCCTCCTCCCCCACTCACAACAAACCTTAACATCTTCATTTGGGGCCCACCACTACAACTTTATTTTTTTTTTCAAATTCATAAGCTAAATTTATTTATTAAAATAAAAATATAATACAATATATTTATAAAAAAAAAGTTATAAAAAAAAAAAAAAAAAAAAAACGAATGTAAAACGTTATCACTTTCTAACAAAAATACATAAATATATTTTATTGATCACTTAAATAAAAACCATCTTCTTCCTAAAAACACACACACAAATACACACTACACACACTACAAATATTTCTTGGGTCCCACCTTTGCAGGTTTCTTCCTTGGTCGTCTGCACGAAGAACCAACAAAAAACGAACCACGGCGAGGTGATGGGGTGTGGTGGCGAGCCACGGAGAGGCTCCAGCTAGGACGACGGTGAGGGACGATGAAGCCACACCGGGTACTCTAAGTGGGTGTCATCTTTTCTTTCTTACAAGTGGACCCCATCACTCACATAACACAACTTGCCGCTCAATAATTTTTTGTTTCTTTCCTAATTTACATTAAAATAATATATAAAATATTATTTTTAATTTTATCTCAAATTACAAAATATATACATTATTATAATAATTATATTCTTTCTCTCTCCACATTTTCTTTCAAACCGAATCCCACTCCCATACCCACTTATAAACCAAACGGACTCTAAATGTATCACGTCTTTAAAGATTTGATGCAGTGTAGATGCTCTTAGATCAATGCATGAGCTAAGTGAAGAAAAATAAAGTTTTATGGAAGACCAAAAGGATCCTACTAAACTTGCATTAACAAGTGAATAATGAGAACAAAATTTTAAAGCCCTTCACATTGCATAAAGACTAGGCGGCGTTCGATTAACTTTCAGTTACATAAAGTAGTAATGTTGTCCGATATGATGGTCGCGCATTTGAAGTCATCAAGATCAACAGTTTGCATGCCTTTGGTTGTATCCGAAGATTCAGGGTGCAATAAATGGAAGTTACGCATGATAACATAAATTCCACCAATTCGCCCGTCAAGGCATACATGGCAATTACTCCGTAAAATACATGCTGACTTAAGTATCTCAAAAGTCAACAATTAGTATCTTCGTGGAAATTTCATATAATTGAATAGTTCAATGATGCTGAAATGCAATGCCTTACCCTATAAATTAATTAGGACATATCATTGTAAATATGTCTGATTTAAAAAAAAGTGTATAAATTTCAGCGACATGCACCTCTCAATTAGTTAATTTTCTTGTGACAATTCAACAATATGGAGCGAAAAGAGTGCATTGTTTTTTTGGTGTACTTTGTTACAGCGCTTTGTGTTTATAACACGATTGATCTTGTGGCAGCATCCAAAGTATTAACCGAAAAAACAACGAATGAGAAACTGCAATCTAAAGTTCAGTTTACAAAAACGAATATGAGGATGAACTTCCACGAGACATTTGGCCACATGAGACGATCTATCCAGGAGCAAGGTGATATTGGACCGGTAGACGTATGTGCAAGTATGTTCTTACAATTCATTAAATAGTTTGAAGTGTTGTGTTAGCAATTTGTTTCAGAGTTTATGTATGTATGTGTGAGACGAATTATCGTTTGTAGGCAATCATTGACTAGACACAAAACTTGATCTGAAACCGACACGAAAATAAACTGATACGGTTTGAGTCTAAACAGGTCTCGGGTTGTGTTCAGGCCAACCTATCTAACCCGTTTATTAAACATGTGAGGTTCGGGTTGAGAATAAGTTAAATGAGTCAACCTATCAACCCAATATTATATATATAATAAAAACTAATATAAACGAACCTCCGTCATGGATGTCGAACCTTGATTGAGGTCGGTTTATATCCCCGACAGGATGACGAGACTTATTTGACTCATGCTGCATCACAAGTTTTTCTTTGTAAATTTCCTATATAGATATTAACAAAATGGTAGACATCACATTTCTTAATTAATTAAAACACAAGAACTAAAAGAAGATTAAAAGAATATACAACTTTTGTTTTATCTACGTAGTAATACGTGTGTGTACATCGCTTTTCGTCACTTACAACACGTAACTTACAAAACGTTTCTTTTCCTCCAACAACAATTAATGAAGAGTTGATAAAAAAAAATGTTTCAAATATAGTTTAGTATCTTGAACTTGGCTAAATGGATTTTTTAATAACCCGAACTTTTAAAGGTGCAGCATGGTACGTAAACATGGCTAAATGTAATTTCTGCTACCCTATACCCATTTAACAGTTAAACATGTTAGGAACTTAACGGACGTTATCCTAAAAATTACAATATTCATAGTATAACTACTAAATGATGGTAGAAACAAATTGAGTCGAGCCCAAGGTTGCCAGATCTCCGGTTTGGCTCGTTTATGATCATAAGTCTCGAGCCCGAGGAGCCTCATTCTTTTATGTCGAGTTCGACTTGTAGGAGCCAAGCTTATAAAAGCTAGAAACGGTCCAAGCTTAAACGAACTCAAGGTCGAGTCCAAGCTCAAGCCTTGTTTAGGGTTATTTAATAAAAGATTGCAAGCATTAGTTTCGTATATGCGTTAATTATGTATATTTATATGTCTATATGTATATTTGTATTTAACAAGCATAATAACCAAACTCGAGCCATCATACTTAACAAACCAAGTTCAAGTCGAGTTTTATTTACGTATCATAAAAATTATCCGATCCTTAATTTGTAAAATATGTTACGAGTTGAACTTGTTCTAAAAGTATAAGGCCCAAAACAGGCTCAAGCTCGAGCTTCGGCATACTCGGGCTCGACTAGGCTTGTTTCTACATTTTTACTTTTATTTGAGAGTTATATGAATATTGTAATTTTGAGGATAGTGTCCGTTAAATTTCTAATGAGCTTAATTGTTAAGTGGGTATAAGGTAGTATAAATTCCACTTAGCCAAGTTGAGGGTATCATGTTGCACCTTTAAAAGTTCAAGGTACTAAAAATTTATTTAACCAAGTTAAGGGTATTAAACTATATTTGGGCCTTAAAAAAACATAAACAATATGTAAATGATATAGAGTAAAAGGGTAGATTGCAAATTATATCCTTAATATTTCTCGAAGACGCAAGGAATACCTCGAGACGAAATTTGTTGCAAAACAGCCACAAATATTTACTTTGTTTGCAAAACAGTCATCGAGAAGCACTTTTTGCTAACGAACGTTTTCACTGGCTAAATTTCAATTGCTAAATTTGCAAATGAAAACGTAACTTGTGAAACATTATTCATCATCTTTCCTCTTTACTTTTCTATTAAATTTATATTTAATGTTAAACAATTATCAAGAACATTAGGATGAAACCAGATTTTCTAGATTTTTATAGAGTGTATTAATCAATTACAACTTTTGGTTTGGCACAATGCCCAAAAGATAGTATCAATAAAAGTTTTGTTTCTTTTTTACACATACTCCTAATTATCATCTTAAATCTTTGATACAGTATATACATACTTGAATATAGTTATGAATCATAATAAATACTATTCCCTCCGTCCCATATTAAGTGTCCACTATTCATATGCACAATTTTTTAAAAAAATTCCACTAACTACACTCTCCACCAATCAAATATCATTTTTACCCACTTAATTTGGGACATCTAAAGATTCCATTGTGAACACTTAAATTGGGACGAAGGGAGTATAATTTATTACAATACTAATATCATGAGATTGACCAAAATAATTTTATAGATCAGTGCTAGCTCATTAGGGCCCGTTTGGTTTGTAAGTGGGATTGGAATTGTATTTGGATTTGGGAAAGGTTTGAAAGAAAAAAATAAGAGAAAATTAATTAATATTTAATATATATATATATATATATATATATATATATATATATATATATAAATATATATATATATATTTAATATATTTTATGTATTTGTTTAAAATAAAAATAAAAGTAAAAAATAAAAAAAGAAATGAATTTATGTGGCTCATAAAAAAGCATGAAATAAAAGAAAATTTGTAATTGGTGTTCTTCCATCAAACCCCACCTAGGTAGGGGGGGTATGGATTTTTAAAATCTGAATCATGTGTCAGAATGAAAAAATGGTACCAAACAATGAAATGAAATATTCTTTCATTCTAAATCCCTGACACAAATGAACCAAACGGGCCTTTATTATTATTTTTCTCATAAGCGTTTCATTCATTGATGCAAAAAAAATTGATTTCATATAACTGTCACTTTCATCTCTCTCTTCAATACTGACTTGCAGAGTCCCCATGTTCAAAATGGGTTCTTCTCTTCACATCATTTTAAATCATGGGTTCAGTTATCTTCATTTCATATTAACAGACTAGTATCCACCTCTAAGTAAAACTCTTAGGAGCCGTTTGGTTTATGGTATTTATACTGTTGGCATTGATTCATTGCCTAAAAAGTTTGTTTGGTTCAAATAATGTGGGCCCATGGATTAGATGGATTACCAAATAGTTACCGTATGTGATTCCACTAAAAAATGAGAGGATTTAAAAAAAAAAATTGCTATCAATTTGTCATTTTCAAGTAACATGGGTCCCCAACAAATCTGTACCACTTATTTTTAATTTAAAACTTATTTTATGATAAAAAATGAATTAGTCTTTTTTATATATTTTTTAAATTATAATATTATATTATTTATATATTTTCTCTCTCATACTTTTTTTCTTAAAACTTATACCAAATCCAAATCCAAATCCTAATCCAAATCTAAATCCAAATCCAAATCCCTTAACAAACTAAACGGACCCTTAATGTTATAGATCAATAACCGGATTTAAACGTCCAGCCGGATCTAAACTTTTACCCTCTCCATCCCATATTAATTGTACAGTTTAACTTTTTTTAATTTTTTTCTTTTACTTTGACTTTAATTTTTTTTTTGTTATATAATATTTGATGAAAAATATATGTATAAATTGCGTTTTAAATATATTTTCATTGGTATAATTTACTCCCTCCGTCATAAAATTGTAGTCCCTTTTTGACATTTTCAGTCTTTTTTTTACAACTTTGACCTTAAGTATTTTTGTTTGTGTTATATAATATTTGATGAAAAATATATGAATAGTTGAGTTTTAAATGTATTTTTCATTATTATAATTTTCATCAACTATTGTATAATATAAACAAAAATATTTGAAGTCAAAATTGAATAAGAAATACCAAAAAGGTCAAAACGGAACTATAATTTTGAGACGGAGGTAGTATATCAAATACTATTATATAACACAATAAAAAATATTTAATGTCAAAGTTGAAAAAGAAAGATTACAAAAAGTCAAACTAGACAATTAATATGGAACGAAGGAAGTAGTAAAACAATAATCAACCGAATCTAAACTTCTAGCCGATGGAGGCGAACCAGACCGGACGTGGTGTTTTAAGTTGGTGAAAAGCTTTTTTTTTTCTCCTTAAGATCGTCTACTTTTTTAGAGAATGATTTGAGCAATACCCCCTCACACCAGAACATAGTTTATTATATGTTTCTTTAGCGTTGGAGTTATAATTTTGATGCTTATGAGGATATCATCTGGAAAGAGATTACATCAAACTAGTGTTGATATAATTTGAGAAAATTTCTTAAATGAACTCTTTCTAATGGTACTTTACAAATATAAACCTCGCCTATACATTTTTTTAAAATGAACTTTTCAATATTATACGTTAGATTCCTACCATAGTAAGTTTTTAAACCGTACACGTGTATAAGGAATTCCTGGGCGTGGGCGAGGCGAGAACCTAGGCGAATGAGTGTCTAGGCGAGAGCTTGGGCGTGGTACAGACTAGTAACAAGTTTCTATGTCTAGGCGAGATGTCTGGCGTGTACAACTAGTTCTAGGCATGGGCCTGGGCGAGATTGGTTCTTCTGGGCGAGGGTCCTAGGCGTGTACAACTAGTCCTAGGCTAGGCGAGGTTATTTCGTGGGTGAGGGTCCTAGGCGTGTACAACTAGTCCTAGGCGTGCTTCTGGTGCTTCTGGGCGAGGTTATTTTGTGGGTTTGTTTGGTTTTGGTTTAGGCGAGATAGTCGTGAGCTTGAACTTCATAACAGAAAGTGACACAAACACCATATGATCGCGTATTGAAGCGACAAATAGCTGCAGATCATAGGCAAAAGCTTCGAAAAAGAATTACTACCTCCGTCCCATTTTTATTGTCCCCTTTGACTTTGACCAGTCTTTCTTGTTCAACTTTGACCATTAATATATTTATTTGTGTTATATAATACTTGATGAAAATTATACCAAATGAAAATACATTTAAAACCTAATATATTCATATATTTTTCATCAAGTATTATATAACACAAAAAAAAAATTATGATCAAAATTGAAGAAGAAAGACTAAAAAAATCAATATGGGACAATAATTTTGGGACGGAGGGAGTATAATATAAGGAAATTGATGAACAACTAGAGGTAGAAAACTTTAAGGAAAATATATAGTGGTTTGGAGTATGATAGTGGCTGTTTATGATAGCTTTAGTAAACGTACTTAAGGAAATTAGGAATGATGTAGAGGCACTTTATTTTGCTTACTTAAAAATCCATGCTTACCAAGGGATAAATCCTCACCATCCATCTAGTATAATCTAACGGTGGGGATTAACCTAAGATTTAATACTTAAACCTAAGTCCATGTTTTTTTTATTGTCTTTTTGTCTTTCTTTTTTATTAACCTTTTTTTTTCTTTTTTTTTTTGTTTTTTTTTATTAATTTCCGTTTTTTTTTTTTTTTTTTTTTTTTTTTTTTTTTTTTTAAATTTGCGTTATTCACGTTTATTTTTTTCGCGTTTTTTTTCGCTTTCATACGTTTTCATCTGTTTCGTCCGTTTTTCAACGTTTTCGTCCATTTTCTAACGTTTTCGTCCATCTTCATATGTTTTCGACTATTTTCTTACCTTTTCGTTCGTTTTCATACGTTTTTGTTTGTTTTAATACGTTTTCTTACGTTTTCATGTATTTTCGTCCGTTTTAATACGTTTTCGTCCGTTTTCAGATGTTTTCGCCGTTCTTTTTTATACGTTTTCATCCGTTTTCATAGGTTTATATACGTTTTAGTCCGTTTCGTCCGTTTTAGACGCTTCGGCCGTTTTCTTACGTTTTGGTCCGTTTTCATACGTTTTCTTAGGTTTTCGTTTGTTTTCATACGTTTTCGTCCGTTTTCATACGTTTTCGTCCATTTTCATACGTTTTCGTTTGTTTTTTACGTTTTCATGTACTTTCATCCGTTTTTCTATACGCTTTCTTCGTTTTCAGACGTTTTCGTCCACTTCTATACATTTTCATCGGTTTTCATAGGTTTATATACGTTTTCGTCAATTTTTTACATTTTCGTCCATTTTAGACGCTTTCGTCTGTTTTCAGACGTTTTCGTCCGTTTTCATACGTTTTTGTCCGTTTTTATACATTTTCGTCCGTTTTAAGACGTTTTTATCGTTTTCATTCATTTTATACGTTTTTTCCGTTTTCAGACGTTTTCGTCCGTTTTCATATACTTTCATCCGTTTCTATACGTTTTCTTCGTTTTCAGACGTTTTCGTCCACTTCTATACGTTTTCACCGGTTTTCTTAGGTTTATATACGTTCGTCCGTTTTACATTTTCGTCCATTTTAGACGCTTTCGTAAATGTTTTCAGACGTTTTGTCCGTTTTCATACGTTTTGTCGTTTTATACATTTCGTCCGTTTTAAGACGTTTTTATACGCTTTTCATTCATTTTTATACGTTTTTTCCGTTTTCAGACGTTCGTCCGTTTCATACGTTTTCGTCCGTTTTTGTAGTTTTTTATCGTTTCGTCTATTTTCATACGTTTCATGCTTATTATTAAACTCTATTATATTACATGTCTAATATCAATTGTGATATTTTAAAAAAATACTTAATGTCTAATATCACTTGTAATATTTCATAAACAAACAAGCATGTTTTTTAACCTTTAATATCATCTGAGATATTTCATTGCTTTGTATGTTTTTATATATTATCACCTATGTGTTTTCTAATATTTTTATAATTTTCAGTTACATGATAGTTTTGTAACTTTCATCGCAATTGACAAGCGTATATTTTTTAATGCAACCAGTGTTATCTATCACTTGTGATATTATACTCTTAGTAGAAATAAAATGGTTAAAGTCTCTTTAGGTGAATTCTTATTTTGTTCAAAAAATGCTAATTTAATGCAACACTTGTTTGAATTTGAGAATATTTCAAATCTCTATTTTCATAGTTTGCTTCATTTTTATTCATTTTGATATTTTTAAGTGACACTTATTATCTCTTGTGATATAACACTGTAAGGAAGATGAAGAGTATTACATTTTTCATCATGTATGTGTTATCGATTTTGATACTCAACTAAGAATGTGAAATATTACATTCTTACCAAATGTGATAAGAATTTAGTATTTTACCAAGTATATATGAAAGAAATAATAATATACATCACTTATTATATCACTGTGATGATTCTGTTCATTTTTTTTATTTGTGTTTTTGAAAATATTTAGGAAGATTTTTGTGTTTTATGATAATATGAAATATTAAAAAATGTGTTTAACTGAAAACAAGAGATGTTATGATACTTTGGTTAGACTTGTGGTGGCATTTTCTTTTTAATAGATACATTGTGCATGTTTCGATAGGTTTTATAGAGGGATTTAAAAATATCTATCATTGAATCAACAAACTAAAGAAGCTATGGTTGAAGAAAGCACAACAAACTTAGCAAGCTCAAACACCTGTGATATCACACATGATATCACAGGTGATATCATCTCGCTTTTGATATCACATGATATCACACATACTACCACCGGTGATATCACACATGATATCACATGTGATATCACCTGTGTTATCACACATGATATCACGTGTGATATCATGTGATATCGTGTGATATCATGTGATATCATGTGATATCACACATGATATCACAGGTGATATCACCTGTGTTATCACACATGATATCACGTGTGATATCATGTCATATCACAGGTGTTTGAGCTTCCTCAGTTTGTTTATAAAGATGTGTGCTTTCTTCAACCATAGCTTCTTTAGTTTGCTGATTCAACCATAGATATTTTCAAATCCCGCGATAAAACCTATCGAAACATGCACAATGTATCTATTAAATAGAAAAATCCACCACAAGTCTAACAAAAGTATCATAACATCTCTTGTTTTCAGTTGAAAACTTTTCTAATATTTTATAATATCATAAAACACAAAAATCTTCCTAGGTATTTTCAAAAACACAAATAACCCGAATCATCAGAATCATCACATTCTTAGTTGATTATCCCAACTGATAACACATACATGATAAAGAATGTAATACTCTTCATCTTTCTTACAGTGTTATATCACAAGAGATAAATAAGTGTCACTTACAAATATCAAAATGAAAACGTCTGAAAACGGACAAAAACGTATAAAAATGAATGAAAAACGTATAAGAATGTATGAAAACGAACAAAAACGTCATAAAACAGACAAAAACGTCTGAAAATGGACAAAAACTTATAAAAACGGATGAAAACGTATGAAAACGGACGAAAACGTATAAAAACGGACGAGAACGTCTGAAAACAGACGAAAACGACTAAAAATGGAAGAAAACGTAAAAAACGGACGAAAATACATGAAAACATAAAAATAGAGACAAAAACGTCTAAAAACGGACGAAAATACATGAAAACCTAAAAAACAGACGAAAACGTATGAAAACGGACGAAAACGTATGAAACGAACGAACGTAAGAAAACGGCGAAAACGTCTAAAAATATAAAACCGGACGAAAACATATGAAAACGGACGAAATCGTATATAAACCTATGAAAACGGATTAAAACGTATAAAAACGGACGAAAACGTATAAAAAATGACGAAAAACATCAAAACATAAAAAAACGGACGAAAACGTATGAAAATGGACGAAAACGTATGAAAACGGTAAAAAACTGGCGAAAACGTAAGAAAATGGAGGAAAACGTTGGAAAACGGACGAAAATGTATAAAAACGGACGAAAAGAGAAAACGTGAAAAAGCGGAAGAAAACGTTGAAAACGGGACGAAAACGTAGAAAAATGACGCAACCGCGCGACGTAAGAAAATGGAGGAAAACGTTGGAAAACGGACGAAACAGATGAAAACGTATGAAAGCGGAAAAAAACACTAATAAAAAACGCGAATAACGCGAAAAAAAAAAAAAAAAAAAAAAAAAAAAAAAAAAAACGAAATTAACAAAAATAAATAAAATAAAAATGAAATAAGAAAAAAGGTGAATAAAAAAGGAAGACAAAAAGACAAGAAAAAAAACATGGACTTAGGTTTAAGTATTAAATCTTAGGTTAATCCTTAAACTAGATAGATGGTTGAGATTTGTCCATTGGTAAGCACCAAAATAAGGGTAAGCAAAAAAAAATTCCTCGAATGATGTATCATATTGTATAGAAGTATCAGTCCATTGGAATACGCGAGTCACAACTAATATTGTGAAGTCATGTATCGTAAACTATTAGTAGATGCAGATAATAAGCCCATTTTTGTGCTTTGAAGCCTTATGTTGCCTGAATTTCTCCATTATGTTGCCTGAATTTCTCGCATACATTTTAATGAGCAATGAAAAGGGTCTTGGTTTGCGTTTGCAACTAGTCTCATAGAATATGATTTTTGGTATAGGCTATGATTGTGACATCTCATATTTATTTATAAAAGTGTTAACCTTGGTATGTGGGGCAATGGAAGTGACATGTTTTCGTCATTTTGGTAAACTATAGGAAAGAAGTTCACTTTAGTAATATGAGTGTCTATATGGTTCACTTTGGTAATTTGCTTATATAATTTTGATGCTTAATTATATCATGCATATTGATGGGATTAATGAGTGTCATGTTATTGGTGAGTAATTAAGTAAAGTCTTTTTTTTTGGCGAGCTTATTTTTTTTCCGGCGATTGGTGTTCGGGTTTTGTTTGTTTTTTAGAGCATTAGGTGTTACAATAAGGCTAACCTCTTCATTCGGGGCCCACGGGTGCCACATCACTATAACAAACATTCACAACTAACCCCCTCCCCCCCTCCCCTCACAACAAACCGCAACTTACTTATTTGAGATCTACTACTTACAATTTGATTTTTCTTTCACATCTCCAAATGAAATAAAATTCATTTTATTCCAATAAAAGATTGACAACAACAGTTTTTATAAAAAAAAACGTATATATATATATATATATAGAGTTAGGATCAAATAAGAAGATTACTTAAAATAAGAAGGAATAAGAAGAACTATAACCGCAAATCCGAGATGCACCGACTTAAATTAGATGCATCCATATAATCTTACATTCATTATAACGCACAATAGTGTGTTTTCTAGCTTTTAATCAGATGCATATACGTATATTAGATGCATTTCATGATTTCTCTTGCTTTTTGTTCCTCTGCACGTGTCGAAATCATGAAAATCAATTTGTACCATCTATACATCAAATTAACTTTCGAAACTCAAGATGTTGCATCTATATGAATAGAAATACATCTAATGCAAGTCGTTGCATCTCAAATACGTGGTTTTGGTCACTTCTCACCACTTCTTATTTTAATTTACTTCTCACTGTATCCCTACTATATATATATATATATATATATATATATATATATATATATATATATATATATATATCCTCAACACATATTCACACACAGTTACACACACAAACCCACTTCCACAATCAAGCCATCTGAGCTCAAATCCAACACAAACCCACTTCCAAAACTACTTCAATTTCACAACCCAGAAACCAATTTCAAATCCATCCATCATCAGATGATGAAGGTGAAAATAAATAAATAAATAACAACCCATGCTTCTTCTTCTTTTACATATCACCTTCTTTAACATTTATCTATTGATCGGTCCCACTTGTCAGCAAATTTGCTTCGCCGTCTGCACGAGTAGGATTGTTTCGGCGAGCTATGGCGAGTTGGGGTGGTATCATGGCGAGCTGTGGCGAGCTGCCATGTCATCCTCGGCGAGGCATGGCGAGCTCCACACCTTGTGCTCTTAGAGCATTAGGTATCGCAACAAGCCTAAGCTCTTCATCCGGGGGCCACGGGTGCCACGTCATTATAACAAACCTTCACAACTAACCCACACCCCCCCATAACTAACCTCAACTCATTCATTTGAGGCCTACCACTTCCTAAAAATACAAATATTACAAGTATAAAAAAGAGGAAAAAAAATGACAAATCAACTTCGTCGCGCAGACGAAGAAGATACAATGGCGAAGGATGAAGAGGGGGGTGTCATGGCTAGCCATGACAAGGCTGCCTAGTCACTATGGCGAGCCATGAAGAGCATGACACTGGGTGCTCTTATGGATATCTTCTAATGAAACGTCATCTCGCATTGGTTTTTTTTGTGTTAAAAATATGGAAAATCTGGGTTCATCTTGATGTTCTTGATAATTGTTTAAAATTAAATATAAATTCAATAGAAAATTAAAGAGGAAAGATGATGAATGGTGTTTTGGTAGTTAAATTTTCATTTGCAAATTTAGCCATTGGAATTTAGCCCGTGAAATGACGAGAATACCCTCAGGGGTGGGGCCACTTAACGAGAGAACTAACGCTCGTTAGCAAAAAGTGTCTCTCGACGGCTGTTTTGAAAAAAAAAAAAAAAAACAAAAAAAACAAACAAACATTAGTGGTTGTTTTGCAACAAATTTCGTCTCAGGGTATTCCTTACGTTTTCAAAAATCATAAGGGACATAATTTGCAATTTAACCTAGAACAAATGTTTACCTTGTTTAACCTATGTTGAGTCATGCTCCTTACGGTCGATGACAATGTATAATCATCGGTGTTAGTGATTAATTATCAACGGATAACCTCACGTCACTCACCCGTTGGTAATTAACGATGGATTACCAACAGATCTTCTTATGTCGATATCTGTTGGTTTTGTGACAAAATATCAACGAAATCTCAAATCCATTGGTATTTGGTGACCAATTATCGACGGAATTTCTTGCGTCTTTAATCCGTCAGAATTTTGTCGGTACTACGCTGGCAACAATTGTCTCTGTCAGTAACCCGTTGGTAGTTCCGTCAGTAATCCGTTGGTAGTTCAGTCAATAATTTCCGACGGTTAGTCTTGTTCTGTTTTCTAGTAGTGTACCTATTTTGGGTGGTCTGGTTAGGCCGCGTACATCTGAAATAGACTTACCTTCTCAGATAACGTGCACAAGGAAAACCACCCGTTTACTAGATGTAAGGTGCAAAGTTTTAACTTTGAGGTTTACCGCAAAGAGTCGATGAAAAGGATCCAAACATAGTCCGCTGTCCTTCATTATAGATCTTTGCCAACTCTTTTTGTGTCTATAATCATGCACCTGGGAAACTGAGCGACATGTATGGCTTTAGTTACAGTTTTCCTTCTTGTGTACTCAAGTCCAGTTCTTAATGTTGATGTGGACATAGTTAGTGTTATTTTGTTTAGACTGTTGAAAGTTTAATTTCTATTTCTTTTTCTCAATCTTAACCATGTTGACTTTGGGTGATTTTGGCATATAATTGCCTATACAAGACATTATAGGGTCGGACTGGAACATGGCGAATAAAGGCGTAAGCCCATGTTCACCACTAATTGTGTGGGTGCCAAAAAAAGAAGGCTTCACTCAGTTCGTTAAAGTCAACGATCATCATGAAGTCGAAGGTGGATTCTCGATAGCCATATTTTGTTATGCCTTACAGTTATTACCATTCAATGTTCGACCTATCTTCAAACCTTTTATCAATGACAAAGGGGAGTCAAATGGTACCTATGATCAACTTCTAAAACACATTAAGGGCAAGGTACATTTTTATCTTACAATCTTGTGTATATATATTACGTCTGTATAGTAAATACCTCAGTTTTATACCATCTTAACATATTCACACACTTGTAATCGCGTGGAATTTAATGTACGAGTAAATTTTCAATATATTGAAATTCAATTTCAAACAAAAAGAAAAGTTTTGTCCAAAATGAACAATTTGGAGATACTAATTACTCCTCAAACTTGTCAAAACTAACCTTTCAATAATCTATCATAAATTAAACGTTAACTCCTATATATATCATCAACAGCTGATCTTTCACTTATTTAAAATACCATACATATGCAAACTTGAGATATTTGGTTTAGTTTTCATGGAAATTTATCTGCAAATAACACATAACATTGCAATGTACCAAATAAGCTACCATGTTTTACAATTTTCTATCTTGCAGGCTTGTGAGGCTGTTGCGGGAGATGTAACTATGCGAGGAACAAGAGCTCAATACGTGTCTTTCACAATTCCCTATATGAACTCTGATGTTTATATGCTAATGCGTGGTACACATGACTTGAAGCAATCCCTTTGGACCTTCTTTAAACCTTTTACTACAAGACTATGGATCACATTAGTTTGCTCGTGTATCTTAACGGGAGCTGCACTTGCTTTTCTAGAATTCCGTGAACACAACCCCATATTTGCAAGCCCGTTCTATAGACAACTCGTAATGGTCATATGGTTTCCTATTTCAACATTCTTCTTGCATGAAGGTACTTGCTGCGAGAAACATACATAGTTTAATGTGTCTAATAACTAGTCTAACTGCAGCCTATATGCTAAATGTCCAGACTTGATTTAAGCATAAAAATAATTGCACTTCTTGCTGTGTAAAAGTTCTAGCTGGTAAATGTTGGACATGTTAATTAGTCCTCACTTGATAGTGGCAAATTACTATGAAAAGTATTAGATTATAAATAATCACAAGCCCGTTCGTGTGTTTAGGGTTTCTACTCATGTAACCTCTATATATTAGGAAACTAAATAAACATAAAGATAAACCCTATACATATATTTTTATTGTCTAATATATTACTACATATTTAAAGTTAAAATTGAAAACCAAATACTTCAAAAATCAACACTAGACAATAATTATGGGACGGAAGAAGTACTACGTGGATGATAAATAAACCCTATACATATTTTATTGTCTAATTTGGGCTTATTTATCGTCTAATAAATAGCATTAAAACATGCGTTTTCCCAATGTTAGCAACACGTTTTTATTTTTCATTACGACACTCTAGCTATGTAAGCATTTTCATCTGTGTACTAGTGTTAGATTGAGTCATTAAGGTTAGCAAGTGTGTTGCTGAAACCGTATGTATATAATTTGTTGATAAATTATTGTTGATCGATGTATATATTATTTTTTTTATTTCAGGGAGGGTGCGCAATAAGTGCTCTAAAGTTGTGCTTGTTATGTGGCTGAGCATGCTTTTCATAGTACTTCAAATCTTCACTGCTACGTTGTCCTCGTGGTTGACACTAGATCAACTACGTCCGCCATTGTCAGTAGAAACTATTGGATATCAAGGCGGGTCCTTCCTAAAGGATCTTATCATTTATAGGTACAACGTTTCAGGCATGCGTTTAATGGCTCTCGACTCCGTCGAAGAATACAAAAACGCTTTGTCCAGTGGAGCCGTAGACGTTATCTTCGATGAGCTCCCCTACATTGAAATTTTTCTTTCCAAATACGGGTCTGAATACATCAAATACGGACCTGTAAAGCAAGAACCTGGTTTTGCATTTGTGAGTTTCAGCACTTCTTTTTTTTTCACTTTTAGAAGAATTGCAATTTTAAATAGCCATGACACAACATATGTAGATGGTATGTCTTAGCGACAATATTATTATTATTATTATTATTTTTTTCTCCAAAAGGGTGAATGATATATTATTGAAATAACCAACAAGTTACAATTTGAATACAAACACTGGACATAGGCATTCCCATCCAGGAACAAAACACAAAAACACTATTCTTAACAACCAAAAAAAACATCATTTAAATGAATACAACTGCTGATCCAAACATCCCTTTATTCAGGAAAAAGAACTAAGCAGACTAAAAAGTTGGTCATTTCTGACTTCCCACCACATATTGAAACTGAACATTCCATATTTCAGCAACTTTAGTGGTGTGAATAGATTTCTTAACAGTTAAGCTCAAAAGTTGAAGCCTTACATGCTCAGTAATGATTTGAACAATACCTTCTGCACTTGAAGTTCTGAGCTTAAACAATCTTTCATTCCTGTCTTTCCAAATGCTATAGACTGTAGAAGCAATGATCAGCCTATTCAAAACACTCCAAATAGAATTATTACAAGGTAGAGTTGCCATCATCTGTATGATTTGATCCCAGTCATTTGGAATAACAACAGCTTTCATTTTGGCTTTCATATCAGACCACACCTTTGCAGAGAACTCACATTGGAAAAATAGATGACTATGGGAGTCATTAATAGTCTTACATAGGGGACAAAGAAGAGTTTCAGAACACCATCTCATCATTCTATCTTGAGTAAGAAGCCTCCCTTGAATAGCCATCCATAGAGTGAAAGCATTCCTTGGATTACATTGAGAAAACCAAACAACTCTCCACCAATGAACAGCTGTTTAATCTTCTTTAAAATCCTTCCATACCTCTTTAGTAGTGAAATTCATGAGTTGACCATTTTTAGACCTCCATTTGACTTGATCAGTGATATCTTCATTAAAAGTAAGAACATTAATTTGATTAAGCATAGGAAACTTAGAATACCAGCCAAGAGGCCAAGTCCATCTACCATCCTCAACCATATCAGCCACAGTGAAATTGTTTTTAAGTCTTGCATCAAGAATACTTTTTATAGGGATAAATTTTGTCAAAGGACCAAAATCATTCCACAAATCATGCCACATAGAGGTTCCAAGTCCCACTATCATTATAACCAGCATCAATTTCCCAAAAACTTTGCCCTTTTAACTTCACTCTATTTACCCATTTAACCAATAAGCTGTCTTTATTAGTAACAAGCTTCCAGATGTGCTTAGCTAAGAGGACTTCATTCCATTTACCAATCTGTTTTAGACCTAAACCACCTTCCATTTTAGGACTGCGCACAATAGACCAGGCAACTTTTGCTTCCCTTTGGCACTCTTACCCTGATTCCACAAAAAGCCTTTGAGTAAACTATCAATTTCTTTGACAGTTGATTTTGGGAGAAGAACCACTGAAGCCCAGTAGGTCTGCATAGCTGCTAGGACTGAAGCAATGAGTTGTAGTCTCCCAGCATAGGAGAGAGCTTTATTCTTCCAATCATCTATTCTGTTCTTTACTTTGTCCACTAAAATTTTACAATCATTGATCCCTATCTTTTTAGCAAGGAGAGGAATACCCAAGTATTTCACAGGCAAACTTCCAACCTGAAAAGGAAGAACATCAAGAATCTTTTGTTTCTCACCCATATCCACACTGCTAAAGAAGATAACACTTTTACCCATATTAGGCTTTAGACCAGAAGCATTATTGAATTCATCCAAGGTATCTTTAATCACTTTGACAGAACAATGATCACCATGACACAGAACTAGCAAATCATCAGCAAATGAAAGGTGTGTCAGTTTAATTTAGCGACAATATTATAGCAGGCAGTAAATAGAATGAAATGATAGCTAGATAGACTAATACAAATAAAAATTTGAATCTAATAGAGTAATACAAATAGTCCACTAACAATAATATCTTTTGTTCCCTAACTTTATGTGTTTAATATTCCAGGCATTTCCCATTGAATCTCAAATATTACAACCGTTTTCCAGGGCAGTTTTAAACCTAACTGAAAGTGACATAATGATGAAGATGAAGGAGAAGTATCTGGGAATCACCGATTCTATCGCATATCCAGAACCTAATCAAGCCCTTCCACAAAGTCTTGATGTTGAAAGTTTCATTGGGTTATTCGTAATCATGGGGATTGTAATTATAGCCGCTATTGTCTCGTCAGAAATTGCTATTAGGCAGAGAAAAAATAAAATTCATCCAGAGAAAAAGAAAAAAAGAAGAAGATACAATACTCGTTGAAAGTTTCACATATTCAGGACTGTAGCTGCTATAATCTCGTCAAATATTTTCCCTTATGTGTAGAAATAATACAATGCAAGATGAAGAAGGATAAAAGCAGGAGCTACAATATATAAATTGATCTTAACGAGTTCAAGTTACGATCTATGGTCAGAATGTAGATACATTAGTCTGTGTGTATGCATATAATATACAAAGTAGACAAGCATCAATTGCTTCCATGAACCATAATTTTATGTTTTCTTTGTAATGATTACAAGGGTGATAATACATTGATATGAAGTTAATACATCAATAGCACCATATCTTTAAGTTCTACCAAAATATGAACGTTGGACACTAGTCACCCAGAGAGATTTGCATCTCAATTGGTGCCTTTTACTGTTAAACAAGCTTGGCAAGACTGCAGAGAAGGTGGAACTACAATGCAATCCAAGACAGTCTTTTATTTTGGGGATGGCCATCTGAGCAAGCTAAAAAACTCAGTACAAAGTAATGCTTTGGCCGAAGAACTCAATTTTGAAATGTCCATCATGCATTTTGGATCACGACTCTTATAAGCATCTGTTTTTCCAATATGGATATGCTAAGCAATTGTGGTTAAGTATGAAAAGTGAGATGAATGCAGGTAGTTTGAATGATAATCAGGAATATATAATAAGTACTATGGCAGCTAAGAATCACAAAAAACAACATATGGAATATTCTGCAAAGCTTATACTTGCTGCCAGTCTATTTTATCTGGCAAGAACGCAATTGCAGGCTGTTCCAATATACCAAAAGAACAGAGAATAAGATCAAGAATTCAAGATCATCAAGGAAAATATCACGTTGCTAGTAAATGGGTAACTCAGTTTCAGAAGTTTCATTCTCTTAAAATGGAGGTCATGTGCAATCGAGGTAAATGGATCATTTAAGTCTAAAATGAGGTGTCCTGACTTTATGACTTATGGTTTGAATTATAAAGTGTCATGATGAATATCAAACCTTAAAAAGAAATATGAAGTTGAGGTCATTAATATGCAAGATGGAAGGAATTTCAGATGATGATCAGATTATACCTAATGCCTGGAAAAGTATCATGATGAAGGTCCTGAGTACTGGAAAAGTATCAGATTATACCTAATGCGTCGAGGTCCTGAGTCCTGACTATATGACTCTTGATTGACTAGTTAAGTGTGATGATGAAGGTCAAACGTAATGCCTGGAAAAGTATGCAGTTTAGGATTGTATGGTTTATCACATTGTTGGTTACTGCTCAGGGGTCTTTCTGTGTTGGGAGTATCATTTGGATTGGGAGTTTGGGATTCACTAGCCATGAAAGATGGGGGCTACTTCGCCCTAACAAATAGTGTCTTCATTGTGATCAGAGCAAAATTCTACATATATTTACCTTCGCATGTCAACATAACCACAAATTGGTAGGACTGAGTTCACCTATAATGTAATCATAAATATAGAAGTGTTCACATTTTTACATTGCTTGCTATCAAAATACCCATTACATGTTTCTCCTACACTTTCAATCTAAAATGCTACCGAACCTGAACCCAATTTGTACTTGATCAAAGTGCTTCCGCCATAGAATGCCTTTACGTATCATATAGTAGATATTTATAGGATCAAGCTGAGCACACAGCGATCCAAATATAGCTGAAGTATAAGTTACTAACCAGAATCCATTCCAACCCTCACAACATCATTGACTTGACGACATGTCACACTTTAGTATGACCTGCGTATTTTGCAGAAGGTACTTATCTACCTCTTTCTTCCTTTAAAGTAAATGGTCTTATAAAACCTGGATTTTGCAGAACAAATAAATCAGTTAAAACAGATCTCGCATACAAGTATATAGGGGTGTTTGACTAAGCATTTTGGAAGTCATAATGTATATCAACTCAGCATCATGCTATAGGAGATAGAGATTAACAATCAAATATCATTTGTTAAAGTGTATAACAGATTTTGATTCTTTAAGAAAATAATACTATGACCAAAAAGGACATTCTTGCCGGAACAAAAAAGCCGTGTATCCAGTGCCAATTTATTAGTGACTAATGCAGACAAGAATATGCCTTATATTAAACCAAAAAAAATAACTTGTATTGAAATAAAAATAATCAGAAAATACACTAGGTTGGAAGGACAACAATGCAAGTATCAAGAATATATCCTCCATTAAAACAACTTCTTGGTAAATACATGCAAATTATGATAGTACTCAAATGCTAACAAACAAGCAAAACATATATTCAAATTACCTTAAAAGCTTAGCGCCTTTTAATAGCAGTAGTCTTTCCCAACATCACCAATTTCTCAAGGGTTACAGAAGACCATCCCTCTTCAGTTTGAGCAAACACTTTTTGATTGAGAGCATCTATGATTATGCTAATATTCCCAAACGCGTATACTAGATGGCCATCTTGCATTCTTCCTGGTTTTGGCTTAAATAGCAGATCGTTACCTTGTGCATGAACTTCAATAACTTCTTTCAGACTCATATCATTCATCCCGGTTTGTGCAGCCTGTGCTGCAGAAGCAGCCTTCTGTTGTGCTAAAAATTGACTCTGATTACGTGCATTTATGTCGCTAAGGTTTTCTCTCTGACCAGGCTCGACCACCTCTAACCCTTCAACAGCTTTGTTCATCATGTCTAACCCGACTTTAAGCTGAGAGCGTACATGTTCAGTCGATAAAAGTTCACTTGGGATTAGATTCCTCCAACCCACAAACCAATCGTTCACTTCTTGGTAATTTGGGTTCGAGCGTAACCATTGGTACAGGGCCATCTGCCACTTGTCGAAAAACACATCCATTATTTGAAGCATGTGATCAACGGGAATGAGACCAACCCATGTTTGGACCCAATAGAAGTGCTCAAGCTTCTGATCAGCAGGATTGATTTTGAGTTCACGCATAACAACCAACAATTTAGGAGCAATACAACTAATCATCATTTGTATCCAGGTTCCTCGATTAAATACATCCTTCCAAGGTGAAAGTACAGAGTAAGCTGACGCATCACTCGGATGCCAATCACAAAGAACATGCTCCAGTTTGGTGCGTATAGTAGGATACAGAACCTCGAGCTTGTGACCCAACAATACCAACCATGGATGAATCCAAACATGTATAGGGATGGTATCTTGACGTGGGTCCCATGAATCCACAGCATCAGACAACTTTGGCATTACTACATGATCGAGGATGGTTTGAAGGACTAATTGAGGTAGTAGTTCTTCCCACGAATCAAGAAACCGCAATAATGGCTCAGGGTGTTTGGGTTGCCAAGTATTCGTGATTGATATCCTTACAACAGGGAAGACAACTTCCATTAAAAGCCGAGAGTAAATTGAATCTGATATCTCGTCGTCCTGTAGTAGATCTTTCCATATTGATACAGCACTCAAGTGGTGGTCGTCTTCTGGCTTAACAAGTGGATCCCATCCAAGAAACAGTCTATGAAACAAATCCAATGCAAAAGAACATGCAATAGTAGATAAACCGAAAAGCTCGTACTCTTCTGGAAACACCTTTTGCAAGTCACCAAATGACTTGGCGACTGACTCAGGTGTCAACAAACCCAAACTGCACTGGTTACTTAAGCGTTCAAGCTCATTAGCAATCTCAGACATAATGTAAAGTTGTTTACCTTGACGAGCAGCGTCATGTTCAAGCTCTTCTCTCTCTTTTCGCAAAGCAACTATTACTCCCCTTTCAATTTGCAAGTGCTGGTCTATCTTCAGTATATCGACTTCACACAACGAGACACGTTTATGTATGAGCTCAGCCATTGGGATTGATTTCTCCTCGCCGTTTAGATTCTCAAGACTTGTCAACACTTTAACTTGTTTTCCCCTCATATCATAGACCACATCTAATACTTGTACTCGGTTCTTCTTCCCAAGCAACTCCTCAACAGTTACATGATTCTTCTTCTCCTCTTTTGTAAGTTGTGCACAATCTGAATAAAGCTTCCGGTTCTGGTTACAGTTCCTGTTCTGATTCTGACTTTTGTTTGGTTGAATGACAGAAGGCTGAGACCGATTCAAGACACTAGGCTCGTCAACGGACCCCAACCCCGCATTCTTGGGATACATCTTGACTTCAATAGGAGTAAGCATACCCTGTTCATTTGGCCCTAAACCACCACCTTTATACCCCATTTTCTCGAACATTTTCTCAACCACAGTTCCCTTCCAGGGTCCTATTTGAAAAGAATTGTTTACTAATGTTGATTTATCCATTTCCATCTGGCGCCTCTGATGTGCGCCTTTTGTGACCGTTTTATCAGAATCAATACGAAGAAGAAATTTCGCGTTGTTTTCATTAAGATTCAAATGATTCCTTGGTTTTTTCCTCATTCTCATCTCGAAACTATCCATTTCCTGGTCTTCCTCCGCCATGGTTCCTTCTAAGAAAACAAAACGAAACAAACCTGCAAGCAAGCAACAAAAAGGTCAAAGTCAGAACCTCAAATTTCGAACATTATACACAGACAAACAAAATGGGTCATAGGAAGCCTAATAGCATTCATTATACTGAGAAACAAACACTCAATCACGCACTTATTTACATACAGCTCGTATACATTGGTTCTTATTGGTTCATTCTTAAGATAACTAGTATAACAACAAAAAACAAACAAACTTATAGTTAACCACTTGACCAGTTAAGTATTAGACAACTTACTTACCGCATAAAGACTATTACAGTATTTTCTAACGAAATTCATAGATATCTTGTTTAATAATATTATGAGTATGTGTTTGGTGTTACTGTTTCAAGGGTATTTGCAAAATTCTACATTTACGATTTTGGTCGGAAACCTTGCAAAGACAGATAGCAAAGTTGTGCCGTGACCGGCAAAGAACAAGCAAGGACTGCAGGTAGAACGTGACATTATATATTCTTACATAAACTCGACTCTCTCAAAAAAAAAAAATTATACCACGTGTCCCCGCTCGTTTTTTTGCAAACTTTGTGACTAAAATCGTAATTCCACAAAAGGTGTAGATTGGCGGGAACACCCTGACCCCGGGTGTCTTTTGGCACCCGCCATTGTCCACCCCACATGGAATAGCTCCCGGCAACTCTCCTGACCTAGTGGGACACCAACTGGAGTGAGCACGATCCAAGACTCGAACCCGTGAGCTCTTATTCCACAAAGTCTCTCCGGTGTACCCATAGGTTTTGCGGAGGTGGGTACCTATATGAAGCAAATGCTAAGGATGAGATTTGAACGTGAGTCAATTGACTCAAGTACAAATACTCCAACCATTGGACTAATGCTCCAGTGGCGACTAAAATCGTAATTGTTTAAATATTGTGTCAAAATTATGCAAAACACAGATTTCTTAAATGTGACGATTCTTCTTACCTTTTACTCTAACACAGAATAATATCTGAACACATGTTGGTTTACTGAATAATGTGTCTTAGGTTAAAAAGGTTGTATCCTTTTTTTCTAGGGAGGTGTTTGTTTATATAAGTTCTATTGACAAACCACATAACCTAATAAGCCGATAAATAAGCATAAACACACAACTAGAAAATAAGAAGCGGATAATAGTAATATGAATGAAAGAGATAGATAGATATGGGTTACGTACGTACCTGATGATTGCAGACGAAGTAGAATGACACAACGAGAGTATGGTAATAGAATAATGTTGGTGCTATGTCATAAAACGATCGTCATTTATATAATTTTGTTTTTAATGTGTGGTTCGAGGGGTTTAACGACCGATTATCCTTTATTCAAGTCATAGTTTATTATTTTAGTACTCAGTTATATATATACCCATAAAGTTCGAATTGGGTAACAGCATATTTGAAAAGAGCTTACCCATCGTAGAATCTTCTTACACTTACAACAATATTATATATATTTTTTAACTCATTTTCTCTCTGCATTTAAACCATTGATTCTGTTAAGTGGCTGAATCGTGCGAGTAATACACTTTATAGGTTTAAAATGTAAGAATGTTTAGCATTTTTCATTTGAAAATAAAAACCGAAACTATATCATGATAAGCGAGTTTTTCCTTTTCAATATTCTTCTCGACCTGCTAACACAATCTCACTCCGGAATCTAACAAGTTCACTATTCTTGGCAGGGATATACTATAGGGACTCTCTTTATGAGTAAACCATATAAATCGCGAAGCACATAATACATCACAAGGATGCATATAATACAACCCTCTAATGCGTGCAATAATTGAAAACCCCAAAAATCTCTGATCAAGGATATAACATGATCCATTTTGCATCATATCTAAGGGATCCCTTGGTTCGGGTCGAACAAGCAATGTCACTCGATCCTTATCAAACTGACTGCATGTCTGCGAGGATCCCACTAGAGCGCCCTCCACTTCTAATAGGCCACGAACTAGACGATAATCATTCTCAACGAGTCTATAAGGAGTGATCTCATTTTTTTCATAGGGGTTGGGTAGAGACCAATGATTTTGAGAGAGGAATAGGAGGTAATAATAGAACGCACATCAGAGAGTACTGCCTTTTCTCATCTAATAAGTCAGGTTTTCAAAACCTCTTTTTTAAGAGATAGAGCACTCTTTACTCTACAATCAAAGCTGACCAGTACAAAACCTTAGTGATCTGTCCACGGTACAACATGAAAACACTACACCAACACGAAATTAGCTCCAGCCTCTAGACCCTTTCATGTCAAACCCATAAAGTCAAAACAAACTCAACCCATCTTCATTCCCAAAACAAAACAAATGACACTCACCACCCTCTTCAAAACTGGAATCAACCCATCTCCCAAACACTACAAATCCTTCCTCCTCCATCTCCTCAAATCCAAACACTCCCAATTCACCCCACACTTCATCTCACAGCTCATCTCCAACAAGATCAAATTCCCATATTCAATCTTCACTAAAACCCTCCTTAAACCCCAAAACCATGATAAAGCACTCACCTTTATCAATACCCAGATACCAAAACTCCCAAAAAAGCTTCAAAATCAAATCTTTAATGCATTAGTACAATCTTTATGCATTGATATGAAAAACCCTTTAAGGGGTTTTGATATTATGAAAGATTTTATAAAAAAAGATGGGTTTTGGGTGTCAAGATTTACTTTTTGTGTGTTAATTAGGTCTTTTTGTGAAAAGGGTATGATGGATGCAGCAATTGAAGGTGTGGAAATGATGTGTGGTGAGAAATTTAGATACCCTTTTGATAATTTTGTAATTAGTAGTGTTGTTAAAGCGTTTGTTAATATCGGTGAATATGATGTCGCGTTGGCGTTTTATGATAATGCGGCGAAATGTGGTGGTTTTGAGATGAATGTTGTTAGTTATACTTGTGTTTTGAGTGCGTATTGTAGGTTAGATAGGTTTGAAGAAGTTAAGGATTTGGTTACTGAAATTGAGGATAGTGGATTGGGATTTGATGTTGTGTTTTATGGTAGTTTAGTTTACGAGTATTTTAGGGTAGGGGCTGTTATGGAGGCGTTGCGTAAGCATACAGAAATGGTGGAAAAGAAGATAGATAGGGATACAGTTAGTTATACGACACTTATAGATGGATTTTCGAAAGAAGGACTTGTGGAAAAAGCGGTAGGTTTTTTGTATAAAATGAGAAAAGAAGAGGTTAACCCGAATTTGATCACTTATACCGCGATAATGTCGGGTTTTTGCAAGAAAGGTAAGTTAGAGGAGGCTCTTACAGTGTTTAAAATGGTTGAGGATTTAGGGATGGAAGTGGATGAGTTTGTTTATGCAACGTTAATTGACGGTTTCTGTAAAGTATGTGATTTTAATAGTGTGTTTCGTTTACTTGATGTAATGAAGAAAAAGGGTGTTCATCCAAGTGTTGTTACATATAACATCATAATCAACGGTTTGTGTAAATGTGGTAGGACTAATGAGGCGTACGAGGTTTCTAAAGGTATTGATGGAGATGTTATTACTTATAGTACTTTGTTACATGGGTATATAAAAGAGAAAGATCTGACGGGGTTGATAATGACGAAAAAAAGGCTCGAACAAGTTGGTGTTTGTATGGATGTTGTTATGTGCAACGTGCTAATCAAAGCATTGTTTTTGGTAGGGTCATTTGAGGACGTAAACATCATTTACAAGGGAATGCCCGAAATTGGTTTGACTCCAAATGACGTAACTTTTTGTACTTTGGTTGATGGGTACTGTAAATTAGGTCGGATTGAAGAAGCGCTTGTAATTTTTGATGAGTTTCGAAGGACATCCATTGATTCAGTAGCATGCTACAATTGCATCATCAATGGCCTCTGCAAGAATGAAATGATTGATATGGCGATTCAAGTCTTTTTAGAGCTTATTGAAAGAGGTATGCCTTCGGATCCTAGTATTTACCGAATATTACTGCAGTCAATCCTGAAAGCAAAGGGTCCAGAGGGAATTTTGGATTTGGTTTCAAAAGTTGAAAATATGGGTGGCGAAGGCTTTCATATAGTTTGCAACTATGCTCTTTGTTTTCTATGCGATGGAGGCTTTATAGAATCCGTTAATGACTTGTACACTTTCATGAAAAGAAATGGAATTCTTTTGACCAAAGTGTCTTATAATTCACTGGTAGAATTAGCTCTTAACGATCAAAAACTGTGTCTTTTAAAGATTTCGTTAAGTGATCTCATGAAAGAATTTGGAATTTCTGACCCTAGAGTAAGCAAGATCGTCCTAAATCACTTGTGTATGAAAGACGTAGGACTTGCCATCAAATTTCTCAAAACAAAAAATATTACTTTTCCGGTTTTTGTTCTAGAGAAATTAATAAAGAATGGTAGAGCCCTTGATGCTTTTAATCTTGTGATGGGATCAAAAGAGAAGTTACCCTTCATGGATGTTGTTGATTACACCATTCTTGTAGATGGCCTTTGTAAAGAGGGACATATTAGGAAAGCTTTAGAGGTATGTACTTTAGCCAGAAATAACAAAGTTACCCTTAACATCGTCACTTATAACACAATCATTAATGGATTATGCCACCAAGGATGTTTTGTCGAAGCATTTAGGTTATTTGATTCATTGGAAATGATTAATGTCATCCCTTCAGAAATCACTTACTCTACACTTATTGATGCATTATGCAAGGAAGGCTATTTACATGATGCCAACAAGTTATTTGAAAAAATGGTTTTGAAAATTTTGAAACCAAATATTCGTGTTTACAACTCATTGATCAACGGGTATAGTAAGCTTGTACAGTTGCCGGAAGTGTTGAGACTTGTAGCTGATTTGGATGAAAATGGTATTAAACCGGATGAATTTACAGTTAGTGTTGTGATCAATACTTTTTGTCGAACTGGTAATATGGAAGGGGCTCTTGAGTACTATTTTGATTCAAGAACGAAAGGTTATTTACCAGATTTATTGGGCTTTTTCTATTTAGTAAGAGGGTTATGTTCAAAGGGAAGAATGGAAGAATCTAGAAGCGTTTTAAGGGATATGCTTGAAAGTGATAACGTTCTTGATTTGCTAAAAAAGGTTGATACAGGATCCGAAACAGACTCGGTGGACCTGTTTCTTGTTTCTTTATGTGACCAGGGAAATATTCGGGAAGCTGTTATGATTCTTGATGAAATTGCGTGTATGTTTTTCCCTGTTGGCAGAAAAGTGGTCGAGGGGAAGTTTCGTGTTGTTGAATCTGAACCGTTAATTTTAAATAAGGATGATGTTGTTAGTGATGATTTTGATGCTTATTATGGCCTACTAGCATCACTGTGTTCCAAAGGGGAGCTAAAGAAGGCTAATAAAGTTGCAAAATTGCTTGCTGGTTTTGATGGGGGATGATGCAATGGTTTTGATGCCGTCTGGTGAATTGACTATTTTACCCTCATCCTTATAGAGGATGATTACCGAGAAATGACTCCTACAAGCTGTTGGAACAGGACCTTACATTCGTTCAAGTGCAACTTCTTACAGGTGCATATCATCCTACAAAATTTAACGTCGTTTCTAAACTAAATTCTTTTCCGAGATATTAATCATCCAGAAGAATTCGTTATATCATAATTTGTTTTACATGTTCTCTTATAATTTATAAAATTTTTCGGCTACACATCCACTTTATAACAGGCAAAGAGCTATTAAGAAAGATGATACTGGAATGTGCAGGACACCATTTTTATAATGGAAGTTCTGAGTGCCACAAGATCGTGTACATGTCTTGCAAGTTGCAATAAACATTGTTTTGATAATATATAAGCCTCAAAGTCTTTTTAGACTTTTAGTCCAAGAGAACAAAGACGCCATTGTACAAACTCTCAAGTGGTTGAAGGAATAAGGTTGAGAAAGATGGCAACTGTTTGAAGTGCACTGAAAGGCCAAGGACTCTTGAAGAATTGTGCTTACCTCCATTTGTAGACTGATATTGTTAGTCTTTACCATCATCAGAGTTTTCCCTTTGGGGGTTGATTACGAGCTACATGAATTAATATGCAATCTGAGTTTGGACTAAGATCTACACCATTTGTGCCTTTGTATTCAGATTGTGTAATGACTCAGATTAATGCTCTTGATTAAATCTTCTGGAATTTATAGTTTGGAACTCATCTTTTACAAGCTTGTTAAAGTATTGGATTTTGTTCCTTGGTTAAATTTGAATCCAGTATCACCTGAGCTGCGCTTTTCATCTTTTACGCAAGCTTTTATTATCCGGTATTCAAATATGTTGTCACTACTGACATATTCTTGCAAAATGTTGATAACCATCAACTTCTGACATATGATCCAAATTAATCAGTCTACACCAAAAACTGTACCATACAAACACAAATCACATCAAAACAATACTAGCATTACGTAAGCTGATAGTCTGATAGCATCATTTTGCTAGATATCGAGACCACATATTACTAGATGATGTTATTCATCTCTTTAATCGAGCATTAAGCTTGCTCTATAATGAGCTCGCATTATATTGAGAAAATGTACACCATATATTTCAGAGAAACAGTTCTCGTCAAGAAAATATACGCAGCCATGAAAAATCTATTACTACGTGGATTTATATTCATTCAACCTCAAAAATATAAGTCACAGTGCCTTTCTTACATTAGACTCCCCAAATTAAAATAAAACAGATTTCCTCACTATCAACTCAAACTTGTCCCAACTGTCTTGAACTCGAAAACAAAGCCAAGTTTGAAAGGAGTGAGGTTGGAGACGGTTTTACAGCAATGTGAAAACCATACGGACCAAATGGGGTTGACTTTGACCCAACCAAAGAATCAGAAGTAAAAAATATCCACCTTTGGAATCATACTGTCGTGTAAGTGGAGAAAAGATCAATCATGCTGTCTAATGTCTCGGGTAAGAATTTTCTTGCAAATAAGTAACACGGTCTGTGCACACCATTCCACATACAAGGTGTAATAGTGGTTACTCTCTGAGAAAAAGAAAATAACTTTTCAGACTCGAAAATATAGTTCTTTTAGTACTTTAGAGCCCGAGAAAAAAGAACAGAAAAAGGCGAAGAATTTATCATAAGCATACCTTTCTGTCGCTTGTTTCATGAACACTTTCAGAGATGGACTGCAAGATCCACACAACCAGAACAAGTTAGCATCAAGGAATTTAGGGTGTTTGGATTTGTGTGTTTTAAAGCTGATTGGAGCTGATTATTTGATAAGTGCAGCTCAAAGTAGCAGTTTTTTAGTCTTAGAATTATCTGAATAGAAAATCAATTTCATACTCACATTTCAAAAAACGTTTATCTTTCTCCCACAAAAATACTGTAGTCATTTTCATCTTCTAATACCTCAAATAATTATAATTTAATAAACTACATTGATAATCTGATTATTACAATTTCACACCAAAAGCACATCCACCTGTTATATTACATCATTATCTGATTCTAATTATTTGATATCTTAAGATCAGTGTCAAAACATAGATCCAAACACTCCCCTAAAATACCTTTGACGCCTTTTTCCAAGTACACATACATAAGGATCGAGATTCAGATGTTTCTACCATAAATCTGCTAAAAAAAGGGGCAATAAAAGTGTGGCAAATGAACAACTTGTGAGATTAAGAGAAGAAAATACCGAAAGATTTTTTATGAGCTGGGATGAGATGTCCTTTAGCCCGTATGATTTCGGATGCCATTTATGTTCTGACCAATCAACGTGTGTCACCGACCAGTTTGCTATCCCCTTGGGATCAAACATCTAAACATTTAAAACATTAAAAACATTAACTTCAAAAAAGATATCCAATATTTGACTATTTGTCCTTGAAAAGTACTATATCTCCGTCCCGGAAAGTCAACATTTGACTTTTGTATTAGAAAGAGTATAAAAAATGGGACAAGAAAAATAAAATCCTTACGGTGAAGAATGTTGGCAAATAATGTTCATCAGCATAGCAATTGCGACCATCCATACCAGGCTGTATTACAAAAAGAAAAAAAGACAATCAAATTTATACAGAACTTTAAAGATTTTACCCATTGCATAACCAATGAATAAATAATTCCTCACCCTACAATACTCTTTAAACTTTCTATAGTAGAGACTATCAGCCATAACTATAATGGCATGCTGACGCTTCATCGTAAACCACTGCACAAAATTCAACATAAAATTTATGTTAATTAAAAACTGAACTGTAAAGGATAGGACATCCAAATTAGTTATAGAGTAACCCGTTTGATAAATTGATTACAGATGTTAACAAGGGGTGTCTGGATTTGTGTTTTGTAAACCTTTATCTGCAGAAACCAGTTCTCAAAAGCTTGAATATTCAGGTTCTGCTTCTTTTTATATGAGATAATTACTACCATTTCATGAACGTTTGTCCTTTCAATAGTCATTTTAATCATTCTGTCTATTTAGATACTACTTTTTTCAACTGGTTTAAATTTAGTTGATCATCTATTCTGATGGTTCAATATAAGAAGCTTGAAATATGGCTGCAGAAAGAGATCAGAACCTGAGCACCCTTCCTAAAGAACTTCTTTTCAACTTCAGGCAACATATGGTCCGAGTACCGACCGTTTCCATGTGGACCAGGATCTTCAAAGCTGAGATAGAAGTAACAAGTAAACAATAAGATTCCCAAAACAATCTAATTGCAACACAGATATACGAAAATGGGGGGTGATACTCACACCACATCTTTTGATGCATGCACCATAATTTGTGCATTACAGTATTGTACGGTACAAACTCTAATGCACAAGTTGTGGTGCATGCATCAAAAGATATGGTATAGGTATCAATACCCATACGAAAAAGGCGCCCACAGTTAGAGAAGAAGCATCACTTTGACTTTCTAAATTTAAATCTAGCACTTTCCATACACACAAATGATATGGATTTTGTACCTAATGTACACTAAAAGAGCAATATCCGTAGTACGTGTAGTTAATACAAATATATGGCACAATTGTTGGCACTAAATTTTTTTACACATTAATTCTGAAGTTTATAGTCATACAATTGACCTCCAAAGTCAAAACCGGAGCTTTTTTCTAACATAGAGTAGCAGTGAATTTCAAAATCTCTGTACGAACCTGTCAATGAAGCTAACATTTGTGTACATGAGGTAGTTGTACACATAGTCAAAATTACGCAACGGTACACAGCTGAAAAAACAAGATTAGATAGCAAAATCAGATACAAATGAGTTTTGGAACGATAAAGACATATATACTTAGAGAAAGCCACTGACCTGTCAGAAAGTAACACAAAATGCTGATTGTCAGGATCTTTCAGTGCATTTGCCAAAAGTCGTTTTTCAGCATCAACCATTGAAATTTTCCCCCAATCTACCTGCACAAAAGATCAACCAATAAAAACAGGTGTTAAGTTCATTTAGTAACACAAATAAATTATTTTTATTATATGGGCTCAGTAACGGGTCGAAAATGGTCAGGTTAAGTTGACACACAAACATAAACATTCTTATGGCTCATTTTCTTATAAATATTTAATTCGCCTAAATTATAATTATAATCTAACTTTTGATTCAGGAGGTTTTACTCGTTACCCTATTAGCCAAATTTCTTATTTGACCCACTTGACCCGTAAGAGATAAACCCTAGTAAAATATGAACATAGACAAAAGAGTTGTTCAATAACGTATATACAAACCTTATCACTACGAATTTCCCGATCTTGGAAGTAACGACTAATATGAATTGGTTTAACTTTCGATGCATGAATATAGACTGAAAATCTACCTTCATGGCCCTGCAATATGTAATAAAGCATCAACTATTGTGAAAAAATCATAAATACGTGTTAAACCGTTTAAATGTGCAAACTGATTATTCAGTTAAATGTGCATACAAACATCCATTTGGCTTGTAATAAGTGGGCTATATAAACGGATGATGTTTTCACTGTTTAGATTACCCGGTAAGGGTGAGTCTTTGACTCAGATGTATGTGGCCTAACCGAGGTATCCCCGTGACCGGTTCTGACCCTTCCCTTGCCACCCCCAAATGTGTACCTAGTGAGGGTTGAATTCTAGTCCTAGACCTCTTGTGATAAGGGTTAGGTACTTTACCTGAAAAAATTTGTCCCACAATCTCTCGAAAGCTAAAGATCCAGGGCTCAGGAACATGAAAGCAATCTTGGGATTATCTGTTTTGATTGATGGGCTGTTCATTATATTCTTAATTACAACACGCGCAGCAATCTCTTCATCAGTGAGTTCTCGTGCAGGAGGTGGAAGCCAACTAGAAATCGTCTTACAGCTAGAAGACGAAAAGATATAGCAGGCAGTAGAGTTTTGAGGTGGAAGACAATAGGCAATTACTAAAAACACGCAAACTAATGAAACCAATGTAATAATCCACGTGGGTTTTTTTAATGGAGGGCGTTGGCGTTGCAGAGGTAAGCTCTGCATGTCTTTCATGCCCATACGATACGCTTAAATATTGTTCATTAAAAATTATGCTTCACAAATTTATATTCAAATGAGTAGCCTCTCTAGGGTCTTCAAAATAAAGAATTATATGAATCTGCACACAAGAAGGTAGAATAAAAATTAGCTAAATGAAAAACATACACAAAAGGAACTTTATGATGAGGTCAATGAAGCATGTTGATACTTAGATTTAATAGTGTAAGCATAGTGTTTGGGCATGTTAAGAAGTAGCAGCGATCACTTCTAATGGTTCTGAGTGTTTGGCAGATTCTGATTATCGGACTACAAAAATACAATGAGGGTATATAAATATTTTTTTCCCATATCGGTTCATAGTTAGTTTTGCTGCAATGGGTATCAAATTGATTATCTAGCACATACATGACCATATAACTATAAGCATATGCTACCTAAACACTATCGCTATCAGAATGCACATGCAAACAGCTTAAAAACTACTTTAACTCCCACCTAATAGCAGAAAGGATCACAAAAAAACAAACATGGTTAAAGCAAATTGATCAGTTCAATTAGGGGGCCTTTACTTTATCTTTTTTTGTACAATCATAAATTGATAAAAGCAGTTTACACAAGCAATCCCAAACATCCCCAAACTGCTTATTCGCCATACTATATGTCAAGAACACAATAAGCTGATAACCAATACTAATATGCAAGCCCAGACACCCTTAAACTGCTTATCTACCATACATGAACGCAATAAGCCGATATCCAATACCCTCTTAGCTATCTTACCTATGGTCACTATGAATTATTGAACAAATAATTAAACAAACAAGAAAAAACAATACTAAAATAACAAGGTAGTTCATGATATCACAATACCAAACATATTTAAAAATAGAAAAACATATACAAATCACCATCAATTTATTAAACAAAGATGGAAGTCAAACCTACCAATCTAAGTCAACCCAACAAAATTCACAACATAAACAATTAAAACACGAAACCTTAAACCTTAAACCCTGAAAACCACACACAAAAAAACCTTATTTTACACTCTTTTTAATCTTTAACATAAACCCATCATTAAAAACCAAAATTTTACACAAAATAACATTAATATAAACCAATACCAAAAACCACTAAAGAATCTTGAACTAAAACAAGATTAGTGAAAACAGTACCTGATTATATGAATCTTTATTGGGTTTTTATAACTTTTCAAATGGGTATTAGGATCTGTGGTTATTTTTTTATAAAGATGTGTATAGATTAAAATCCAGAAAATTGTGTGTGTGTGATGTTTTTAAGCATGAGAATATGAAAGTGGTCAATTTTATTTTTATAAAAGGAATAAATAATTGGAAGTGGTCAAAATGTTTTTTTGGATAAAGAAGTTGGTAAGTTAATTATTGAATCTGTGTTGAAAATTAAATTTAACAATAAATATCAAATTATTAGCCGATATTTACTAGTAAGTGTCATATTATTCGCGTTATGATCTTCATTTAAGTGAAAAGTAATGTCGATTAAATTAAGCGATATCTTTCTAAATCTGAATACTTTACTAAGGTGCTGTTTGGTTCATAGATTTAAATTCTTGGTATTTCAAATTATGTGGGTTTTTAAACTTTGTAGATTTCAAAACCTGGTATTTAATATTATCTCATGTGTTTGGTTGGTAGGAACGAAAAATGAAATACTGATTATGATTCTTTGACATGAGGGTATTACCCTTTGTCGCCATTGCTTGAATCTTTAATCTTCCAAACTCTATGTATGTCTATTGATCAACCAAGGGTAAAACATCAAACAAAAAATAAGACTAATGACATTATAAAATCAATAACATGTACAAGTGTGTCTACTAGTAACAATTATATAACCAACTGCTACAAAAGATTAAACATGTCACACATTTTCGAATCTGAAAAAAAAAAAAAAAAAAATGAAGTTAATATCTTAAGGTTAAGCAGGTCACAAAAGCTTATGATTTTAACAAGCATAAATCAAACTAAAGATTAATAAAATTAACAAAACACGCCTTAGAAATTAAACGAGCACTATTAAAATTTTTGGATAAAAGGAACTTGTCGGTATAAAAACTTCGAATTAAATAATTGTACAAATTTTGGAAGAAGATTCATGTGGTAGCTTTGGTTGAAAATACAAGAGAAAAATCGAACCAAGTGCAGAAATTTGACAGTTGCAAAGTATGAATGAAAGAAGTGAGTTTCTTGATTAAGAAGATGAAGTTTGGTGGTTTAAGAAGAAAGAGAAAGCAACTCACGGAGAAAGGATAATATTGTCAACTTGTACCTTATTATAAGCATGGGTCCACCAAATTGTTAACTCACTGCCATCTGAAAGAGTTTAAAACACGCTCATTTTATCTTTTTTTTGGAATTCAAAACGGGACCACATAATTTACCAAACACAATATTTTATCGCATTTCAATTTCAAAACCAATAGAACCCTTCCAATATAGGCGAACCAAACAGCCCCTAAGAGCATAATGCAAGTGGGGTGAGATAATATTTAAATTAATTAAAGATCAAATGGATCAATCTCAACCATTCATTTTTAATCAAATTAATTAAATTTACTTTTATTTTTATATTTAAAAATTAAATATCTCACAAACCGTTAATAGTTAGATAAAACTAATTATACCATTGCGACAAGAATAAAATTATCTTTCTATAGAGATCCAATATTGTATACATTCGACGAACTTATTTTTTATCATTTTTTGCGAGTTTCGATATATTACACTACAAATGAATTTTTTTTAAAAATACTCTTTTGTGTTAACACAACCCCTAAACCCTAAAAACCCTAACTCCTAAACCCTAAAAAACCTACCCCCTAAACCCTAAACCCTAAAAACCCTAACCCCTAAACCTTAAAAACCTAATCCCTAAACCTCTAAAACCCCTAACCCCCTAAACCCCTAAAACCCTAACCGCTAAACCAAAAAGACCTAAACCCTATCCGCTAAACCGTAAGAAACCTAAACCCTTAACCCCTAAAAGCTTGACCCAAAAAATTCAAACCCCTAAACCCTAAACTCTAAACACTTAAACCCTAACCGTAAACCCTAAACCCACAAAAAAGTTGGAACAAAAAAATTCGTCGAAAGTATATGATGTTGGATATCAAATTAAAGGTAATTTTATGCTTGTCGTGATGGTGTAATTAGTTTCATCTAACGATAAATAGTTTGTGAGATATTTACTTTTTAAAAATGAAGGTGAAAGTTTATTTTATTGTTTTGATGAAAAAAAAAATGGTTGAAAATGATTTATTTGATCTTTAGTTTTTCTTTGATCTTTATTGAACCAAACTCAATGCAAGTGTGTTTGTTAAAAGTAGTTGTGAGTAGTAACAATTAGAGTATCAATAAGGTGTAAATAAGTAGTTGTGAGCAATAGTTATAGCTCATTACTCACCGATTCACTGCTTTAAAGAATCATTGAAAAATGAGTTTTTAAAAAATAACAAAACTCACCGCTCTTACCAAACTAACACTAAAAATCAAAAGCTTATTGCTCACCACTCATCGCCCCAAAAAACTCCGCGCCAAACATAACCTACATCCTTTTATGATGGACTTTTCATTGTTAATAAGCTTTTTAAACGACTTGGTGTATTGTAACAAAAGCTTTAATAAAAACTTGTATGAGAATGACTTGATCCATAGCAAACACTTGACAGAACACTACCCAAGAAATTTTATTAGAGTTTAAGTCCAAAAATAGCAACGAATTTTTTTCAAAGTCTCCTTTTGATACGTGAATTATAAGAAGTATTATTAAATGTAACAAATTTTCTTAAAGTGTTATAATATGCACATTTTAATGTGTTGTCATACCAAATTTTTTTTAAACGTGTTACTATTTTCAACGTGGCAACACATCAAAATGTGCATATTAAAAGATTTTATGAAAGTTCGTTGCATTTAATGATACTTTTATAGTTCACGTACCAAAACTAGACTTTGAAAAAATTCGTTGCTATTTTTTGACCTAGTCCCTTTTCATGAAGACTTAAATGAATAAAGTGAGGTATACAAACCAAACTATTACAAAACTTTTTAATATTGGAGAAGATTTCGAAAATAAGCTTTTTGTATAGGACATTAAATGGAATAAGTAATGTTTAATCTAGAAAAAGTCTTTAATAACTTTGTGCAATGTTGATGCTCTAAGGTTTCATAAACGATTATATGGATAATATTCAACTATTGGACTCGATGCAACCATCTTTTAATTACTCACACTTTAGACGATATTGGTGTATTTGGCGTAGAGTGTTTAAGTGTATTTAAGAGTGGTGAGCGGCGACTGTTGTAATTTTTAATACTCGTTTGTCAAATAGCAAGTAGTTTTATTTTTTTTTTCTTCCGAAATACTCATTTTCCAACACTTTATAAAGTAACATTTAGAAGCGTTGAACATTTAAGAGTTAATTTACACATTATAATTACACCAACAACTATGTTATCAAACATTTTTAATATCCAACCGTATGTTTTGAAAACATACATTTCTGAAAACCATCCACAAGTTACTACATATGAGATATAAGTTTAATGAGCACATGTTTATGGCTATGTGCAATGAATAAGCGCAATTTTTTATTTTTTTTAATCATATGATGCATTTACTATGCAATTTGGTGAGAATAATAATTTAAGTTCTTATTCTGTATCTGATATTGCTTATTGTGATTGTAGCATAAGAGTTTTGAGCTTATTTGGTGATATAAGCTGTGGAGTTGGATATTGAAGTTTGGAGATACTTGAGGGGCTTGAAGTGAAAGTATTTTAGTCTTTGTGGTGCTTATATTATACTTTGGGATCATATTAGAATCTTGGTCAAAGTTGAAGGATCTAATCAGAAGTATTGCTGCTATATATAGAGAGAGACAAAGCAGATTTCATGATTCTTTTATACGCGCTCTCTCTCTCTCTAAAATTACTCTCTCAATATCTGCTCTCTTGTAACCCTAGTTTTGTGTTCTTGATTCTCTTGATCAAAACACTTGTTGCTGTTATTGTTATATTTGATTGAGATCAAATATATTGTTCTTGTTGGTAAACTGTTTAAGAACAGTTTCTGGTGTTTGTAAAACTTGTTTGTGAGTAATAAAAGTGTTTTGATATCAAGTAAATCTGTTTTTCTTCATGGTATCAGAGCCAGGTTGCTCTAAAAATCTTTTTTGAAAAATTAGGGTTTCGTTAAAATTGGGGATTTTTAATTCTTTCGTTAATTTGTCAATTAATTTGTGTTAATTGATAGATCTTGTGGTTGATTTTATAAATCTTTAACGTTTTTTGAAAAACGCCTATTTTTTGAGAAAATTAGGGTTTGGTGAAATTTGGGTTTTTGTGATTAAAGGCTTCTGAGATCGATTAAGTTTCTTTGATCTGATGATTTGGTTAAGATTGCAAGTGTTTCTGGTGATTTGCCCTAATTCTGAAAATTAGGGTTTGGTGGTTCTTGGATCTTGGTTTTGGGTTCTTGCTGTGTATCTGCTATATCCCTAGACTAAGTGAATCTAGGGTATAGTAGGTCTGATATTCCGCTACTGTGTTTTTTTGCGTGCTCTGTAACACCTCTTAGACTCTTCTCTTTTAATTTCAGTTCTTATTTTTCTGTTTAGATTGCCGGAGGATGGGATTTGGGATTATTGGAAGTTGTGTCAATTGTTGGTTGAGGTGTTAGTGTTGATTTCTGTTTTGTTTTCTTTTACTTGTTGTGTGCTTGTGTGCGCCCTTGACCTACCACTTTAGTGGCAAGGAAAGCATGGGAACTACTTTCTTCTTTTTCGTTGTGCTTGATTTCTTTTCTTGATATAATGTCTGTTCATAATTTTGTTCATGGTTATACTGATGATGAGTATGAACATGATAACCCTGTCACCTTAATAAGTAAATTGGATTTGAGTCATCCCTTACATTTACATCCAAATGATTATGCTTCTTTAACTGTTGTTTCAATAAAACTCAAAGGAACTGAAAATTATAATGTTTGGTCTTGTGCTATGCTTTTAGCATTAGAAGGAAAAAATAAAACTAGTTTTATTGATGGAACATGTAGAAGGTCCAACACTGATGGGTTTTGGGTAAATAGTGGGACAGGGTTAATGCTATTGTCTTGGGATGGATTCTAAGTTCCATCTCTGAGGAGTTGTTTCTTGGGCAAATTTTTTCTAAAAGTGCATCTACTGTTTGGAATGAGTTAAAAGATACCTTTGACAGGGTTGATGGTTCTGTAACTTTTAATTTGCATCATAAGATAAATTCATTGACTCAGAATGGTACTACTATTGCTGAATATTTTAATAAATTGAGTACTCTGTGGAAATAATTTGATGATATGGTTCAGTTACCTAGATGCACTTGTCATGCTGCTGATGATTTTAAAAAGCATAATTAACTTATGAAATTAATGCAATTTTTAATGGGTCTGGATGATACTTACATGCAAATAAGAAGTAATATTCTTTCTAGAGATCCATTGCCTGATGTTAAAGGTGCTTATGCTATTATCAGTAGTGAGGAAAATCATAGGAATGTTGTGTCTGGAAGTACCAGTAGAAATCATAATTCTGCTTTTGCTTCTAGAGTTGTGAATCAGACTCATAATCAGACCAGTCAACCTGTTAGACCTGTTAATCAGAATGCTCAATCTAATAATCCAACTGCTAATTTTAATAGAGTGTCTGATAATAAGAGGAATACTGGTTCTACTCTTATTTGTGAAAATTGTGGTTTTAATGGCCATACTCAAGAAAGATGTTTTAAATTGATTGGGTATCCTCCAAATTTTGGAAAAAATGGTAACAATAATAGACCTCAAAACAATACCAAAAGGTTTTCTAATAATAATTCTGTTGGGTCTAGTTCATCTTCTAGTTTTATAGATGAACAACTTACTACACTCTTTTCTACACTCTTTTCTCTCATCAAAGACAATACACTCAAAGGAAACAATGTGCATGCAGGTACTTATTATAGTAATAGCAGAGTTTTTAATCAGAATTTTCATAAGTTTTTTTCAACAAATTGTAATTTGAAATCTAAACTTACTTCTGATGGAAAAATTGTGGATTCTGGTGCTAACCAGCATATGACACATTGTGACAAGGAATTAATTAATGTTTTTAATATTTCTCATCTTAAGATAAAGGTTGGTCATCCTAATGGCACAGAAGCCTTTATTACCAAGATTAGAAATCTCAAATTAACTGATTCTTTAATATTGTACGATGTTCTGGTTATACCAGAATATTGTGTCACTTTAATATCTGTTCATAAACTTGCTAAAGATAATAAAATTGTGGTTGACTTTGATGAGAAAAAATGTTATTTCTTGAATCAGGATTTGAATATGGGAAAAGTTCTGGGGGCTGGTAATCAGTCAGGTGGTTTATATTATTTCAATTCTGGAGGTATCCATTTTAAAAGTAATAACTCTCTGTTTCAATCTTTTCTTTCTCAATTTGACTGGCACTGCAGGCTTGGTCACCCTGCAGACCCTGTTCTAAATGTTTTAAAAACTGATTTGAAATTTAATTCAAAAGATCAAAACATGGTTTGTGAAATTTGTCAAAGAGCTAAGCAAACTAGAGAACCTTTTCCCTTAAGTGATCATACTTCAACTGTTTTAGGTGAACTTGTTCATTTAAATCTTTGGGGGCGTTATAAGGTTGCTAGTAAAGAAGGTTATAAATATTTCTTGACTATTGTGGATGATTATACTAGGGTTGTTTGGGTATACTTAATCAAAACCAAAGATGAAGTTGTTCATTATATCACTGTTTTCTATAATATGATTGCAACTCAATTTGATAAAAAAAAAAATTAAAGGTTTTAGAAGTGATAATGGTACTGAGTTTGTTAATCACACTTTTTCTAAGTTTTGTGAGGAAAAAGGTATTACCCATCAGACTTCTTGTGCATATACTCCACAGCAAAATGGTATTGCTGAAAGAAAACATATGCATCTTTTGAATGTGGCTAGATCCCTTCTGTTTCAGGGGGAATTCCTCTTAAGTTTTGAGCAGAATGTGTTCTTACTGCTACTTTTCTTATTAACAGATTGCCTTCTTCTGTGCTTAATGGAAAATCTCCTTTTGAAATGATATATAATAAAAAACCTACTCTCTGTGACTTAAGGATGTTTGGTTGTTTATGCTTTGGTACTGTTGTTAATAATAATGATATATTGAGTAGTAGATCTGAAAAATATGTGATGATGGGGTATTCTAATTCTAAAAAGGGATATAGGTTATATAGTCTTGATAAGCATCAGTTAATTTTTTCTAGGGATGTCAAATTTTTTGAATCCATTTTTCCTTTTAAGGAATCTGTTGCTGATAAGAACAATGATACTTCTGAAAATGTTTTTCAAGACTTAAATCAGTTGAACTTTTTGATGTTGAAACCCCTGAACTACCCAATGATGAAAAGAGAGTAGACCCTAATCTGAATAGTGACATTGAGTAACCAAGTGAAGGTAGCTACTCTCCTTTATCTGGTAGAGACCCTGTCATGATCATAACAAGGTTAGTAGTGTTCTTGCTGATGAGGATGAGATGGTAACTACACTTGAAGAAAACAATAATTCTGAGGGTAATTTGAATCAATAATTCTAAGGGTAATTTGAATCAAGATTCAAATTTGAATCTAGACCTTCGCTTTCCAAGAAACTATAATGACTTTGTTGTTGAGTCTAAGGTTAAGTATGAATTGAAAAATCTGTGAATTATTCTAAACTTAACTCTAGAAATTACTGTTTTACAGTTCAGTTGAATAAAAGTCATGAACCAAAAAACTATTTTGAAGCTTCTAAATCTATCTATTTGACTGATGCTATGAATAATAAAATTGATGCTTTATATAGAAATGATACTTTTGAGATCACTGTTTACCTCCTGGTAGAAAAGCTATAGGAAGTAAATGGGTGTTTAAGAAAAGTATAAGTCTGATGGAGAAATAGATAGATACAAAGCTAGAGTGGTTGCTAAAGGGTATAACAAAAAACAAGGAGTGGATTATGAGGAAACTTTCTCTCCTGTTGTTAAGATGGTCACTGTTAGATGCTTGTTTAATATTGTTCTTCAAAATAATTGGCCTATTTTTCAACTTGATGTTAACAATGCATTTCTTTATGGTGATCTTGATAAGACTGTATACATGAAATTACCAGAAGGGTTCTTCCCTTAAGGTGATAACAGGGTATGCAGACTTAAAAAGTCTTTATATGGTTTAAAACAAGCTCCTAGACAATGGAATGCTAAACTTACATATGCTCTTATTGAAAATGGCTTTACTCAAAGTGAAAGGGATTATTCTTTATACACTAAGTCTAAAAATGATGTGTTTATTGCATTGCTTGTTTATGTAGATGACATTATTATTACTGGAAATAATGTTGATGAAATTAACAACTTCAAGATTTTTCTTAAAACCAAGTTTATGATTTAAGACTTAGGGAAACTGCAATATTTTCTTGGTATTGAAGTTGCTGATACTGATAAAGGGATTTGTTTAAATCAAAGAAAGCATTGTTTAGATCTTTTAAGTGAGTATGGTATGCTTAGTTGCAAACCTGCTTAAACTCCTTTGCAGTCCAAGCTTGTTATTTCTAATGAAGCTACTGATAATGATCATTTACTTGATAATATTTCTGATTATCAGAAGCTTATAGGAAAACTTATTTACTTAACCAATACTAGACCTGATATTTCATATGTTGTTCATTGTTTAAGTCAGTTCATGCATTCACCACTTAAGTCTCATCTCAGAATAGCTTTTAAGATACTTAGGTATCTAAAAAGTGCTCCAAGTCTGGGTATTCATATTACTAAGAATTATGGTATGACTCTTCTTGCTTATTCTGATGCTGATTGGGCTAAGTGTATTATGATTAGAAGATTTGTTACTGGCTATTGTGTTTTCTTAAATGGGTCTTTAGTATCTTGGAAAAGTAAAAAGCAACCTACTCTCTCTAAAAGCTCTACTGAAGCAGAGTATATAGCTCTTGCTTCAGTAACCAGTGAAGTTATTTGGATTTTGAAAATTTTAAAGGATCTTGATATTTCTGGTCTTTTACCTGTTCCACTTCACTATGATAGTAAGTCAGCTATTAAAATAGCTGCCAACCCAATTTTTCATGAAAGAACCAAACACCTTGAGATTGATTTACATTTTGTTAGAGAAAAAATTTTAAATGGTGTTGTAAAAACTGTTAAAGTAGATTCTGCAAATCAAATTGCAGATATCTTTACAAAAGGGTTGGATACATTACAACATATTTTTTTGGTTAAAAATCTTAACATGTTTGACATATATCAGATATCAGATTAAGGGGGGTGTTGAGAATAATAATCTAAGTTCTTATTCCATATTTGATATTGCTTAGTGTGATTGCAGTATAAGAGTTTTGAGCTTATTTGGTGATATAAGCTGTGGAGTTGGATATTGAAGTTTAGAGATACTTGGGGGGCTTGAAGTGAAAGTATTTTAGTCTTTGTGGTGCTGATATTATACTTTGGGTTCATATTAGCATCTTGGTCAAAGTTGAATGATCTAATCAGAAGTATTGCTGCTATATATAGAGAGAGACAAAGCAGATTTCATGATTCTTTTATACGCTTTCTCTCTCTCTCTAAAATTACTTTCTCAACATCTGCTCTCTTGTAACTCTAGTTTTGTGTTCTTGATTCTCTTGATCAAAACACTTGTTGCTGTTATTGTTATATTTGATTGAGATCAAATATATTGTTCTTGTTGGTAAACTGTTTAAGAACAGTTTCTGGTGTTTGTAAAACTTGTTTGTGTGTAATAAAAGTGTTTTGATATCAATTGAATATGTTTTTCTTCACAATTCATGTTAGCAAAACTCAAAACTTAAAAACACCGCTAGAGAATTTCAAGCACTCGCCATACTCTCAGTCTCTTACTAAAGTTTAAGTATGTATAAGGCTTTCTAGTGCTTTCATTTTTATGTGCAATGTTCTTGTTTCGAAAAACTTCAAGATGTAATACTGAAAGTTTCAACCAAATTAAGAGCAACGAAATCTGGCTTTGAGATTAAAAGTATATGCAAAATTACGTGGAACGTGATTATGGTGTTAAGATTAACCGATATTCACATTATCGATCTAAAACTTGATCTTGTTCCTTAATCATACTGTTAGACATATTTTCAACTACTAGCAAAGTATCCGCGCGTTGCGGCGACAAGTATCTTGAAATAAAATTTTTTGGTGAACCGTGTCTTTTAGTTTAATACTTTCTTTTTTTACAATAGATTTACGGATGTCAAGAATTTCATGTCGCATATTTCAACTCTTTAACCAATGACAATGTTTTTCATTATATAATTGTGATAAATATTGTAGTGAGTAATATTTTTTCGCTGTTCAAAATCGCTATTTGATTTATATCAAGCTAATCTTTATGGATAGGCGTGTTCAAAAAATATTTAAAACGACAAACCAAGTCGACTCGCTCAGTTCGAAATCAATTGACTTCATCTTCAACTCACAGTCACATATGAGACAGAAGGACTTCTATAGAATCCCCATCTACACTCATATTCGATTAGTAGGGAAATTTAGATATATCTTTAGCTCGTATATAACTAGTCAATATCTAATATCACATATACATGTCTTTCTTACACAATGTAAACCCACTCTTTCTTCATCTTGAATGCAATCGGATTTAATAAGGATGCGTCTAACCCTTGACAAGAGTTAACTTATCGCCATTCAATTCCATATACCTAGTTCGACCTTCCCTCTACGAAGATCTTTTGAAGAACTGATTAATCGGACGAGAATAAAGATAGAGTCCCGTTCTACATGTCAATACTGGCAACAATGAAATTTATAGTAATAGGAAAATCCGTCGATTTCAAAAATCATGAGGGTTCAAGTCCCTCTATCCCCAAAAAGACCGTTTGACTCCCTAATTCTTTATTGTATCCTTTTGATTTATCTTGTTTTTCGTTAGTGGTTCAAAATTCTTTATCTTTCCCATTCACTACTCTTTATAAAAAACGATAACTGATAAATCAAAACCAGAAAACCCTCTTATCACGGTTCGATTTCGGTTTTTATTTTTAAATATTCGCGGTTACCCGAACCAAAACCGTGTTTAATATACATGTAAGTTTTAACAAAATATTCATAAAATTGTATAAACATTAACTATATGAATTAAAATTTAATATTTTTGTTACATGTTTTGGTTGACTTAGATGCTTTGTTTGTTGTTTTTAATTGGATACCTTAAGTTTTACGAGTCGTTTAGACGCGTGTGATGCACTTTGTTCATTGCGTAATGTTTGTGTAAATTGTTAAAGTACATCTAATTGAAACGTGGCTCGTAATGTGTAGTTAAATAGTTTAAATGTAAGTTGGGTTATATGTTGAGTTAATATACAAATTGGTCCATGTTTAGTCTTTTCGGATTAAATTAGCACATTTGTTTGGCTTTAAATATTCGAGACAAATTATTTCGGTTCAGAATATGTATAAACCCATTTTTTTCGTAAGCATTTTCTGGTTATAAAGTTAAACCATTCTTTCCACCCTTGCAAATAGGGTCAAACGAACCAACGTTCAAAGGAACATTTCATGAACGGTTCGTAAAAGTTCGTTTATGTTCGTTTATTTATTAAATGAACGAACATGAACAATATTTTACGATCGTTTAGTTAAATGAACGAACATGAACAAAAGTCACGTCCGTTTATTTATGTTCGTAAACGTCCGATTATGCTCGTTTATGTTCATTTATTTATTTATGTTCGTATATCAAATCTTTTAATTGTATAATTTTTAAATTAGTTTATTCAAACAAAACGACACTTATAAAACAATATTAGATGCATACTTTAATAAAGTTTATGATTGTTTGTCTATGTTCATTTATGTTCTCGCTTATGTTCATTTAGCGCTCGCTTAGTGTTTTAATGAACGAACATAAACGAACATGAACAACTCATTTTCTTAATAAACTAACATGAACAAGAAATTTCGTCCGTTTAAGCGTTCGTGTTCGTTTATTTGTCCGGTTAAAATTAAATGAACGAACATGAACAAGACTCCGATCGTGTTCGTCCGTTCGCACGTACTCTACTTGCAAATATTCACAGATCGATAAATGAAGAAACAATAATAATCTTAAAGCAGAGGTCATTGTAAAATCTTAAGTAACAATATTTCAATACTTAGAGTTTCTATATCATGAACCATTAAGCATTATGCGTAGTGAGCACGAATACTATGGTTAGATATATTGGGATTAATATAACCATTAAGTTGACTCAGTTAGAGCAAACAAATGCAACAAACATTTGAGAACACCAGTTATAACAACAAATTACCTACTAGGTTATGATAGTAACAATTATTCCAATTTCTATTGACACAAGATTTACATTTTGGTTTTCATAAGGATGGTGCAATAACAAACAATTTTCAACATTTGTGATGTAATACATCGTAGTCTACACATTAACCGCCTTTCAACGATTTGGGTGTAGAACAACGTAACCCATACACGTAAAAACAAATTTGTTGGCCTCTACCATGGTAGATGTACCAAAATGAGATGATTTCTACCTAACGTAGTACAAACTATGTGATCTAATGGACTAAGTGTAATCTCAAACTAATAGAAATGGTATAATAACAAACCACAAGACTTGGTACGATTGTGAACAAACTAGAAACATAAACTTAAGGTTTCAATGTCAAGAACTTAGTGCAACGGAAATACTACCTATATGTGATATTGTATTTAGTACAATAGTCATACATTTGGAAGAGAAGTTTACATTGAACATTTACATATTCTTGTAACTAGGATTTACTTACAAGGATTTCACATTATTTACTTATAAACATATGAACCCACCAACCTTTGTATAATCTCGAACTAATAGAAATGGTATAATAACAAACCAACAGACTTGGTACGATTGTGAACAAACTAGAAACAAAAATTTAAGGTTTCAATGTCAAAAACTTAGTGCAACGGAAATACTACCTATATGTGATATTGTATTTAGTACAATAGTCCTACACTTGGAAGAGAAGTTTACATTTAACATTTACATATTCTTGTAACCAGGATTTACTTACAAGGATTTCACATTATTTACTTACAAGGATTTCACACTTTAGCATATTTTATCTCAGGTCCATAATGAACGAAATTTGGAAGAAGGGCACGAGTACTCAAGATAGCTATAGATTTTATTATTATTCAAAAACTTATTTATGCATTTGTAACCATGAAAACACTTGGACCACATTTTGTAAACTCTGATATTTATATGATTCGAATGATAAATCTTTTAAAACGACCCAATTAAAGCTCGTTTTCTATTGTTATAACTGTCATGCCGTTGAGTAACACTCAATTGAATTCCCTGCTCACAAAGTTGGGGTGCTACATTTTATAAATGCGTATTAAATACAATTTTTAAATTAAAAGAAAAGTTCGTAATGATTTAGTGCACTTTAACAATCGCCACGAGGGCATTCATTAGACAAACCCTTTATGAAAATGTCTTAGTGCATTAAATAAAGGAAATGACATCTCTTCGTCATATATAGTATAGATTAAGCATGAATATTAGAAATGTTAGTAATCGATTTTACACAAGCATTTTTTGGACATACATTAAAATCGTACTTTCACGCAAACATTTAGTTGCACAAGCAAAACTTTGCAACAATTTAACTTGAAGATAATTATTAATGTCAAACGAACTCAGATTGACATATTTATGATTTATTGAGAGCTTTCATAGCGTGAAGAAAAATTTAGGGTTAAATTCATCTAATAGCAAGCTACGTTCTTAAATATTCACATATCAGACATCAACTCAAACAATTACTACAATACCCTACATACCATGCCGATTCTGTGTTGATATCATCATAAACCTTTTTTTTTTACCTCAAAATTCCACAACATCTGCAACATGTACATATACAAGTCTAAGTCATTTCTCCCCTTTACACCACAAAATTCCAGCCACCAACTCACCTCCTCTGGTTACCAAACATCTTCACTAAAAACATTAAATAAAAGGGACTAAGATCCTCTCAAGTTGTTGATACAACTTGAGTCAAGTTAGATCATTGTGAGCCATTGGATTTGATCCAATGGTTCAAATCAAAAGAAGTTGTTTTGATTTGAGCTATTAGATCAAATTCAATGGCTCATAATCACACAACTTGACTCAAGTTGTATAATACAACTTGAGAGGATCTTGCTCCAAATAAAAGAGCTTTGCTACAACCCCTACAAAATTGCTACACACAACAATATTAAATAGTTTTTTTTTTCATTCATTCTCTCTCGATTCAAACCGTTAGTTCGCCACTTGCAGGATCCTCGTGAGTAGGCGCTTTTGTAGGAATATTTAGTAAGAGGCTTTAGCATTTTCAAGAAAAAGTAGTGATTGAGACCTAATTTTATGCCTAAAATTGCATGTCACTAATTTATTGGTTGTAACAACAGGGCCTACTGCTTTACATTCCAATAAGGTAACTCGACATATATTAAACACACAATTAGACACAAGTTGTAGGTTTTTCAATCATTTTCTTTTTGTAAATAAAAACAAAAACCTAATCAAATTTATCTACGGTCTACATATATATATAACCAAGGGTTAATTCCATATATCCCCAATTAAAACTCTTAAATGTCATATTTGTCCAACTAAAACTCATAATGCCATATATACCCAATTTAATCACAAAATGTGTTATATGTACCCATTTTAATAATTTGTTTGTTTTAACTTATTCAAAAATCTTAATAATAATCAATTTAAAATGTATAGACTATTTTACCCTTATTAATGAGCGTCAATTATTCTCAAAATTTTTAAGTCCATTTATATATACTCGCATCAAACTTGTTATGTATATAACAATGATCAATCATTATGTTCATGGACGGAGTTTATGACAACAAGACGAGCTTCATTTTTTCAAAACGAACATTAAGAAACCTTTAGTTTAAAATCAGCTTTGTGCATTAAAGTAGCATCGGATGTGCTCAGACTCGAACGGCCGCAATATGCGAATGCTAAACAAGTCAGAAAGAGTGTATATTGTCTTTCAAAAGTTATCTTATCCTTAAAGTTGGAGGTAAAACTAACAAAATATGTCAAGACCGAGAGGTAGGCAAAACGTTAAGAAAACAAAATAATCTCACAATGAAGAAGATGGACAATATAACATAATAATGATGTCGATATAACTAGTAAAGAAGTCTTAACCATCGTATCAAAGGTATGATTTTAGTGTTATGAAGACTCATAAAGTCGAAGGTATGTATTCAAGCCAAGGGTATAAAAGCTTTTAATGTCAATTATTATTTCAACACGGCAAGGTTACGGATGAAGAGTTAATTTTAACAAAAATCCCCTGCAACTCATCAAGAAAAAATTTAAACTTGAGAACTAAATGACAAGTTATTTTTAAATGAGATGGAAGGATACATAATCGCGATCAGATATCGATCAATGGAAATGTGTTTAACAGGATAACAAATTGAGGGTTGCCAACTTTTTGGCATGACCCAATATCTTCCACACACTGTCTTAGTTTCTCAGCCATAAACATAATTTGGGTTTGTTGATGAGATAAAGATGGTTTGTCTATGGCTTGATACTTGAATTCCAAAATTGCCTTATATAGGTTGGAATCGTGAGAGACAAAACAAATTATTATTAGTAGTAACATGATCAAGTTGATGTAAATGAAGGGTAAGTGATGATGTTTTTGGAGGATATAATGGGTATTTAATAATGTTAATTGATGTTTAATTGATTCAATAAAAGAATGGGTAGATATGACAAATATTGTATTTAAATTGGGTACATATGGTATTATATATTTTAATGGACAAATATGACATTTAAAGGTTTTAATTGGGTATATATGGAATTAAGATAAACCAAACCACGTTTCTCATTCACTCGGGATCTTGTTTCCAACCCCTAATGATAAGTGGGTCTATTGTACAAAATTTAATAAATTAACTTAGTTCATGTTTTTTCATATCTAACATATGGTTCAAAATATTTCTCACTCATGTTTGGTAGGTGTAGTGAGTTCCATAAATATGGTGACTGGGTATTGGTGGTTGAGGAGTCTTTGGAGGTATTGGTGGTTGCGTGGGAGATGGTGGTTACACAGTGCCTGAGGTAGTGGTGGTTGATGGAGATGATATTGGTGGCGATTTTGAGGATGCAATGAATAAAATTATTAAAAAAAAAAAGAAAAAAGAAGAACAAATTTCCACATGATCATAAAAATAAAGTAAGAAATGACAACTAAGCAAGAATTTACGGTTTATGAATTAAGTATGATATCGATAAAAAAAATACAAATAAGTCATGCCACATCAACAAAAGTATAACATCGATAAAAAATAACAAAGTTTGTAAGGTACCGTGGTAATTTTTGAAGGTTCAGTTGATACTACATTGAAAAAATACGTTGTTATTAAATGAATTTAACCCAAAAATATATGCAACAAAATACATAGACGATATTAGTCAATATGTAATGAAAACCAGCGGAAAAGTAATTCCATCAACGGCACTCAACTTCTTTTCTGCAAAGAGGAATTTTCAGCAATCAAACATAATTTCAAATCCCATCATGTGGTACATCATATCACATCACTTACCTAACTAAAACCAAAGACCTTATGAAAAAAGGACTAATATTGAATGGAAATTGATCATTTTAGACCAAGGGTTCACGAAACAATTTTTACTAGTTCACCTGGCCCTAGTCAAATTTTTTCTCTGCGTCGAGTCAATAACGACAATCTTAAGAAGAAATACATGTAAAATTTCCCTAATTTAGGAGGGCAAAAAGGAGCTTATAATGATCACTGCCATATCATTCTCCATATATTTTGTATTTCCACACATTCAAGTCAATCAAGTATTGACATAC